>CM030014.1:6560000-7159237 GCA_017639485.1 Pluvialis apricaria
CTCTGTCATCTTAAACCTTGTTATCGAGTGACACAGAGGATGCACTGAAACACTCCACAAACTGCTCTATTCCCCGGCTTGCTTAAACGCATCAGCGTGTGAGCTGGAGCTGTACAGAAGGGGACGAGGAAGAAATAAACCTTTACAGCATCTTTCAGGAGCTGCGTGCCTGGCGGAGGTGGAGGTGGCTGCGGAAGGTCCCTCGGAGAGGGCTCCCAGTGCCAGCAGGGCTGACTGGGCACCAGGGCTCTGCTGGGGCGGCTTGGCTGCGTGCCCTACCGATGAAGACCTTGTCTCTGCCGTGCTGAAAGCTGCGTCCCTTAGAGGACTTCGCGTGCCACCATGCCAGCTCAGCAGAAGAAAATTATCTTTTGCGTTGCCGGGGTGCTGAGCTTTGCCTGTGCGCTGGGGACTGCGGCAGCCATCGGCACGCAGCTGTGGGTTAAGGGGACGATACTCTGCAAGACGGGAGCCCTGCTCGTCAACGCCACCGGCCAGGAGCTGGAGAAGTTTATTGGCAAAATCCAGTACGGGCTTTTCTACGGCGAGCGCGTGAGACAGTGCGGGCTCGGGGGGAGACCTTTCCAGTTTTCATGTGAGTAACAATGGCATTTGAATTATTTAGCACCGCGCTGCCGCCGGCTCGGGGAGCCAGGGGATAGCTGCCCCCGCGGCCCCTTGCTCACAGGCAGAGCCGAACTAGCATGAAATATTCTAAAGCAAATGCTGCCGCTGCAGTGTTCTGATCTTCAGGTTCAAATGGCTTCTTTTCTGGTAAAGCTAGGCTAGCATTTCCAAAAATCTGTATTTCAATTGCACAGATATCTACATTTCAGAAGTTTTATGCTATTACTTTAAAAAAAGAATGTTTTTGGTTTTCAGTTAATCGCTGTCATCTTCCAGTCTGTGTGTGTCAATGTTACATCCTCTGTTCCATTGTGAAAGAATGAACTAAACTAGCCGAAATCTCATGAAAGGGCTGGGGCATAGACACATTTGGCTGCTGTTGAGAAACAAAACAGCCAAAAGTTAGCAACCTGCTGCATTCATTGGAAAAATGGCGGGTTGACAGTAGCTGACAGTGCGTCGGCTGATCTACAAACCAAACTTGGTAACTGACAGACAGAATTTTATCAAAAACTCTTAGCAATGGTTTTGCTTCGCATGTAGTATTCATCCTCTATTTATCTTCAAGGGTAAGATCACTAAAATGACCAAGTGAACACAGAGCTTGTATATAGCAGCCCATTAAGCAGATAATACCAAACAACCGTTTGTTATACGTGCGATATGCCACCCGAAGGGATTACAAAACACAGTTCAGACGCATTCTGCTAAACCAGCACTGGTGAGTTGCTTACACGAGTCATTTTAGGCGAGGTGAGGTTACCAGATTAGGCATCAGAAATTATTTACTACATAGCACTTTTCCAAAGTAGTAGACTGAATTCATTTAATATAATATTAGTATTTGCCATCTCTGATTAAATTCCGTCACTAGTCTATTGGTACAGCTGAAGTTCTCCTCGGTTGCTTTGTGTGCTGTCACAGTGTGCGGATACCCCACCCTGCCGGTTATAGGCTGGGGTCAATTTTCGGAGGGGTCTCCTAAATCCCACGGAATTTGTTTTCTGCTGTAGGTGACATTGTTATGAGCCACCGCTGACAAAGGCGCTGGCGATCGGCAGTGCTGAGACTGCCGTTTGTCCGTGTTCATTGCAGTGACGGAGCTGTGCGGCACAGCTAAACTCTGTGAAACGCAGCCAAGACGCAGCAGGACTCAGCCCAGCCACGCCAGACAGCCCCCACGCCGGAGACGGCCCGTTGGCTCCTGGTTCTAAGCATTTTCCTTTCACTATTTGTTTAAACCATTTCATTGATATTGCTTGCATTCAGACCCCCATCTCTACATTTCACCTTGTTATGGCTGAAATATTTTAATACACTGCTCGTGTGATTGTAGCAAGAGTTACAAAAGAATTTTAATTATGTGGGTGGTGTGAATTAGTGTTACAGGTACGAGAGAGAATACAAATGCCCAGCTTGTTTGTGATGATTTAATAACAGCAATCATCACATATTTTTAGATATCTCGCAATGCTACATACAGGTAAGCTCTGGATCTGTGCAGTACTGCAGAACATTTCCAACCCAAAGCACTCCAGAGTGAAAGGAGTTTGCTCTCCCTCCGGCCATACACTTTCTACCCATGCTCTCAGGAATCTCACACGACTGAGCTTTCCTATCGCAATGTTTACCAAACTTGCGTTCATGTGTTATTTCAATGGAGCACATAAACACAAATATAATCAAAGAACACAAATAATACCATGTGAAGTTTTTATTTAGTCCCAGCTAAGCAACCCGCTTTGGAATGATCAAAAACCCAAAACCTGAGTGTTCATATAGAGCTGCAGAATTCTACTGCACAGGACAATATTAAAAATTAATTTCTTTAATTTGAGGGCCTAACATACACATCCAAAGAACTCCAAGGCTTTCAGGAGTTGCATGAGAAAGAAAAAATTGAATAAGTAATTCACTGAACATCAGTAAATATCACTGTTCTCATTTTCAGACAGAGAAAATGAGGTTTAAAATGTGCTTTAAGGCGTGTTCCCAGGACCCGAAGTCCAGGCTGGATTCCACCTGACGCCCGAGACTGCTCAGGTGTTGCAGGACGGAGCAGCATCCCTCCCCAAGAGCAGCCCCCGTGCCCGGGGTCCGGCCCCCAGGCGCCAGTCGCAGCAGTCCCTCCTAAGGCACTGGGGTGGGAAACGCAACCCCGCAGCTTCGCCCGCCTGGCAGAGCCCTCTTGTACCTTGTGCTCTCCTTCCCTGCCAACCCAGCGTTGGTAGCCACAGGCTTCAACGCATCTCGCTCATGCTGTCGCACATCTGCTGGAAGCCTTATTGACCCGCACCGCCATCCTTTATGCAGCACCCTGAGGAGGTAACGCTACGAGGTGGTCTTTGGCGCTGGGAACAGCTGAAGCATAGCCCAGTCACAGCCTAACTAACTTCACAGCCCCGGTGTAGGAATCAGGGCAGTCCGCAGGGCAGGCTCCACCTCCGTGGGCTTTCATGGAGAGCTGGTGGTGGAAGCATTGGTGTTCTCCTTGCAAATTGCTCTCAGATCATCTTTTATTTAGGTTAAAAAGCAAACACAGCACTTACTTTAAGAGGATTTGTATTTTGAAAGAATGGTTGGGTGGCTCAGGAAGATGTGCCTCTCCCAGAAGCGGTCACTTCATCAAGGGGCTGGTTGGCATTCTCTGGGGCTGCAGCAGAGCCGTCCCATGGGGGTCAGTGCTCTCGGGAGCTCACGGGTAACCGTATACTACGTACACATCCATAGGTTAATGCACTGGAGTGCACTTTAGCTTGTCTGAGAAGAAAAGGCATGGAAAATAGGCTAAATGATTTAGTTCTGTGTTTGTTCCCATTAAATGCTCCTCTCTGACCACTATATCTCTTTTAATTGTGAAATGAATTTGCTCTGCCAGCAAACCCGGCTGGGCTGGGGAAAGCCTTCTGCCTCATTTGCTCTTGCTGATGCTCATCAGCTTCTGGGTCAGCAGTTCATTTTCTAAAGGTCGCCGGCATGCATACCTAACACACAATTTCATTCATTACAATGAAGGAATGTTTTCCTTTCAAGACAACATAGCTGCTGGAATTAATTTTTCCTGATATGTCACATATAAAATTTTAATGACATAAACCACTGTAAATGCAGGTGCCAAGGGAAAGATTCAATACAATGCAGTAATACATTTTCTTAAAATAAACATTACAAAACTGTATTATTAAAGACACGGTTTTGTATATTCTTCCAAAAGATCAGCGGGTGTTGCAGGAACTGACGCTCTTCCTTGTACAAGTGCTGCACAGGTCAGGACTCCGCAGCCATTCGTTGGCGAGCCTGAACCCTACAACGGTGAAATTGTACTTTATACCACACTAACAGTGCAACTGCATCTCATGCTTGTAAATACATGAAACATATAACATAAAGTCCAACAAACACAAGGTCTAGTTTCTAAAACATGCTTTGTGTTATACTAGGATGATACGAGGAATTTAAACATCAGTGGCACAATTGAACAGTAAGCGGCCATCAGCAGAAGTAACCTTTTATGCAGGCAAACTCCCCCTTTAGGTAAACAGGTAAATTTAGCAAACGGGTAGTTTTGACGTGCACAGCACTCGCACTCGCACACGCCGGGGCAGTGAGCAGCCATGTTCCTGGCCTGGCCCCGGCAGCCCCGAGCCCCCTGCGCTCAGGACCCGCACCAGCAGGGATGCCCCGGGGAAGGGGTCGGGGGAGCAGAGTCCCAGGCCGGTGCCGTCCCCGGGGCAGGCGGCTCCTCCGGTACCGGTGGAAGCCGTGAGCCCTCAGGAAGCATCGCTGACGGTGGGCGCAGGGCTCCACGTGGCCCTGGGCCCGGTGCAGGTCCCCCTCTGTGCTCCCAGCCAGCCACCAGCAATGCTGAAGGTGATGTTTATTTAACACAGCTTCAAGAATAGTCTGCGAACATTGGCTTCATTAATTTCCCTTTCATTTAGCCGGGGAGATAAATTGACTTGATGCCATGTTACCTGCTCCTGTGTTTCCTGCGTGGCAAGCTGCAGCACAGTTTGCTGGTAAACATTTTACAAGGCAGAGTAATTTACGTGAGGCTTTTTCACTCTCTGCACGTTACAGCTGCGGCGAGGCAGCACCGAGGCATTATTACCCCTGCTTTAATCACGCCCCTGTGGATCAGGAGCAGTTAAGTGTGTTTGATGATTCCTCCTAAAATACCCGTTGTTGCCAAACAAACACGAATGATTAAAAATTATTCTCTCGTACTGAAACTGATTGACTATCCCCTCGTGCCTTCGCTAAGGAGCATCACAGCCTGAAATAGCAGCTAAAAAGCTGCATAAAAATATCTAAAATAAAGTATTCCTAAATTTTTGCGTAGGCAGTCACCCTGGCCATTGCACGGCTGGCACCCAGCACAGCCTTTAGCCCGTCAGGCAGCGCCTCGTCAGGCAGCAGTCATTAACAAAGCACAAAAGCAGACATGCCATTCGGCTGCTGCTTCCCACCACGGCGGTCCCGACCGGTGTCCTTGGCTCTCCTGGGGCAAGCGATGTCATGCCAAAGGCAGCTGGTGCGAAAGTTTCCAGCTTTTGGAAACTTAAAATTATATAGCATGTGGTGACAGTGTTCCACGAACTGCGTGACACACAGAGCGCTTGCACCTCTCGAGCAACAGCCTTCCTACTCCCAACGCCACGGAGCAGAGCGCTGCCACGAGCACCTGGCACTTCACCCACCGCGGGAGGAGAAACGCAGCTGCACCCTCATTTTGGGTGCTCTGGCTTATTTTAGCTTGGTGCCCCACTCTGTTATTGTCAGATTTCTCCATTTCCTCTCATTGATTTATCATCTCCCCTTTTTGGCCTTGGGCTTCCAGACACAAAATGTTCCAGGAATGTTTTACCTGGGGAAATACAGGGGAGAAAATTTTGATCATATAAAATTCGCTTATTCTTTCAAAATTTCATTCAGAGAGTTTGTAGCAAATAACTCTGATGTAACTTTTATGAATTTCTCCCTCTTTAGTATCATATTTATTTTCAAAAGTAATTTAAGAGATTAATGTATGTACAGAAATATATCCCTTTTCCATTTTTAAGGATTTTTACCAAAATACCATTTTTCTTCTCTTTTCTAAAAATAGAAAAATGCCAAAGGATAGGAGGTAAGAAACCTCCAATCCTTTTAGGTGTCTCCACATCTCCTCAGCAGTAACTGTTGGTGGATTGTCACAGGGAGTCTCCATACTGCAAACAACTGCACACATTATCTCCCCCTGATAGCAGATGTTCCTGGAGCCCTGGAAGTCTCCCAGCAACAGGCGGTGCACAACACAATTAACCTGCCAGTACAGCAGCACTGCAGAATCACTATGGATTTACTGCTTCTTCATCATAAAATGTGCACCTTTTAACTGACAGATTTATTGCTTAAGGTTTTCAGGGGGAAAAAATAAAAAAAGCATATTTTTAGCCAAAATTCTTGGTGTATGATTTTACCAAACCAGCACTGCCTATTTGTACAAATCGAAGCAGTGGAATGACTGCCCTGAAACGGGACGGGAATCGGCACCCCCGCCAGGAGCAGCCCTGTGCTCCCCCAGCGGGTGAAGTGGCCAGACCCTCACAGTCATGCCCTTGAGACACATCACACCTAAACAAAGCACCCACACTACTGCAAACCAAACGAGGGACCCCTGGGGATCCCACACCCACAGGGGCACCCCCGGGGAGGGGGAGCCAGGAGGAGCATCCCTTGGGACGGGGCGCAGCCTCACCCCGTCCTGGGTACCACAGGGCACATGACACACACAGTGCTGATACTGGCACAGAGTCAGGAGCTGCTCATCCTCACCTGACCCTCCTTGCACCTTTGTTTTGGAAAATAAAATAAACACAAGACTCTACTGATCAGAGAGAAAAAAAACAACAACTGTTTCTAGTCAATAACTTCATTTTCATCTTTGGTTGCATTCGGAAGAGCACAATTTAAAACAATTATCACAACCCAGCAAGAAATCCCCGGCCTGACTTCTACACCAACTTTGCCTAATGTGTATAATAATGTTTTGTTTGTTTTGTTTTTAGTTTTTCCAGATTTGCTCAAAATTATCCCTGCAAGTATCCATGTTAGTGTCATTCTCTTCTGTACAGTACTGATCGTCTTTGCTCTGGTGGGGGCAGGTTTCTTCATGTTCAATGCTTTTGGCAGCCCGTACGAAACCCTGCACGGCCCCATCGGGTTGTACCTTTGGAGCTTCATCGCCTGTAAGTACCGGCCATCCTCGGCTACCGGGCTAACGCCTCGCCGGGTTTGCTACTGGCGGTGACCGATTTAACCGGCGTAGGAGACTGCACTAAGGACCATGGCTGCACTGACCCTAAACTGGCAAAACAAAGCTAGGCAGGAAGGTGGAGGATTTTACTCTATCAAAATATGTTTTTTCCACATTGGAGTTCAGAGATAAAATGCCGCAATCCCCCGCGAGGGTGGGCGGTGGGATGGGTACGGGCAGCCCCAGCACCTCCGGCCCTTCTGCGTAAGCTGGCAGAAAAAGGGGATGGTGCCCATGAGCCCCCGGGGACCCGGAGCCGGGGCCACATCACGGACACACAGCACACGGTCAGAACCGGGAATCACACCAGAGCAGGGAAAAGGGGAAAAACATCCAACCAAAAAAAGTCAGTGATGCAACTGCTCGTATTCAGCAGGATGGGCGGCTTCCAGCCGTGTAAGCGAGATCCCCATTCACACCAAAAAAAAAAAAGCTGAAAAAGAACACAGACTCTTTGCTGGATGAGGGCACTAAAGCAGCCGTGATAAGTATTATGGGTTCTGAGCCAAATTTGATTTTAAAAGCTTACCAATTTCAATAGCCATGGGCTTGGGGTCTAAAAATAATGCCTGTTAAAGCTCAGTTGCGGTGGCCATAATAACACTACCAATGTGGTGTTTGGTTGGGATGTACTTCACATGGGCTTGCTGCCGCGATGGTGAGCATCTCCCCCTCTCCCCCTCTGTTTCAGGTTCCTGCGGTTGCCTCATCATGATCCTCTTCTCTTCAGAAGTGAAAATCCACCACCTTTCAGAGAAAATTGCTAATTTCAAAGAGGGAAGTTTTACATTCAAGACTCACAGCGAACAGTTTGCGAATTCATTCTGGATCATCCTGGTTTGCTCCCTGGTGCACTTCCTGAACGCCTTGCTAATACGATTTGCTGGATTTGAATTTCCCTTTTCAAAATCAAAAGATTCTGGGACAATCACCGGAGCGGCTGACCTGATGTATTAGAATTAAATAATTTAAGAACATTTCAAGCAAGGAGGTTCATCACTACTACATTCAACCACCCCCAGATGTACTAACTTGTAAATTATTAGCTCTAAAGAAGTTAAAAAAGTAAAGGTTTCAAATAAACAACAATATGGTGTATGCCGTAGACAGAAGAAGATGTGCTATTTGGTAATGTCTGGATCAAAATGCCCTCTCTTTCTTGGGGTGAGACCTTATGATGACATTTGCGGTTTTTCCCATGAGTTGTTTGAAAAGTAGCTGGTATGAAGAAAACTAGGAATATCAATAGCATTGAACTGCCTCTGGAAAGTAAAACAAATGTGTTGCAATAGAGGCACACACTATCACCAGCACCAATAGCCCTCGTGAGGGCGAGGATGCATCAGGGCAGCGGAGAACAAGGGCGCCCAGCAAAGCTACAGACATCAAACAAGAGAAAAGCAAATGTGGGGTCTTTGCTCGTACCTCGCACCAGGCTCCGTCTCAGAAGCGCAGTGCTGGGAAGGAACGCAGCGCGAGAGCAGGTGCTTGCAGGACAAAACCCAGGCACCCAAACCCACCAGTAACACTTGAACCCAGCGTTACGTGCACGGCGATCTCATCACTTCTGGCCGTAAAGCTCTCTCTGGGTTTTTTAGTTTTAACAGACAAAACTGTAATTCTTTGACCCCTCATTCCCCCGTGTGGTCACTGTAGCTGGGGCATCACGATCTCAGTTACAGAGCTGCAGGCAGCAGAGCAGGATGAAGAGGAGATGCAACACGCTCCCCCCAGCTCACGGGAGGGACGCAGCCTGGCTCGGCGCTGCCCAACAGTCCCCCGGGACACACCGAGGCAAAGAGCATTTCCCAGAGCAAAGCGACAGCAATGAGACCAGGCGCCCTTCACAGCGCACTGCGTCCTCCAGGGAGAACTCTGCCCAGAAAACAGCCCTGCAAACTCTCTCTCGTCCAACGACACAAACAAAGTCAAAACCTTTGGCAAAGCGCCGCAATGGAGTAACACCACCAACCGGCTCACGGGGCATGCTGCAGCTCAGCAGAGACTGACAAAGAAATACACGAGGTTCTCTACCTCAAGGCGTGCGGGAAGCCGGAACGGACAAGCACGTCAGCCCTTGCACCCCTAAACTCCTGCAAGTCAGCTAAAGGCACCATCCGGCTCCCCCCAGGCACGGCAGGGGCAGCCCACCGATGAGATGGTCATGCCACCAGGCACGACCTGAGGGGGATTAGGGGGGTACCTTGGAGGTGAGGTGCTCCTTGCAGGCCAGGGAACTGATGTTCTGAGTAGCGGGGCGAGAAGGCGGCCGGGGGCGACGCCGCTGCCCCAGCAGCCCCTTTACCGCAGGGGCTGCAGCCCCCTCCCGCCCAGTGAGGAGCAGTCCCACCAGCGCCCACGCTTACCTGCCCTGCACACCAGGCACCCGTGGCCCCCGCAGTCGCCTCTGGAAGCTGTCATCTGCTTCGGGCTCCACCAACTTGCCAGGTGACCTCACGGACTCTCATGCCATTTTTTTATACTTTTACTACAGATGGCAAAATGTTGCTGGGGCTTTTGTAAAAGGTTTGTCGGCTACACCCCTCCTCCGCAGGCCCTGCCACTGAGCGGCTCTGCCTCCCCACGCTGTCCCGCAGCTCCCGAAATCTTAACAATGTGGAAGGGCTACTGTAAGTTTCCACAGCCTTTTCTTCATCGTTTTCTTCTTAATTAACATGCAGATTCTTCTTAATGTTAATGTCTCTTCTTAATGCATAATTTGTATTACATCTCATGGCATTGTTTGCTCCGCAGCAATTTGTGAGGAGTAATGCTTCATCCTCCTCCTTCCTGATGTCCCGTGAAGCCGCTCGGCTTTGCAGTGCTGTGGCAGCTTCGGCGATGGGCAGTGTCCCGGTTGGGACATACCCACATCTCCCAGGGGTGTCTTTCGGGGTGATCCTTGCCAGCCCCAAAGAAGGAGCTGGCCCCTGTGTGTAAAATAGAGTTGCACAGCCCTGGCTCAGCACAGAGCATAAATCCATCCCCATCCCCGTCCCCGTCCCTCCTGCTGTGCAGGAGAGCGCAGCCACTGACGCGGGGTCCCGGCACTGTCATGGGGGGTGGGGGGGTCACCAGTCCCACCGCTCCTCCTCATCCCGCCCCACTCACCAGCACAAGGCCAGCCATCACTGTCATTCCTATCCAGTTCACAAGGCAAACAGCAAATTCTTGCTAGCAAAATAAAATTGAGGCAATGTGTGTGTGTTTGAGCAGCTGAAAGTAACAGTCAGCACAAGCGTGACCGGCTCAGCTGTGCTCCTGGGGCAGCACCACGTACCCTGCGGCTCACTTGAAATCCGTGAGCGTCAGCTGAAGAGGTTTTGCCCTGTTTCGTTTCTAGACTAGCATATTTCATGAGTTAAAAAACAACAAAAATTGTGTAGTGAGGAGAAATATATAAATATATTTTGAAGGTTCTTGAAAAATCAGATTATTTCTTATCCCAATAAAAAGTTAGTATGCAAATGTGTCGGTATGTGGGTGTGCATACATATAAACGCAATATATAGATAATAAGTGTATATATATATATATAAGGGTGAGTACCAGGCTTAGACCACTGGCCCATGATGCTGATGCAGGGGCATGTGGAGGAGCACCGTGTCGCAGCTGTGGAGCTCACCGTGCTCTTTGGACCCATCTTGCACCCCACCGCTGTGCCTCCCTGAGCAGGGACCCTGGCGGTCGCGCCACTGGCTGCCGTGCCGCTGGCTGCCGTAGCGGCCCCTTCTAAAGCACACCCACCTTCATGGGTTGTCAAAGTTACTGCCCCAAGCAGAGATAATTTATCAGTTGGAAACAGCATGAACAACAGACTTAGTCGACTCCCCTGCACCGGCAGGAGCCATACGCCCACGCGGACACCTGCGGAGGTGGTTCCATAGAGCACAGCCAAGAAAAGACACACCTCAGCAGGGCCCCGCATGCGCAGCAGGTCAGGCACCAGCACGGCAGGAGTAATGCTAACGAGGCCGGATGCCCCGCAGCCTGCCCGGGGAGCGGTGGGCCGAGGGACACCTGAACCAGGAGGTATGCTCAGCACCGGCTGCGGCTGTGGAAATGCCAGTGCTGCCGCCCCGGCAAGGAGCCTTTCCTCGCTGAGTTATTGCAGAGCTGAGATTGTGCTGGGGAAGAAGTTAATTAAGCTTCACAGCCTCCCCTCCGACACCTCAAAGCGTTTACCTACATCATGGAGAAGGTGGGAGAGGTCTGCGCCAAAGCCCTGTTGATGCAAGCAGATGTTTCTCCCTTTGGGCCAATATTCCCTTATCTCCCCAGGGAAAGGGCTTTGACATCTGGAGGCAGAAGCTGCCATGGAAACGCAAAATTTCATTAGCTCCTTAACTGTATTATTTTTGCCACCAGCCGTCGTTGCCATCGGAGGCCGAGGTGCGAGTCCATGTCCCCTCCGGCCTGGCAGTGGCACACAGACGGGGTGTCGCTCAGCTGCCATCGTCCCAAGGTCGGACTTTATCCTCTCCCTGGGGGGCACCAGGCAGACATGCGAACTGGATGGAGGTGGGAAAGGTGTGAGGGGAACCAGCCCCGCAGGAGGGACGGGACGGGACAGGGTGGTGTGGCAGCTGCAGGCGGCCGAGGGATGGGGTGTCCTGTGCCACATCCTCCCACCGGTTCTCCAGACCAACTGCCGAACCAGGCAGGGGGGTCTGCCTCCCGCAGCCAGGTCCTGCGCTGTTCGCTCTCCTGGTGTCTGAGTCATCACTGCCAGCACTGAAAGGTATGAGGACTTGATGGGCAAAACCACACTTCAGTCCGGCATTCTGTGGGAAGACGCAATGTCAAGCACATTCTGGACAGGCCGATGCCATCCCTGATGCAAAACACGAGGGCAGGGTACAGGACACTGCTCCCCCACACTGCAGCTGCGCCAATGTTTCCCCTGGTGTCTCTGAAAGGGCACGGTTCGCTGGGGACCCCTCTGCACGGGGGGAGAGATGGGTAATGACGCTTCCACCCATTTCTCCAGCGTGGGTGCCTGCTCCCAGGGATGGCAGTTCTACAGAGCCAGGTTCATTCTCCTCTGCCATAAAATACCCAAATTCGGTGAACTCTCCAAATCCGGAACGATGGCTTGTCCCACACCCTGATTTCTAAGCCCTGGAAAGAGACAGCCTGGTCTGCATCACCCTGCTCCGTCCAAGTTTACTTACAAACGTGGGGTAGATTTGCTCTTTTTTATGCTAATTACAAAGCCACAGGTAAATCTGTTCTTCTTGTGTCAAAAACCCGAGAAATGACAAGAGCTAGTAACGAATCAACTCATGAGATAAGCCAGTGTTTATCAGGGAGGGAAGGATTGACTGTCTGGTTTTCCAGGTCAAATGCCTTTTGCGCCCTCACGCATCCCCAGGAGGCAGTTAACCAAGGCGGGGATGTACTCGGCAGAGCGCCCTTCGCCGTCACAGCCCAACTCCTCAGGGGAATCTTTTTTTCAAGCCAAATTCAGTTCTTAGGTCTCAAGAACAAAACTCCCACTGACTGCAGCGGGAATTGTCCTCTGCTCCCCACAACCGGGAACACGCAAGTGAGAGGAAAAGGTGAGCCCTGACTCTGCTTCTCCCCATCGATAAGCACTCCAGCAGCCACGACCGCCGGCAGCAGGGTGGGCAGAGCTGCTGCCACAAACACCCCCACGCATGGAGGAGTTCCTGTGCGGGAGCTCTCGCCCCGTGAGCACACGGCGATGCTCAGCCCAGCACGCTCGGCACGGCGCTCCCACCCAGCTCGTCCCGCTCTGCCTTCCCCCAGGCTGAACTGCGTGGCTCACGCGCAATTTGTTGGGAACCTGGCGGATACTCTGCCCTTTCTATAAGAAAGTGAGACTCCAGTCGTGGCAAAGGGGACGAGGGATTTTATGTCATTTTTTAGGAAGCCAAAAGACTGGAGCCTGTGTAGCACCAAAAAAGAGGGCAGCTTTTTTCACCGAGTAAAACCACGGCTCCTTCAGCTGGAAGAAAAACCTGTGCACTTGGTGTCTCACACACAGGCTGGCCCGGATAGCTTCTGTTTTCATAAACCAAGATTTGAGCCAAGCTGTTCCCACTGACCCTGCAGAGAACGCAAAGCCGTTGGAGCCAGACTGCAGCGCTGCCCTGGAGAGAGCGAGTGCAGACACCCCTGGGGAAACCCAGAGCAGCTCTCCCGTGCGCCAGGTTCAGCTCATTAACAGCAGCCCGACCTCACGTTTTTTCCACTGAAACTCAGACAGATACCCCAGGTCAGTACGTTCTCACAGACCGAAAGAGAAAAAACAAACCATGAGATTTCTCTGACCCCAGCAGCATGAAACCAGTGGGTTTCCCCCTGCTCTGCCACGCAGTGCCTGACCCCCTCCTCTCACGGAATCACGGAATTTTCAGAGTTGGAAGGGACCTCTAGAGATCATCTAGTCCAATTCCCCTGCTAAAGCAGGATTGCCCGGAGCACATTACTCAGGACTGCATCCAGGTGGGTCTTGAAAATCTCCAGCAAAGGGGACTCCACAACCTCCCTGGGCAGCCTGTGCCAGGGCTCTGCCACCCCAACCGTAAAGAAGTTTTTCCGTGTATTTGAACGGCACTTCCTATGTTCCAACTTATGCCCGTTGCCCCTCGTGCTGTCACTGGGAACCACTGGAAAGAGTCTGGCTCCATCCTCCTTCAGCCCACCCTTTAGATACTTGTATGCCAAAATAAGGTCTCCCCTCAGCCTTCTCTTCTCCAGGCTAAAGAGTCCCAGCTCTCTCAGCCTCTCCTCAGAAGGGAGATGTTCCAATCCCTCAATCAGCTTTGTTGCCCTACGCTGGACCCTCTCCAGTAGTTCCCTGTCTCTCTTGAACTGGGGAGCCCACAACTGGACACAGTATTCCAGTTGTGGCCTCACCAGTGCAGAGGAGAGGGGGAGAATGACCTCCCTCGACCTGCTGGCCACACTCTTCCCTACGCAGCCCAGGATGCCATTGGCCTTCCTGGTGACAAGGGCACGTTGCTGGGTCGTGGATAATTTACTATCTACCAGGACTCCCAGATCCTTCTCCTCAGAACTGCTTCCCAGCAGGTCCACCCCTAACCTCTATTGATGCCCAGCATTCTTCCTCCCCAGGTGCAGGACCCTACACTTGCTCTTGTTGAACCTCATTAGGTTCTTCTCTGCCCAACTCTCCAGCCTGTCCAGGTCACACTGGATGGCAGCATGGCCCTCCGGAGTGTCAGCCACCCATCCCGGTTTGGTATCATCAGCGAACTTGCTGAGGATGCACTCTGTCACCTCATCCAGGTCATTGATGAATATATTGAACAAGGTTGGACCCAGTATTGACCCCTGGGGGACACCACTGGTTACAGGCCTCCAACTTGACACTGCTCCATTAATCACAACCTTCTGAGTTCTGTCACACAGCCAGCTCTCAATCCACCTTGCTGTCACCTCATCTAGCCCACACTTCCTCAGCTTCCTAATGAGGATGTTATGGGAGACAGTGTCAAAAGCCTTGCTGAAGTCAAGGTAGATGACATCTACTGCTCTCCCCTCATCCAGCCAACCAGTTATAACATCATAGAAGGCTATCAGATTGGTCAAGCATGATTTACCCTTGGTGGTTACCGTGTTGACCACTTCCAATAGCTTCCTGTTCTTTAATGTGTTTGGAGATGACATCCAGAATGAGTCGCCCCATTACCTTCCCAGGGACAGAGGTGAGACTAACCGGCTTGTAGTTCCCTGGGTCCTCCTTCTTGCCTTTTTTGAAGATTGGAGGGATGTCAGCCTTCCTCCAGTCCTCCGGCACCTCTCCTGTTCCCCATGACCTTTCAAAGAGGATGGAGAGTGGTCTAGCAATAACATCTGCCAGCTCTCTCAGCACTCACAGGTGCATCCCATCAGGCCCCGTGGACTTATGGATGTCCAGCTTGGCCAAGTGGTCTCTAACCTGGTCCTCTTCAACTGAGGGAAAATCTTCCTTTCTCCAGACCTTCCCCCTTGCCCCCAGGGTCTGGGATTCATGAGGGATGGCTTTAGCAGTGAAGACCGAAGAAAAGAAGGCATTCAGTAACTCCGCCTTCTCTGTGTCTTCCACCACAAGAGCACCCACCTCATTCATCAGTGGGCCTACATTTCCCCTAGTCAACCTTTTTCTACTGATATACTGGAAGAACCTCTTCTTGTTATCTTTAACCACAGTGGCCAAGCTGAGTTCTGCTTGAGCTTTGGCCCTTCTAATTTCCCCTCTGCATAGCTTCACTGCATCTTGGTATTCCTCGTAAGTTGCCAACCCCCTTTTCCAAAGAATGTAAACTTTCCTTTTGTTCCTGAGGTTCAGCCAAAGCTCTCTATTTAGCCAGGCTGGTCGTCTTCCCCGTTGGCTCATTTTTCGGGACATAGGGATGGCCTTCTCCTGTGCTTTTAAGAGTTCCTGCTTGAAGTATGACCAGCCTTCCTGGGCACCCTTTCCCTTCAGGACTGTCTCCCAAGGGACACTCTCAACCATGCTCCTAAACGGGCTAAAGTCTGCCCTTTGGAAGTCCAAGGTGGCAGTTCTGCTGGCTCCCCACCTTGCTTCTCCAAGAATTGAAAACTCTACCATTTTGTGATCATGCTGCCCAAGACGATCTCCAACCTTTACATCCCCCACAAGACCTTCTCTGTTAACAAACAGCAGGGCACTTTCCCTAGTTGGCTCCCTCACCAGCTGTGTTAGGAAGTTGTCTTCCACGCACTCCAAATGCCAGCCTGGCTGCAGCGAGCGGCAGAAGTCGAGGGACCATCACGGCACTATTTTGCCTTTCTCCAGCTCGTCTCCCCAGTGAATTTGCTCACCTTTACAGACATCTGCTAAGTACGCTTTTTTTTTTTTTCTCCTCGCACTATGCAGTTCCCACCCAGCCCTTGCAACCCAGGCTCCATGCCGTGGGTCGTCGGCCGATGCAGAGGGAGCTGCAGCTGGAAACCGCGCGGTTCCTGCTCCGCACCGTGCCGGGAGCTGGCCCTCGCAGAGCTGCACTCAGCCCTGTGCCTGCCATTAAACATTCATGCTGCTTACACAGCGAGCAGAAAAACACAGCCTATGATGAGCTCTCATGAGAGTTTAATGGGGGCGTGAGGGTGGGAGCTGGCAGCGAGCCCCGGGGGGGTGACGCGCAGAGGGGACCCAGGTGCCTGGCAGAGGCACAGGGTGCAGGGAGCTGCTCCCCGAGCAGTCCCGGTGCCCACAGCCCTCAGTGGTGCCCACGTCCCTCAGCAGTGCCCACATCCTTCGGCAGTGCCTGCATCCCTCAGTAGTGGCCAAGTCCCTCAGCGGTGCCCACATCCCTTGGCTGTGCCTGCATCCCTCGACATCGCCTGGAGCGTGGACGGCTGCAGATGGGGGACCAAGAGGCTGAGCACACCCTGCCACGGACAGAGCTAGAGGAGATCGCCAGCAAAATTTCAGATCTAAACAAATGGAGAGAAATTTTTAGTTTCCGTGGGTAAGACTTTTATTCTTCTTTGTTATCACTTTTTTAATTCCAGGTGGTTTTTTAATATAATTTTTAAAGTTATTTTTTATTACAATACTTATGTGGCCATGGAAAAATGTCTTCTTGTACTCAGTAATGTAAGTACTACAGCTTTTACTCTTCCTTTCTTTTGGCGTTCTTTTCTGTCTGGTCTCCTGTTTCTTCATATGTTAGCAATGCATCTATTGTGGGGTTTTTTTAATTTGTATTTTATTTTCCCTTTTCAGTTTGGAAACCAGCAATACAACTCATCAGGTAACTGTTTCCCTAAAACGTAACATTTTCTATTTGTCTAGTGGTTTTGTGACTGTTCCACCAGGTCAGCATATTAAGTAAATCACACATCTATACATGCAGCACAGCAGACGGTCTTTCTGGAGATTTATTTCTTAAGCTCCTCCTTTAAGAAACATGCATTTTCTTCAGATATTTTGAAGGACCATCTTGCTGATCTAAATCAAAGTGGCAGAGTAGTCTAACATAAATTAACCTTTCTGTCTACAAGTAACGGTTTTCATGGTCAGTTTTAGAACACGGGAGAAAAGGATAATAAATTAAGATCTCTAAAATATATGTATTTGGAAAATCTGCTATGCCTTTAGGTTGAAAAGCACTGAAGTTTATCCCTGTAATTCAAACCAACACAACATTACTTTCATGGAATCATAGAACCACAGAATGGTTTGGGTTGGAAGGGACCTTAAAGCCCCACCCTGCCCTGGGCAGGGACACCTCCCACCAGCCCAGGGTGCTCCCAGCCCCGTCCAACCTGGCCTTGGACACCTCCAGGGATGGGGCAGCCACAGCTCCTCGGGGCAGCCTGGGCCAGGGGCTCACCACCCGCACAGGA
This sequence comes from Pluvialis apricaria, assembly GCA_017639485.1. Lineage (NCBI taxonomy): Eukaryota > Metazoa > Chordata > Aves > Charadriiformes > Charadriidae > Pluvialis > Pluvialis apricaria. Next base: position 6,577,273 of record CM030014.1, read on the forward strand.
GAGAATTTCTTCCCAATATCTCACCTAAATCTCCCCTCTTTCAGTGTAAAACTATCACTCCTTGTCCTATGGCTCCCCTCCCTGATCCAGAGTCCCTCCCCAGCTCTCCTGGAGCCCCTTTAGGCACTGGAAGGGGCTCTGAGGTCTCCGTGGAGCTGTCTCTTCTCCAGGCTGAACAACCCCCCCTCTCCCAGCCTGTCCTCCCAGCAGAGGGGCTCAGCCCTCGCAGCATCTCCGTGCCCTCCTCTGGCCCCACTCCAACAGCTCCGTGTCTCTCCTGTGCTGGAGGCAGCACTCCAACCATTAGCTTGTAGGAACATATTTGTAATGTTTGAAAAAAGCTGGGACTTGAACTGTCTGCCCCTCTCTCTGTCCAGCCAGTCCGGGGCAGTGCTGGCGATGGACCACCTGGAGCTGGAAACCCTGTGGGGCCGCGGCCACCTCCTCCCCCTGCCACCATGCCCAAGCCCCTCCTGGTCCCTCCAGGCGTAGGTGGCCGGCCCATCTCCTTGGAAATGGCAATGGTGAGCAGACCTGCTGAATTAAGCATGAGCTGTAATTTAATCTCATTAACAGAAAGAGACTCGGGAACCTTACCTGGCGTTACGGGAGGCTCAGCATATGGCCGGGCTGGAGGCTGCACCCTTCTGTTAGCTGTAACGGAAGTATACCGTAATGACTTATTTATGAGACTTTTAAAGAACATGGTTGCAACACAACCTTAAAACTGATATACTATAATTCTCATTAGATAATAGGTCAAATGACAAAGTGTAATGTTTCCGTGCTCTTTGGTGCTTTCCTAGTGAACAGCCTCAGAACAGGAGGCAGAAATTCAGGAGATCCACAGGGGTTTCTACTCTCACCCAGTTCCTGGGTCTGAGCACGCTAATGGTGGGGGCTGCTGCCCCCCCCACCCCACCCCATGAAGGGCCTTCGCCAGAAGCTCGGGGGGATCTGCGGGCAATGGCAGAACAGGCTCCAGTGCCGCCGTTACCGCCAGCGGCCCCCCACACCAAACCGCTGCCCTGTCACTTCACCACAAACTTAATGAGAAGCTCAAGGGCTTAATCCCGGAGGCGAGAGCCCATCCAGGGCTGCCTGACCAACCACCCGGCTGAGAACGGCCAGCCCCAAGGAGGTGGAGATCGCAACTGCGCTTATGGTCAGCGCCACGGCAGTGCACCCCCTCCTGTTCACCACCCATCTGGGCGGCGGGCACTTTCTAACGGCAGAGCCATGACCTGTGCTGGGTTTACATCGCTCAGCAAATACATCATCCACCAAAATTAATTAGGACAAACATCCCAGGTAGGCCCAGGCAGTGTCCACAGCCAGAGGTGGTGCAAGGGGAGGCCAGAAGGTGCGTTCACCCCCCAGCCCCCCATGCCCCACAGGTCCCTCACAGCCCCCAGCATGGGAGAGGGAGAGAGCAGCCAGGGACATCACCCCTGCAAGCAGCCCTCATGGCAACTTGCTGGTGTTAAAAGTTACCACTAATGAACCTCACCTGTAACCTTAGAGATTGCAAGCACACCTGGTTTCGGTGGAAGCCACATGGGTTTTTGAACTTTCTCTTTTACTTCAGCTGCCAGCCCAAGTGCTGGCCATGCGTGCCCGGGGGGTCCGGGACCGGGCCATGCCCACGGTGGCTGTGCCTGCCCCCCGAGGGGCGGCCGTGGGGGAACCCTCCTCTGCCTCCCACCAGCACTGCGCCGCCACGGCTGCACGGGCGCTTTGTAGGGGTTTGCACGGGCAAACGTAAATGTCTCATTCTGTCCCCAGAGGGGCCACTGGTGCCGCGAGCACCGTGCCCAAGTCTTCCCCCAAAAGGTGTAGTGTATCCGCATGGACGTTATTTACACACTGCAGCTGCGCTTCACAGGAGTGGGTGAATGCTGAGTGAAGTCAGTCCCTGCAATAACCACAAACAGCACCTTTGCTTTGAAATTATGGGGCCTGATTCTCGGTAGGTGATTTTAGGCTGCTCTGGCTGCAAGCACACACGCTGAACCTGTGTCCGGAGCGCTCCCTGACGTTACAGCTCCTCCACCACATCACGGTGTAAAGGGAGCTGAACCCAGCCCACCTCTCTCCCCCTCCACAGGGGCTGCGAAAGCTGCTCTTCGGAAACGTGTCCCACCTCTTCAGCTGCGAATGGGCACAAGCGTACTTCAGGTTTCGCGAGCCGTACTCAGACCTGGCCTATGCTTTGGAGGCAGAAAAGGTAAATGTTTCAGTGCAGCAACTGGCACCATCTCCCCAGCATCTCAGCCACTCGTGGGGGCTGGCAGCCAGCGCTGGGTGCCTCAGCGGTGCACATGCCTGCATCCCACGCCTGCATCCTTGCATCCCACGCTCTGTACCCCTGCATCCCACCCCTGCATCCCATGCCTGCATCCCTGCATCCCACACCATGCACCCCATGGCAGCACCCTGCGCTCTGCACCCCTGCATCCCATGCCTGCACCCCAGGCTCTGCACCCCTGCGTCCCACGCCTGCACCCTTACATCCCATGTCAGCATCCCTTGCCTGGCACCCCTGCAACCCACCTCTGCACACCTGCACCCTGTGCCCGCACGCCTGTCCGGCTGAGCTCTCTCCGCGGGGCCGGCTGCAGGGGCGTCCAGCCCCAGCCATGCTCCACAGCTCTCCTGAGCAAAGCAGAGACACTGACGCATGTCTGGAAGTGGGATGAACTGTCCTGATCCAGCAGTGTGCTGCAGGCACAAAACTTAAATACCGTGGTATTACACGCTTCCAGGGTGAAGGCTCGAGAGAGAAGCAGCAGGTTGTTGTAGGAGGGCACATCTCAGTGGTACTTTCCCATTTCCTTTTTGGGAATTACAGTTACCTTCTTCTTACTGCCCTGCCTGGAAATTAAATAGGTTAATTCACCTACATTTTCACTTAATGAAAAAGGGAGGTTTTCTTCTTTCTTATTTACCATCATAATACTGCCCCCAAAAAAGCAGATGACCGAAATACACTCTTAAAATTCCAACTCCCTTTAACCCGCCAGGAGACCAAAATGCTTGTTACAAATGCAGGTGAAACTCCCTGAGTTTGGAGGGTCTGCGACTGCAGAGAGGATGGCAGCCCTGACCTGTGCAGCCAGCACGGCGGGGAGCTGGGCATGGTCACCCTCGCGCACGGCCCCATGTCAGCCCCACGCTGCCTCAAGACCCGGTCCCTTTGCTGTGAGGCTGGAGGAGAGAAAAAACAAGCCATGGTGCTTCTAGGCGTACGCGGTACCCGGAGCTCAGAGCCCTTCCCTGCGGCTGCAGCACCGCAAGCTGGGACCCCCCGACCCCATGAGCACACAGCCAGGGCCACCCCGGAGTCTTTTCTTGCACAAAGGCTCCTTGGCTTTAGAAACAGAAGAGCTTTTTCACTTTACTTTTCCATTTATCTCAGGAGCTGTCAGCAGCGCTCCCAAACTCCCAGGGAGAAAAGAAAAATTGCCCCCTGATGCTGAGAGCGGGACAGCTCAGGCTGGCCAGGGGCTGCTGCGATTTCCAGGAGACCGACATCACACATGCTCATTTGGGCTCCTTAGCACTGGGAAGTGTTGTCTCTCTGCTTCTAGGGGGGAACAAGACCCATTCTGATGGCTGTACAAGCGCACATCATTAAGTACCTGCTCTTTGTAAGAAACACAGAATATACTCACCTGGAAAGGTAAGAAGCTGAGCCTTCCCATGGGACACAGGGGAACTGTTTCCTTGTGTTATTTGGGCTAAGGCAGACTACCACCAGCCTCTGGGTTTAACTGAACTAGACCCAAGTTCAGGTTTGCAGCTGCAGGTGGGGATTTTCACCCGGGAGAAAAGCCTTGTCTGACTCCCAGGCAAAGCTTTTTCCCACCAAAACATTCGTTTCTGTAACGGTGGGACTTGGCCCCTCGTCCCACTCCCTGGCACCGTGGTCGCAGCCTGCGGGAGCGCTCGGGCAGCGTCGGCACTGCACGGCTGCTCACCGGGCTGCCGGCCGAGTCTGGCCCTGGGCACGCCGGGATGGGGAAGCCAGACTCAGCCCTCGGTGCCGGGGATGCCCAGGCGGCAGCCCCAGCCGGGATGAACGCCCCCACGGCAGACACGCCGCTCCCCGTGCATGGGAAGCACGTCCGCACCGGCAGCAGCGACGGCACCAAGGGTGAAGTGGAAATGTCAGGGAAGATGGGCGACACCTCCACACGCAGCCGCCTTCTGCGCAAATCCCCACGCCGCTTTTAGGGCCGCTCATCACGGCTGCAGAGCCCTCCCGGCCACCGGCCCACCCAGGGGGCGCAAGACCTCGGGGGTCCGATCCAGCCCTCCCTGTGAAGGGATGTCTTTCACAGCCAGGGTCAGCCTCAGGGGTGGGGGGCTCTCAGCACCCCTGGGGGTGACCCTCGGCACGGCCCCCCGCCCCAGCCCGTCTCCCGGCCGCAGGCTGCGCAGGACAAGCCGGTGGGAGCAGGGAGAGGCGCTGGCAGCGGCGCTGGCAGACATGCTGTGGGCCACGGGAGGCAGTGGGAGAGCTGTGATCTGCCTCCTCACCCCACACCTCCATCTCACGCCTGGCGGAGACTACAAACCCGACAACCTCACGGAAAGAGTGAGTACGAAAATGTCTTCTGCAAACAGGGTTTTCTTTAAAGACATGTTGGGCCTGAAATTTTTAAAGACAAGAAACATAAAATCTCATAAACCTGTTCCCTAACTTATGGGGCACCACAGGCTGTGAGCACTTTAGACCCACATCTCGGCTGCAGCCAGTAACACTTCTGCCTCCTCGTCAGGCGAGTACGGAGGCTGCCGTTCCTGTCCATTAAAGGCTGATCTTTCGTCTCCCCGAAAAAAGGAGAAACCAGTTAATGTAAAGCCGTTCCTCTAACTCTTTGTATAGAGCAGAACTCTGCGGTTTAGAATGGGGCAGAGGGGCGCTTGCATTATTCTTTCATTTGTCTAAAGGAAACACTGGATTACAATGCTCAGCTTTTTGATATAATTAATGTCTCCTTTACCACATCTTCTCCTGCACTCGTACCTGACAGATCCAACTGTTTGAGTTCTCTGAGAAAGCAGCAGCTCAGGAGTTCATCTTTGACCATATAAACTGTGTAAGTATGGGATATTTGCTTAATTCTGAGTTATTTTGTTGCTTGCTTACATCTCACTTCTCATTCAATAGTGGACCTTACGGAGTACAATAGTATCGCCCTCAGCAGGACACAGACTGTTAACCTACGGTTCATTCGTGGACCATTTCTAACCTTTCCTACGGGAAATGATCCTGCTCCCACTAAAACCCCCAGGACTTTACCGCCGATGTCAGCACTCTCAGCCCACAAGCGCTGGGCAAACAGGGGCAGCATTTTGTACATTACTCAAATATAAAATACTGTTCCTTGCACCTTGAGCAAAAATCTGGGGGGAAAAAGTGTAGAAAACCAGTTTAGCCCATAACTGGAAGTTTCTTCTTTCTTTTTTTTACCCTATCCTATTCAACAAAATTAGTTACGACATCTTCCCCGAATAACACCTTATTTGTTTGGCTCAACATACTCACCTGAGTTTGTATTTAAGCAGAGAAATTGTTTTAATTAAACATCATTACCTGCCATAGTTCCTTCCCTGTGATTGCTTATTTCTATTTCCAGTTCAGAGGTGAAGGAAGTCATGGAGTGATCCTATTTTTATACAGTTTACTTTTCTCTAGGACGCTGGAAAGGTATATTTCATATTTTTTAATATTTTCCTTTAGTTTAGTTACATTGCCCGAACTGGTCTTTTCCTTGTCTTACTTAAACGTCCATTCCCAGTCGAATGGGGAGAAGGCAGTGTGCAAGAGGCGTGTGCCAACGGGCTGGCGGTGGTTTATGGTCAGGGATGCTGTACCCCCCCAGGAGCAGACGGGAGGGCAGCAGAGACGAGAGAAGCCCTCCTGCACACACAGCAAAAATAACGCGCTCGTTAAAATCAGGAGTGATCCCACTGACAGCAATAGGCACCGTCACAGCCAATTAAACTCAAACGGGAAAATCACAATAAGTTTATTTAAGCACAGCAGAACTCTGCCAGCGCGGCTACGCAGGGGCCCGACGCCAACCCCGAGTTTGAATTTTGGTAGGAACAGACCCAAAGTACGAGAGCTAAAGCTGAGCGTGGGACGGCCCCTCCAGGGCAGCACCACTGCGCCCACCGCAGAGAGAAATACACCCATCTGTGGGATTCCTCCCTGTCGGTCACTCAGCGATGCGCAGCGATCGCCCTGGGCACCGTGCCGGACGCCACCCTAACACTTTGTGCTTGGTCCGACAGGGTCCAAGAAGATTTAGACTGCGCAGCAACTCCTCTGTTAAACTGCAGTTTTACAAACATCACCTGTACACAGGTAAGATTAGCCTCATTCCTCAGGTTTTCTTTTTTTATTATTCCCACATTTGATTGATTGAGGAAAAAACACTCACTTGTTAATCCAATGAAAAAAAAAAAGCATAAGGCTATAGAGAAGTATTTTGCAAATTTTAGTCATGACTTCATTTAAAAAATGGATGGTGATGATGAGGACGATGATAATCATCATCATCCTCCTCCTCCTCCTCCTCAACAAGCCAGAGGTAGCCTGGCATCCCTCTGCTCCCGATGGGCACGGCAGAGCCGGGAGCAGGACGCCCATGGCCGTGTTGCGGAGGGCTCTGGCAGCGGTGCCCCACGGGGTGACCGTGGGCCGCTTCCCCGCAGGCCGTGCTCAGCCTCCTCCTGACAGGCCGGGCCAGCACGCGCGAGCTCGACGGCGGCCAGGAGCCAGGGCGTGGAGGTGGGGGCGGCGAGGCGCGCCGGCGGCGGCAGGGCCCGGTGGGATACCTGCGCTGGGGTGCGGTGCGGGCAGAGCAGCAGGTGAGTGCCGGCAGGGCCATGCCTGGGGGCACAGCGGCGGCGGGGCAGAGCGGCCCTGCGGGACACCGGGTTCCCCCTCTCCCAGGTGAGCCGCGGGCTGAGGACGCCCCAGGTGCCCGTCTGGCTGTGCAGCCTCTGTGGCAGGCACGGCGTCCTCTTCGGCACCGACAGTCGGCTCCTCTCCCACTGGAGAAGGGAGAGAGTTTTCCACCTGTACTTCTACAGCGGGCAGCGGGAGCAGGAGAAAACAGCCCATCTAACCATAGGTATGTACCCGAGCGCACCGGCGCAGGGCAGGCGCCTACAGACCTACAGTGTCACCTACAGACCATGCATCGAGCTGTGGGTGTCACGTAGGGACCACACATGGAGCTGTATACCTGTATACCTAGGTGGGTCTGCTCACACATACAATTAAATGTTTAATATATTTATATATATATATATAAATATATCATAGAATCATAGAATCACAGAATGGTTTGGGTTGGAAGGGACCTTGATCATCCAGTGCCACCCCCTGCCCTGGGCAGGGACACCTCCCACCAGCCCAGGGTGCTCCAAGCCCCGTCCAACCCGGCCTTGGACACCTCCAGGGATGGGGCAGCCACAGCTTCTTGGGGCAGCCTGCGCCAGGGGCTCACCACCTGCACAGCAAAGAATTTCTTCCTAATATCTCATCTAAATCTCCCCTCTTTCAGTGTCAAACCGTTCCCCTTCGTCCCATGGCTCCCTTCCCTGATCAGGAGTCCCTCCCCAGCTCTCCTGTAAGCCCCACATATATGTGTATCTATTTAATACAGCCATACACACACTATATGTAATATTAACATTTTGGGGAACGTGAGGAGCCTACTCCAAACAACAGTGTGAAAGACATGAATAAGGACAGGGCTTTGAAAGGACCGAGAGCGTTTCGGGAGGGGTAATGCTCTCAGGCAGGTGGCCCGTCACTGGGAAGGGCTACAGGGGTGTTTTCTGTAACAGCCATAACTCCCAAATCCCCACGTGAACTGGGGTTCACTGACGCCCCCCCCCCCCAGCTGGCTCTGGGGCATGGCAGGAGCTCGGCATCGGGCACAGCGGGACAGGGTCCATCCCACCCACACACCACGCCGGGGGGGGCGGCCACCGGAGTCACCTCCCCGGGCGCAGCGCCCACCATCTCGTCCCAGCACAGGGCCACCCAGGACTTTGCCGTTTCGTCCTCTACTCCCAGATGCAGCCAAAAAGGCTTTATTGGAGAAGTGACAGTTTTTCAGGATACACAATGCAACCGTCACTTCTGTGTTAAATACTCAATGTGGACATGCTGTTTAAAACTGTGTTTCACCCTCCGTTGCTGTTAAGCCCTCATCAGTCCCGTATGAACGCCCCGCTGACTAAGTGTCCCAGAACAACTCGTGGGAGAAGGGAAACCCACAGACACCCACTCCTCCCACGGGACAAATCCCAGGAGAGAACGTTCCCATAACTGCAAAGTTTAAATATAACAGGAAGCAGAATCATTTCATGACTAATTCAACATTTTAAATAAACCCACATCTAACGCAGCGATGCTGGTGTGCAGGATGGGTTAACAGCCTGTTTTCAGCATCTAACGTAGACATAAGTTGGTATTTTCCCGCCCAGCAGGCAGGTGCCACCGTGGCCCTCGTGTTCCCCCTCCAGTTTTAAATCCGCACCAGGAGGAACGAGCTGCTCCTTGCAGCATCAAATGGGTTGTGAACCAGGCTGTGTGCTTAGGAGGCGAGTTTCTCGTTTCTCTGTGCCATTGCGCGCAGGCTGCCTTCAACTTCGGAACGCCTGGCCCCTTTTCCTCGCTCTCCGTTCACTGCAGCGTTTCAAGTAAAGTAAGAGACTTGAAAACACCACACTAAAGGCTAATTTGCAGGAAAAAAGGGTGAATCGAGATTCACAGTCGTGATAGGCAGCGTGGCCGCAGATAATGATGTGCGCATCTGTTCAGAAAAACAATATGCACACACACGTCATGAGGAGCCGAGAGCTGCGTTTATAGCACCTGAATTTCCCAAGGGGAACCCACGCGGCGCTGGGGCAGCCCCCATCACCCCGAGCTCCCTCCTTTTTTAAAACTTGGGGTGGGGGAGTGGGAGGGTGTTTAAACATTTTTTTAATTGTTTCCTTTTCAGACACTCATTCGCATCCCTGGGAAGAGGACCCACGGGAAGACCCGAGCAGCCCAGGGAAGAGGCGTCCTCCCGTGGAGATGGCCATCAGGACCAAGTGGGCGGGCGCAACCGTCAGCTGGAACGGGACAGACCCCTTTTTCTGAGGAGTCCCGGCATTCCCCGCTAGCCCCCAACCCCACCAAACACCACAGTCTGTGGGGGAAAAAACTCTTTCACCAGGAAAACAGCCTTTGGCACCTTGAGCCCTGTTGGGCATCACCCCCACTGCAAAGCCTGTGCCGGTGAGCAGTAGTCGCTAGCGACGGTGCCTCACTGCGCACATTTCCCAGCTGGTAGGATGCAGGTTCCTCTGCTTCCCACGCCAGATGGCAGAAAAAGGAAAGAGGGTGGCAATTTGCTTTCCTCCCATGCCAGGCAGAGATGCTAAAGAAATCAAGGTGTCTCTTAAGAGTGCAGTGGAAGCGAAATCAATATCAAGCATTGACAATACTGTGAGCATCTATTTTATTTAATCCAGTGTGTGCAACTAATTTAGCTGTTTGCAATGAGTCAGGTTCCCTCCCAGCTCTCTGCAGCTGTGACTTCTGCAACTGGGTCTCTCTCCTGCTTCAGGGACAGCTCGAGCATGGACCCCGGCCAGGTCGGCTCATGGAGCTCCCTGGCACACCAGCGGGGAAGCACAGCTCACACATGGCAACCAGGGCAAAAGAAAGTCTCCTGAGGTGCTCCTTGCTGTGAATTCACCAATTTTACTGACTCAGAGCATGGCCAAGTCCTGGCACCCTGTGGCAGTCTGGTGACTGCAGGCAGGGCACACCGCTCCTCGGTCGCATTAACCACTTCCCACTTCCTTTTTTATAGACATCACCCAAAAAAGACCTGTTAGTCATAGTAAAAGGTGTGTTGCTAATGACAACTGTACTGGGAACAATAAACCTTTCTGCAAGTGATCCAGAAGTTTGGTTTAAATGATTTGAATTTTACAAAAGAAAAAAAAAAAAAAGTGGTCACAACCAGCCTGAGGTTCAGCCTGGCCGGGGCCAGGAGGCTGCTGATGAGCAAGCTAATGTGGCGTCTGCACTCATCATTGCCCCTCTTCCTCAATTTCTGCTCAATTCAGAGCTCCCCCAAGCATGTGGCATCCCCGCTGCAGAGCTGTGGGTCAGCCGAAGCGCTGCAGTCCCCGGGAGCCTGCAGCCCCGGTGACACCGTGACAGGGGTGCCACCGCTGCCCAGGCACGGGCACCGCGCAGGAGGGCCTGGGGCAGAGCTGGGAGCACCCAAATCCTGGGGGGCATCGGCAAGACGGCAGCCCCCAGCTCCAGCCACCGAGCTGCTGGCACAAGCCAGAGCCAGAGGGCACAGGCAGGTGGCAGGCAGGCCGCCTGCGGGCAGGAGGACACCCCGTGCCCCCTCCCCACCGAAACCTCCCGCCAGACCGGGGAGGCCACGCTGCCCGCTTAGCAGCACCCAGGGCTGCCTGGGGGGCTGCACGTTGGAGCTGGGGAGACGGGAGTGGAGGAGAGCCCACTTGCAACGAGACGCTGCAAGACAGCACCTATTTTAAGTGGGGAATACCGGCGTGCGCTTATGCAAATAATGAATTAATAATGAATGAATGAAACTATGCGGTAAATGCTAACGAAGCTTGGTCAGCCAGCACAACGCAGTATATTGCAGGGCTATGTATGCCGTATAATTGCTGAACGGGTTACTGCGGAGATAAAAGGCTGCAAAGACAACTGAAGAAAGGTCAAGAAAGTCCTGGGGGTATTTCAGCCCGAGCGGCAACAGCATCCGTATCAATCCAGCTTATGCACATAATTGCACTTGGTGTTGGCATAAAGCGTATTGCTGAAAAATGAAACAACAAAACCGTTTTGCAATTTGCAGGAGATTGTGAAGACCACCCCTGCTAATATCTTGCTTCCGGAGAACATCAGTAATGCATATTTGGATTTTACCCAAGATATTAGGAAAAATTTCTTTACCGAGAGGGTTGCCAAGCTGCCCAGGGCAGTGGTGGGGTCGCCATCCCTGGAGGTGTTTAAAGATGGGCAGACGTGGTCCCGAGGGATGTGGGTTAGTGGTAACTTGGCAGTGCTGGGTTAGTGGTTGGACTCGATGATCTTAAAGGTCTTTTCCAACCCAAACGATTCTGTGATTCTATGAAAGACCAGCTTCCCAGAGCTGTTTTCCATGGCGAGGCAGCAGCACTGGCCCTTCCCCTTGCTCCTGACAAGCTGTGGGGATGGTCAGCACATCTGGCCCTGCCTGCACCGCCTCCCGCTTGTGCTGCAGAGGGGACCCCGGGTCTGCGCCCACCTCGCGCCTGGCCGGGACCGCACCGGCCACTCCTGCCACCGGCGCGGGGACGGGGACGGGGACGGAGCATTGGGAGCAGGGTCCCCCATCCCTTTGGCCACACCATCACCCCCAAGGCGCCCCCGTCTCCCACCCCGGCCCCCGCTCACCCACACCCCGCTGCTGCCCGTCCCGCTCACAAGCCCAGGTGCAGCAAACGCCCGCCTGACGCTGCAGACAGAAAGGGGAACAGAAACCGTGCAGCACCAGACTGCAGGAACACACGCCCTCGCCGCCTCCCTCGGGCTTTCATCCTTCTGCCCCCACGTCTTCATCTCTTTTTATAACCCTCGTGCAGTACAGGGCTAAATTTAAGCTGCTAATTTCCCTCCCTGAGAACTAAGCCCTTGCTCATTTCTGCGAGGCAACATCACACTTATGGATGCTTTAAAAAAAAAGAAGCAATAATGACACAACCTGGCTATTAATCTCGTCCGGAAAAAAAAACAGGTGAGGGACGGGGAATTCAACAGCTTCGGCACCTCAGAAAGCTCTGTCCTCGTGACAGGGACAACAGCTACAAATTTTCACTTCTAGTCTGGAAATTTCTTTCTAGAAGACAAATAAACCTTGCAAAACCCCACACATCCCACAGATGCTCAGGGGCACTGTCACGCACTCAAATTGAGGAATATTTGGGGGGGATCAGGGGCTACCTGTGAAACCATTTAAAGTCTTGGCAAGGAATGTGAGAAACAAATCCCAACACACACGCTAATGAAACTCAGGCCATGTTTCGGCACCTTGCATGAGCCAATCTCAAGGAGGAAACAAGTACCAGAGCCTCCGGCAGCTCGCGGACATGCGGCAGGATTTTACCCCCAAGGGAGTCGCACAAGAAGGAAGAAACGGGATCAGCGGGGTGGAAAGGCTTTTGAGGCCTCGCGTTACCCCCTGAGATAAACTCCGCTGTCTTCCCCGGCGGGCAGGGAAGGGTCAGCTCTTCCCTGCGCGGATGTGCCGCTATGGCGGCCGGGCGCTGCCACTTCTCTCCCAGCACAGCCGGTGCCCTCCCGGTTATCTCCCGAGAGCAGGGTCTGTGTCAGTGGAGGACCAACAACCGGGGCGGCCTCACGCCTTTCTGGCACTTACTCGCCCAGCCCAGGGCCTGACCTGTGCTTTCCCGCTTAGCCCAAGCAGAAGAAATGGACTCCATGCAGAGTATCTTTAAACCAGACACCAACCTTCTAAAAACTATTTTGCACGTTATTTATTTGTTTAAGAGGAGTCTTTGGGGCTGCAAAAAAAAAAGTGGAATAGCCACATTCTGACATTTAAAAAGAATATATGTATATATATATAAAAAATAACATATTTTTAAATTACCCTGTATTATTGAAAGCACAGGAAAAAACACATTCTATTCGTATAAACATCCACACCGTTCCAGTCTATTTGTGAGAAGGCTCTTATTTTTCCTCTTCCCTACACCACAGAATACATAATGAACCACAAACCAAGCCAGAGGTCCTCTCCAAGACCACAGGACTATTCTGGCCTTGTTGTCACACCAGGCCATGGGATCGGGGGAGAAAAAGGCTCAGCGCTCCAGGATGGAGACTGGAATCTCAGGGCCTATGGACTCGGATTCACTGATCCCCAAAGACACACTCATATGCCTACGGCAAAGCTTCTCAACAGCTTTTACAACCAACTTCTCTGTTTTGTTTTGATTTAACCTATAGATAAAAAAGAGCGAGGGAACTTTCTCAAAATCTTAGTAACTCTGTAGCCTTTTATAGTCTGTATATCATATGGCCCTGTAATTTCTAGAGAAAATGGGACAAAAATCTCAATTGTACAGTGTCTGAATCTATTAAACATTTTTTTTGCAGCAGTTAGTTATCAAGAGCTGGGCTTTCTGTTGTGAGTTCAGTTTTAACTGGAACCAGTTTGGCAAGCCATTGGTGAGGATTCTAAGCATAATCTTACCCCAAGATGCCAAAATACTGTCATTCTTTGACAGTGATTTTTTTTTTTAAACTACTCGGTGTAACTCACAAATCTTTCCTTGGTGCCACCTAACTTCTAGGGCTCGTGGCGAGCCAGCTGTCATGGGCTTCACTCGGGGTGATGCTCAGCTCCTATAAAAATGCAGGAAGAATTCAGGTGCTCGTTCCCATTTGTGCTTTCCTGGTGAAAACTGTTCAGGTGAAAACTTTCTGGGTGAGATCCACTATATGACCTTGTTAATTTGTACTTTATAAAGTGCAAGACTTCTTCATTATGCCCGAATGCACTGTGCATTATTAAATGATTTCTTGAAATACCAAAGGAAAACAACATTCCCTCAGGAGAACTGTATACAAGGATTGTTTTTCTCATTTATTGGCCTGTGCCATCTTGCAAGGTTTAATGGAACTTCACAAACACAAGAAAAAAATCAGATTTCAGGTAATGAGGCACCTTCCTTTTAATGAAAGCTGAGTACAGATAGTGCCTTAATTGAAAATGTTATGAGGCCTGGAGTCGAGAATGAGTCACACAGCTGCACATCCCAAAGGATCTTTGGTAACAACACCGCTTTAGCGAAGCATTAAAAATGCCCAGTGTGGGTATCGCAGAAGAAAGCATTGCTCGTTTAAGGACAAGAAGCCTCGGAGCCAAATTGCATGGAGAACTTTTGGGAAAATAGCATATGTGAGAAAAACTTGCCCGTTTTGCTGACAGGGGAAATAAACTCGTATGACGGAGCTCGTTTCTGGCCACCCTGGTTGGATGTGCTGCACAGGGGCACCAAGGCAGGATTTTGTACCAAAGAGGTGAGAATTGCATCTACACCCAGAGCAAGGAGAGCCACGACATCACAGGGCCCACACGAATACCGGATATGCCTATATACATATATACAGATAGGCATATACAATATCGAACAATACGCCTATATACAAACGTGTGTATTGAACGATGACTCTGCCACCTACAAGCAAACACTCTTATATCTTCTTCAATCTTGCTCTAACAGAAAAGGGATTTTGGAAGATTTCTGTCCTGAGGCTTCAGTGTCTTCCCCTCTCCAGCGTTACTGAAACACAAGATGTTTAAATCAATGCACTTTTTTTTCCCAATCTTCTCTTTTCTGGGGAACGAAAACAGCCCAACTTCTTTCCTTGTCTGGTCCCCACATGTAAAACCAGACCTAAGAAAATATCTCATTCTAAATCACATTTTAAAAAAGCCCAAACCATCCCCTATTGGTCTTTTTCACATCTTTACTACTACAACTGCCCCTGCCTGTGCCCAGCTCTCCTAACGCACGCTCACACTTGCAGGCGTCACCTCCGTTACCCAGTTCAGTCCCGTGGTCATCACGCACCCATGCTGGCGGGTGTCAGGGTGTCACTCTCCCGTGCACCAAGAAGTGAGGTGCAGCCCGCCAGGGGAGACGCCCCTCGCACCATCCCAACCATCCTCACGGGGCGCCCCGTGCTCTGGACCGCTCACCACCACCAGCATCTTCCCTTCACTAGAAGGGTTTGGGTACAGAAAGACACGTGCTTAATCACTGCCAACAATGATATGTGCTTAATCACTGCCAACAATGATCACAGAATCACAGAACAGTTTGGGTTGGAAGGGCCCTTAAAGCCCACCCAGTACCACCTCCTGCCCTGGGCAGGGACACCTCCCACCAGCCCAGGGTGCTCCACAGCTTCTTGGGGCAACCTGGGCCAGGGGCTCACCACCTGCACAGCAAAGAATTTCTCCCTAATGTTTAATTTAAATCTCCTGTCTTCTAGGTTGAAGCCATTCCCCCTCGTCCTATCACTCCATGCCCTTGGAAAAAGTCCCTCCCCAGCTCTCCTGGAGCCCCTTTAGGCACTGGAGGGGGCTCTGAGGTCTCCGCGGAGCCTTCTCCTCTCCAGGCTGAACACCCCCCTCTCCCAGCCTGTCCTCCCCGCAGAGGGGCTCAGCCCTCGCAGCATCTCCGGGCCCTCCTCTGGCCCTGCTCCAACAGCTCTGTGTCCTTCTGCTGTTGGGCCCCCCCCGAGCTGGAGGCAGCGCTGCAGGGGGGGCTCCCCAGAGCGCAGCAGAGGGGCACAGTCCCCCCTCGCCCCGCTGGCCACGCTGCTGGGGATGCACCCGGGATGCCGGGGGCTCGCTGGGCTGCCAGCGCACATTGCCGGCTCCTGGGGAGCTTCTCACCTACGAACACCCCCAGGTCCTTCTCCTCAGGGCTGCTCTCCATTCCTCCATCCCCACCCTGTATGGATACTGGGGGCTGCCCCCGCCCGGATGCAGGACCCTGCACTTGGCCCTGTTGAACCCCATGAGGTTCACACAGACGCACCTCTCCCGCCTGTCCGGGTCCCTCTGGATGCCACCCCTTCCCTTGGGCATGTCACCGCACCGCTCAGCTTGGCGCCCTCCGCAGACTCGCTCCATCCCACTCTCCGTGTCATCGACGACGATACTGAGCAGTGCTGGTCCCAGTACGGACCCGTGATGAGATGTGCTTAACTCCCACCGAGAATCATACGTGCTTAATTACTGCCGACAACCACACGTGCTTAATTACTGCTGATAACGGCACATGCTTAATTCCCACTGACGATACGTGTGTGACTCCCACCGGCGACACGGGTGTGATTCCCACCGACACCGATACACGCGTGCCGCCCTCCCAGCGCCGGCGGCGAATGACCGCGGACACCTCCGTTTCCCGGGGCCACCCCCCCCCGGCGCGTCCCCGCCGCCGCCGCCCGGCGGAGGCCCCGCCCGCCCGGAGCATGCCGGGAACCGGGGCGGAGGCCGCGCGCAGCCGCCGCTCGCGCCAGCGCCGCCCCCTCCCCCCCTCCCTCCCTGCGGCGCCCCGATGGTGGTGGTGTCGGCGGTGTCGGCGGCGCGGCGCGATGAGCCGCCCGTCCTCCGCCGGCCCCGGCGCTAACAAGCCCTGCGGCAAGCAGCAGCCACACGCCTCGTCGCCCGCCGTGCCCGCCGCCGTCCTGCCGGGGCCCGGCGGGGCATCTCCGCCGCCTCCCCCACCCCCGCCACCTCCACCTCCGCCGCCTCCTCCTCCTCCTCCTCCTCCCACCCCCACCTCCTCAGCAGCAGCATCACGAACTGACCTCGCTCTTCGAGTGCCCCGTCTGCTTCGACTATGTGCTGCCGCCCATCCTGCAGTGCCAAGCCGGGCACCTGGTCTGCAATCAATGCAGGCAGAAGCTGAGCCTCTGCCCGACCTGCCGGGGCTCCCTCACCCCCAGCATCAGGAACCTGGCCATGGAGAAGGTGGCCTCGGCCGTGCTCTTCCCCTGCAAGGTAAGGGTTTTTTTTGGCAGGGGGATGGGGATGGGGATGGGGGGGGGCCGCCCGGACCCCCCCCCCCCCCCATCCCCTTCCCCCTGCCCTGCGCCTTCACGCTTCCCCCCCCTCTCCTCTATGCTGATGTCTCATAGGCAGAGGCCGGTATGCTGTCAGGTCAGTGATTAACACCTAAATGAGTCCCTTTTTTTTGAGAGAGAGAGAGTTTTCTATTTAAAAGAACTAGGTGAACTGCTCTAAAGCGCAGATCCTTCCTCATAGACCTTTACCAGGATGGCAGATGCATACACGCAGGCAACGCTGAGCGGGTCCTTTTTATGTCTTCCTGGAACCCCTCGATGCTCATACCTCTGTAATATCAAAAGCACTTTAAAATCACAGGTTGAAGTGATGGAGGGACAGATACAGGAACTGCTGGAGCCATCGCTGGCGTGGAATACGAGAAGAAAGTTTTAAAATGCAGAGCTGTCCGTGGTGAGGTGGAGACCCGCGGTCAGGCCGGCAGTGGGACCGACGGAGCGGGCACTTGCCGGGCTCCGGCGGCGTGTGGCAAGCTTTCCGGCGCGAGCTGAGAGCAGGCACTCGCCGTCTCTGCCTGGAAAAGCCAGTCCCTAGCAGCAGCTTTCCCCAGCCAGCCCGCAGGAGCATCGTTACGGATGCGCAGGGAGTAACGGCACTTCACTTCTAGAGCGAACCAGCTGTGTCAATTCCTGCAGCATGGCATGGTTGGTGACGAGAGCCCTGTCTGCCTCGGGGGGCTGGCTGGGTCACAGGACGGGACAGCTGTCAGCGTCTCACGGAGCTTTTGATAGCGTGGGGCTGTTTCAGCGCTCCCCCTTGAATGGGAGTTAACCTGATGGCGGCAATAACAGATGGAGCGCAGTGGTGGGATGCGGGTCCTCTCTGCTGAACACAGCAACAAGTGCAGCGCGCCGCACACCCAGCTGTGACCCAGTCTGAGCCCAAGGGAATACAAACAGCCAGTGTGGGGGTTTCACTGAAATGCTGGCCTACTTCTCATTTTCTAAAGTGTTGCCTTGGTCTCGTCTGTGACAGCTGGTGTTCCCCGCTTGTCCTAAATGAAACAGATGCATCCAGGCTGGAGTCCTCGCGGGACCAGAGTCCTGGCAGCCCTTCATCGCACTGAGGTGCAGCTCTGCTGCCCGCAAGGTGCCAGTCTGTCCAGCAGCCGAACTGCCAGGCAGGACTCCCGCCGGCCTGTCCCCACGCATTGCGGGTAAACAAAGGAAGAAAAAGCCTACAGACTCTTCCCTGTAAAGAGGAGAAGATAAGACATTCCTGACTTTACCTGTCAGACATTACTTTACTCACTTGGTAACAGAAAGGTTTCTTAAGCCCTTAATTGATGGGATTGGCTTCTCCACCCCTTGAGATTTGCTTTCTCCATGGGTAGAGGAGTAAGCATCAACAGAGAGAAGTATGTCTAAGAACACCCCCTACCCCGTGACCCGCGGGGGAACTGAATAGTGATCCCTGTGTCTGTCAGGCAAGTTCTGGTTCAGGTGTCTCAGCTGTAAACACTTCTCCAGTTGGGCATTCTCTAAAGATAAATAATAAGACAGCAGCCAGCATGTGTCAACCAGTTAAGAAAACAGCATTTCCTAAAATTCCTCCCAGTATTGCTCCTGTGGTCACCATGCTCAAAGCAGTGACTTGGTGAAGGAGGGATGCTGGTGAGGTTTGCAATGGCTGAAGCCAAGTGCTGGGGATCAGGCAGCTCAGCATCTTGGTTATGGGGCTGTGAGCGTTTCGTCTTGACCTGGGGGTGTTTTGGTGTCTCTGCAATAACCCAAGGTGCGGGTCTGCCTGGTTGGTGGGTCAGAGGCTGCAGCAGGCAGGAGGCCGTGGACTGGGCTCACGATGGCTCGATGCTTGGTTTGGTTTCTTGGTACAGCACCTGCAAGCCCGTTCAGAGCTAGGAGAGGTGTAGGGGAACTGAACCAGACGTGGTCAGTGTGCTGCATGTCGCAGCTGCCCGGTGAGACCCTAGTGCTGGCAGGAGCCCTGGGCCCGGCGCCTGGGAGGAGACAGCTGGGGCCGAGCGGCGTTGCTGGCAGGATGTCGAGTTCCCCCGTGCCATGCTGCCGTGCTCACACGTGCGCCTGCAAGTTGCCTAGCTCGGACGCAAAACCACAGTGCTGGCAGAGCCCCGTGTCCCAGACCGTGCTGTGCTATGACCTGTGCAGGAGCGTGTGTCCTCCCTGGGCAGCAGTGTCCGCTCACAAGCTGTCCACCCCTTGCTCGTTGGGCACTCAGAAGCTCCTTGTAGAGGTGTAAATAAATCTGCTCTTCCCTTGCACACCCTCTCTTTTATGTGGATTTTTTCTGCCGTGAGCAATTCCTGCTCTGCTGCTTTCACTGTTCCCAAGAGCTGCAAAGTGAAATTAGCACACGTCAATGCTTTTCACCCTTACGTCTTGGGCCCAGAAACAGCAACACGCTGTAATTCTTAGTCAGTGTCACATAGGTTGCAGGCAGGCAGCGGGGAGGTGACCCACCGTGCCCCTCGGCGGTGGGTGCCCATCAGGTCCTGCAGCAGCACCAGGGGTTTCGGCAAGAACCGCCCCGCTCTGCAGCTGGCACACACCAGCCCACCGCGCGCCAGGGCTGGCCCTGCTCTGACTCACCTGTGGTTTTCACCGCGTTAAGGGAACCTGACGTAAGCTTTCGGGGAGGAAGTCAGAGCTCCAGAAAATGTGAAAGAACAAATAGGTGGTTGGTATGTCCGGAGGAGGTCCCTGCACTTCTAAACCCAACTGTGAATGGTACTTGAAATAAGTAGGACTGAGACACGACAGAGCTGACAGAAAATGCGGGTTTGGTGTTGCCCGTGGCTATAGCTGCTTTCAGGGTTGTTCTTCTTAAGATGCTTTAAGAAAGAATTACAGTTACTGCATCTCTGCACTTTACAGGGCTTCTGGAAAAAAATCCATAGGAGGATTTAAATCTTGAAGTCACAGTAAAGTTACTGAAAATATAAAATGCCTTTTAAGTGCTCTAAGCAATCTGCAGAAGATAAAATGCACATCATATACACACTCAAACTCCTAATTAATGAGTACCAAAAGGAATTAGTTGTTTTCTTTCATCTTTTAAGTAAGCGCAAGTGGAAAATAATATAAAGGTGCTCTCTGGTTATGAAGCTGACTTAATTTGGATACAGGTTCTTCCGTAACTTTGGGGGTTTCGTCCAATACTGGCTATGAAAGAAAATAAATCTTATGAATTGGAAGCTTCCTGAACAGATTTTCACAGCAGTTGTGTGAGGTATGCTGTGATCATTAGCTGCTAAACTTGGAACTCTGACCTGGCTAACTGAGCAGCATAAGGTGGGAGAGGCATTTCTCGATTTACCCACTTCTTCCAAAGTCTACGAGAAAACAAATAGAGTTGAGAGTGTTCTTGGTTGTCATCAGCAGAACTGCAGTCCTCGTGTAGCATGAGTATTAGCCGAGATCTGCGCCCTGCCATGTTTTGCTAGACTTTTGTGGTGGGACTTGCCAAAGAAAGATGTTCACGCTTGAGTGATCTTGGCGTAGCCATGGAAATGACGTGGGACCAGCACTCCTCATCTGCCCTGTGTGAAACTGTAGGCAGTTCCTGCTTGCGTTTCAGTTTATAGTAGAACTTACCTCCAACATACATGGGCAAAAACTAGCCCAACACTAGGGAAAGAACATCTAATAGCAAATTTGGTGTTTGTTTACACACTGATAGCAGCCCAGTTGGGCAGCTATATGGAGGGCATTTAGCAACGCATGACAGGGAAAAAGAGAAAAAAACCAACACACCACCAAAAAACTCCTGCCTACGTACACCAGTGAATTCTCACTGCTGTGATTAATTCAACCTAACAATAAGTTTTACTTATAATAAAGGAAATTACTGTTCTAGTTATTACATATGTTTAAAAAAATCTAAGTACACGGGGCTTGATTTTTCAGGGGATTGAAACCCCATTCTTACCAGCTTTCCTAGGAGTGATGATGCTCTGCATCTTGGAAGCTAGGACAGATACCTCGCATGAGGAGAGTCTTCCAAGACCCTTGACTACAGCCATCTCTAACTGGAGATACTGCCATGTTTCTCAGTCTCCAGGTGCTTCTGGTCCTTTTGAAGAAAAGTGAATCCAGTAAATTCATCACACTGTACTCTTACACTTTGCCTTGTGAAGTCTTTCTGCACCTCACAACCAACACTTTGTATTTCAAAAGTGGAAGGCACAGTGAGACTGTATATAAATGAACAAGTCTTAAATAATACCAGACTAATCACTTTCTTTCATTTTCTCTAGACAGGTGGTAGGAGGTAGGCAGAACCGCTCTATGTCCTTAGACCACTGCTGCTACACCATCAGTTCAAGGGAAAGCATGACAGGTTTCCCATGTAAGCAAACAGAAATTGCACCTTCATGTTGTTATTGTATACAGACTTACTCCTGTATGTTGTCCAATGCTGCCTCTACAGCCTCTTCGGAGCTCTTCTTGAGTTTAAAAAAAATGTCATTTTAAAGATTTTAAGCAAATATACTAAACCTAAATAAGGTCACGCTTCCTATTTCCAAGACATAGTAGACTCAATTAAAGCAGTGGGGTTTTTTTTCTGATAAAATGCAGTTTATTTTGTTTTTAATTGAGCAGGCATCCCTTACGCAGAGGGGTGCGTTACATCACCCTACCTGCACATGTGCATAGACCTTGCGTGCTCTATGTGAAAAAACACAGCGCGCTCCGGTCCTTTCCCAGGTGAGCCGTAACAGCAGACCCAGCACTGCTGGCAGAGCAGAGCTTATAAATGCACTCTGCCAGGCAGCCGGCTGTGGCCTGAGACCGTTTCCTCACTGGTGCGAGGCTCTGGAAAGCACAGAGGCACACTGTTTTCTGGGCTGGACCTCACTGTTCGTCCCTGGGGGAGCTCCGCAGGGTCACTGCTGGACTGGGCTGAGCACCTGTACCCAACTTGAATGAATGCCTCAGAAAGCTGGAGGGATCTTAAAAGCAGGGACAGACGTTTCGTTTTACAAAGCACTGGAGGAGGGAGAAGCACGAGAGGGTCTCGGTGCTCGTTGGGTCCCTGAACGTTGCTGACACACATGCAGGAGCAGGCAGGCCTCTTCTTTCCAGAAGTATTATTTGTATCTCAAGCTACTTGTATACTGGAGGGAGAGCCGGCTGGCTAGCACAGGAGGGATTTGGACTTGGCAGTCTACGCCCAGCTCTGCTGCTGATTTCCCATGTGGCTTGAGACAAGTTAGTTTAATCCCATCTCCCTGCCTGCCTTCGTTTACAGGGTTGGTAATACTGGCCTGCCTCTGCTGAGCACTGTCAAGCTTAACTGATGTTTTCCAAATGCTTTAGGGCACTCACAAAGCTATCCTGTCAAAGTGAAGTTCAGAGCAGCACACACAGGGACATAGGTCGCAAAACCATGGCATGCTGGGTCATGTGTACAGTGATGAGCTCTGAGCTGACCATTTCCTCTTAGGAAAGAGAATACAGTGCTAAACAAATGACTACGAAAACAAGTACATAATACTTTCCAGCATGGAATACTAGAAATGATGAGAAGGGCAATGAAAAATGCAGCCAATGAAAGAGTCATGCCAGCCCAGGCATTAATGTCACGCCCGCACTGTTAACACCGTGCGCAGCCCTGGCCCCCCGTTTCAGGGCGGACATGGTAGAAGTGGTAAAGGTGCACAGGCGAAGTAGTGCACAGGTGTTGTATAACCTGTTCACATGGAGAGATGCAGCAGGGTTTTGAGGGGTGTGATAAAAATCAGTGATGTTTGCCCAGCAGCATGAAGACAGCAAAGCAGTTTTTTGCTGTTCACAGTCTCCCGTCACTGGTAGGGCTCCTCAAGAAATGAAACTGTCAGTGACGGGTTTGGGAGCACACAAAAGCAGGTACTTCTCACAGCGAAGGGCAAAGCCACCACTATTTGCTTGTCTTGTTTTTACGCTCTCACTTGCATAGTCATCACTGGTTGCTTTCGCGTAGACAGCTGGTTTCGCCCAACCAGCAGGTTGTATATCCTTACCAGTTTTGTTAATGAAGTTAAGACTCAGAGCTGCTCTTCAGCACACCGCATGCTGGAAGTGTTAGCTGGGGTATGAACGTGGGAAACACCAGAAGACCGGCGGGGCTGGAAGCATACATGTACCTGAGTCGCTGCACTGCCCTTTGGCAAGAGGATGCCTTGTTCCTCTGCATCGCCCTGCAATAAAGCCGTTAGCAGAGGATTAAGCAGCAGGGGCAGAGACACTAAAGGAAGGCTCACGTTAACTCTTTATGGCTTATAAAGTAAGCTCCTCCAGAAGCACAAGGCCGAGTTTCTGTCCCAGTATTCCTAGCACAGTATTCCTAGTGTTTGCAGCATGGGTGATTTGCATCTTGAGCATTTAACCCTTGGAGCTGAAACTTCTTGCACACATATTAGCCCAGAAATAGTCATTTATACCCTGGTTATATCTGTCCTCAAGGAAGTGCCATAGTGTCCGTAAGCAGCCATGCACGCATGTTGTAATCTGTACGGCAGTGTTAGCAGTGGTGTTGGTATCACTACAGCTACCTACAGACTGGGGGAGCTCTGCCCTTGGGGAGAACAGGAGAGACGTTTTTTTCTGTATGGAGGTAGCAGCGACAGGGTCAGTGTGGCCAACTGAACTGACTAGAAAAAGGAAAAGCGTCCCTGGGTGTTTAAAGCAAATGAACCCTCTAATGTGCCCAAAAATATTATGAGAAGTTAGACAGTACTTATTTGTGCATTAGCTTTGTGCTCAGTGAAAAATTGTCCTCTCTCTTTCTACTTCTCACAACTGCAGTGTTGAAACTGTTCCAGTGTTTAAAAAAAGCTGTGGGGAATCTGCATTTGAATGTAATGGAAGTGCTTTTGCTCTGTGATGGTAATAAGGTACATCTATTAAAAATACTTCACTCTAGTAGCTGTTTGCTGAAACTAGAATCCTTTGTTCTTTTTAAAGAAAAGGAAAATCCAAACCAGGACCACCTCAGCTGATCTGGACCGATCAGATCTAACTACAACAGCAAATCTAACTACAACTCAGCCTTGCAATCCATTTTATCTAAGTGCTTGCCTTAGGAAAAAAAAAAAAAAAAACAAACAACCACAAAAGACAAGAAGAATCCATTTTTAAGTGGAAACAAAAATAAGTAAAGCTCAGCTCTGGATCCAGGGCTAAATAGAAGTATCTAATGTAAAATTTGCAATGAGAACAAGAGTTCTGGTTGATCACCAGTGTTTCCAGTTGGCAGGTGGGAGCAGCGAACACTAGTGCTGGTGCCTTTCCTGACGGCTTGTATTTGGTCTTTTTCCAGTACGCCACAACAGGCTGCTCTCTGACACTCCATCACACAGAAAAGCCAGAACACGAAGACGTCTGTGAGTATCGTCCCTACTCCTGCCCATGCCCTGGTGCCTCCTGTAAATGGCAGGGATCCTTGGAAGCCGTGATGTCCCACCTCATGCATGCCCACAAAAGCATTACCACCCTTCAGGGAGAAGACATCGTTTTTCTTGCTACAGACATTAACCTTCCAGGGGCGGTTGACTGGGTCATGATGCAGTCGTGCTTCGGTCACCACTTCATGCTGGTGCTGGAGAAACAAGAGAAGTACGAAGGTCACCAGCAGTTTTTTGCCATCGTGCTGCTCATCGGCACCCGTAAGCAAGCGGAGAACTTTGCATACAGACTGGAGCTGAACGGCAACCGCCGCCGGCTGACCTGGGAGGCAACACCCCGCTCCATCCACGATGGGGTGGCTGCGGCCATTCTGAACAGCGACTGCCTAGTTTTTGATACGGCTATAGCACATCTTTTTGCTGACAACGGAAACCTCGGTATTAACGTGACTATTTCTACATGTTGTCCGTGATGTATTTGTGTAGCTAGCAAAACCTAGGCTGTCTGGACATAGTGCTTTACATTCAGCAAGGGTTTTCTTTTTGTTCTGGTTTTTTAAATGGTACTCAACTACGTCATCGTGTATGCTAAGGTTCCTAACTAGCCAACATTTTTAACTTTGGAGAGAAGAGGAACAAGAGTGTCCTGTAAGTAATATGAGTGGGAAAAGGTTTTATTTTTTAAAATCCTGGGTGCCTTAGGAAGATTCCCCACACACAGTCACCTTTTTTAATTTAATTATATTTTATTTAAAGAGTGCTTCCATTAGACATGTGGCTTAAGAGACTTGAAGAACTGCATTCCTGTTTGGAGCGTGCCTAAAAGCCCTTTCAGCAGGAACACAGGCTTGCTCTCTCACTAGTGAGCTTTAACAAGTTTTTAGTAGGTGGGAAAGGAAAGAAATCCAAGCAACCTCTCACAAGAGAAGTTGTGACTCAAAGGGGAACAATAGGTACTTCAGTGTCGATACTGCATTTCCTGCTACCTTATTAAAAAGGGATGGGCATTGAATCATTTGCCATGTTTTTTAAAAGAAAAAAGGGGAGGGGTAAAGCATGGCAGGGTTCACGGAGCGTGGGAGTTGCTGGCTTCTGTCCGTTTCAGGGGAATCAGTGAGCCCAGCAGACGGCACAACCGCTCACAGCTCACTGGTGAAAGCAGGAGGCACACATCTAATGTATCTCAAACAGCTAGAGCCAATAATATAGAAATATATTCAAGCTGTTCACAGGCAGCTTCCCGTGGAGACATACTTGACTATTGATTATTGTAAAAGACTAATAATATAGCAAGAGCTTTATGGCCAGTGTCGCGTCATTTGCTATTTAAGTTTTGTTGCCGTATTTACTTTTATTTTGTAATAAATATTTTGCAAAAACTACCCTGCATAGCGTGCTGTGCTAACATGCGTGGCAGTAGCTGTTGCTTCCCGGTTACTCTGCATGCTCTGCCTTGCTGGATCTGCAGGGTGTCCCCCAGCACAGGCTGGCTCACCCAGAGCGGGACACTTTGCAGCACGAGCAAGAGTCCCCAGGGGCAACAGTGACAGCCTGGCTTGTGCAAAGTGAAATCTGGGTCTGTCACCAAAGCTGAATCTGCCTGCAGCTCCCCCTCTGCGACCAGAACCTGCTGTCTGAATCACTTAAAAAAATACTAGCTCCACATATGGCTTTGCTGAATATTAAGATGTTTGCCATTTGGAAGAGGCAATGATTTGTGAGTTGATACAGTCCGCTGAGTTATTCAGCAGTAGGAAGCCTCACGATAGTGGAAAACTACATGTAAAGTGGCAGATGAAGCTTGGTGTGAATAAATATAATATATAGGGAGTAAAAACAGCCCTAACTGCATCCCTTCAGGGAAGAGCTCTTTGGAGTTATGACGGAGTCCTATGCAAACATCACCCAATGCCCAGTGGCAGTCCCCAGAAAAGTGCACAAGAAAATGACAAGGACTGCATCAGCAAAGGGAAGCTTGTTCCAGCCTTGACAATTGGAAGTGACAATGGAAAAAAACTCCTGAGGAATTATTCTAATCTTTTCGTATCCAGTTCCTATAGAGATCCTACATTTGATCTCCTTTACATTGTGCTGGCAGAACTCCAGCAGCATCACCCAAGTGAACTAATTTACTCCTGCTTAAGCAGGATCAAAGTCAAGCCCTGGCTCTGACAGGCATTAAGACCTGTGCTTTCAGCAGAACTTGTTAAGCAAGAATTCCTACGGATTTGATTCATTTTCCCAGATTTCAGCAACATTTATAGTGGAAGATAATTTTTCTTACTGACAGTTGGGACATAAGAGCTTTTTTGTGTAGAACAAAACTCTGAAGCGTGTCTTTGTTTATAGCAGGATTAATTAAATTAATTACTCCAATGTTGCCTATAACCCACATTAGATAAGTTAACACACATTATTTCATTAGGTCTTTCCACACCATTCAGTTCTGAAAGAATGGCAAACTTTTGTTTTACCTCACAGCAAAAAAAACCCAACACCCAGTATCTTTTCTAACTGAATTTAGGATAAGGAATACCTGAGCTGGTGCTGCCAAAAAGTAATGTGTTTCCTCTTCAGAACAGTGAATGAACAGGTGACATTCATTCCAGCACTCGATCAAAATGTTTCAGGTCTTCTTCCCAATGCAGCTGGTATGACTTCCTGAGGGTGATGTCCGAGGGCCAGAGAGGCTTGCAGGGCACCAGCACCTTGCCAAGGGAAGTGGCACATCAGTGAGGGTGTGAAAGCTCCTCAAAATATTCAGGAAAGCGTTCCTGAGGCCAGCCTGGTTTTCTTAATGACCACCAATGGTTTTCTCCTGACCACCAACAAAGCAACCTGACTTTGAAGTGGATGGTGAAACATACCCTGTGAAAACTCTGCCCAGGAGCAGGCAACAGCAAGGGAGCCGCAGCAGGCAGACCTCCCTGCCGCGGGAGGCTCTCCCACCACCCAGCCAGGCTACAGCAAACAGCACGCATCCAACAGCCCCAACACTGCCCGGGAGCGCTTAACTGCAGGCAGCGATACGAGTGACCAAGAGTTGTGCCTATGAAGCAGTTTTTCTGTTGAGTTCAGCAACTACATTGTCAACAATTGTCCCTAAAAAAAAAAAAAAAAAAAAAAAAAGCACTTTAAAAATCAAGAAAAATACAAAAACTCCTAGGGACTGATGGATTTTTAGCAAGAATGCAGCATAACTTGCGTGGTGTCCGCCTGCAGCTGTGCCAGTGTCGGGCTGCGTGCTGTTAGGGCAGACGCTTGCCTCCGGCCGCGCCGCAGCCAGAAGCGAAAGCTGTGGCACTACCAGGATCTGCACCAACCGCCCACAGACACAGCCCCCCGACCCCAGTGCAACGGGGAGCTACGGGGAGCTCAGCGCCAACGCCGGCCCAACAGTGTGTCCCCCACCGCTGCGCTGAAATACCACTGGCTGCACCTCAACATACTCTTTCAGTTTTTAAACGTGAGTAAGGTTTACTTTGTTGTAGAACTCATGTGCTAGTAGGGCAACTGCAAATTCTTACACAAAGCCCAGATAACGCGGCACGTTATGCGTCACCCTAAGGTGACTCTACAGCCTGTGCTCACTTGCAAACCACATACCTGAAGAGAATCGCTAATTCTCCAAACTGTGAGGGCAAAT
The DNA here is from genome assembly GCA_017639485.1 of Pluvialis apricaria. NCBI lineage: Eukaryota > Metazoa > Chordata > Aves > Charadriiformes > Charadriidae > Pluvialis > Pluvialis apricaria. The sequence goes on from CM030014.1 coordinate 6,605,030, forward strand.
TCCTTGGAGGGACTCAACGGCACCCAGCGCTACAGGAGACACCAGCGACTGATGTGCCCCGAGAACGTGACGCAGACGTGAGGAATCTGCGCGGGCAGGCGTTGCAGGTGCAGCAGCAGTTCGTGTCGGAACAGGAGAGCCATACCAGCTTCTGTACGCGGCGTTTCGCTCTCCCCCGGCTCCCGTTTGGGGCGAAGGCTGCAGCTCAGCCCCAGCGGCGGGAGGGTGCCGCCACTGAGGGGTCAGAGGCCGAGAGCCGCCATCACCCGTCCCCGCGGGTCTCTCACCTCCCCTCAGAGGCCTGGGCACCTTGGCGGGCCGGCCCGGCCCTCCAGGCCTGGCCGCACGCCGCCGGCCCGGCCCTCCCGCAGGCAGCCTGCCCGCTGCACCGCGCACCAGGCGCGGCTCTCCCCGCCGCGGCCCGGCCCGGCCCGGCCCCGCAGACCCCCCAGGACCCAGCGGCACCCCGCACCCACCGCCCCCCGCCCGCCTCAGGCGGAGCCGCCGCCCCGGCAGCCCCCGCGCCCGCCGCGTCGCCATGGAGACGACGCCGCACAGGGCCGGGCCATGGACGGGGCGGACCGGTGCGGGCCGGGAGCGGGGCCGGGCCACGGACGGGCCATGGCCGGGGCGGACCGGTGCGGACCGGGAGCGGGGCCGGGCCATGACCGGGGCGGGCCGGGAGCGGGGCCGGGCCATGGTGGTGTCTCTGCCGCCGCCCCGGGCCCTCTGAGGGGAGGGCGGGTAGGGCGGCGGTGCCGGAGATGGCGGGGGGCCCCCGGCCGGCCCGCAGCGCCCCGCGGCGCTCAGCCGCACCCCGAGCACGGCAGGTGTCCCCCCGCCACCCGAAACACCGCGGGGAGCGGCGCGGGGGAGACACCGGCGACGCTGCCGCCATCCCGAGGGACGGATGGCGGCCAGCACCCTCAGCCAGCAGCAAAACTGCGGCCAACCCCCCGCTTACTATAGCGAAAGCGTTCGGATTTTTAATTAAATACGTTTGGAAAAGTCTCCTTCATTAGTGTAACCGTCAAGGGCAACTGCTTTGAAGTCATTGCATGTGACTAATGGGTGGGTTTGTGTCTTAAATTAAGGGAAATGGAAACGCTGGGCAGCATTGAACCCGTGGCCACACAGAAGCTGGCAGGAGTTCCAGTGGCGGTGCAGACAGACGCGAGCTGGCTTCATCAACACGCCCACAGAAAATCAAGTAAGAGCCAGGTTTGTTCATGAGAGAGGTTGCTCACTTGTACTGCCTTTCACTCAGGCTGCCGCATACCCCAGTGTTTTTCATAGAAGACACACAACTTTGCAGTTTCCCAGAGATGCTTTTGCAAACTGGCAGCAGACCCGGGACCTGCCTCCAGGAATCCCCCTCTGCGGTCCCCTCGTTAACCTCTCTGCAGATCTGCTTCTAAACAAACCTCTGGGTCCCCGTTAAGCGTGCAGGAGTGCTCTGCCAGCCAGCAGGCGTAGGAGTGCTCAGCAGATGGCAGAAATAGCGTATTGTATTCCTGTGAGAGGTACTGGCAACGCCTCTAAGGAGAGCTGAAAATATACCAACCTTTTATCTCCTCCAGCTCAGCTGAGTCATCCATCCTGGCACATGACCGCGTAACCAGCTCCCTCGCTTGCCCACTGAAGTACAGCATTGTACCTTGGCACACAGCACGTTAGTGGTAGTTGCTGCCTGATCCTGTCCCTTTTGGGCACCACATCAAACAGCCATTGTGCTTCACTGTCAGTGCCAGGCAGCCCTCCTCTGTAGGAGAACGTCTCCCGCATCTCACGTGCCTCTCAGAGCAGGAGGAGTGATCTGGGCCACAAAACACAGCACACCAGCTGAAAGTACTGGGGAAAGCTGCGTGCAGATCCATCCCCATAGAAGGGGGGCATGCACAGCCCACTGCAGATAAACAGCCCTCTCTTCTAGGCTTTGGGGGACATTTGTTTGGAAATGCACGGTGAATGTGTTTGCAAGAGGCTTTGTAGGCTTTGTACTTCATGTGGAGCTTCATGAGTCCTTGGGAATACTGTTGCTGTAATGATCGAAGTACAGAATAACCAAACTTGTGCCAGTGGTAAATCATCTACCTGGGTTTGGATGCAGCAGTGGTAGATGATACAGAAGCTGCAAAACCCATTAGAGAAGGCAGAGTAAGAGCATGGAGCATCCACCTGCGCTGAGCACTGTGCCACGGGTACCAGGCTGCCCTGCATTCCTCAGTGCCACAGCGCACCCAGAGCCGTGCCGTGGCTCCACTGGTGCACTTTGCGCTCCCTGGAGTCACTTCTTCTCGGGTGGGGTTTATGATCAGTTACTGTCATGACACAGGTTGATTGCAGGGGGTGATAACTACATGTCTTTGAACTGCAATTTTAAAAAAAAACAAAGTTCAAGCAAACCAGCAGCCACATCATTCAGCCTTCTAAAAGTATAAGTGAATCCCACAGCATTGCTTTCAGCTTTTCCTTCTGTGTTGGTGCATTCACTTCCAGACGAATTCCCGAGCTGCAGTTCCCACTGCAGGCCTGGGAGCTAAGTGCTGACCTAGGGCTGTCACGATTTTTACCCCATCCTTTTTAAATACACTTAGAAGGGCAAGACAAATTGTGTGGCAACAAGGGGAACTGAAATTCAAGATTAAAAGAACTAGGAACATGTTTAGTTTGCCTGAAGGGGAGGCTATGGCAGCTGACATGCTGGCCATGTCGATATCGGAACAGAAGGTGATGTATATGGGCCAGCACACAGCTGTGCACCTGAGGCGGCTGGATGTCGCTAGCACTGCCCGCCGAGAGGCAACCTGGGACTGCTGAGGACAGCGATAGACACCCGGTCATCTGAGATGTTTCCTGTCACCCCAAAGGCTAAAAACCCCTTAGTTGCGCTCACAAAGCATGGACTGCCCTTGGAAATGAGAAAAAACTTCAGTCGTCGTACAGCTCTTTCTTCTTCGGACAAGAGAGGCTGGAAATGCTTTAGAGGATAATGCAATGTTAGATTAGTGCTACAAGTCACTGACCCTAAGCAATAAGCCGTCTCCATGACTTCAGTGGGACGATTTTGTAAAGCCCTGATCCAATGTCAGCGCCCGGTTCAAGTCCCTCAGGCACCGGGGAAGGGTCACAGGCAGATCCAGAGTTGCCCTTCTCAAAGTGTAGAACTGAGTCTGGCAAGAAGGTCTTGGGCAGCGTATGTGGTTGGTGAGAAAACTCTGGCACGCTGAAAAAGGAACAAAACAAATGTGTCTAGGAGATAAGCTTTCTGAGAACACAGCACTGCTGTTCAGTAATTCTCATTATCGCTGTTACTTGCAGCCCTGTCAGAAGAGCTCAGCAGCTTAGATGTTTTATGTCACATGGAGGTAAGGACTCACCCAGGCTGCATAGATACATTTATGCTCAATGGTTTTACCCCTGAACAAAGATATGACTCCACACTGCTTTTGGTATTTTCCACTTTGAGTTCGAAGAAGATTTTGTGAAGCTGTTCAAGCAATCGCTGCGCACGCTCCCCTCCGTTGGCCTGCCTACCCTTCTGGCCTACAGACCTGAATCGTCACGAGAAAACATACAGATTGAGGTGAGTCGGTGGTGGGTGTTCCCTACTGTGTGGCTTTTTTGTTTATTTTAAATCCTACCATTCCCATGTAGGAAAAACAAAAATAATGCCCTTTGCCAAGCCAGTGCAGGACTTCCTCGATGAAAGGGTTTTTCTTGTGTGAGGCTTGCTCTTAACACATAAACAGCAAGAGGCTGTGCAACTCCTCTCCCCACTGCTGCATCCTATGTTGAGAATTTCCTAGCAGAAGATTTTGGCCTTTGGCTAAAACAGAGATATAAAATTTATACAACTACTAGGTATACAGTCAAAGAATAGAAGCAGGGCACAGAGTTCCCTGTAACCCTTAGCAGAGTAAAGTCATCAAAGAGAGCTAATCCTAGGCATGAGGTGGGGAGCAAAGGAATTTCCAGGAACTACGCTCCAGAGAAGCCAAGTATTTCAAAATAATACGTTCAGAAAAGCATTTGAATGAAAGCGCTAAACACGTAGTATATAGTAAATGAGGTGTAAGTGAAGTGCACCAGCTAAGGGGCCCGGAGCGAGCGGAGCAAGCACCCTTCACCCCTTGCTGCTGCAGCAGGACAGCTGCTGTCGCTGCAGGGAGCGCTGAGCTGGCTGTGCTGCCCTTGGGAGTGGAGGCATTAGACACGAACTTCAGCAGTGTGCTCTTGGCAGCTGCAGCTTCTATAACTCAGTTTCAGAATGCCTTCAAAAAATAGATACTTCTTTCAGAAGACCTAGTAGCCATCCTCAAACTATATCCTGCAGCAGCCCTGATTTGCATACAGTCACATATGCTCAGCTCTTTTGTCAACAAATCTGCTGGGGTTCCTCATGAAATTCCCCACAGATTTTCCTGTGATCAACAGTGCAACAACCGGGGAGCTTTTTCTCTCCAAAGCCCCAAGGAATGTATTTGAAAGAGTTAATGCATCAGAGTACTCAACGGTAGCATTCTGCATGCTCTGAGGCTTTCCCTTGGAAGGAATGGGTCTCATAAATACTAGAGCCATTCCATTTCTTTGAGCATTTTTTTAATTTATTTACTACAGATTGGCTTTTCTTTTTGGTGGTTTCCTGAACTTAATGTTTTGAGTTAAATCCTTCCAATATACCACAGACATAGATCTGTTTTAACTGCTCCTACACACTTTATAACACTGCATTTTGAGCAGAGCCCTCTTTCCCCACGATAAAACAAGGATTTGCGTGCTGATACCATATTTCTGTCCTCCCCGTGTTCTCTCTCCCCACCTCCACTTCAGACAGAGGAGGACTCTGCTCCGAGGTGCGAGTACTGTGGCAGCCTGCTGAAGCCATTCCCTGCCTTCGAAGACGTTTGCCCACCGTCACAGGATTATGAATCAGTAAGCCAGTGGGAAAGCTTGGCAGAGGTCTGCTGTGGAAGGGCCCACTCTCATGGCACCGCTCTTCTGCCTTTCAGAAATTCTGCTGCAAGCATAATCGAGACCTCTATGAGTTCATCGTAAATGAGAGGAAGAACCACGAGGATGCCTGGAGCACTCCCATTGCTGTCAGCCCCCGTGAATCCCACAGCACCGAAGCCGACAGGCTGCTGTCAAAGGAGATGGCGTACCAGAGGTACTGTGAAATAACTGCAGGGAGAACTGGGGATCAGGTCTGTATAAGGAAAAATGGGCAACCGTGGAGGGATAAGAAGTGTTAAGAAAATGAAACTGCAACAAGAGGGAATGAAAGAAGAAAAAAATTTGCTTTAGGCAACACAAGTTCATTTTCTATCTGGACCCTCTTGTCTTTTCTCTTGTCAGGCTGTATTAGAAGGTGGGAAGGTATGCTAAGTAAAGCATCAATTCTATTGCTGACAGAAGTAGTATCGAGAGGGAGGTAGAGCCAAAAACATAATTGCAGCTTTGGGAAGGATAATATTTGTGTCTAGCTTTTACCTTGGGTTCTGAAACAAAGCATGAATTTTTATTTCTCTAGTTTGCTGCATAAACTCTGACGTGCATTTGGATTCCAATTTCCAGAGTCATGAGAAGTCTGCAAGTTGGACTGCTGCCGGGCTCTTTAGCAGGACGCCCAAAGCTTATACAAATATCTAAGCCTGTGGCATAGCCTTATAGAAAAGTAAATCAGCATACCTGAAAGCAAACCATTAGTTTCCTTAAATATCCTTTGCAGCCTGATGGTGCGAGTACCTGACATTATGTACAGAGCATAAACCAAAGCCATTGTCAGACACTGACAAATTTATAGGAAGCTAGATAAGAAGACCAGTGAAAATATTCTTGGAAATTAGCTGTTTTCTTGATCTTATGGGCAGCTCTCCTTCTCTTTTACATAAAATCTTGATACAAAATCCATTACAATGTTTAGTTCTGCTGTCAGTAGAGCTGATGCCATTGCAATCGTAGAGTCTGTTCACTGAAATCTCTGTATGGGAGCTGTTCCTTTTTGCTGAGATAGTATTATTTTGGTGATATTCCATTGCCTCGGTTATTTGCAATTATGCAAGTGGAGAGAAAAAGAGGTTCAGAAACTTGCGTTCCTATGGCAAGGATATCCAGTACTTCTAGCTTTCAAAACAGGATATATGAAATGTATATCAGGAATACTTTCATTTTCCAGGCAGCAGGAGAGACAAATGGCCAGGCAGTTAGCTTTCCTGGCAGCGGAGCCGACGAGTGTAGCTGAATGTGAGTTTGCATTTCCTTATGTATGTACTTGCCTATTTATTACAACAATGAATTCAATGGAATTGCCTGTCTCTAATGCTCTCTAATTGAACAGGAGGATTTATACAGCAACATGTTAGTTCATTGTCAAGTGTGCAATCCCATTAATTAGATACTGCCATATTCAATAATCCCTCACATGAAAAAAACAAAAAAAGCAGTTACGTTCCCATTGCACAGAGAGGATCTCCTATTTATATCTGAATGTTTCAGCCGAGATGCACAGAAATTGACCTTAGAGTATAAAAAATTGGCAAAGCCAAGCCCTTGGAAGGTAGGAACTGCCAGAATTAGGGTGAGCAATGTTTTGCCTAATCAGGGGAATACTCCACTAAGTCCTATCCCAAGCTGTGGATGACAGAGCAGCCCTTTTGATCAAAGGCATTTTGACTAAGAACAGGTGAACTAGATTTACAATATGGGCATATTTTCACAGAGGATGGCAGGGCACTGAGGCTTTTGTGGCACCAAGGATTTCAGATCGTCAGTCCTCCAGAGCACGGAGCCGCGAGTGCTAGCCAAAAAAAGTCATTCTTTACTCGCACAGATGTGTATATGTACATAATTGAAAAAAACTATATCTTTTTTCATAATCCTGTTCTCTGAAATAGCTGAACATTTTGGACTGTCCTTGTTAGATAGAAAATACCCCAAGACAGACTCCCAGGATGGACCATTTCAGCCAGAAATTCCCACTTCCCCAGGTTTACAGCCTCCCTGCAGAGGTGCCAGGCAGCCGGCATCGGCGCTGCCAGCCCTACCCGGTGCACACAAACCCTCCCTTTGCTCTCTAGCTTCAAATCAAGTTGGCACAATTTCCTACCTGCTTTCTCGGGAGCCCCCGTCGCCAAAGGGCCGGACGCTGGTGCCTGGTGAGAGAGCAGCAGAGCCCAAGGAGGAGCCCATCTCCTGCAGCATCACCTGCTGCGATTTTACCCTTGTGGGTGGCAAGGCAAGTAGCTGCAGCCCGATGGCAACGGGCTGTGCCTCGGACATGTCCACACTCCAGAGCAGCTGGAGCCTGGCACCTGCCTGCCTTTACAGCGCAGTTGGTGCAGGACTGCTCTCATTTATTTTTTCTTTTCCAATCTTAGGTAGTGAAGAATGAATTATTGGAAAAATACTACAAACATGGAGGGAAGTTCCTTACCACGCTTCCAGATGGAGCGGCACAGTTATTGTATCCTTTATGGGGTTCATTTGCCTGCGTTAGTTCAGGGTTGTAACTGTAATTTTAAGTGTGTCCTGGTCTGCTTTATCACCGAATAACTTGGTCCACCACTCACACTCACTTTCACAGTCTGAAAAAAAGCAGTAGTGAAACCGCTTACATAGCTCTTGGTCTGAAGTTTTTCAGATCAGCCAGTGGCTTTGATGAAGGATGAGCATTTGCGTCTCCAATACCTAGCTTAAGAAATGCGCTAGCCCAGTGTTCAGACCCACTCCTGAGCTCTGGCCACCTGTGGAAGGGCACCACTGGCCTAGCGGGCTCTGAAAGCACTCAGCCCCATCCTTCCCCGGGGACAAACAGCAGAGTGTTTTGCACCAGCATGGGGCTGACGTCGCTGTCCTGTGGGCAGAAGTACATAAGAGGTGCACGGACAAACTGAAATTACCAGTGTAACTAAGAGTCCTGTTTGAAGAAATAGAAATGGGGCAGTTTCACCAAAGGACCTCATAGCTTTCAGGTGGCCTTTGCCGTTATTTAAGCCATAACATTTTAAGTCACCCATGTTATTTTTCCTTACTGTGGCTGACTTCTTTCTGACCCCAGAGTGTATGAAAGTGTACATGAGCTCTGCCACCAAAGCAAATGGGCTTGAGACTACCTCTCTGCTCTGCCCTCCAGGCTGCCTTTGTCCCACGGATGCTGCCAGTTACGGCAGTGGCAAATGACAAAGTGCCATAAACACATGTGCTCACAGTAGCAAGTCTTGCTGGAGGGAAACCCCAGTGAGACACAAAACATCTGCTGTTTGGATATGTTCAAGTCAGGTTTCCGGGGCAAGGGCCTTTTTCCCCCTGATTGATTGCTTTTTTCCTCTGGGAGCATAAATACCTGCCCCTGTTTTCTCTGCTGTCATCCAAGTTTCATACTTAGATCTCTTCACTTTGCTAGGCTTGTACTTTCAATCGTAAGCGTTGTCCAAGAATGTGTCTTTAAAATAAACTTGCTAAGCGGTTCTGCCTGAGTTATTGGCTAGAAAGCAAGAAACATGTACTCTGTATCTCTAACTGCTCTTTTGTCAATGTATACAGAATACTTCAATGTAGGAGAAAAGCACTGGCAGCGTCCCAGGTAACACTGGCAGCTCACCACCATTCCACCTTTACCACAGTGATCTGGGTAATACGTCAGTTTTTACACTCGGAAGTAGCATTCTGAAATAATTAGTATGCAATAATAGACCAACCAGACAAACAAAGGGGTTATGAACACCTTATCTGACAACAGCTACCCATCTGGAAATCTGGCAATCATTGTTGTACGAGAGGAAAAACAGCTTCTTTGCATAGTACAGGAAGACAAGCCAAATAACGCCGAAATACAAGCAGTATTTACGTCCAGTGGCAGAAATACTTGCTATTATCCGAACGGAGCTGTGTGGTATGTTCAAGTCGGTCATAGCAGTTTTGCTCTCCACTGTGCATTTTAAATTTCAACAGTCATAAAGGGTATTTTTAATAGCATTCAAAAATTAAAAGATAAATATAGCAGGTTGTAGGCTCTGCTTTGGGTGCCTCCCAGAGGAGCAAGGCTACCCCAGCTATGTCCTGAGAGGCGCGGGTTAGACCCCGAAGTAGCTGTGCTTCAGTGCTGTCCCTCTGGGGAACAAGGGACATAGGCCGTGGGAGCTGCAGGGTTCAGAGCTTTGATTTTCCTCTCTTTTAGGATAAACATGAATATTCAGGGAGGGCAGTATTTGGACCAAGCAGGCAGGAGGGTGAGAAGGTGGACGTGGCCGAACAGCGTCATGTCATCAGGACCCCACGTCCCACTGAGCCCCATCTTCATCTCCCTGAACCAGCACGTGGGGGTCAGGATCCTTGGCCAGGACAAGATCACAATTTCCTTCCTCGCCATGGGGCAACAAGCAAAATTCAACGTGGGAACCAAAGTGCAGGTATTTCTCAAGTGCACAGGCAGCTCCACGCACAGCTGCTCCCACAGTGGGAGCAGGGCGGCCAGGGAAGCTCCCATCCATGGGGAAGCACGCTCATCCCACAGTGGGTGCTCCCATTGCCCCATCGTCTGCCCCCCCCCCAAAACAGCAAACAGTGGAGGTGTACCCGTGCTCAGTCCCATGCAGACGGGGCCTCGCCAGCCCTGGCAGCTCTGGCTCTCCACAAGGGGTTGCAGAGTGCGGGAAGCACCCCTGGGCAGGTCCCTGGTGTCCCTGGCTGTGTCCCCAAGGGTCACCCTGGCTCTGCCGCGGAAAGGAGGGCTGTGATCCACGTGGGCAGGGTGCGTGGCAGCTCCCTTCCTCCATGGGCTCCTACCACAGGGGCAGGTTTGTCTGCTGGGGAGAGACCAAAGCCCCAAAGCCTCATCCCGCACTGCTGTGGCTCTGCTGACACCGTTTGCCTCCACCCCCCAGGTCAGCGACATCGGCCGGCTGCCTCCCCCTGCCCGGCTGGGTGAAGACGAGCTCCTGCTGCTTGCCTTCAGGGTGAGGATTCTGCGGCTCTTCGACAGACTGCGTGGATGCTTAAACTTTCCTTCTAATGAGCAATGGGACAAAATTAAGCCTCCAGCATACCTTGTCACACAGACTTTAAAGATCTTACAGCTTTGCACAACTTTTGACATAAGCGATGAGCTACGCAGCTCGGTCAGGGCAATAGTAAATGCTCAAGTCTGACCAGCATGTGTGTGGTGTGAAGGCAAAATGAGCCAGAGAAGCTCCCTGACGCTGCAGCGCCTGCACACACTCAGCAAGGTTTCGCCGGCAGCCCTGCCCTGCCATGGCGTGGAGCAAAGGGCAGCCCGTGGCCCTCCTGCATGGCCCCTCTCCTGGGGCCATCCCACCCCAGGGGGTCTCGCTCAGCATGAGCGGGGCTGTGGGGCAGGGAGTATCACACCACAATTTCTTGTCAGCCCACACTGAAGTGCATCTTGGCCAGGGAGGCATGAAGAGGGGCTTTGCTCAGGGCAGAGTAAACCTGCGCTCGATGTTGGTGCATTGCTCCTGAGCAACCTCCCCTTGGTCTCTTGGCAGAAACCAGCCCAGGCTGACCAGTCGTTTCAGCCTGTGGATGTGGCACAAAGGTAAAAGCAAAAGCACAGTTAAGTCATAGCCTGTGACAGGTATATGGGAGGAGGTGTTTGCTCAGAAGTCACCTGCACAGGCACCGCTCTGCACAGCCAGTGCTTCTGCCAAGGACAAGGCACCGGTGGGATGCCCAGACTTCCCTGGCGCAAGTGCTGCATGGCAGCTCAGCCTGCTGCAGGTACGAGACACAGCAGCTCTCTCTGTGGAGAGAGGGACAAAAGCCCACAGTTTGTCCAAAGCAATCAAAGGTCTTGGCAACGTTTGTGTGGACGCCAGGGACAGAAGGCTGTTAACGTGGACAGCAGAGAGCGTGGACAAGCCGCAGCCTCTTGGCAGCAGCTCATGAAGGGCTGATGCAGTGGGAAGGCTCTGCTGCACCGGGCACCCTGCATTTCCCTCCCGCTGTGGGCCCAGCGGCCGCAGCAGCAGCACGGGCAGAGGTGGTGGGGCACAGACCCCTCATGAACCGGGTGCCTCGGGCCGGCCCCCAGCCCAGCTCCCAACAGTTCGGATGTTCAAGGCCAGGGGCTTCACCTTCATCCTGCACCTGAGCAGCTTTGCGAGGTGGCTCCGGATGTCTTTGCTGTACAGGGCATAGATGAGGGGGTTGATGAGGGAGTTGGTCTCGCCCAGCAGGAATAAGGCGTCCTTGAGCGGGCCGGCCAGGTTGCAGGAGCTGCAGGCAGCCTGCACGGTTCCCCCCACCAGGTAGGGGCCCCAGGAGAGGCTGAAGCCAACAAGGACGATGAGCACGGTCCGCAGCGCCTTGAAGTGGCGCAGGCGGGTGCGGGGGGCCCCTGCCTGGGCGCAGGTGTGCCGGAGCCGCCTGTGCTGCACGTAGGCGATGCTGCCCACCCAGACATGCAGGCACACCAGCACCAGCAGGGATGGAGCAAAGATGCCGAAGCAGATCGTGTAGAGGTACTCACTCTTGGCCGCGTACAGGAGCCCGCAATAACCCGTGTAGTTGCCTCGCTGGAGGGAGGGCAAGATGAGAGGCAAGTGCCCGAAAAAGGAGGAGAGCATCCAGAGGACAACAAGGGAGAGGACCATGGGCGTTTTCTTCAGGAGGGTGGGGTAGGAGAGCGGCAGTGTCACTGCCAGGTACCTGTCCACGGAGATGAGGAGCAGGGTCAGGATGGAGCCGATGCAAGGTGTCATGCTCATGGCGATGCGCAGGAGGCAGAAGGACTTGCTGCGGTCAAAATCCCCATCGAGGATGTCATCCAGCGCCTCAGCGATGCACATCACACCCACCAGCAGGTCAGCAGTGGCCAGGTTGAGGATGTAGACGTAGCTGGTGCCCGGCTGCTTCCTCATCAGCTGGTAGACAGCCACGATCACCAGCAGGTTGGCTGGGGGGATGAGGCAGCTCAGGAGGGAGTGCAGCACTGCATACAGGAGGTTGACCATTCTCCCTGGCGAGGAGGGTTGAAAAAGATGCCCAGGAAAACTTGACCCCAGCGCAGAAAAACCTCACCACAAGGAGATGTGTGGCTGAGCTTGGAGGGGTGGGACAGAAGTGCCTCAGGCCCTCCAGCTGCAGCCCCAGGCCAGGGGCACGTAAGCCAGTCCTTTAAGGCGCACTTTGTCCATCCCAGGAGACCTCTGGGACCTTCCCAGCCGCCACGAGTCACCAGTGGTTTTTCTAGGGCTCTTGGCCTTCCTCCTACCCATCTGATTTTGCTCCACGCCTGCAGGGACGCTCCGAGATGCAGAAGAGCCAGAGTCCTCGCCTGCACTCAGCACAACCCACCGCAGAGTGAATGCGCCCAGGGTCAGCCGGCTGCCGAGCACGCCTGTGACGCAGAGCGATAAGGAGCAGCTTCGCCAAACAAAGCCGAGAGAGCACTCAGCGAGGATGGGAATGCGGGCGGTGCGCGCTCCTCCCAGTGAGCCAGCACCATCCCCTCCCAGCACAGCGCCCGCAGTCGGGCAGCCAAGGCACCGGCTTCCTTGGGCACTGCCTCTCGGCCACAGAGAGATGCGGGGCCACAGGAATACCTGCCGCCCCGGGACGCTGCGCTGGGCGCTCGGCCCAGGCTGCCGCGTACAGCATCCAACCTGGGGACACCTCACAGCCTCCAGACCCTGCTCATGAATGGGAGCACACGGGGAAGGGGAACGGCAAAGGAAGCGCCTCCTCGAGCCCAGGGCAGCCGGGGCACAGCCGGGCAGCGCTGCCCTGGCTGGAGCAGATCTTGAAGGTCCATCTGCTACGGCCATGGGAAATAAGGGCACATTGGAGACAGTGGGGAGTGGGACAATGCTTGAGGGGTTCCTCACTGTCCCACCTTTTGTCAGGTTCTCCTGGCCACAGATCAGCACACACGTACGACATGAGCTTTTACTCCACGCAGCTGCAACCACAACACTAGTAGGAAGTTGCACAGTAAACGAATCCAAAAAAATTAAATCCAATTTATGTCAAATTAGGCTCTGGATAAACATACTATATTCATTAAGTTCACATGTATTACAGATTTGGAATTTAAGTCTACCAGTCCAAGAGAGCTATTACTTGCAAGTTCTTGTTAATGAGCAGCATGATGGCTCTGCTAACGGCCCTGCAAACGCCATTCGGAAGGGGCTTGGGCCATGCGTCGTAGCCAGGCAGCCGTGCACAGCGCTGGCCAGCCCCAGCGCCTGGAGAAGCCCCGACCCCGGGACAGGGATGGTGGCGGGGACTGCTCCTGCTCGCCCAGCTGGGCTCGCGCAGCTCTGCTGATGGGGGTGTCAGTGGGGTGCAGGGCCTTTGGGAGAGGCAGGAACCAGACTTTCAACGGAGTAACTGAGGTTTAGCTCCACGCCGAAGCCTGTAATGCAGCCCACTGGGCAAAATCGCATACTAAAATGACCAGAAGTGGGGGGCATCGACACACCCCCACCACTAGCTGCCCCTCACCTCTCCGTGCCCAGGCGATTTCAGAGCTTTCCCCAGAGAGGGAGCGAGGGACCGTCCCCCTGCGCCGCAGCACCCGGTCCCGAGCAGCGTCCTGCTGCCGCATGGCTCGGTCCTGCAAAACTCGGCACGCTCGGGCAAAAATCTTTGATTAGATTGTATCTTCTAGATTCTAAATCTTTGATTTAGGAAGATGGAGATCACACCTGGGAGTTTGATTTTGACCTGCTATGCCATTGTCATTGCAGTTTTTAGCAGGGTTATGTCTGATTTATGCCAGCACAAGATGAGCCCCAAGACAGACCTCTGCTGCAAGCGGCTTACGCGCAACGGCCCCATTTTCTGCATTCGCAGTGGGAAATGCGAGACCCATTTTTTTGTCCTTTTCTAGTCTGCACCCAGCTCACAGCAACTCCACCGGACCTGTATCATCTACCCTTGTGCTTAACAAGCCAAGATCAACGAGCTTGAATTTGCCCCTCATATTTATTATTTATTATTTAATATCCATTTTGCATATGCGTGAAATCAAACAATGTTCAAACAGGGCTTTTTTTAGATAAATGGGTCTTTACACCTTCATCTTAACATTACAAAGTAGCATTGTGCAGGAGGGGAGAGCATAAAGCTGTAATTTTACCAGGACAACACGGGTGTATATGGGTTTCCCGCCACCCCCAGCGGTGCTGGTTGTCAGACCCGTCTCCGCAAAAGAAAGACGCGTTAATAAGATGATTCAAGGAGAAGAAACCCTTTCAGGGTTACCAAACACACAGAAAGCACCGAGGGCTCAGAGAGCCCCGTGGTGAGTATTTCTGGGGGCTGGGAGGCGAGGAAGGTGACCGGGAAGCAGCGTATCCCTGCCCCAGGTCTGTCCCCTGGGCGCTGCTGGAGGCAGGCTGCCAGGCTCCGGCTGCCTGGGACCCAAAAACTGCCCAGCTGGGCTTGTGTCCTGGTTCAACTTCATGAAGCACCGATTTCGGAGCAGAACGAGCTCTCCTGGCTAAAGCACCACAAACACCGAGTCATCAGCTGGTGTTTGGCAACTGGTTTACAGGAAGGCTGGCGGGTATCGCTGCCTTTAACAACCATTGAGGTTCTTTATATCCATTTTATTGTTCTGTTTTTCTATTTTAAGTGCTCTGTGAACAGCAATCATGGTGCTTGGTCCAGCCCATAAAAAAAAAGCCCCCCCCAATGGAAAAAGCGTTTAAGGGACATCAGTGTTCTGACCTCAGGTTCTCACGTACCTAACTCCAGCGTATCAATAAACCACCTTGCTCAGGTGGGAGAGCAGGAACACTGGGGGCAGCAGGCAGATCGTGAGCAAATATCGGTAGGGCGATAACATGAACAGCCCATGGAAAATCTTAGCCTAGCAACACATCTGTGCATGTATTTGTTTTCTGTCTAATTTGTCTGAAGAGCACAATTAATGAGAAACTAAAGCTCTATCCACAATAGAAAACTTTGGTTAATCTATTTCAGAAGAGAAGGCAGGAATTACCTACAGAGATGATTTCATCACAGAGTCAAAGTGGCCTTGAGGCCATTGGGTTTAATGGTTGTGATGGGCAACACCTTTGTAACAACTGACATTGCCTTTTCTCTCAGCTGGGTGAACAGAGCCTTGGTTACTCGACACATTTCTGACATCAGTCCCTAAAGCCTTGGGGAGGGTCAAAGACAGTTCTCACAGGCTGTGACAGCTGCCCTCGTCACGGCTCTGCAGATTCCCTTCTCGTCTGATCACCGCCCCAACAGAGAAAATCTCCCTCCCCATCCAGAGACAACATTCGGTAAGAATCACAGAACGGTCTGGGTTGGAAGGGCCTTTAAAGCCCATGCAGTGCCACCCGCTGCCCTGGGCAGGGACACCTCCCACCAGCCCAGGGTGCTCCCAGCCCCGTCCAACCCGGCCTTGAACACCTCCAGGGATGGGGCAGCCACAGCTTCTCGGGGCAACCTGGGCCAGGGGCTCGCCGCCCTCACAGGAGAGATTTTCTCCCTGATATCTCATCTCAGTCTCCCCTCTTTCAGTGTCAAACCGTCCCCTCTCGTCCAATCACTCCCCTCCCTGATCCAGAGTCCCTCCCCAGCTCTCCTGGAGCCCCTTTAGGCACTGGAAGGGGCTCTGAGGTCTCCGCCAGAGCCTTCTCTTCTCCAGGCTGAACACCCCCCCTCTCCCTGCCTGTCCTCCCAGCAGAGGGGCTCCAGCCCTCTCCTCAGATACAGAAAGCACTCCAGCTGGTTTTACAAGGGGTGTAAAACCCTGTAGCTCGGAGCAGGGACAAACACGGAGTGAGAGGCAGGCACTGCCAGGGCTGCACGTCCCCACACAGGTCCCAGAGCAGTGGCCGCTCGGCCACCGGCGGTCAGGAGACCCGACAGGGAAGAGGAGCTGCAGAGCAGCTCAGGAAGCCAACCCGAGGGACGCTCCCAGCCCTTGCCGCAGAACTGCATTCAGACTTCACCTCAACCCACTGGGGTTCCCCCCGGCACTACAGCACCTCGGCTCCAATCGCAGCTGAATTCTGGCAGGTGCGCGGAGGGGAAGACAAAGCTCCGTGCGTTCCTTCCAGCACACGTAGGTTGTCAGGGGCTCAGACAAGACAAACACAAGATTAGTGACTTTGGAAAGTAGGCTTTTTATGCATTTTTCAATTGCAATTCTAAGAATATCCATCAGTGACTCAAACAAGGTAGTTCACACAGTAAATGAGAACTCTTTATTTAAATTAACCTTCTCAGTTTCTATTTAGGACAGTAGGAAGGCCCAGCTTTTCATCTCTTCAGAATGGCCAAGGAAAAACCTCCTGAGCTGGCCAACGCAATTTAAAAAGCAGTTGATCTTAATTTTTACTGAAGTCACAAAATGATGTAACTACTCTGCATATAATTTTGTTTATATAATTTAGTATATAATGCACTGTTCAACTCTGCCATATATTTTGAAAAATATACAAACCTGCTTTAACCACATTAGAGATATTTGATAGACAGCTGTCAATTTCTTAACAGTTTTAGACAATATCAGACACTCCTATAACTTCATTTTAAACTACAAAAAGAACATAAATTCATATAAAATACAACAGATTAAACAAACTTTTTTTCTGAGGAAAAATTAGGTATCAACTCAATCTGCCATTGTGTGAAACATGACTATAAAATAAGTTACAATTAGTAATGCCTGCATTGTTGAGCTATGAACTGGTCGAATGAAATCTTAAAAAAACTATACAGTATTATTGCACTCCATGACTGTGCAGTATCTGGAACACGCCAGCACTGAAAGAGGTCTTTCATTAAGTTTTTTTTCAGGAGGCACAACGCGGCTGCGAGAGAAGCATCCAGTCTGTACCAACAGCGAGCTGTCTTCAGTACAGGCCTTCATGGGTCTGAGCCGCGCTGCCTTTGGAAATCACCACTTAATGCCTGGAGACGGAGACACACAAGCGTTACAGTTGGCAACCTCTCCCGCGCTAAACGAGCAAGCCATCTCCCACACCGCCAGAACAGAGCGCCGAGGCATCGCCTGTGAACTACCGAGAACAGCAGGCCACGCACGCTTCGCATTATAAAACCCGAGTTACAAGCACCGTCTCTTGGGAGGTGGCAACTCACAGCAAGAGAGTTCTGTTATTATTTCATTCCGGGTGATGGCCTACAAGGATACCACCAGAATGACACTGCAGTAGCATGAATTTAGCTAAGGAGACATTAAAACACAAAGTCACTAAGTCTCACTATCAGACTCTACTAACCCGTAGCGTTACTTCCCACATGGATGGAAATACAACTGAAGGGGGGAGGCATTGCTGTTTTTCTAAACTCGTATTCCATTAAATAAAATTCTACGTAAGAACAGTCTTAGCACGCTTTGTAAGCTTAAAAGTGGCATCAATCTACTTTGCAACAAAGAATACTGCCTGGGACCCTTCAAATCCATACCTATAGGATGCTGGGCTTCAGCAAGCCCATCTGAAAAGTACAGGAAACACCAAACTTTTTAATACTAAATAATACTTTAAAAATACAAAACAACTTATTTCATGATTAAGATGTCTTTTGCTAAATTACTGGGACAAACCAGACATGCCTGCAAGCATCGAAAGTCAACTGCTTCCCTTGTTCTCTGCATGAGGGCTTGGAGGGAACAATCTCTGAACTGCTCTCCCCACCAGGACGTGCAGGAACATCAGTGGAGGGAGCGATCCATAGGGCTAAAAAGCGGGGTTCACAGTCTGAGCTCTGAAGCAGCGAGGAACAGCAGAGTGCCCTGGCTACAGAGCACGGATTCCTACCAGGAGTGACCTGACAGAGCTCAGGTTTCGCCCAACATACACCTCCATGCGCTGCTTTCTTGCCTACGTAAATACAAGTTTGCAGAAGCCAAATCACATTAAACAGAGCTCCAAAGGAAATCTGTGCAGGTGTTTGCACACAGCCAGGTCATTAACTGCTACCGCTGGGACCCACAGATGGGTTTAAGGCGGTGAGACAGTTGCAAGGTATCAGTGGAAATGGGAGCGCAGGGTCTGTCACTTGAGAGCGGGGTGTCTGTTGGCAAGGTAGCACCAAGAAACCGGTCTCTCATACCAAAGCATTCTTGTGCCAAGAACTGCACCACAGCTAATCAGTACATCACTTAAGTGGTCTCCCAAGGGTCAACTGCCAATTTTTGCACCAAGATAGTCTTTTTGTAGCACACCAATGTTCCTATGAAGAATCATAAGCTAAATGTTTTGAAAGTCACAAGTGATGTAGGAACATGGAATTGGTTTGTCATAAAATATAAAAGCACAGGTGCGAACCCTCTGCTCCTAACAGTCAAAGAGTATGTGCCAAAGGTTACAACTGTAAAGCACGCAGCTGGGAGCAGAAAAGCGTTCTGCTTTCTAGGGTCCTGCAAGTCAATTAGGTTACAAGTCACAGAGAAATCCTTTGCACATAGACTATTTCAAGGCACATAATGCAGTGTGTTTTCTGATCTCTGCATAATACAGTTCACTAACTTAAGGTCTTCCGCACACAGTAACACATTTTTTCCACCCAAAGGAATGCCAGCTTCCAGTTTTGAAACAGGCAACCAACCCAAAACCTCCCACCAAAACAGCATCTGTAAAATCATATGCATCAGTTCCCTGAAAGTAACTAGAGCTGGTTCTCCAGTAAAACACTTCCAAATGAACAAATATACGATTACAATGTTCAATCTGCAACATGCGGTCCTTCACATCCAAGTCAAAAGGCAGCTGGTGACTGGAAGAAGACTTACAAGAAGCTTCAGTGCTGATAGATGGGGCTATGATCGATGATGAGGCATTGACTCCATGTGCACATTGAGCTTCATTTCGTTATCGAGAATTTGTACAAGCTGCTGCATGGAAGGAAGGTGGCCAGACTCTAGCTTGGACCACACTGGAACATCTACCACAAAACACAGGGGAGGGGAGAAACGTACCATTACATTGACAAAGTCAGAAAACACACAGGGCTAGTTTAAACATAAAATGTAAGAGATCTAAGGAGCTATGCAAGTTGGTACTGTTTTATATTGAGAGAAATGTCTGGGTCAACAACGCTTCAAACCTGTGGCTATACTAAACCCAGTCCAACTAGGAGAACAAGAGTCTAATGCTTCCATTTAGAAGTACATCATATGGATTTAGAAGTTCAAAATATCCATTGACAGAACATCTAAAAATAGATCAGTGACTGGCAGAATAGCATAGTGAGTTTCTAAACCATCGCTAAATGTTTGGAACTTGTGGGTCTCATTAGTCTTCATCTCACTTCTGCCTAATGTCTAAGGCTGACCCTCAAAAGTTCTGCTTCCCAAGACCTGGCATGGAATGTTCTACACAAAGTAACTGCAACCATTACTTTTTTTTTTCCCCCCAGAAATATAAAAGGCAGCACAGTCCATAAATACTTAGGGTAAACAACATTAATTTCTGATGTTGACAAATACTTGCTCCCTCAAATATCCCTCACCGCTATAGCACTTCATGAACCCACACTGAAAAATACAGTTGCTGTCATCTACATAAAACAAAAGCCAGACTGGAACCACATTGCCCCAAAACACAAACCAGAAACTTATAGAAGACCAGATGTGACTGTTCTCCCCAGGGAAGGCTCTGCTGCCAAGTCTAATCTGAGATTTAGGACTGGAAGTGCATCAAGTTCACCTACTTTGGTGCAATACAGTCAGTCTTTAAAAGGTTCTGCAGTGTGTGACTTGACTTAAAAACCACTATATTGAAATGCATCCTGCACAATCATAAATTGAGATTATAAAGCACAGAGCTAGATTACACACTTGAACCTAGAGCCTGAAAAATTCTGTAGTTTATCCATCTTTAAAACCATAAAATTATTTGAAGGCAAAAGGTCCACAGACTCTTTAACCTAAAAAAATCAGTGTTGCTATCCGCTGGTACCGAAAATCTGGGAATAGCAATGGATTCAACAGGATTCCAAGGCTAAACCACATTAGAAAACAGGACAGGGAAAGCATCTAATTAACTGCAGAGTATGCTTCCCTAGTTGATCATTTCTTACTTAATGCACATCGCATGCAAAGAAAGAACGCAATACAATTACTCCAAGTGACCGAGCATTCCTCTACATAAGCTTTTACATAGCTATTTTAAAATATACGTAACTGACATCTGTATAAACTGCTTCATAAGACATTTACAATTTTCATCATTTATTGTGACACATAACACCTGAGGCTTCAAAATGGATGGCAATTACCACATACGATCACATTTGAAACACACATTTCATAACATCATCCCTCACTCGCTCAACACAACAGCTCTCTCAAATCTGTGCGTACACACGCAACACAATGCAATTCCCTTAAACAGAAAGTTTTCTGCTCACCATTCAAAGTTATTTCAAATGCACCTGTTGACATACACTGGTTCTCAACCATGTTGCTCAGGAAGAAGACCATCATACAAGCATAAACCTAGGAGAGAACAAAGAGAATCCCCGGTACTTCAGCCACGTGAGCCACAGCTTGTTTCATTCACTCTCAATAGGTGCTGGAAGTTCACAGGTGTCTCTGAATTCCCCTCTACAATTTATCAAGTAATCTTCCAATGGCATAGACATCTTCTTTTCATCCTCTTTTTAAAGAGATCGTGCACACTGCCTTCCCAAGACAGGCATCAAAGTAGTTCCGAAACCACCTCTGAAACATACCTCTGATTCAAACCAAGTTACATCTTCCTGCCCCTTTCCTCCACAAATCTATGCGCATCTCAACAGCCAGTCTGCAGAAGTATATAGCCACAATGGTACTTGCAGGATGACAAGGGAACACAGCCATTTCAGAACAACAATTCATTTCAACGAACCAAAGGCCCAGACACAAACAGCAGTGCAAGTCAAATTGCATTCGTTCACAGGAATTGTCAACCCTCCAGTATTTCTTCAAGCTAATCATCTGGAATTTTCTTTGCGTGTTGGTGCCTCAGGATGAAATGATGCAATCTCCAGCAACACAGCATCTCCCTCCATCGCCAACACCTTTGTAATTCCCTTTTCATGCACAAGGGCACATTCACACAGGTTACTGCAACACCAAAGAATTCAGCCTGGGAGAGAAGTTGTTTACAGCATCACCAATCAGAGACACACTGTCCTGGTCTCAGCTGGGAAGGAGTTAATTTTCTGTCTGGCGATTGCTGTGAAGGGAATGTCAGTAATACCTATAGGTCTTAGCTGTGGCTAAGTGATGTTTACACTATTCAAAGACTTTTTCCAGCTTCCCACAGAAGCCTAGACAGAACGATGGAATGGCCGAAGGAATATTCCATACCATAGCCCTCAGGCTCAGCATATAACTGGGGGTCAGCCGAGGGTGGGAACCCGCAATCACTGCTCCAGACAGTGCCAGCTCACTGGGTGGTTAGTGTCCAGTGTCATTATTATTATTGTTATTTTTCCCTTTCTGTTATTGTTTCTATTAAACTGTCTTTATCTCAACCCACCAGGTTTTTTTTCCTTCCTTTCCCCTCCTTTTTTCCCCCCCTCTTCCCCCGCCCACTTCCTGGGGGAGGAAAAAGGCAGGGGTGTGAGCGAGCGGCTGTGTGGTTCTAGTGCCAACTGGGGTTAAAGCACAACAGACACCGCAGCTAGCCGAGCTCGGTAGTGTACTTGGCCCATTTAATTAAACAGGATATATTACAGCCTCTGTACATTCAAACTGACTGGTGACAGAGAGCCACCGCACTGGGTAGCTTAGTTTTGAGGATCTGTGCACCAATAAAATATATAAAGCTTAATATACATAAATTGCCTTTTTTTTTTTAGTAGAATAAACCTGGAACAAGGTCATTATAAATCAGAGTTCAGCAACATTAATCTGTTAGCATCATTAGTACTGACTCACAGGGATATTCATCCCACAAGGCACAGTCTGTCATGCCAGAGTATGTTCACCAAAAACACCCACAAAATTTCAACTTGATTTTTCTAATCACCATCAAATTGCACACCTAATCTATTAAAAGTCTGACAAAAGCAACAACTGCGAAATAGTTATGAGACAATAAAAAAAGGAAGCTGTAATTTTAACACGAACAATACCGGCTTGAAACGCTACTCTTGAGCCCTAAAAATAAAGAAATCTTTTATCATCTTTGTCAGTAACATTAACCTCAGCTGTCCCTCTGCAGCATCATCAGCTTGGAAAGACAGATGCTGAGAATCAAATCTGGGTCTGTCAAAAATATGAAGCACTACTTACGCTACTGTAAGAATAATTACGCTACTGTAAAATTCTCAAGTATATTTAGTTATAGAAGCCGAAAGGCCCTGCTAAGGCTGCAGCATATGAAAGTTAAGCCAGTAACAATTGTGAAGTACTCCCAGAGCAGTCTCATAAAGTCATTCTGAAACTACTTTTTCAAAATAAAAGAAGGAAGTATGCTGTTTACCTTATTTTCTTGGCCCCACTGCCAGATGCTTGGAGCTTGCATGCCAAAGAAAGCAAATGGATCCTTGCCAACGATTATTAAGCCTATTAATACTAGTTTGAAGACAGACAGGAAGGATGCTATGTGCCTATCAAAAGACAAGACATGAAAGTGACTTAGAAGGTTCACAGTTACTGCTTCACCACTATATAGCTATATTTCACCTAATTAGGTGAATTCTGATAGTGTAGAAGCATTTCAGAGTAAATACAAAACTTTTCAAGCAAGTTTATGTCACTGCAACCCCCCCCGCCAAATTAACAAGTACACACATCCTCAGGATACCACTCTTGTGAACCATGCATACAGATTATTGTAAATTTTTTTTTCTAAGCAGACCTCATATAGAAATTTGCTTTCAACCGATACATGTCTAAACTTGATAATACATTGTTTCTTAAAGAAGGTGTTCCATATTATAGAGACATGTTTAACTGACATGCACTACTTCCTCGTAAAGCATTTTCCCAGCAGATGCTGAAATCCCTACAATTCCTTGTAAGAATTAAACCTATAGCCAGAGAGCAAATTTACTCTGAGGTAGTCAATCTTGTAGCATTCTTACCATTGTAATTATTACAGTAGTTAGGTCAAGAAGTGGTTCAGAAGCCACCACAGTAACTACGGCACCACTCTCTAGCATGTACACAATGGCTTCAATACTAGGAATAACACTATTTTTGTTTTGTCTTTTCCCAAATTTCTTTGGGCTTTCCCCCCCCAGACTGTAGCTAAGGTCATCCTGGTAGTCTCTCCCAATGAGGTTAGCTCTCCCCTGACTCAGATGTTAAAAACAAACTCTTCCCTCCAGCGCAGTCTTAACCTACTACAGGAATTTGTCACTAAGTGCACAAGCTGATCAACAAATGTGAATTTATGTCCAGATATATCATGAAAGAAAGCTGGAAAAATTCGCTGTGAAAAAAGTGGATTACATAATTTAGGTTGGAACACAGGCCTCATCACACAGATATCCAGATGGCAATATTTGTATGGAAAACTAAGGTGTCTATCTGTAAGGGAAAACATAACCGAGCTTGTATGCAACCATAATGGAAAAAAAAAAAAAACCCTTAAGTTTCCATTTTCAGTATTATTTAAGAGTAAATGCATATATTCACCACTCACCATGCTGAACCTACATATTGGAAAAAAGACAATTAGTACTGCTAGTCATTTGCTTACCTATATATAGGTTGAGGAAGGTAGTTTTCCCCTTCAATTCGGATGTCTGGGTACCGCTGGCTAATAACCCGCATGTACTCCTCAAACACCCGCCTGTAGCCTCAGGAGACACTAAACACAGACAGGAATAGTCACCAAAACTGGAGTGCTGTATGTTAAAGTAATTGCTAAACCAGCAACACCAGTACTCATACTGCTCATAATCCATTTAGTAGAAAGTAAAACTAAAATTCTTCATGCCGAAGAAGAAAACTGATTTGCAGCTAGGTTACACACCAAAAATGCTGACAGCTGGACAGGCACTTGGTTTTACACAAACTTGTTTTCACTTACTAGCACAGACACAATGCTTTAGTACAGCCCACTGACCTAGGAATCACTTGCTTCCTCAGTAAAAAGCTGTTAGAAAAAACTGTAGTAAAAAGTTAGAAAGTCAGCATAAGTCATGCCTTGCTTCCTGCCCCCCCCCCCCCCCAAAAAAAAGTTTCACACAATACTGTTTTAATTCCTCACTAGTTAAATTTAACTCTTTCTGGGACTGCCCACAGACAGGTAACATGACTCCCAGTTATTTCTGTGTAAGAATGACCAGATTAACTACAGAAGAGTTAAATATTACAGAACTGTACTTTGACTCACATTTCTATGAGCTGCCTCTGTAATAACTGAAATAAAAATTATCTGGCCTCAGTTTACCGCTGAAGAAATCAAAGAAAGTACTTCCTACTAAGCATGCCTTTTGCGGTGCTTCACAGATCCCCATGACACCACCTGGGCCAGACTCTGCTCCAGGATCCGCACTGAATATTCTCGTTCCCCCCTGCCCTGCCAAGGCGCCCCGCAGTAGCGGTGGGTCCGTCCATCCGTCTGTATGTCCGGGTGAGCTTGGGCAGCAGCTGCAGCTGCCCGTCCTCACAGCACCTCAGAAACACGGCAACAGGCAGTGGAGACAGCTTTTTCCCCCCCAAAACCAGCTGCATGTGCTAGAACAACCTCACCCCTGCCTGCTCCTGCTGGGTTTGCTCTGCACAGCTGACACCATCAGTATTTTTCTTAGAATCATATAAAGGTGCCTGACGGCCCCAACCGCTAGCAATGCAGTCACTAAGAATGCAAGCACCTCACCCGAGCCTTTGCTAAAATAGCAATTCCTCCTAAACGTAAGTCAGTCAAATGTCACATCTGCTATTAAAAGGGCCTGAAAAGTGCGGTTTTTATCGCGGGTGGCCATTTTTCCAGAGCCATCTTCTCCAGCGCCGCCCGCTGAGCAGCCCCGGCCCGAGCGCGGCCCGGCGGGCCCCGGGGGGAGGGAGGGTCGGCGGGGTCGGAGCCGCCTCCCTCCTTCTTCCCGCCGGGCCCGCGGAGCCGGGCAGGCCCCAGGCGGGGTCGGAGGGGCCCGCAGCGCCTCGGCAGCTCGCCCGGGCGCTCCCCGGCGGAGAGAGGAGCGAACGGAGCCGGCCCGGCCGCCGGGTCCCGCCGCCGCAGCGCTGAGGGAGGAAGAGCGGGAGGGGGGGGGGGGGGGAGGAGGCGTAGGCCCGGCCGGCGCCGCCATCTTGCCGGGCGCCCTCACCAGATCTGGAACTTGAGCAGCGGCCCGGTGGCGTAGGCCATGCGCAGCTTCTTGGCCGGCAGGCCGCCCGGTTCCGCCGCGCCGCCGCCCGGCCCCGCCGCCAGCGCCGCCACCACCAGCAGCAGCAGCAGCAGCAGCCGCCGCCGCCGCCCCGCCGAGCCCATCTCTCCGCCGCCGCGCGCGAGCCGCCGCAGCAAGGTCACGCGCGCGCCGCCCCGTTCCGCGCAGGCGCCGGCGGCCACGTGACGCCCCCCCCCGGCAGACCCCGCCCCCCCCAAATCCCCGTTTGGGTTAAAATTTAGCGGGGAGGGGGGGGGGGGGGCAAAAAGCTTCTGCTTTCCGGCAACTGTTTGCATCGTTCCGCCGTGTGCTCAGCGCCGCGTGAAGGGGCGGGGAGAAAGGAAAATTAAAATAGTAAATAAAAATTTGAGCAAAAACCCTGGAAGTCAATTATTCTTGATCATGGTGGCGCGGCCTCACTCTTTTAAAGACTCTGCCCAGTACAGGAGTACTTTTTATTATTAAATGCTCTTTATTTTTATCTACATCCCATTATTGCATAAAGATGATGCCTTTTTAAGTATAATAAAGCTTTCAGCTGGGTGCACCTCATCACCGCCCCGCCTCACCCCCGAACGAAGAAAACATAAACCAGCCAGCAGCGCCTGGTTTTTAGGCAACGCGCTTTAAGAACACAAGCACACTTCCAGTCCGAACAGCAGCAAAACCAGCTGACACGATGCCCGTTACTGGTTCACAGTCTCGCACGCACAAAGCTTTAAGAAAGCTCCTTACAGAGCAAGTGTGCAGGAAAGCTGCGGTCTTCTACATCCTCAGTCACGTACTGAAACATTTTATTATGTTCAAGTTAATACAAATTATGTTTTTCGTGAACTTTGAGTTAACGCCGCATTGGATTTCCACGAAGTTTTAAAGACCCAGTTCTAGGTCTTCCAGCTCCTGAAGGAGAGCAGTTTCCTTCTGAATCTTCTGCAACTAGAACAGAAGAGCACAAGGTATCACAGATGTAGCTTATTATAAAATGAAACTTGAATAAACTGTAAAATAATCTTAACAGTACCTGATTTTTCTCTAGCTGTTTGCCAGCAGCTGCTTGTTCTTTCAGCTGCTCAATTGCCTTTAGTTTCTGTAAAAAAACCAAAAACCACACAATGAAAAAACCCACACTAACACAAAAATATTGGTGAACCAAGAATAGAAAAACCAGTCTTAGAAGTCCCTGCACTTGCAATTCCCTGATTTACCAGGAGGCAGGTCTCAATAGGGAAGGCACATTTCATTTCAGCATCTCCAGATGCTCAATCCAGAATTCCCCACCAATAAAAGACATTTCTTTCAAGAATAAAACCTAGAGAACAGAAGCGCTGCTTCGCCTCTGGAGCATAAACACCATGCATGATCTCACTGACGGGCTAGATCCAAATTCAGAAATTACTCCTCCACTATCAGTATCCCTTTTCACCCCACTTTGTCCTCAGAAAGCCTGGAATATTAATTAAAACAGAGGACCATGAAAGGCAGGAGGCAGCCAAGAGAAGAAAGCCCTGCTGGATTATGCCGAAAGAGTTACAAATTCAGATTACCATCTATGTAAATGCTATCCTATTGAGCTCAAGTCACCTTACAATCAGACTAGATCTTACAGACCATCTCTTACAGAAATCTGCTGTTTGCTAGAAAAAAAAAAAATCCCCTCACCTTTTTTAAATTCTTTATCTTCTTGTCAACTTCAGGATCTCCTGACGTAACGGCAGGCACAGCACTCCGTGGGGCATTCTGTGACGCCGAGGGCTGCGCAGGTTGCTGGTTTGCATCAGCTTTGGCCTCCTGTAGAAACATAAAATAAACACATTACCTAGAAAATACCTTTGATTACAAAGGAACTGAAAATTTTCTTTAATTATTTTAAGGGATCTATTTAATATTTATTCTTCCACTAGTTTGATGGCATACTCCAAAATTTGAGTGTGACTTGCTTTGAAGTATTACATTACCTACATACATGCTTTCCACGACAGAAGGGTTATCTATAACAACTCACATACTGTTTCTTGTTTAATTTCTACTTCCTCAAGACACCAACCATACATAGCATAGGGAAACATCAGTAAAGATGACATGACAAATACATATGCAAATATTTTATAAAGTAGACTGGTGGGTCATTGTCTCTGAAGTAAAACAAACGGCTCAAAACCAGTGTAAGAAATTTTTAAAAAATCTTATTTAAAGAAATTATTGCTTCAGAATTCTGTAGAAATTGGAAGGCTAATACCAAAAGCTGACTTCTACCTACCTAGCCAAAGAATAGCAAGTAAAGTGGTGACACAGACCAGGCTGCCTCTGGTCTGCCCTGATAACTTGCCTCAGCCCTGACCTGCTGGGGAGACACATCAAAGCAGCAATTCCCTTCTTACCACTCACTTAACACTGGAAAAAAAACCTGTGCAGATGATCTGAAGGTGAAAAGTCAGAATTACTTAGTCTTAACACCGATTTCAGCTAACATTCACAGCAACTAACCAAAGCTGTTATTTTTATGTCACACCTGTTTTAGTCCGATTAAAAAAGTCTGCCGCCCTCCCCAGAACTCAGCACGTGAAGATGTGTGGAGGGTTCCCAGTTCGACCAACAGTCACTGCACTGAGACTCACCACTGCGATCTGTGAAAACTCATTAACATTATCCTTGAAAGAACTACTTTTGCAGTACCTGTTTAGCAGCTTTCTTTGCTTCGTGTTTCCTTTGATTTTTGAGAGCTGTTTTAGAGAGTGGCTTATCACTGCTTCCTGGTGGTTTCATATTCTGAGGTGGCTCATTCTCATGCTGCAGGATATGCAAAATTAACCATTACGAAACCTGTATTCCATGTTGGCAAGTGTGTTGGTACAAAAAACCTAACAATGAACCCCCCAAACATACTTAAGACAACACCATATGCAAAGATGAACCATAAAGGAAGAGAAAGGAAAAACAAAGAAAAAAGAAAGTATGGGCCAGTCCTGCCCTTTCTCTTTCAGGTAGCAGAAGCCAGTGTGAAAAGGGTTTCACGCTCATCCACTCTCAAGTTTGGATGGGACTATCCTGTATGTCCTAAAGATTTTAGGGATTTCTGATAAAATAACAAAATCATCATGTTTTCTATCTCACTGGGGGGAAATAAAATCAAAGAGGAATAAACCAGCACAAAATGACTGAAACTTGGCATTTTGTTTTTGTCGACAACTTTTTAACTTAAACTCCTAGTGACAGTAAAGGAAAAGGGTCGCTGGGAGGGGACATGGGGTCAGGTTTCTCGTGGGGTGGTGGTGAAAAGGAGGAGTTGCTCAGTCTTTTGGTTATTTAAGAAAGTCATAATTGAGGAGCTGGATTTTTTTAATACATATGACAAGATTTCTTGCCCATATAAGTAAACAGCATTATTTTATTTAACACATCTTTTCCCTACTACCTAGCTTGATGATCATTTGCACAATCAGACATTAGCGTGATTAATAGATTCCTCACAAATCAAGCAGCAGTCTTCAAAAGCACAAGGCCTAAAATCAAAGCTCTAAGACTTAAAACATCAAGCATGCAATTGTTAAGTGTAATTAGTTGCTACTCAGCCTACTTTGAAAACTTGCAGAAAAGAAACTAATTAGACAAGTAGGTCACTATACTGAAACCTGTTTAAACTGTACTGACTTGCCACACCAAAAAAAAATCCCAAACCAGCACCTGTCTAGCTGGGTTTAGACTGGTAAGGTCACCCAAATCAGAGGCTGCTACCTTGAGTATCCAATTTCACTGTAAACCAAATTTGCAGTTTATTGTTCCACTGCATGTTGTAGAGAGCTTTTTTAAAGTTTGCAAATGACTTTGTAAAAGAAGAGTATTCGGGCCAAAGAAATTCCAGTTTTCCAGCATACATTCTTGCCAACAGTGAGCAAAGTGAGTGAGGATTATCAGGAAAACTTCTCAAAAAACCCCACAACACTACTGTCAGTCCGATTACTCTTCTAATGCCTCCCATTAAATATAGACCAGCAAAGCAAGGAAGCAGACCAATTTAGGTTATATATGAAACCGTTTACTTACAAGCTTGGAACTTGTTACGGGTTTGTTTCTCAGGGCTGGAGGTCTGTAGGCTTGAGCAGGCTTTGGCTCAGCACTGGGCAATTCGCTCGGAACTGCCTGGTACTTCACTGCTTTCACCGGGAACACTCCATCCAAGAAGGGTTGCCAGGAAACTTGCCACATTTCTTCGTTTGACGGAACTTCGTAGCTGTGTAACAGAGAGCCAGTGTAGTGCCATATCTTGTAGCCATTACTGACTCGTAGCCTGGGAGCACACGTAGCTGTTACAATATGCTCCCCATCAGGACACCAAGCGAAGTACGTGGAATCTGAGGCTACTGGTTTGGAAACGAGTTTGTAGTTTTTAACGTCCCACACCTCCATCTGTCCCCTGAGGTTTCCAAATCCTGCTAGCACCAGGATGTGTCCATGGGGGCTGTAGTAGGCAGCATTGCGAGGACCGGTTCCAAAATCAAACACGGGGTCGCACTTCAGATTAAAAACTGTTGCTTTGGCAGGCATAAAACCATACACAGCACAAAACTCGACAGAATTGGGGTTCCAAACAACATCATAAATAGGACCGTTCTTTGCTAAAGGAAAAGGAAAACACGTGGCTGCTGTTAGGAGATTGTATCTTTTCAGTGCAAGCAAAAATAAAATCAAAAGCAATTCTTAACTTCACACTTTGCTAAAACACTGTGGTCTAATTATTGACAGTGAAAATGAATTCTGCTAACAATAGAGATAGAAAGAACATTTTATCTTCTGATAATTTTAGTTAAGGTTTGAAACAATAACTGCAGCCATTCCAAATGACCTCTGTAGGGCCAACATCAGCACTTTAACAGTAAGCATATTTTTTTCATGTAAAAAAATTCTTTTGGTTTTTTTTTTCCTCATTATTCAAGTATGATCTCTCAGGACCTTCTCAAACTGCCCCACTGGAAACCTGCAAAACCAGGAGTTTTATACCAGCTGGATACTAGTTCCTTTTTTTTAAATCTAAGAAATACTGCATAGCACAGCTTTGTAGAGCTAAGAAACATTGATCTAAGTTATCTTTAGACTGTGCTCACGCACGTGTTTTATAATACAGATTTTAAAGTGAGAGAGCACACAAAAATGGTCTTACACATAATGATTAAAATTTGGTATTGTTAGAAGCTATTCTGGGGGTTAGAACATTAGGAGATATTGAAGAATGATGAATTAGAGGTAGAAACTCATGTAAAATGTACAGGGGTAAATAAAAAACATAAGTCATTATAGTTTTTCATAATCTAGATATCTTTACCTGTATTTCAGATAAATGCCAAGTGCATTACTGACAATTCTTAAATCCGGACGTTGACCCAAAATATCAAACTGATTTAAATTGTTCATTCCTGTTGTTATTCTAAAACCTCATTATCTTCAGAAACTAGGCTGTGCAATCATACTGTCTGTGTGTTTTCCCCTTTACAACTTTTTAGATTACATTAACGAAATGCAACTGCAAAGACAGAGGTCTGACAGAAAATTACATTTCTGCATGTTTCATGACAGAGGCAGCTTCATACGGGCTTCAACAGCTAAGACAAGGGCTGCAGCATGAGCACATGTTAGTCAAAACTGAAAAACCCTCTACAAATGCTAGTGTGAAAAAAGCTTCAAAACCAGACCTCAAAAGTAACCAGAAGATACAAATCCACAGGAAACGAAGCACCACTCACTCCAAGTGCCCACCACTTGGCTTTTTTGGTTTTTGGTTTTTTTTCCTTGAAAAGGAATAACCACCACTTTGGTTTGTTCGGTTTTTTTTTTCCTTGAAAAGGAATAACCACCACTTTGGTTTGTTGGTTTTTTTTTTTTTTTTTCCTTGAAAAGGAATAGCTAAATTAAATTAAAATCAATGACAGAATTTCTGTTAAATAAAGATGCATTGGAAATAACTAACTGCAAAGGGCAAAGTAGGTTTTAATAAGCATGTAATCAAACAACTAGTGTTCTCAGTCCAGGAAAGTGCTCACAGAGAGATTCTAGATACTGAGTTATAATCCTGATTATTTTTCCCCAGTGAAGTTAGCAACAAAGGGAAATGGGGCACAGTACTTGCTACCACAATTTTTGCTACAGAAGGCAAACTGGAGATGTTCGCCCAATCAACACAGTTTTGAAATATTCACAACAGAATAGCCTCTCTATAATCCCAGACAAGATAGGTGTCTAACAACTCAAGATAACGGAAAAATACCTCCATGGGGAAATTGATGAGTGGACTTCCAGTTCAAACAAGACACTGGAATTAAGAGCATCCACTTGCTTCTCCCCAACATGTCATTTTTATGTCTTAGAACACTTTCCATTTTACAATACAAAATAAAGGACTTTTATTTTCCAATATACTTCAAAAATTTGCTCTCACTCTGCCGGAGTTCCCTGAGTAACAGTATCAGTTGCATGTCTGCAAGTGCAGGTAGGATTATTCTGTTTGGTAACACACTGTCCTGCCCATTTTGGTGTCTCAGACATTAAGCTGGCTTCGTTGTCCAGGGGGTTCCTTAATAAACACGCACAATTCCCTTCCTGTGCACATGAACACCCTCCCAAGCAAATTTTTTGTGTATGTTAACTGAAAGCATCTGCTCTCTGCCACTGACATTAAGATGACAAGATAATTCAGCTATTAAAAAAACCAATGCACCTTACTCCAGATTAAAAAAAATAAATCTGGTGAAGGATTTTTTGTTAAGAGTACTTCATTTTTTCTTTTAAAGATTACTTCATTATACTAACAAAAAAACCAACCTCATAAGTTAAACAAAAGCTGGTGAAACAGCAATTCCCAGTATCGAGAGCTGTAACACAATGCAAAAATGCCCGAGAGTTACTTACGCAATTGTACGACCGCACTTTCTCCATTTGTTGCAATGTAGTGCAGAGTTTGCTCTCCATAGTACGAAGCACCTGTTTTATCAACTTCTGTACTAGCTATCACGAGCACAGCAGTGGCTAACAGAATAGACATACAGTTATTTCAATACAATTATTGCAAATCTTATAAACTATTTCACAAACTACTGTGAACAAAGAGAAATTAGTTTGACTATGAATTCTAGTTAGTTGCTTGCGAAACACTGCTGTTAACATTTTCTTCTGAATTTAATTTTTCCTAAATGTTAACCCAAACAGAACAAGTATCTTCATTTCTCAGATGGAAAGTGTAAGCTAAGTCTATTCATTCAGCGTTGTATTACAAAAAACTGAACATACTTTTGCAGCCATAAAAAAGATATTAATATAAGGCAGGAACCAAGCACCCTGATTGATCCTTGAATAAAATGCTTCATCAACAGCTTTTGTATGTACATCTATTTTATCCAGAACTGTGTGTCCACATGTCATTTCTACAGGTATGCGATACCTCCCCCATATTCCAAACAATGTGAGTTGAACTGTTTTTACAAAATTACCCTGAAACAGCTCATTGCTAACCAACAGCAAAGCACACAGAGGACTGTGCAAGTCATCCCAATTGTGATACGTCTGTGTATATACAATTTTACAGATTAAGAACAGTTTATGCTCTGGTATAATCTTACATGTACAGTCTAAATACATTATCATCACAGAATGCAAAATTAAATTTGAATCTGCTATTCAACTGCAATATTTACCAACATGTAGAATATTCTCAATTACAATATACAAACGGCCATGGAAGACAACACAGAAAAGTTATGAGCACTTCAGGGTATTCAGAACTGTAACTTTAACAGTGCGTTGCCATTAATGGCTATCTTCAGTATTTACCTGCACCTGCAAATTACATGCAAAACCCACACAGTAAACAAAGGAATTAAATCCAAAATTGGTGGAATATAAAAATTTAAACACACAGCTGTTATACCTTTTTTGTTCCATAGCATTGTCACCTTGTCAGCTTTAAAGAAACTTTTATTGGCTAGTGCAGACTGAGGGCCGTTGAAGTTGGGATACTGATAGAGTCTAACGAATGATGGTGCGCCTTTACTGCCCGGAACATACACAGCCACCTAAAACAAAGCCATGAGATTTTATTGCAGATCATATTCTTGGTAGCACAGGGTCTATTCACTACTACTATGTTGTACTAAAGTTACAGTAATTTTTTGAAGAAAACCAAGAAAGAAATTGGAAACAACGTCAGAAGTACCTTGGTTGGCTGTGCTCCTGGAGATAACACAAAATCATTAACCTTTTGCAAATGCAGTTTATTTGCAATAGTATCTGAAAAAAAAAAAAGTCATAGATGTGATGACGTTAATGACAAACCATGTTAGCCTGGATTATTAACTATACCCTTTTTATGGGTCTGTATCATGGATAATAAAGAACAGTATATATAATGATAAAGGACTTCTTTTACTAGACAAACCACCATTACTTTCCCATTTCATCACACATTTTTATTTACAAAAACAACTCAAACCAAGCCTAGGTCTGAAATCCAGTGTTTAGTATTTGGAAGTTCAAACAGTAAGGAAGCTTCTGAACCCCACATGAACGCAGCTTGTGTTTTAAGCAAGGCCCAATGGTTCCCCATCTTATCTGTGCTGGCTGCAGAGGAAACAGCATCAGTCACGACTAGATAACACACACCATTACACACAGCCAGGGGTTCCCCCTCACAACTTTACTGGATGATTCTTCCTGATAGGAAGCATTCATAGAAGGCTGATCAGTGCTGAACATTGCCCCTTTACGCAAACAACTTACGGGAAATGCATCTTTAAAAAGTAAACATGCAGCAGCAACGCACAACCCCATTCCAGCAAGGAAGTCTGCGCTGAGCAGCAGACCTCGTGCTGGAACAGATACTCCGTGCTTCCCAAGCATAGCTTCACTAACATCAGTAGGGCCAATTCTCAGGAAACTGCATGTCTCATAGGCTGTATTTTTAGCTGCCAGAATAATTCTTGTATCAGCTTTATATTTAAAACAAAGCAAACAAGAAACCCCAAACCCACACACCACTGTTATCCCCCCAGCAGTTTTCTTTCATACCTTTAGATTTTTGTTCTAATTCATTTTTGTCTTCCTGCTTTTTTCGTTCCCTTTTCAACCTCTATTCACTCCAAACATTCTACCACTAGTAGTATATGTCCCTGAAAAAAATACTCTAGCTTCACAACTTCATTTTTGCCATCAATATAAATGTTTCAATTCTATTCTGCCCCTCTGCTGCGCTCTGGGGAGCCCCCCCTGCAGCGCTGCCTCCAGCTCGGGGGGGCCCAACAGCAGAAGGACACGGAGCTGTTGGAGCGGGGCCAGAGGAGGGCACGAAGATGCTGCGAGGGCTGAGCCCCTCTGCTGGGAGGACAGGCTGGGAGAGGTGGGGTGTTCAGCCTGGAGAAGAGAAGGCTCCGCGGAGACCTCAGAGCCCCTTCCAGTGCCTAAAGGGGCTCCAGGAGAGCTGGGGAGGGACTCTGGGTCAGGGAGGGGAGCCATGCGACGAGGGGGAACAGTTTGACACTGAAAGAGGGGAGATTGAGATGAGATCTGAGGAAGAAATTCTCTCCTGTGCGGGCGGTGAGCCCCTGGCCCAGGTTGCCCCAAGACGCTGTGGCTGCCCCATCCCTGGAGGTGTTCAAGGCCGGGTTGGACGGGGCTGGGAGCACCCTGGGCTGGTGGGAGGTGTCCCTGCCCAGGGCAGGGGGGCACTGCATGGGCTTTAACGTTCCTTCCAACCCAAACCAGTCTGTGATTCTATAATTTCCTGAATCTCATTAAATGAGAAACAATACAGAATCAGGCCTCTTTAATTGAAAATTAGGTGCAGTTTATACTACATAAGTCACTGAAAAGATAAACAAGAAACTGAAAACATACTTCATTAAAACATAATGATTCTGAATTCCAAATTCAAAAAGAAAGTAGGCAATATTTAAAATAAAAAGCAAGCAAAAGAAGACATGAGGAAAAAAAAAAGAAAAGAGAAAAACACCCAAAAGAAAGTGCCTGTATAGAACACAATCAAACGTATAGAAATACTTGCGTACTAAAGTTGTTGTTTTCAAAAAAGTGCACTTCATTGTTTACATTCCTGGCACAAATGCTTTCATCATCTGCCCAGCAAGGACACCTACATTTAAAGAAAATAAAATAGAAACACTGAATGATGCTCATTTTTAGCAGTCTAGGATTTTTTTTTCCTCCACTTTTACAGCCAAGCAAGTTCAAACATGATACATGTTTCAAATGGACAAATGACAGCTGCCTAGTAAAGAACAGACAACTAGGCTTAGTTATTGGCTCCCCAGCTTTCTCTGTGGTGCATAATGATAGGGAATTTATACTATGAAACAAACAATTGTAACTACATACAAAGATACTTACAAGCAGCATTTGGAAAGCCAACATCACTCTAAGAGCTCTATTTACCTGGATCAGATTTTGGAAACCACATTTCTTTGCAAACAATTAGCATCTGGAAATGTTATTTACCAGTTCTGCATCTTTTTCTGGATGAAAGATTTTAAGCATTTTCCAGTTTTCACATCATGAAGCTGCAGGTTGGGCACCCCCGCTGTGCCATCTTTAGCAGCTGCAACAAAAACACAGATTACAGCAGTGGTCTCTGAGGATTAAATCTGCTTCACCACGATGATATTCCACCTTGCGATTCTACAAGCAACCAAACCCGCATAAACTTCTTACAAGAAGCATCCCACCCCCAAGGGACTGAACCATAGACTGCTAATTGCTTTACCTATTAACATAAGTCTTTCAGTCTGCAGAAAGAACTAACATTTGGAAGCACAGGGTTTCTACTCCCATTACAAGGCTAGGATCACCAACACTAGCACGGCTTTTTTGATGCGTGTTTTTTTAATCAAAATCAAAAGCTGTCCTCTTTGCAGACAATGAAGGTGTGTTCTTCACTCCTGCATTTTTCTTCTTACAGGAATGCAATGAATTTTGTCCATCACACTGCAGTCATAGCTTTGTCTGCAAGCTGTGCAAAATGGTTCTGCTGGTTTTAAACTCTCTGTACCCTCCTACTTAGTCTGGATACTACCGCCTGCCTATTTCTGCCAATGATTCAGAACAGACCTCCTAACAGTTCTCTAACAGTCCACAATGGGCATCAGTTCTGTCACTTGTGCTGCCTTGTCCTATCCTACAACCTGCCCCGGACCACTTCCCACATGCTCAGCTTATGGCCAGCTCTTTCTGCCAAAGGAAGCATCTACAGCATCTGCTTCAGACAGGCAGCTCCGACGAGTCTGAGGCTTTCTAAATCGGGATCATACACTCCACAGAGGGGCAGAGGAGATAAAGCCCTCTGGACAATGGAGAACACTCAAGTCAGCTATGCCCAGTGGAGTACGTGACTACTCTGAGACAGCTTACAATATTCCTTCTCTATACGTGAATACAAACTGCTCGAACAAACTGCTTGAACAGCATATTATTCAAACACACTCTTTGTACTAAGATCAGTTAGCAATTTTTAGAAAGCTGTGATTTACTTAATAGCGTAATTGTTAGTACGTGCACTCTGATTTACTGTTTGTAGGAATGGTTGATACCAGATGCTTTCAGAAGATGCCATCCCTCCCTCCTCCACTATATACTTGATTATCCATACAATTTTCTGTACACTTTCTATACTGCTCATTTAGCCGATAAATATGCTATAATGACAAAACAGGTAATGGAAAGCCTGCAAACCAAATCAAATATGCAGTTACAAATATGCATGTACTTTTACAGCTGATAAAATACTCACTTGTATAGGCCTGCCACGTTGCCAGAATGTTATTCTTTGGCGAGAATTCAAGGCAAACTGCCTTTGGAAGATCAAAAGAACGCAGTAACTCAGCATTGGTGACATTAACAATATTTACTCTGGAATGAAAAGATGCTATTTCAATAAAACATGCTTCGAATAGTTAATTAATAACCAAGGTAACTTTTCACAGATTTGACTCTTCTAGATCTGTTCCAAATTTGGCCAATGTAACAAAATTAGAAGAGCTTTTTTCCCCCCTCCTGTTTTTACTAAATTTTTGCAAGAAAACATTTTAAAACCAGATACCCAAGCATAACAGAACCTGAGTGAAAGCACTGGGCAAAACATTTCACATATTTTTATCCACAACATTTAAACTCTGAACCACAGACAAGATCTGCTCTCTCCATAGAGAGTCCAGTCCATTCACACTTCCACAGTGCTAAAGTTGAGCAACGGCCAACAGAAAGATTCTAACCAAATTATCCCACATATTTTTAAAAGCCTTCTATCTATACAGACACAACATTTAAGACATGGGCTTTTTCAAGCTGGGAGACGCAGAGGGACATAGACAATAAAAAGCAAAGGCGAGACGGCTGAACAAACAAGGTGAAGCAGCACCTCTGAACACCATATATTAAAGATCTGTCACATACAGAATCCAAAGAAACAAAAAAGATCACATCACGATGTGTCCAAGCCACTGTTGTTCTCAGAAGCTGCATCAGGAGCCTGTTCCTCACCATCTCATTAACTGCTCCCCCTCAGAAACAAAGGAAGACGGACAGCCCCCAAAACAAAGAGGCAGGGCAGGACTGGAAAGATTTGCCATTTGGAGTATTCTTATTTAAAGTATGGGTACGTGGATACACAACTTGGTTTCCCCACAAACATTTTCTGGAAATAGACCTTTCCAATTGGCAAGAATAAATTTTTTAATGAAAAATTAAGAGTCTGGATATTTTGGAGAATCAGAAATAACAGTGAAAGTAATGAATCCTACATCTAAGTTACGTACTCTAGAAGAAACAGTTAAATGGTATTACTAAATACTTTTGCAGATTTTTTTTTTTTTTTTAAGAGCCTTATCACCTCTTTATAGCAGCAATCCCATGATGCACTCTTGTGTAAAGAATGATCTCTAGTGACCTCTATAATGCACCCGGTTTATAAAATAACCACCTTGTGATGTTTGTACACAAGGTGCATAGAATCTTAATTTTCTGTGAACTTTGCTGACAGATTAATCCCAGAAATCCAGGTACTATTGTACTGAGAAATACGATTAAAAAAACAAATAAAGCATATCCAGATTCAATGGGAATGAGTGCATTATAAATATGAGAAAAATTGTAAATATTTAATCTGATATTCAGGAAATAAAGCCACTACTGTGAATAATGCAAAAATAAACTGCATTTAAAGCATGTATGCAAACATTTACATTAATAGCAACAGCCTTTACATAGACAAGAGTAAGTGGGGCATAACTGATCCAGTTTATTTAATACAAACTACTTGATTAATATCATAAAATGCACCAACTTTTCTCCATTGCACCAGGCAAAGAGGGAACCATCCTTGCTAAAAGCAACAGCTTTGCAATTTTTTCCAGAGTCCCTAAAGAAATAAAAAAGCATATTAGTATTCAAACACACTGCATAAGTTAAGGTATTTTTAACAAAAAGAAAGTAACACACCAGTTTTCCTACTGCACTCCTGAGTAGCACTTTGTAACAGTGCAATCTACTCTGTAATTGTTCAGTCGTTATTACTGGGGCAATGAGAAGTCAGGCAAGCATAAAGCCTTCAAAACCATCAATTTCCTGAGTTGCTGAGAGTAAGAAAAAGTTTGCTTATATTTATATGGTTTTTAGTTCTAGAGTCTACCTTCACTTTTTATAAAATTATTTCTTTTGTGCAAAAGATCAAAAATAGTGATAATAACAGTACCTTTGAAACGCTGTGCTCTCTGTGAAACTAGGTGGCCCATTCACCATATAAAGCCCTTCGGATCCTCTCACTGGAAGAGTAAACAAACAACTACTCATTTCAAATTCAGAAAGTCATCCAAAACAAAAGCTTTATCTAATTTGTGAACCTTGAGATCTGCACACACTTTTCCCCTGCTTGCATTTTAGAGTAAACGAGAGAGAGGGT
This sequence comes from Pluvialis apricaria, assembly GCA_017639485.1. NCBI lineage: Eukaryota > Metazoa > Chordata > Aves > Charadriiformes > Charadriidae > Pluvialis > Pluvialis apricaria. Next base: position 6,644,250 of record CM030014.1, read on the forward strand.
TGTAAAGGAAATCCAGAACATAACACGTGCCGAGACACCTGACTTCATCCAAGGCAGCCGCAGGATTCAAACACAGGACAGAGGCGGCGGAGGGGCAGAGCTGAGCTGAGCTCTCAGCCCCAGCAGCTCTGACACACAACACACAAGCAACTGAGGTGCCAGTTTGCCCCAGCCGTGCGATCCGCTCCCAGCTTTGACTGGCACGGCCCTTCCAGGGCAGCCTTCCCAACGGTGTCAGTCTATGAACCAGTTTGTTCCTCTGCTACAGGAGCACCGGTACCAGCGCAAAGGGAGCAGCAGCACTGCCGAGCGCGGTGGGGCAGAGCAGCGCAGACCAAAACAAGTGCATGGTAGACCAAAACAAGTGCATGGTCCGGCAGGGCCAGTGACACAATGCTGTGGGGGCTGTGTGCGGCCAGGAGGTGAGTATCCCCAAGGATGGAGATCCACAGCCTCGCTGGACAGCCTATGCCTGTGTTCAATCTTGCAGCCAAATGGTTTTTCTTATGTTTAAATGCGATTTCCTACATTTGAGTTTGAGCCCATTGCCCATCATCCCCTCACTGGATACCACAAAACAGGAGTCTGGCTTCATCTTGCAGGATGACCTCGAACTACAGAAAAGCTGCACCTCCATAAGGAAGGAGGACGGGACAACATCTTGTTCCAAAATGGCCACTGGTCCTTAGCTCTCAGCCCTGCTGCAGGAGGCACTGTCACAAAGCCTAACTTGAAGAAACTGAAAATTCTCCATCACTTCAACAGCTGCACCGGAGTCAAAAAAGGCTGCCTAGATATTCCCCGAAGCGAGGATTAGCTGCCTAAACACAACAAGAGCATTTGCCAAAAAAAGACTGTGTCAGACTGATTTTTTTGCTGACATGAGACAGGATTTGCCCTATTGTTAGTTTCAACACTGAAGTTCAACTTGGAAAACAGAAGGCATGAAAGAAATATCAATATAAAATGTGTTTCGAATTTGATTTTTTCCAGAGACATTCCTATGCTTAACGCACAAGCAAACAAACAAGAAATAAAGACAGTTTCATGCAAAATCAAGCAGTTGGAATTTTTATCTAGTGAATAAACCAAGACTTTTCTCAGGTAGCTCTATTACAAGCACATTAGAATTTAAACCAGAAAATGAGCAATGGTCATGCAGGCATTAGCTGTGTTTTATGCATTTTCTTGGGACACAAAAGATGCCTACTGAGGTGACAAGCTTTTACTGACAAACATGACTCAAGAAAGCCAGATCTGTACTAGCTGAAGCTGCAGGTTCTGCAACTGTATTATTTCGAGGCAGCATTAGGGCCAGCGGTGCATGGGAGGTCTGACTGCAGAACAGCAGCACTCCTGCTCGGCCAGGTCAGTCTGTACATCAACCACGGGATGGGATCCACACACAGATACAGCAATGCCTGGACAACAGCAACGTCTGCCACCAAACACCCTTACAGTGCTCTTCAGAGCCACTCTTCTAACTGCCAACTAGCCTTGCTTCACCTCTCTCATAGCACTTTAGAAATTAACAAAAGGAAAACATTTTAAGCAATAGTTTATTAGTTTAGAGAATATACTACTTTAAGAGATTTCAAATCTCCACCTGCTCTATAGCCCTCTACTTCACTAGGGGTACATCATACCCCTAACATACCTCAAGGGTATGTTTTAAAAACACTTTAAATATGATCCACTAGCTCCGCACCCCCTGGAATCTATTCTTCAGGTCTTTCATCAGACTCCCAAGAAAAATTAAGAACCATTTACAACAGATTATAGACAGCAGTCAGCAGTCCAAATCCACCCTGAACAACTGCAGCCCCCTGATACATGCAAGTGAGGCTAAATATGCCAATGTCTAAAGCTTAGAACCACAGGAAAGTAAAAATGCTTATCGCTTATGCTACACACAACTTAAAAACTAAAAGAGAGAGAATAGAAAGGACTATTAAAAGAAACCCCACAAAGCATGGTGGTGAGACCACACAATGCGGTGAAGAAGCTTCAGCCAGCTGTGAGCTCTTGCAAGCCATCAGGCAGTTTGCAGAGGTCCACAGGTACGGTCCCCATGTCCCGCAGGTCCCCGGGGCTGCTGCCACCCGCTCGGCGCCCCGGGGACGCGGGGCTGGGCGAGGGTCCTGCCCTGCTCTCACTCGGCCCCCCTGTCTCCACCGGCGCTGCCTCTCCAGGCACCTTCCAACGCTACCAGCGGGCCGCAGCAGAGAACGAGCCCACGAAGGAGAACAAGCGCGCTGCAACAGACAGGCTATCACATCCCCGGGCGGCAGAGCCGGGGAGGGTGACGCGGACGGACCACCGGCTGCTCGAGCGAGAAAAGGACAGGGACGAGGAGCCGGCACCCCCGGGAAAGCCGGGCCGCGGGCCCGCCCGTGCCCTTTGCCAATAACACGGCCCAACGAGGCCCTACCCGGCTGAACCCCCGGGAGGGGAGCGAGGGCCCGGCCCCAGCGCTCCCTGCCCGCCGAGCCGGGCCCAGCCAGGCCGCAGCAGCCCACCCTTGAGAGGGAACAGGTGGAGGGCACAGGGCCGCCCTACCCCGACCGGTCACCCACCACTAGCCCCAGCCAGACCGGCCCCCGCGGCCCGAGCCCGACACACCTGCCAGTAGCGGCGTGGGAGGCGCCATCTTGGCGCGGCGAGCTCGACTTCCGCTTCCGGGTGAGCGGCGTCGCGGCCGCCCCAGAGTCGTCCACGTCGCTCGAGGGCGTGAGGTGAGGGGCGCCTGCACGTGACGCGGGGCGCGGGCGCGGATTGGCGGCGGGCAGCCCGGGCCCCGCCCCACCGCGCTGTACGTATTTCCGGCGGGCGGCGCCGCGCGGTGCTGACGCTGGCAGCGAGCGGTTGGCGGCGGCAGGGGGCCCGGAGCGGCCCGGTCGCATCATGGTGGCCAAGCAGCGCATCCGTATGGCCAACGAGAAGCACAGCAAGAACATCACGCAGCGCGGCAACGTCGCCAAGACCTCGGTACGCGGCGAAGGGGGAGGGCCGCGGGGCGGGGAAGGAGGGGGAGGATGAGGCACAGCGGGTAACCGGCGGGGGGGGTAATGGCGGTGCTGTGCCCGCAGAGGACGGCCCCGGAGGAGAAGGCGTCGGTCGGGCCCTGGCTGCTGGCGCTGTTCATTTTCGTGGTTTGCGGATCAGGTGAGCGGGTGGAACGGGAGCGGGAGGGCGGCGGTGGGGCCCCGGCGGCGGCGTCCTGGGCCCCACCGGTGAAAAGCCCTCGGCGAGCGTTCCCCTTCTCTGCTCTCTTGCAGCTATCTTCCAGATCATCCAGAGCATCCGGATGGGCATGTGAGGGGCCCTTCGCTGGGTCAGGCCTGTCCGTGCCCTCCCCCGGTGCTGCCATGAGTTGTTCCCCCCCTCCCCGGTCAGCCCTGGTTCGTCGTCGCAGCAGCTGCCCGAGGAGCGGTGCTTGGCATCGGCCGTGTCGCATTCCAGGTCCCTTCAGCAGTCATTCCGAGTTTTCTAGCCCACAGTGCCTTGAACAGCACCAGATGTACAAAGCAATAAAATTATATTGTTGATCTACAATCGTGGACCTACTTATTCAGTGAAGTGCACAGCCCTGTCCTCTGTAGAGACATTAACGTGTACGCTGTGTCGATACGTAGGAATTGACATCTGTTGTAAACACCGGTCTTGAGATCTAAGCCTCTGTATAGCTGGAAATGGTTTTATTTAAATTCAGAAGCCAGGATTTTTATAGCAGCTAGAGTACAAGCCATGTCCGTAATGGGCCGTGCAGCGTTCTGTAGCTTACCCGAGTGCATTGTCCTCTCTGTACGCGTAGAGTAGTCTTACTGCAGCATGTGGCAGTGCATTAGCGCTCAAACACTTATCACAACAGAAAACTTTATCCCATACCTCTTGTCCTAATAAATGCAAAATGCTTGTTTGTATAGAGTTAGTGGGTGTTACTTAATTAGAAACCGGCATGACCGAACAGCAGCTGTTTCTGACATAACCTGACGCTGAAGTTTCACAAACTGCTGGCTGACTGAGCCTCTCCTGGCCGCGGGCTGCAACTGTGCTGTAAATACTTCTTGGACAACTTTCAACAAGTGGTGATAGTTTTAAATTTTACAATGTTGTATGGGAATGTTTGGTGCAGGTACGGGGACCCTGCCCACGGTTCTGCTTTTATGTGCAGCAGAGTGTGGTATGTCTTGCAATATATATTTAATCCTATTTAAGGTAAATCCTGCTTTCAACTCGATTTCATCTAACGATGGATCCAGTAGTTAACTGCTTCCCTACGGATGATCACGGTTCCTTCTTAGTGATGCTGAAGAAAAAAAAAAGACAAGAAAAAGCCCTCCTTACATCTGTAGACAACTGTAACTTGTAACAGTGGAAAACGCTGCTGTTGATCATATTTTATTGCTGATGGCCCTGGCTTTGCGTTGGCCTCTTGCTGTCTCTTGTGGTAACAAAGGCAGTCTGAAATGGGTCTGCTGTTGTACACAGCTGCTAAAGGAAGATTTCTTTTTTGCAAGTTTCTTAACAGAAGACAAATTTAAAATCTGGTTATACTAGAAATAGTAGAGAAAAGTTTCTGTAGAGGTTAATTAATTGCCTGTTAGCTGTGGAGGAGCAGATCTTTTGTATGAATTGTCATATTTCCATTTGAAATCATTGGGACTGGTGTAAACCAGCGCGGCCAAGAGCATGCCCCAGAACCGAGCTGGACAAGGTAACATGCGTTCCCTGTTCTCAGATGCTCGTATTTTGTAAGTGGTGGTGGGGTGAAGTATGTACCATCTCTGATTTTAAATAAAGTTCTTTTCAAATGCGAGTTGTGTTTGTTTTGAGGTTGGCAAAATGGTGCCTTACTGGGTGTTGAAACTAGGCCGCTTCATGCTGAGTACGGCTTCATTAGCTTTGTCCCTGAGAGGAGCCCCTTTGCTGCAGGAAACCCCCATGTTCGGCCATTTGGGGGTCTGGGCCGTACTGGTGCCTCCGAGCCTTTGGTTGCTGGGGCTCTGGCTGTGGAAGGGACCCGGTGCTGCGCCCCTTCCCCTCGGGGACTGGCCCCTATCCCTGCTGCTCCCCTGCCTGTCCCTTCTCTGGTCCTGGGGGGTCTGACCAGTTCCTGCTGCTACAGGAGATGTTTCCCTTTGCTTTGTGGGTGTGGGTGTTCTCTTTCCACTGCCAGCATCGCTGGAGTCAACAGCAGAAGCGTGGTGTGTGTCACATGTAAATGAAGGGATGTGCAGCAGCTGCTTTTGTTGTAATTGCAGCATGAACAGCAATCCTTGTCTGACAGACATGGGGCCAGCAATGGCCTCTGTCAGATAACTGCAGTTTGGCACATTGTGCCACTTGAGAAGTGCTATTTGAAACCGAAGCGTTTCTGGGGGTGCTCTGCATCAAAAAGTGGTGAAAGAGAAGTTACAGCCAAGAGCAGGCAATCGCAGAAGGGATGAGAAGGATCTGCAGCTCACAGCTGCTTTTGTGATGAGCTGACAAAATGAGAGTGAGGTCGTTCTGCAGGTGATGTGGCATTAAATATCAGGAAAATGCAGTTAGAAGAGGGCTATGGCACAGTGCTGTAGAGTTGAATGATGAGCATCTGCTTTGTCTGTGCCTGGTGGCCAAAGCCCCGGGGGAGTCTCTGCTTCCAGATGTGTTCCTGACAAGGGACGCTGCAGGGCAGTAAAGGGCAGGTTGGTCATTTATTGGGATGAGGAGAGGAAAGTGGTGGTCAGTGATCTACCAGTGGGTGGTTAAGATCTGAGGCATGCATAGTTTATCTTTAGAAACTGCCTTGAGCGGTGTTCATGCAAAGGTGACAGTTGAGGGGATGTTTTCCTTCCAGGCAATAGGTCCTTATCTTACTTTGCATCAGACTGAAAAAGCAACTTGAGCATACGCAACTACTATGAAATTTCCTTTGACCAGCAGACTACGTGCGTAGGAAGATCCAACTGTGTGACACTACGCAACTTGAAAAGGTGAAAAAAGAGAATAACAATAAGCCACTGCCACTGGCAGCATGAAATCCCACTGGAGGCCAGTCACTGGTGGAAGCTCCGCAGGGAAGGGCCTGGGGTTGGAAAGAGCATCACCAGCGGGTTGAGGTCTCCTTCGCCTCTGCTCAGCACTGAGTGCTGCACTGGCTGCTGCTGGGCTGCCAGTACAGCATGGGCAGGGATGCACTGGAGCCCAGCACAGGGCTGCAAAGTTGCTTTGATGTACCGGGGGGCTGAGAGCCTGGAGGAGGGGAGGCTGGGGGGGAACTGGGAAGTGACAGGACAAGCAGCAATGGGCACACACTGAAATATGAGAAATTTCATTTAAACACAGGGGGGAAAAAACTTCTTTTGCTGTGAGGGTGGTCAGACCCTGGAAGGGTTTGCTGAGGGAAATGGTGGAGTCTCTGTCCTTGGGGATAGTTACCACCTGATGGACAGTGGGCCCAGGGCAGCCAGCAGTGCCGGGGCATCTCCTGAGGAGTCTGCTGGCCCGAGCTGTGCTCCGACGCTGAAGTACAACTGCTGCAAAGCGCCAGGCTTGTTTCTTTTCAAAAGCCTCGGGAAGCAATACCCAGGTTTATTTCCCCTCTTGTGAGACAGCAACTTCTCATTTCCAGGAACTGAGAGAGCATCGTGTTCGACGCGCCGGCCTGCAGCAGCACGCAGTCGTGGCAGAGGAACACAGTGCTGCAGCTCACAGGAACAGTCAGGTTTTTCGGTGGAGCTGAGCTCAGTGTCCCTTGAGGTGATGTAATTAACCACGTGCAACTCGCTTATTTCAAATCCTTTTTTTTTTTTTTTTTTTTTTTCTTTTTTCTCCCCCTCCTGTGAAGCCTTCTCAAGGCTGTCTGGGAGACTGCCCTTCAGCAGCACGCATCAGCGTGGCCGCGTGTGCGGCCTCAGGAGGCGAGCGGTCCCGCCTCTCCCGCCAGGCTCTCCCGGGGCGTTGCTGCACGGCTCCGCGCCGCACCGGGTGCAGCACAGCCGACCGCAGCCGCGCCGCCGGCCTTCCACGACGCCCCCAGAGCCGCCTCCTGCAGATCCAACCGCGGCTGGGACGGCGCTGCGAGGCGGCCTCCGCCATCACCTTCGCCTCCGCCTCGGCACGGCACACGGTGGAGAGTGCCCGACGCGCTGCGCCCATCAAAAACCGCCGGTGCTAAAACCGATCAGAGGACCCGACCGCGGGCGCTCGCCCCGTCAGCCGTGAGGGACTCTGATAACCGGCGGAAGGGGAACGAGCCCCTGCTTTTTTTGCGGCAGCCCGGAGGTCGTTGCCGGGGCGTTCAGCGCGGCGGTGGGGTCCCGCAGCGGCCGCGCCGGCCCAAGGGGCAGCGGGACACGGACTCCGCCGGCCCCGGGCGCTCGGCCCCGCGGCGGGGAGAAGCCCCCGGACCCGGGGCACCGGCGCGGCCTCCCGCGGAGGCCCTCTCCCCGCCCGCGCCACCCCGCGGCCGCCACGGCCCAGCGCCTCCGCGGGGGCCCCCTCCTGGCCCGGCCCGGCCCTGCGCCTCCCCGGAGGAACGATCTCCTCTTAAATCTGAGCGAGGCGGCGGGCGGACCGCACACGAAACACCAATCCTCCCGTTTGTCGCGGCGCCGCCCTCCGGTCCGTCCCCGGCTGAGCGTCCCCCGCCCGGGGAGGGGTTTGAGGACGGAGCCTCCGGGGCCCCCGCGGCAGCCACCGCCGCTGCTCATCGTCCTGCGGAGAGCGCAAATGCTCCCACCCACGGCACCCACCTTGGGGCAGCCACCAGCGGCGCCGCGGGCTGGAGCCGGCTGCCCCATCACAGCCCCCCCGCCATGGGTGCTCGGGTCCGGCGCCGAGAGCCGGGCAAGAGAAGATGCAGCGCTGCCGCCTGCATCGCCGCGCGGCCCAGCCCGGGCTGGCCTAGACACTGTGGAAAGACAGAAGAAATGGGACTTCGCCAAACGTCACTTATCTAGTGCTCTTCAGCAAGGAAAGGGAAAACTCACGGTCCTTTAACATGAGCGCAGGTTGTCCGCAAAGAGAAAAGCACTTGGTAATCGCAAAAGCAGCACAGCACATGGGATGAGCAGAAATAAATGCCCTTGCGTGCTCACGTAGGGGGGAATCAGGGACAGTACCAGCTCCTGGAACTCAGACCTGCCCCATCCGCCCCTCGGTGATCTGGGGGACTTTGCACTTCTGTTCACACACCCCAGGGAGGCAATGGAACTAGCTCAAACTAAAATCGAAGGGGCTGAGGTGCTGGACTTGCTCAAATGAAATCTTACCTTAGACCACAAAAGGTTGTGAATTTGTTGCCAAAGAGCAGCAAAGCTTTTTTGCAGAGCAGACAGGCCCCGACCAGCCCAGTGCTGTCTCGAGCAGTGGCAGTAGATGCTACAACAGACAGGCAAGTTTAGCCACTGTTTACAGTTCGTTGCCCTCCTGCTCCTCTCCTCACAGCCAGAGGCAGTGCGTGGGGGTGGTAAGAGGGTACATCCATCCCTGTGTGTCACTCTGCTGTCTGAGAATCTGCCTAACCCCTTTCAGAACATCCTACCTGTCTCCACGGCATCCCGTGGCAGCCAGCTCCAAAGGTCGCTTTCTGCTACACGCAAAGCTGCGCACTCCCTGTTGGTGAGATGTGGTGACCGGCAGCTCTGCGCTCACCTCACCTGTCCCCTCTGGACACTCTCTGAGCGGCTTGTGTCAGCCCTCCTGCAGCCTGCTCGCCTTCCAGTCAGAGTCACAGCCATCTCAGGCTCTCCTCATTAAGCATTTCCTCATTAAGCATTTCCTCCACTGTTTTTGTAGCCTTTCCCTGCATGTTCTGTCCCCTCTTTGAGACGCAGGGGCCAATTCAGAGCCACCACAAAGCTGAGCCTCATCGCTCTGAGACCTTCCTGCTCTAGCATGGTCCTGAGACACCACGGCTGCAGTCCCCCTCCCACCTGCGCCAAACACGCACAGTACACGGGTCGAGGCTGTTTCAAAGCACTGCAAGTCCAGGAGCTGAAATACTTCTCTATTCGTTATGCTGAAGCTATGAAATGGTTTCAAAGACTTGTATTACAGGAACAGGCAACAGCGCGGCTTCCCAGAGGAGAGTATCCCCACCTGAAGAGCCCACTTTCACACGCAGCTCCCAAAACGCAGTCGTTTCCCTAAAGAGCAGCAGAGAGCCATGAGCGGACACACAGCAGTGGGCACGGCTGCCTGCACCCACCCACAGCACCAGCTGGACCCCCGAGCGTGGGGAGCGCAGGTCTGTCGCTCCGCCTCACGCCATGCAAGCGCTGCCGGGCGGCCGACTGACGTCGCTGGTGCCGTCATGCGTAAGGACGACAGAGAACAGCTTTCCAGCGGCGGGAAGCTGACTGACACCCAGTGCACAAAGCAGCACAGCAGCCGATACAGCCTCAGCAACACAGTTGTTTGTCAATGAGCCTTTCTTCCCCCTCTCAGAAACCAAACGTTTAATTACATCGAGATGATCTTCTCACTTTGAGGAACTGCTCTTCCTTCCTCTCCCCAGGCAGCAGCCTCACCACCTCTCGGGGAGAGGCAGCAGCAATTCAAGGACCCTTTTCTGCCATTTTACAGTGTTCTCGCACAGCACACCCAGTTGGCATTTAGAGCAGAGTACAACTTACCACTAGGAGAAAACTAGAACCAAACCCAAACCTGACAGGAGTGGAGAGAAGCGAACAAAGGATTTCTAACAGGATCAGTTTAATCTTTGTTTCATCCCCTATTTTCAGCAGATTTACTAAATGCTTTTTTTCCTCTTTAGGAGAAAAAAAACCTGTCCAGACCACCTGTGTGTAAGTGATCCAACTGTCGCTGTGTGAGCTCTGCCGCACAGTGACAACCCCACACACCAAGGTCACAAACATTACAGGAGAGGGAGAGGAGATGCAGACACCAGCTCCACAGGAATGCAGAAGTGCTTGGGACTGTCTTCTCATCAGCTTGATCCTCTGCTTCACCATCAGCAGGGCATCAGCAACTTCACGTTCCAAGGGTCTCCTTTCTATTTCACCGCTCAAGAATGAATTGACAGTTACAGTCTCCTCTCCATACAAGTTTTAATCAACTACTAGACTGAAGGGCTTCTGTTCCCAGAAGTCCTGCCATTTGTCCCTTTTTACTTATTTTACCAGCTACACCCTTCCTGTATAGCTGGAGTGAGCTATTGATCACACTTCGGGGAAAAAAATACACTTAGCTACTGAAATATTTTGTTTTCTGATTTCCACGCACAGCTCGTTTCCCTAAAGGACTTACAGCGGTACACACGCGCACCTACAGCAGGCCAAGAGCACCAAACACAGCACCCCAGAATGGCAGGGGTGGCCTGAGTGCCCCGAGCAGCAGGGGCTGGCAGGGACCGGCAGGGACCTCTGGAGCTCATCTAGTCCAACCCCTGCCAGAGCAGGGTCCCCACGAGCAGGCTGGATAGGAACACACCCAGGTGGGGTTTGAGTATCTCCACAGAAGGAGACTCTACCGCCTCTCCGGGCAGCCCGTGCCAGTGCTCTGCCACCCTCACAGTAATGAAGTTTCTCCTCATGTTGAGACGGAATTTCCCATGTTCCAGTTCGTGCCCGTTGCCCCATCGCTGGGCGCCACTGAAAAGAGTCTGGCCCCATCCTCCTGACACCCGCACTTTAGACCCACAGCTGAATCTACAACTGAAATGAAGATAATTTTAGTGCATTGCTTCAGTGAGTACTTTTTAATACATACACACACACCCACACCCCCCCCGTGGCTTTTCCAAGCCGTGCTGTGAACTGATGCTTACCAGGAAGGTGGGACGCTGCAAGTCTCTGGAACACGGGACAGGGATGCTTCCTTGAGATCTGAAGACACCAAAACTTGCAGCTTCCAGTGTTGCTTGTTTTGTTTTACCTAAGGCATAAACCTGGCCAGAGTCAGACACACACACAGGTAAGATATTGAACCAAACGCTTGCAGGGACGCTGACCGCACAGGCACCGGCTCGGCGCAAGCGGGACCACAGCGCCCTGGGGTGTCAGCTCTGGGCTGTGCTCTGGCACCAGCCTGGGAAGGCGCACTGTGCCCTTTGCTTGGAGTAACCTCTTGGTTTCGACACCCCGGCACACAGCCACATGTTAATTTATATGTACCAGTGCAAAACCAAAACCAACAGGGTCACTGACAGCATCAGAGTTACGCTTTTCCTAGAATAAAAGAAAAACATCTGTTGCAAGAGAAGCAGTTATCATTTCGGCATTATTCTGTTACTGGCTCACTGAAGTTACCTTTCTCCAGTTAGTTAAGAAAAAAAAGTGCTACTGAATTTAGTTACACTGTAACAACATCTACAGCCAAAAAATTCAACAAAACTGCAGTTTAATTTCAGAAAATGTGTTAAAATATATTTATCTATACATCAATTTGACACACTGCGTTAGTTTACACAAATGATGGTCTCTCTTGAAAGTGTATTTATGAAATGTACATTTTTAATTTAAATACTCAGTATACACTGCACTTAATCTGCATGTTGCATTTATTAAATACATTAAAATCTGCAATGTAACAAAACGTTTTCTGCATACGAAATTCAAAACACCATTTTAAATGAACAAAAGATGGCTCACTTCATTTATTTATTTTTTTAAACAACTAGTGCATAGCACACTAGCTCAGCTCCACCAACACCAGCTGTTCTTTCTTTTTTATTTGACATTGTTCACAGACTATTACATATTACAATAAGAGTGCTGGATAAAAACATGAGGTACGAAAGTGGTTCAAAGATTATAGGTCATGCAGATCATGCGAGACAGCAAAGAAAGTTGTGAATGAGAAAACACTAAATAAAAATACATAAAGAATGTGCATTATAAAATAAAAAAAAAACAAACCTCAATTACACAGCTTTGCTTCTTTGGTTACAAAGTAGGTTGAACAATTTCACAGCTTTTTATTCCCACCCAAAAAAAAATTATACGAAATGTCAAAAAGCAGAGGAATCATGGCAATTTCTATTAGAAAGTAGAAACAGAAATGAGCAAAGTTTTCTTCATCAAAATAGCCCATCAATTATTTATTATATCACAATAACTGGTGACTACCTGTACAGATGCACTATGGTCTTCATACTTACACTCTATACAAAATTTACATTCAAGCTGGATCTTTACTACCGTAAATAAATACCAAAGGTAAATTGCCATTAGTGTTAGAAATATGCCAGGATTCTTTTGTTCAATTATTGCCTAAACATTTTATCTATTAAACGCAATCCCATCTATCATTTTACTGATACATACATTTATTAAAAAAAATTAAAAAAGTTCCGTGACATTGTTCATGTACATTATGAAAATAGCAGCCCTGTAATAAATAAAACAAATAAATGAAACTAATGTAGGCAAATGTTACTTATATCGAAAGAACAGTGGCTCTTCAGATGAATTGTTACCTCTTACCAGATAAGCAAGGCTCAAAGTAATCCGCGGGAAACGGAGACCCCGGAGAGCCACCAAAGCTCGGAGAAGACCTCACTCCTGCACACCCAGCAAACGCATTCGCCGCCTGACAACCTCCTGCTCCAACCTCCCTTGTGCACCCGTGACGTGGCGGACACCAACCGCGCTGCGCGACATACCCGCGAGGGACAGCTCTCGGAGAGTGATTGTCTAATACTGAAAAGGCCAAACACACAACAGAAGCATGGCTACTCGCTCTCATATAAAGTGGGGAGGACGTCAGTGGCACACAAGGACAGACTGCTCTCGGGCTTTTGTTTTGTTCTCAAAGGAGGCAGGGAAGCTTTACGCTGAGGAGACATTCGGCTGCTGTGGAGGTTGCGTTGGCTGCGGAGGCTGTGCTATCGCTGTCTGCGCTTGTGAAGTGCTACTGGGGTTGGCCTGTTGGGTTGAAAGTTGGGATAACTGATCATTGTTTGAAAGAGATTTTAACAGTGCGTTTTCTCGTTCAAGTAAAGAGTTTCTTTCAACTAATTCTTTTATTTGTTCCTTCAGGACTTCCACTTCTTCTCTTACTGCATACATCAAATGGCTTTTCACTAGATCCTGTGGAGAACAAGTTAACAGTTACACCAAGGGAAAGAACAGTTTCATTCCACTCCAACCCCAGAATTTACTATTTTACGGCTTTCACTGAAGTAAGTGGTAAGCCTGCAAAACTAAAGCCGCTCGTCACTAAAATTACCTAAATAGATTAGCCTTCAAGAGCAAATAACCGAGCCCTAATTCACTGCAGTGGCCCTTGCATCAACAGCTTTGTTTCCAGCGTTAAGTTCTGGTCACCTCGGGCACGCTGAAGACCAGGAGTAGAATTACGCTCCAGCCACTCAGAGTGACACACCAGCTCTAAAGTTCTGACTTGCAGGTCCCAAGCACTGGGGTGCATGAGAACCGAGAAATAAGACACCCTCTAAATCAGCAGAAGTAAAAAAAAAAAAAAAATCAAACAGACATAAAAAAATGTCACGGATGGCACAGCGTAAGTGACAATTAAGAAAAAGTAGTAATGAACTTTGCTAAAGTAAGAGACTTAAATGTGCTGTTTATTTTCAGCACCCCTTCAAGTTCAATCAGCTCGTTCACAGAAATTCGTAGAAAAATTCATTTAAGAACACTTCTGGGCCAACAGTAAAAGCAATCCTGGCCTGTGTCACCCCGTAGTTGACGCAGAAGTGGTTGATACAGGGATGCTACAGGCTCACAGAAACTCAATACAGCTGGAAACTTATGGTCAGTGAGGAACCACTAATCCTATTAGAAATAACAACTTATTTTTTACTTACCATTGCCTGTTCTATTTTGTTGTCAATGGCAACAACACTTGCACCAGATGCACTGTAAATATAAGGAGAAAACTTTGTGAGCATTATTGTATCATTCAGTTAAAACCCTGCACCCATTGGCACCCGCAGGACCCCTCGAATGGGCCTTTACCGAGAGGCAAAAGCTCCGGATTTAGGAATTCAGTACCTGATCACAGGGGGTGCGCCCCCCCCCTCCCCCGCACTATATTGCCCAGTACAGTTAGAGCTCTTCAGAGACACTGCTCCTTCAGTTTATAATTCCTCAGGCTATGCTTATGACACCCATAACCAGAAAAATGCATTAGAATAAACAGTAAATTAACTGCTTTGATTCCCTGCCTCATTTCCCAGCTTGCTTCACTAGGGAAAACAGGGATTCCGGGGACATTCATGGGGTCCTTTATTTCAGTTTTATTTCCACTATATCACTTTTATAAAGCATCAAAGAAATAAACCTGTTATAACATTTGTTCTCTGGCTTTACTTGAAAACTACCTTCCAGTTAAAACGTTCCCAGATGAGCACTGTATGTACAACTCTGCAACCGAGCAGCAGCAGTCAATAGAGGAGTAAGACGTGACCAAAGCCCGAACTCCACGAGTGCTTACGTGGTTTCAACGAATTCTCAGAGGATCACGTTTAACATCTATGAAATGCAGGGGCTGGTTACAGTTAGGGCCAGTCTTGTTCCAAAGACATACTGGTGCAGAACAGTCCGACAAAACACCTCTGCCATCACCACCTGAACGTGTATTTACCGCGCCAAACAAGACGTTGAACTACACCTTTAACTCCCGGGTTACGGCGATCCAAGCCTTTGTATTTTTGGCCTGTTTTCAAGTCACAATACCTGAACACAAGCCAGTCGTTCACTCGTCACTCTCTGGAGTCAGAATTTCGGGAGGGGGTGTCCCTGCTCTTGGGCAGATGCTGATCTCTCCGTGTGAGAGGAGCCGTCACTCTGCCCGGGGGCTCAGACCGGGCACTCCCACCGCACGCCCCGTCCACACAGGGGCTCTGCCGGTCCCGTGCTCTCCCATACTACGTCTCCGCCATCTGATTTTACCCCGTGGCCCCGTGTCTGACACAAGACGGCTGTGCTTGGACTATTTACCATCCCTGCCAGTGCCAGCTGCTGATAATGCTCCCCCAGCAACGCAGGCTGCTATCAGCGGCATGCAGCTACGTTGAAAAAAGTTAACACATGGGAAAAAGGCAAGGTTTGCAGTCATGCTTGGAAACTCGCCTCTCTGAAAATACGTAACACTCACTGGAACCAAGCGTTAAGAAAAAAAAACTACTTAAGACTTTTTAAAATGAGTATTGGCAATACGCTCAGCAGTGTGAGTTATATACGTGAAGCAAAGCTCGACTATTGAAAGCATGTCACACCACTTAGAGAGCGCCATTTTAACAAGTCTGGCAGGAATTGTCAGTACCTACCTCCAAGCATTTACAAGTAGAGGGAATCAGCTTTTCAGACTGAGGAAGCAACAGCCTCTACTTCTAAACTGAAGAAAACTTGCAATCTCAAACAAAAGTGCTAAACACCCATTTCACAACAAAGTTGTTCCAGCGTCTGCCTTCTAAGCCTCTTTCAAGCCATACTCATGGTAAACCTCCTCTGAATAAAAAGTATCTATAGATACTATGAGAAGGTTTAGCATTCCTTCCCATTTTGCATGGATATGTTTCTGATCCATCTGAAACTGTTAAAAACATCTGTGCTGAGGAGCCACTGAACCCCCCGACACAGCTGCGTGCCCCTGACACAGCCTTTCATGAACACCCTCCACCACGCAGCCAAGGCAGCTCTGAAGAGACAGAGGAGCAAAATTAAAGCAAACAGCACACTTTGTAGTGGGATCTGCTTCTGCATCTTTAGAGCAGAATTAGACACCTTTTCTCAACGCGTTTCTAGTTAAATTTGAGACTGGGACTTGTTCTTCTGTTCCCATTTCCCCTCTCTTGTAGCACAGTCATTTAAGGAATGAAGCCCATTACACCGCTCAGAGTTAAGGCATTCCAGCAGCTCCATGAACCGGCCTCTCCCACGGGAGACGGGCACTCTTCCCATTCACCGCCCGCCACTCTCGTCCCGGCCAGGTGTGCTGCAGGAGGACCTTTCCCACGCTGGACCTTGTGCTCCACGTTCTCACCCGCCTCTTAAACCGGCGCAGCGTTCCCAACTGGATATAGGAACTGTCCCTCCCCGCGGGTGGGATCCGAAGGCAGCCAGAGAACTACCGCTCTCCCACCCACCTTGTACACTTGAAGGGATACCAACAGCGAGTGCTGAAGGCCAGCAGTACTTCATACGCTACTGTTACTCGTCTCAATATTCTTGTTGCCCTTGCCCCAGAGCAGCTGGTGCTACTGTCGGAGTACCGAGTCAGGATCCCAGACCTGCTCCCTGCACGTGTTCTGGTGCCCATCCTGCTCCCTCCAGCAGGCAGAGCTGCAACCCCAGACCGCCCCAGGAGAAGCTCCACACGGACAGAGCAGCCGCTGGCTAGTCAGGTGCGGTTTTAGCCTGATAACAGTATTTCACCTCTCTTTCTGAAAGCATACGGGAACTAGGTTTTATGCTAGCACAACTCCCATATGATTCCGTCCTTTATCCATTTTATAGTGCTCCCACAACAAACAGCTGCCAAATCTTAAGGCTTTCTATTGTTCTCAAATCCTTAGCTGTTGATATCAAATCCTAATTTGCATTAAAATATTTTACCCCATGGCTGCAGAATGAAATTTATAGATACAATCCAGTCCTTAAGAAAAGGCCAGGAAAAAAATAATAAATTTGTTCAGTAAGTCTTTTTGGATGTCATAACTGGAAAGAGTTTGATATATTCTGTGAGTGCACCATCCACTGTATATCCAATGCCTCAACTTGCAAATTCTTGAGTTAGAAGTGGAAAGACACATTTAGCTCCTATAAAAAAAGACTGATTACTATGCCATGCTTTTAGACAAAGTTGATTGTACCGGGAACTACAGAAGTCTGACAATTATTGTCAAAGCTAACACACACAGAAAAATCCACACTAAGTAACGTAGGCCAGTTGAAAGGGATGCATTAGGCATATAAGACTTTTTTTTGTGTGTGTAACTGCAAACTTCCCGCTACCCCCTCAAACTGAGCTTTTGCAGCCAACCAGCTACCATGCACACACACGGCAATCTGGGAGAACAATTTCGTTTGACTTGGCCCTCCAGGTTAAGGTTACGTGAGTGAAGGCGCTACCAAAGAGAGGTTATATTGGTATAACAGTATCACTCTGAAGCCCATCAAGTACAAGGCAAGATTTATAATCAGTAAAAATGACAAAGATTACCAAGTACAGTTTGCCATTTCCAGAGATGGATGGTAAACCCAACATTTTTCTACCTTGCACACCAGATAAGCAGAACCTGATTTAGTCTGGGAAACCCTTATTTTGATTGTTTAAAATATCCTAGTGGCTTAAATGTAATTTTATCACATTTTAATTTGAAACACCAAGGGGAATACTAGATTTTGACAGCTAATAACACTGCTTAGCTGTAGCTCACAATCAGGTATGCAGTGTTTGAAACAAAGTGCTTTATCAAATACTTACAGCTTGCACCTTGGAATTCTTTATGTCGTATTTTAGGAATATTTCTCCTGTATGCCTACAACTCAAGAATAGCAGTACAATTTTTTTGTTTCAAATATCTTGCAAACAAAGCAAGAGAAGTGTCTTGGACAATCATGTAGATACGGATTAAGAAAACGGGACGAGAACTGGTAAGTCTAAGTGCAAGTCGGATTTCGAATGCACATTACACAATACGCAGCAATCACACTTTCCATCATGCATCACATTCTTAAAAGCCTCCGTATAATTCTGACTTAATTGCTGCAACAACCTTTTCCTATGGAGACAAGGTATCCCAAGAGTACGGTAAGATATTATTGGAAAGATGTTTCAGTATCATCAACAAGCTATATTGTTAAAGAAAGTGTTTGGTAGCCCTGTTTGCACAACACATACCAGTGCATAACTTCACTGAAAATACAGATATTACATCACAATGAAACAAGTGTTCTTTGTAAAGCATAACTTTGCAGTTCAAGAAAGCTTACTTGCTATTCCAAAACTTGAACAACACTGTTCACAGAACGGGAAAGCAAATAAAATAAGTGACTAATAGAAAAATTGAGGATGAGTTGATCAGAAGACAGCAAAAAAGGTTAATGTCTTCATGTTAACTTGCTAAGAGCTGGAGGAAATTTAACCTTCAACATCACCTCACACTGGCGGGCACCAAGATCCAGCTCAATGGTGAATATAACAGGTGCCAAGGCTCTCAGCTTGGTCTTTTCACCATCCATGTCTTTAGATATAACTATCACCCCTTGAAGAGACGTGTTCTCAACTTCAAAATTCACTTCAAAACCTAGGCAGAAAGACTAGGAACCAAACTTCAAACTAAAGGTATCTGCAGCTTAATTCACTCTGTATGGTTACAAAAAGAATGCAGTGGTTCATTTTTAGAGATTCCACAATCCTCAGTAATGTGTGTATTTTACACCAACGCTGGATGCACGAGGAATGCAAGTTATAAACAGCCCTACTTGGACACTGTTGAGTACCAGACTAGGTAATAGCGTTTCACATTTAAATGAGACTGCAAATTCTACTGACTGGATAATATAAACTAATTTTGAAGCTGCAGTTTTTTTAGTCAGCAACAAAAACCATATTCTATGTTCAGCTGTATTACTCACTACCCGCATACTACTTTCCCAAGGAGTTTCCCAGCAGCAAGTCACCCCCCAAACGACTGCCCGAATACACGAGTTTTCTTGTTTTTTCATGCTCTTGATATTTCTTCTAAATTTTAGCATCAAGAGTTACTGTACTATTCACCTCATGCCTTTAGATGCACAAGACCTCTCCCTCGACATTGCTACTCCTGCAGGAGTGGAAAAGACTGCCTGCAGAACAGGCTACAAATGGGTACAGCGATGCTCGTGAGAGCCTGGGCCAACAGCCCCTGTAGGGCAACTCCTCCTTTAGGGCACTAGATCTACTTTGCTTTAGGTTAAAGTAGAGAAGATGTTACACACGGCAGTGTCAGACAGACACCCCTGAACCAGGTGATCTCCCCTGGCTCTTTCATTGTTGCTGCCTGAAGTGAAATTATCAAGCAACCTTTCTGAAGGAACAGTAAGGTACCTCGAAGTGTTCCCACATTTGCTTTGCTGGCAAGTGAACTACAAACTAAACCAGTAAGTGTGTTAATGTATTCTTTCCCCTCATTGGTTTACTCATTTACAAGCTACTGCACTGACCTAACCCGCCACTCTTTCATGTCTTACCACTAGTCGAGCTATTTAGGCTGTCCACAGAAACCCTGAAACAGTTAAGGCATGTTTAATTAGCTTCCATCCAGTTATGAGATTTTATAATGACAGCTTCCCAATAGGATCAATTATCCAGCTTTGAAAGAGTATCTACCCAAGTATTTCAGATTTCCATCATTTTTCTTTGCGAAGCCATGTGAGAAAGCCGTGAGTTCGCAGCTGCAGGGGCAGGTGCGTGGCTTCCCCGCAAGTCTGCTTGCGCTCCTCCACCAGACAGAGACCTCACTGCCACGGGACAGGAAAGTGTTCTTCAGTTTCACTGAAACTCTGGAGATCAATTATTCAACACAACATCGCAACTCATCTTAGAAGCAATGCATGAGGTCTATAAAAGACAGAATACTTCTGGGGAAAACCAAGATGTTGTTTTGAGTTTAATTGGTTTGGATTTCTTGGCTGGGTTTTTTCGGGGTGGGTTTTGGTGGGGTATTTTTTGACATTAAAGAAAAGTGTGGCTCTTTCATAGTTTTGGTAAGTTTGAGTTATACTCATGAACCAAACACTCTCCCCTATGCATGAAGGCAGTCACATCATGCACCACTTCGATGAGAAGGCAAGCATCACAAAGAAACACACTAAGCACAACACTGACTGGATCAGCATGTTACATGAAATGTCAGCCTCGTCCTAAGACTCTTTTTAAGTTTCACACGGAGTTTTAGACTTTTAATTTCAAATCAGAAAAGTTTCACCCCTAAAAGAACCTCCAGATAAGGCTACAATCAAGAAGTGGGAGATGTGTAACTCTTGACTTTCTCCTGTCCCCAGGAAGAGCATCTCATTTAACAGAAACCAACAGAGAAATGCAAGTTTGGCAAAATCCATCACACAAAGAGATGCTAATTCATCACATTTACATAAGAAGAAAGATGTTTACCAGCAACACTTAGAATACATTTATCTGTGTGTTAATGTAGAGAGAAAATCCACATTCTATGAGTTAATTTAAATTGTGAAGGTTTAATGCTTCACACAAAAATGCAATGGAAACACAAATCCTACTGCTTTAAATTCAAGTTTACCAAGAACGGCCACGTTTTCAGCAAACCCAACTAAAGCTGCTCTGGCACTATTGCCACACAGAAGCAACGCAGGCGCAGAAGGGCAGGCACCCAGACTCACGTGAACACGCCAGGAAGCTCTTGTTCCCCTTCTTAATCCTCTCGGTAACTGTGCCAGCTGAAGAGACAGACCCACAAGACCTGGGCTGTAGCAACACCCGTGTGAACACCATGCACAACCCCACTCGCAGCCTTCCGGCGAACGTGTCGGTAACAACCAGTATTTCACTAACATTTAATGGTTTGATTGTTGCCAGCACTCTTCCCTGCCGTGGTGGGTTAGTGAGAAACAAACAAGTTTCTATTTTACTGGAGCAATTTAGCAATCTTTTACTGTCCATTGCAATAGCATGTGGTTAGCTTTGCTGACTTCAGACGGTCCCCAGAGATGGCTGCTCATAGGAGAATAATCTGCATTTGTTAGGAAAAAAATACTGACATTACACAGGAAGATTTTCTATTATGTTTACACTAAAGTCTCCTAACTCAAGCTCCTGAGGTTCACAAACTACTTGTGGAAGGAGATGCAAAATGTAATTAGCGTCTACTACCAGCAGGCTTAAGATCCTTGTGTTCCACAGCGTGTTAACCCCCACGTTTTGGGACAGGGAAACAAAGGCATTCTGAGGAAATCAGACGAGCTTATCGTTTTTACGGCAGAGACTTCTTTCACGAACCGGAGATCACAAGAAGAGTCCCAAAGCCCTGTGCATGTCCTCAAACTACTCTAGCCCGAGAGCAGATCCCCCCTGCCCCTGCCAGGGACCCCCGCGCCAGGAAGGGACCCAAACCCACCTCACCCCTGGGCCCTTGCCCTTCCCTCCACCAGGCGTTCACAGGAAGGTTACTGTCGAAAGCTCTGCAGTCATCTAGCAAAGCAAAACTACATAATGTGATCTTAAGGAAATCTAACTACTGGGTTATAAATGCAAAACCTGCTAAACCCTGCCAAAGGCTTTGGAATTTGAACAGATTAAACGTTCAAAAACCTGCATCAATCCTGATGAATTTGCTTCTATGTTTTTACAAATACTTGTTTTTACCACAAAGCGTTCAACAGCAAAGATGCAAGACTATTTTTAAAGGAAACAATTTACATTCTTCTACGTTAATTTAATGTTTTTCTATATCCCATGCTTCCAATTCTTGCTTCAGACACTGTACGTCAACCTCATATTTGTGAAGACTCAACCATTAATTATTTGATTTTAAGAGTTTTTTGATTCAGCTTCCTCATCTTCAGAATTATTTCAAGTTAAGAGACATGAAAATGGAGAAACAGATGAAGGCTAGACCTTAAAGCGAGCTTTTGACCTAACTACCAAATTCGTATTCAAGGCCCTGAAGTTTATTTCAATTAAATAATGAAGTCCTTGGAACCTAAATACCAACTCTGTCCCATAAATACAGGAAAGTGGCATCATCCAGAGCTTAAAGCAAAAATGCAAATTTGTACAAGTTTCCGCTAGAAAAGGAAGATGTGCTTCTGAAACTTAGCCTAATGCTAGCACTTCAGCAAAAACCCGAGCAGGATGCATCAGCATTACTTTTAACCATCAGGGTTGTACGTATACAAATTGTTGCCAAGCAAACTTTAAAAGATTCAGTTAAGCTTTGCAAGTCAAAAAGCCTCTCAAGTCAAATACAGCCAGTACAACGATGAAACAGTTATCAATACTTCAATAGTTTCTACAGAGCTTGCTAAGCAGAAGTATTGTGACAAGCCAGAGCATCACAAGGCAGGAAGTCACACCATCACTAGGACTTCAACTGACAAAAAAAAAAAAAAACCACCCTTCAAAATCATTAAAGTGCGGGAAAGAAACAGCTTGCAGCTACTGATGAATTAGTAATGCATCTTTGACAAGTCATATCCATAACAGATATGACTTTGTTGCACTTCATTGCAGTTTCTCGCCATGAGTTCAATGCTAACTTAGTAGGTTTACTTCATCCTCATATCTTGTCACAGTTCACGTTTGTTCCCCATCCAGCTTTACTTAAGCAGAACGAAAGCAAGCCAGAAAGCTTTCTTTCCTGGTTTTGAGACCAAAAGATTTTAACTTTGCCAAAATTGTGTTTAAATACAACATTTTCACAACTTGCTTTCCAATACAGGACTCAATAGCCACAATGCCAAAAAGTCTCCTTTTTCTGGGAAAGCAAGCTGTAAATACTTTAGTGCAGGTCAGCTCGTAGCTGACTAGCATTAAACTCTCAGCTTACACATTATGTATGGTACATGCGTAATGGAAGGAGGAAGAAAGAAAACATCATGTCATATTATTTTAGACTTAAAATGAAATAAGTTTCAGTATGAATATTTCACTTCCATGACTGCTTTCAGACCCTCAGGCTGCAGAAGCCCGATATGAAGTTGTAAACACAAGCAGCAGTTCTGTGCAAACAAAAATGACGAGAAACTTGCATAGAGCGAAGCTGTTCATGCATACCTCAGCACGTATGCATTCCATACGTAAGCATTCATACCTATCCCAGAAGGTCTTTGACTCGCGTAACTTGTTGGAATGGAACGCTTGGTAGAATGCAGTTGACGGATTCCTATGAGATCCAAGAATCAAACAAATATATTGAAAATGGGTAGGTAATAAAAATACCAACTCTCTTATTCAACCTGCATTACAAAGTAAATTAGCTGTCCAGACAGGTTAAATTTATGTCCATAAGTTTACTGACTTCACAGAATGCCTAAAGAATAGTTTAATGACTGAAAGGCCTTACTATTTCTCTGGGTTTCCATTGAGGACATACTGATTCAAAAAGA
The DNA here is from genome assembly GCA_017639485.1 of Pluvialis apricaria. Lineage (NCBI taxonomy): Eukaryota > Metazoa > Chordata > Aves > Charadriiformes > Charadriidae > Pluvialis > Pluvialis apricaria. The sequence continues at coordinate 6,667,289 of CM030014.1, forward strand.
AAAAGTAATCCTTGAGCCCTACGGATTTTCATGCTACTTCAAGTTGCTACTGTAAAAAGACAACTGTAAAGCCATTAATGAGACACCTCATGTCATGCTGACAACCTTGGATAGGTAAGCTGTATACACTCTAATGCTATACATACCTCTTACATTTTTCGTATTTCACAAAGATGTCTCTGCAAACAGCACCCAGTATTAGCACCCTACATTATGTTCAAAGCACACAAGTTCTCCAAAGGGACCTAGAAGTCGGAGCTAAATATGCCACATTTCAGGCTACAACAGATTAAGTTACCTTGATCCGGTTTTCAGTTGTAAAATTGAAAAGTGGAATCTAAAATACCGCTAACTTTGTAAGCGGTTGTCAGCCATCCTCACGCCTCCCCCTCTGGAAGTGCAGCAGCACAATGTTGCACAGAGGCACGGGGTCAAGCGGTATAGGGGAGCGCTCCAGCAACCACCCGCCGGCGCCAGCCACCTTGCCGAAAACTGGACACTACGGCACAAATGCAGTCACCAGTGCCTGGCCCCTGCAACAGCCCGACCCTCTGCGTTCAGCATTTGCCCCACAGATAACTATACCACGAGTGTCACCTGAAGAGCTGAGGTCTCCAAAGTCTCATCTGAACACTTAATCGTTTACAAGATAATAGAAAAAGCACAAAGTCAAAGTTCTCTACTGCTAGTGGCTGTATCAGAGCATTATACTCCAGCTTCGAAACTCCTTTTATCAATACCACAGTTCATCCTTACCTTGGTATAGCTATACCAGCCCGAGAGATGAATGCAACAGCTTAATTTTAAGATCTTCAGAAAAGCTAGTATTAGTCCAAATTCCTTTTAAAGCCAGTTTTAAAATTACAAGTTTATCCCAATGTTAGAAGCACACGTGCTCATCCCTTTTCTAGGTTCATGGCAAGACTATTTCTTAAAACAACTGTCTTCCATTTAAGTCAAATTACTGTATAGTTGAAATAATAAAACAAAACAAAAAATCACAGAAGCAGCACCATAACAAAACACTTTATCTGACATAATTTGATTCCCAGGGAAGTATATACCAAAAACCTCACAAGTATAGCGATATCTGTGTATCAGCAATGATCGGGGATCACTTGCTTGAAGTGTTTATTGCTCCTCCTTCCACCTTCACCACTCTACCCTTCAAAACAGAAATTCTATGTGAGCCTGGAATTTAGCTTAAAAAGCTACAGGAGTTGCTTGAGCACGTTGATAAATACCCAGCTCTTGTGTTGGTACTACTTATGTCTTCATAAGAAGCACTGCGCACTTGAGTGACAACTAAATACAAGTAATTATAGGAAGAGCAACACAATAGCTAAAGGACATTTGCGCGATACAGGGCCTTAATGTATGGAAAGCAGTTGGCATCTGCAGAAAGCAGAGCATTCCTTTGTCGCGGGGAAAGACTTTCTAATTCAGTTGTCTGTGAGGAGTACGTAGAAAGTCTCTTCCTCAGAAAGTGACTGTAAATAGAAAGTCATTTAACGTCCAAGATAAATTTACTTGCAGCATATAAAGCCCCGTTGCTATTGTTAGATGTAAAAAGTTGTGGTTTATAACCACACGGCATGTATTTCATATGATCTATTTTTATGCTGATACACACTATGCACTATTTATTCTGGTACTATTCTTAAGCAAGTATCTGGAAAGGTATGAAAAAGTTTTCCTCGTTAAATTCTCATTTGTATCCCCTGCTGTTGAAATTGCTTTTGCATTACTTCAGACAATTAAGACAACATTTTCTACTCTGCAGCTATACTTTAGCAAGATGTTAAGGGGGGGGGGGGCTGCTATTTAAACAGGAAAAGCTAATTCACAGAGGTAACACGAATGATGCTTGAGACTGTTGAGGCATCCATTTTTCACCACATTAAAGAGTAAACGTTAGAGAATTACTAAGAATCCCTTTCAGTTTGCAGAAGCTATTGAGAAGGCGGCTTACAGCAGCAGTGTGATGGAGCCTGCTGCTGCTGTGTCATGCTGAAACACCACAGGTCCCTCTGAAACCGCCCGAACCGAACAGAGGGACGGCCTGGACCAGAACAGCAGATTCTGCAGGTCCCCCCCAGCGGACGGCCACATCCGAGAGGTCACGGCTCAGCCCCTAGGGTTGGCAGACCGACAGAGCAGAGCCAAGGGCAGCCAGAAAGGGGGTGTCCCCACTGGAGAGCCCAGCTCCTCTGCCACAGGAGGGACACCAGGTACCCCTCCTCCTCCATCCCTGGGGAGTGGCGAACAGGTGTTCCCAAGGACAGAGGGCTCCATTCATCCCAGAGACCATGGCAGACAACTAGCTCAGAACGTTTAAACATTCAAACTGTATCTTGCTTGGTAAAAAAAGCCTCTATTTCTCTATGGAGAAGTCCTACAACACACATCTTGTTTCCTTTAAAAGCTCACAAATGTCAATATTCACAACATAGATGTTACAGATGTTACAGTTTCTAACAACAGTTTTCATGCAACAGAAATTTGATCTCATTTTAAAGAATGAGAATTGTATCGGTTCTCTGGACACTTGAAGCTGCAGCTGTCCCTTTGGAAGTCTAAACCCCATCCAAAGTCCCACCTCATACTCAAAAGGAGTCTGCTCCTGCTGCCCTTAACCAAGACAAGCACATGCCAAATACAAACTTTATTCTAGACAGTTCTACTTCACTAGAAACCATGCCCATGAAAGTTGGCAAATTTTCAAGTATACTGATAAACGCCTTTTAGTTTAAATAACTATACCGGCTTTGGGAGCGCTGGGTATCAGCCTGGCATACAGAGCCTGCTCAACAGATGCCCTTTTTCTAGCTTCTACCTCTGAAGGAGGAATACTAATAGCCTTGTTCGTGACACAGCTGAAGCTGTTTTTCAGCTTTCAAACTATTGACCAACATCAGCAACTAAGGGCAACAAGAGGAGGAACATGTGAAGATCACCACACTTTCTTCTTTTCCCCCCAAGGCTGCAAAACAAAATTTCACACCTCACCACCTCAGACAGTTCTCTCTCTCAGTATCACTGACTATTATTTTCATCGAGAACAGGAACGATCCAAAAGATTAAAAGGGCTGAAGCACCTGTTTTTGAAGAACATGAAAACAACAGGTCGGCCAACCCAGGGTCAATACCTCAGAGGAAAGCCACAGCAAAGCAGAACCACCTATTTATTATTACTAGATAGCGGCAAGCCAACATGGAGGGCCTTTTCAGAAGCTTAGGTCAGGCTAAAGTTCCTCCTGAGAAAAATTAACAGGGCTCATAAAGAAAGAACACAGAAGACATGATCACGTTATAAAGCTAGTAGAGCTTTTAATGCCATCTTGCATGATGCTTTTGTAGGTAAGAACATGGCATATACAAAGCAGGTCCACCACTGAGAACTACTCCGTGGCCGAGTGGAAGGATGCCCCGCACAGCGCTCTGCAGGGGTCTCCTCCGAGCATGCTACAGCAGACTGGGACCCACGGCTTGGGCAGCTGCGTACAGACTATCTCCATACCTGTAGACGATCTGCAAGCACTCTGCACAGCAGGAACAGAATGCAGGACGATGCTGCCCAATTGGAGCAATGGTCTGAAGTAAAAAGGATGCAGTTCAATAAGGCTAAGCATGAAGGATTATGCTCCAGCAGCAATAATCGGCTGCACACATACAAACCCCGCAATGAGCAGCTGACTGCAATGCCACAGAAGAGAATCTACACAGAAGTTAAATAAAAATCTTGCAAAGGTGTCAATCTTGCAATACTCCTCTTACACAGGATGCACAGGTGCTAACTAAAGTCTTGTTTTATTCGGCCCTTCTGAGCTCTTAACTTCGATTTTATTGCCAGTTTTGGATATCAAGTCTCCAGAAGGATCTAAGCCTACTGAAGTCCAGGTAAGACCACTAGAAGACATGTCATATTTCGATTTTTTCCCCCAGGAATCAGAATCACCAAGTAGGAAAATTAAGCCTTTAAAAGAGATGAAAGAGACACTGAAAGGCTTCACATAGTTTAAAGTATCTGCAAAAGAGAAGAAAACTTGTTCTCATACCTGTTAGATATAAGCACAGCACAAACATTTAATTCTAGCAAAGAAAGTTTAAGCCACACATCAGAATTGTTTCCCACACAAACAGCAAGGACTAGAAAAGACTTCTTACAGAAGTGGTGGGATTCCCACACTTGTCATTCTAGAAGAGACCAAGCCATTATTTCTCCAAAAGATTTCAGGCCCTTAAGTCTCCAGGTCAGCCCACAGGCCCATTTTTCACAATCCTCTGAGAATTCAGGACATCGCTAGCAAGAACTTTAAAGCAGAAGTTCTGCTTCGAATGGGATCAACTCCTATAGGAACAGAATTTAACTATGAAATAGAATAGAGAGAAGTGAAGAAAGCAGCTAGTTTGTACTTTAAAAATCAAACTGCCTTTCTGTTCAACTATAAAGTACATGTCTTTCTTTGGTGGAAAGTGAGGAATGACCATTCTAGAACAAAATCCTTCTTAGTTGCAGCCAAAGCTCATACTGAAGCACCAAGTTTAAGATTAGAAAGTATCAGTAAAACATCCATTATTCTTGTGTTCCTAGTCTTAGAAGTAAGGTCGTTAATCATACAGCGATGCACCAATCAGACTCAGAACTCAACAGCAACTTCTAGCGTCCTCTCCTTTGCACAGAAAGCTACAGGAGCCTGACAATATCCCTGCAAATAAAACTGTTCTTCAGCCACATTTATCAAAGAAAAGATGCTGGTATGCTACTTGTATATCTACACTATTTCTACAGTGCCAAAAGTTAGCTAACCGCTTTGAGAAAGAAGTGACTCAAAAATAGCCTGAAGATGAAGTCAGCAAATGAAAGTATTTAGCCTTTATGCAACATCAGAATTATTATTTAACAGTCAAGAGACCTGACGGTAAGCACACAGCCTGAGCTTACTTAAAAGAACTATCAGCATATATGCATGTATTCTTACTATGGTGATGAACAAGGCATCAGGAAAAAAAAATAAAAAGAGGTAGAGACATCAGCTGCCCAATCTGATGTGCGCTAGAGGACAACAAATTAATTCCTCCTTAGTTTTTGAAGTTTATAAAAGATTGGCTGTATTATTACTTGGGTTTGAAATGCTTCTGGGTAAGTTTTCAGGTACACGTCTTACTGATCACCCATAGAAGTCTGTTTACAAGCTATGGCTGAAGACGACTGATTACAATTGGTCTTCAAATTGAAACACTTGGGGTGGTTTATTTAGGACCTGAATCAGGGGTTTCGCAATCACTTGACCACAGCTTATCAGGAAGCTCCCAATAACGTTTATGGCATTTCAAGATTATGTTTACACTAGTGAACAGAATTCCTTCTCCATCCCTCTTCTTTTAAAAGACACTTCACTTTATTTATATCACCTTCTATTTAAATCAACTGCAACTCTGAATCAGCTTTATTTCATAAGACTCCACATACAAAACAGAGTGACTGGAGTGTAAAGCTCTGAAGGAGGGAATTGACTAAGACTAAACACGGGGAAGTCAATGTGGAATTCAGGAAAAAAAAATATCAAGATTAAAGCTCTAAGTTTTGTGTTTAATTACATATTCTGTCCATGTAGTTCCTTAAAGCCATTATACTTGAAACACATACCCAGAAAAGCCAGCAAGAATTAGACGCTGTTACATTCAATTTCAGGTGCACTCTAGCTACAGGTGACAGGCAAGGGTGACTCAGTTAGCAGCCTGCATGACAGTTTTGGGGACAGTGGCTCTCAACCACCACGATGGACGTGAAAGGCGTTCATGGGCTACTTCTAAATGAAAATATGGTGACAGTGGAGAGAAAGCATACTGCATGGATCTGATCCCACCCGAAAAATCAAGAGATAGGAGCTGTCCCTGCCTATGGCAGGGGGGTTGGAACTCCATGATCTTCAAGGTCCCTTCCAACCTAAACCATTCCATGATTCTATAAAAATCACCAAATTAGGACATGCTTAACAGCAGTTTTGTAACTGAATTGAAGAGGAAGGAGATGAAAGAACACCCAGATCATCATTAGCAAGACAGTGCCAGTGGCACCAGCACTCAGTTTCAGCTGCTTTCAAACAAACTACACACTCCCTCCCCAACACTTTCAGAAATGATAAAAATCACTTTCAGGTAACTTCACTGAGCGAACTAAAGAAGTACACGTCACCCGGAATAAGACAGGAAAGTCTGACACCAGCAGCTCCATTTCAACTAGCTGCATCTCCTGCCGTTTGGAGTTCAAGCATCACAAGAGAAGGAACTAGACTTTGCTACCAGAATTGCATCCTCCTTTCCACAGCACACATCAGGGCAGTAGCCTGTACATTCTTCATCTGGCTCTCAAAAGAGGATTTTGGAAAACAGTGTTCTGCCCTGATTAGAAGTCTCTAAGGAGAAGTGAACAAGAGATGACTGTCTCAAGTGCACAGGGTAAGCAAGCCCCGCAGAGGCAGCGCGGTGATCCCTGACTCACTCTGTTGAGATGCTGGCACCAGCTCTCCCCTGCTCCGGGGGCTCGGCTCTCCAAAAAAGACATCGGGAACATTTTTTAGTCCCCACAAATGCTAGGGAAAAGAATAAAACCACTTTCACAAAAACTGGTAATGAGAACGCAGCATGGACAGAGTGGCTTAGATCAACACTAATAATGGTCAGACCAGAGGCGTACAGCAAATAATCTGAGTATTTACTGAGCAACAGTTGGAAGCTTCTCAAATGTTCCAGCCCACTCTAAACAAAGAGCAGCCACCGGTATCACCACATGCCCTCACCCGACTGTGCTCCTCAGTTATACAGGGGATGCGCCAACAATTGCTTCTCTTGTCCCAGCACTGAAAAGCTGTAGAAAACACCTTTACACTTGACTCACCACCACATTTTAAAAATATACTCAGAGCCTTTAACAGTCTTGTAGCAAGTTAGAGCAGATGCACTACACCATTCCATACCATTACTGCACTGACAGACCTGAAGTGATACTGATGTACGAGACAAAAGGTGATCTGGATTCACTTCTACACTTTATTATTATCTGACTGATGAAATAGCAGCAAGTTTGGGTTTGGGGTTTTTGTTGTTGTTGTTAAGGATTTGACTATTGACTATGACAGTCTGGTCTAAAAAAACAAGAAGCATTTTGACACAACATTTTCAATGTTGTTCAAACTCACTTAACAGGTTACAATAATTTGGTATCAACAAGTCTTCTGGAAATACAAAGTTCCCAGCTGTAAAATCAGGATAGTTTCTTCTATCATATACTCCAGTAAACGGCTAGTACAAAACATTCTTTGGCACAGACATTTCATAAAGATTTGCTTTACAGAAGCTAACCAGCCTAGATGTTTCAGGTGGAGACGCACCTAGTTATTCACTTAAGTCTACCAAATTTTGCTACTACTAATTCAAAGCCTTCTCTGATTAACATCACTTTGTAGTTTCTGCTTTCCAAGTGTCTGGTAGACACTAAATCAACAGAGCACAAGAAAAAATGAAACAACATTTCCCTTGATTTTATTGCATGCTTTGAAAGCATGAATCCAAGTTCCTATAAAGAAAGAGTTAAAGTTTACATACACTGGCCAAAATTAGCAAGGCCAATAGGACATCATGTTTCCTGTTCACAGAGCCTTGGATCAAGAAAACAGTGGCACCTTGACTTAAGATATAACCAAACAGCAGCAGTCAGTAATAATTTTATTAATTAATTCAAATAAAATTACTTGTGTTAGGTAATAATAATTCAGTATTTCTGAAGCTTTGCTGGAGAGTTCAAATAGTAAATTCTGATATGACTATTTGATACTAATGAGGGAGAGAACAATGCAAGTGCTCATCTTCTAAATTTCTTCCTACTACTTTCTGATTTCAGCAGCTGCAACTCAAAACTCCAGGGTCCAATACTCTCGGGTCCCAGAAGTTGGTCCCCAACCCTCAGGAGCCCTGTGCAGTAGACAACCCTGTAATCATAACAGTTTTAATGCTGCTCAGGACTCACTGATGATCTTTTCCATCTCTACATCCTGCTGTCCCACCTTCCAACGCCAGGCTCAGGGCACTTGGGCACTCCTGACTAAATACTTTTGTTCCAGCCAGGTAACCAACACTCTCGTGCTCGTCCTCCCTGCAGACAGCATCATCACAGATACGCTTATTAAAACACTGCGTGCTAATAAAGCAAGGCTGTTTTGTGAAGCCTGTCGTGGTTGTCAGTCAGGCTGAATTTTAATTACATCATCTCACAGACTGCATAAGGACTAATCTGAGCGATTCCCTTCTCAAATCAAAACACATAACAAGTGTAAGATTTCTTATACTAATGACTTGTCGTCTTACTGGGTGAAGGGAGGATACAAGACAATGTAGTTCACATGATGTACAGCTTAGCTTCAAGGAAAAAAAACACGGTAGATCACATTATCAACTTCTATTCCATAGTTGTCTCTCTTTGACAAACTCCATGACAATGCAGGAAGTCTTTGCTTGACCCAGTCAGGGATTCTTGCCACTATTAAGCAGCTTTCAAGAAAAGCCCATCAATATTATCCATGTTTGGATGAATTGAGACAAGCTTAAAAAAAAAAAAGCACTTCTTGAAAGTAACTTTTGTGGTCTCAACAAACATCTTGAACTTTGCCTGACAGAGTCCTTCAGCATCTATTGTAATTTGCCAGTTAACATCACTATGCCATATTAATTCTTTTGTAAATTATCCCATTCAAAAGAGCAAGCTTAGAATGCATTTAAAAAGCAGACCCTAATACGCTGGGTGAAAGGAGGTAGAAAAAAACAACATAAATTCTGTAATTCTGAATTAAAAAGATTACATTATACATACAAAAATCTGGAAGAGATGTCAAAACTCTTAAAAATACTGACTTTTACACAACCTGGCTGGTAAAGCAAAAGGCAATTATTAACATGTATGAACACGTTATTGTAGAGTATTAGGCTCCTACTGCCTGCTCTGCCCACAAAGCTACATTTCCTCAAACCTACTCATGAAAGAGAAGTTGCTTGTGACTACTGGTGAAAGTGCCCTTGCATAGTGGAACAGCTGCCTTGAGTAGTCATTTTCGAAGAAAACAGCCTAAAAATGAGATTTTTTTTTTTCACCCACTAAGTCGCAGTACAGCAGTTTCAGATATTTGAGTTATCTAAAAATATAAGTGATTCCTGTTTTTTTGACAACAAAATATTTCAATATCTGTGGGGAAAAAAACAAGTGGAAGAAAACAGATTCAGACAGACTCAGCCGAATCCCACCTGTCCTTATTTATGTGACACTGCTCAAGAAAGCATCTCTTAGCAAGCATTTTAAATTAAATACTCAGCTTTTAAAAAAAGATATTAAAACCTAGACCATGTACGGCATGGTTTATTAGACAGTATATTATAAATGTATTTGTCTGTCTTTCCACACCACTTACCAGTTCTTTACAACTCTTCAGTTTCACACCAGTCTGCACCCAGCTAAAGCTCTAACTAAAGCACTGTCAGTATGAGAGCTCATTGTTGGCTTAAAGAAACAGTATTTTTAAAAAGGCATTTGTAGGGTTGGTCAAGGTATTTCTGGTCCTTGCACCCACTGAACAGTGTTCTACATAGGAGACATTACCAGGAGTTGTCATCTACGCCCTTACAGAAATAGCTGAAATAACCTGACAGAGAAGCAAGCAGGGTTTTTTTTAACCCTCATTTTTGATCACCCCATCCTCCAATAAACCAGACAAGTTACAACTTGCTCTAGACGGATACAAAAACCTTCAGATACTTCACTGAAACCAGTATGTCATTTCTCACCCATTCTACACCTCTTCACTGTCACCTCACATACATACCACGCTCATCTCCTCCCAGACGCGCAAGAGTCAGGACTGTGCCCCTGCTGCAAAGACGGTGATCGGTGTCCGGGCTGCACTGGGCACAGCATGACCAGCAGGTCGAGGAGGGATCCTTCCCCTCTGCCCAGCCCTGCTGAGCAGGGGGTTGGAGAGGAAGACCTCCAGAGGTCCCTGCCAACCCCAACCAGCCTACAGCTCTGTGACTGGTTTCTGCTGTTGACACAGATCCCTATTTCAGTTTGTAATCCTTAACGAGTACTAGACAAACATGCCAGTTGTCATCGTGACAGCTGACACCTCTCTGTAGTACTAATTAATATTTCTACCTTCTCTCCGCACTGTTGAAAGCATTCAAGCAAGCTGCCATGATACAAATGCACTACTCCTAGCTTCAATGGCAGAATAGATATGTACAAAAACCCTCTTAGAACAATTTTATTTTGCATGACAATAAAATGAAGACAAGCATCCAGCTGTCCTTTATGTGGCCAAGCAACTCACCTGCCCTGCATGAGCAGAAATAGATTATCCCCAAGAATTTACCAGCACTCAATACACATTCATATTTATAAAGCATGAAGTTTAAAGACAGAGGAATTTTCAGAGAGAGGAATGGAGATACAACCTTACACTGCACTTCAAGTGACCTTTTATGTCTGGAGAACCTTCTCAGAAGACAGTAGCTTTAGCAGTTACTATAAATACTTCTATCTCTACACTTTGTCAAATATAGGAATAAAAGCAGACACCTGTGGCTGACAATCTAGATTTATCTACGAGAACTAAACCAGTTGTACTTTAGCAGGAGTCTCACAGAAGTTTCCCATGGAATCTTTGCCAACACACAGAAAGCACAAACAAGGTTTGCGTTTTCCATGAGCAACGGAAGCTGCTAATCACCAGCTTTAAAACTGAAAAAATAATATATAGCCTCAACATGCAACAGGCCAATATTCAAATACCCAGTACAGTAGCAGGGAACAATTCTTTTTTACTATAGTGTCACCTGAAGTTGTAAAAGATTATCAGCACCTCCTGTAAAAATGCACAGCCCGAGAGAAATTCCAGCTCTTCAGTAGTCTGACAGCAGTTCGGTAGTCCTCCCTGCTCAAAAAAGCTAAACACTTGAATAGTCAGCTTTTAACAAGAAGTTTAAAGAAACCTTCCATGAAACATATGCTGTTATTTCTGCCATACAAGACAGCATTCAGAAGTAAGCTGACTATGGAACACTTGCACTCTTCTATAGGGGAGCAGAAAAAATTTAACCCACAGCAGCTGAGCAGAACCCTTCGGAGTATAAGGTACAGAGAACCGTTTATGTCAGAGCTGGTACACCACAGCCTTTAAAACACATTGAACCGTTATGCTTTCTGAGTTTCTTTCAAGTGCCTTCCCAGTCCTCCTTTTAATAACTATCTCATCTGAAACACAGCTCATTGATTTTAAGAATGTATTGACTCCTCCTTAACAAAGGCATTTGAATATTTAAATTGGGAAACAGCACTGCCAAACGAGCAACCACATCTTTCTGTTTAGATATCTCGTAACTCTCGGAAACTGAATGCATGGCAGCATAGGTTTTCCATAATCTAGAAACTGGTGTGGTGCCGGAGTTACCGTACGTAATTTCTGTTAGAGTAAGTACAGCAAAAAGTGAGCCAAACTCACTGGAGTTTTGCTTGCATTAACCATCATCTGATGTCACCAACTGTGATGTTCACCTCAGAAGTCCTCTCTCAACTGTTTTTCAAATGCTGTAGTTCTGGTGGTTGGACTGCAGGCACCCATGACTCTGGAGCCTGTCTGTCCATGTTTCATTCTCACCTGCTTCTACAAACTCGTAAACACAATCCTTCAGGATAAGAGCTGAAAACAGTCAAGTCTGCAGCCACAGGAGAACTCAAACCTCTAGTAAGTTTATGAGCAAAGTGGAGAAAGGGACGGTATTTAATAATAACACAATTCAAGTATTGCTTACTGGTATGGATTTGCAGAACACTTTCTTTTTTCTTTAGGAGTACAATAAAATATGCATCACGGGCAATACCTCAGGAAACCCTCATGGAAGTTACTTTAATCATAGAATGGTTTAGGTTGGAAGGGACCTTGAAGATCATCGAGTTCCAACCCCCCTGCCATAGGCAGGGACACCTCCCACTAGACCAGGTTGCCCAAGGCCACATCCAGCCTGGCCTTGAACACCTCCAGGGACGGGGCTTCAACAACCTCTCTGGGCAACCTGTTCCAGTGCCTCACCACCCTTAAAGTGAAAAACTTCTTCCTAATGTTTAATCTAAACCTGCCCTCTTCCAGCTTAAAGCCATTCCCCCTCGTCCTATCACTACATGCCCTAGTAAAAAGTCCTTCCCCAGCTCTCCTGTAGGCCCCCTTTAGGTGCTGGAAGGCCGCAATAAGATCTCCCCGGAGCCTTCTCTTCTCCAGGCTGAACAGCCCCAACTCTCTCAGCCTCTCCTCATCCTCGTGGCTCTCCTCTGGACACGCTCCAGCAGGTCCATGTCCTTCTTATGTTGGGGACTCCAGAGCTGAACGCAGTACTCCAGGTGGGGTCTCACGAGAGCGGAGTGGCAGAATCACCTCCCTTGACCTGCTGGCCACACTTCTTTTGATGCAGCCCAGGATACGGTTGGCCTTCTGGGCTGCGATCACACATTGCTTGCTCATGTCGAGCTTCTCGTCAATCATCAACCCCAGGTCCTTCTCCATAGGGCTGCTCTCCAGCCATTCCCCGCCGAGCCTGTATTTGTGCTTGGGATTGCCCTGACCCAGATGTAGGACCTTGCACTTGGCCTTGTTGAACTGCATGAGGTTGGCTTGGGCCTACCTCTCCAGCCTGTCCAGGTCCCCTCGGGATGGCATCCCTCCCCTCCAGCATGTCTGCCTCGCCAAACAGCTTGGTATCATCAGCAAACTCGCTGAGGGTGCACTCTACCCCACTGTCCATGTCGCTGACAAAGATGTTGAATAGTACAGGTCCCAGTACCGACCCCTGAGGAACGCCACTCGTCACTGCTCTCCACTTGGACACCGAGCCGTTGACCGCAACTCTTGGAGTGCGACCGTCCAGCCAGTTCTTTATCCACCGAGTGGTCCATTTATCGAATCCATGTCTCTTCAATTTAGAGACCAGGATATCGTGTGGGACAGTGTCAAACGCTTTGCACAAGTCCAGGTAGATGACATTAGTAGATCTTCCCTTGTCCACTGCCACTGTAACCCCTTTGTAGAAGGCCACCAAATTTGTCAGGCATGACTTGCCCTTGGTGAAGCCATGTTGGCTCTCGCCAATCACCTCCTTGTTTTCTATGTGCCTCAGCAGAGTTTCCAGGAGGATCTGCTCCATGATCTTGCCAGGCACAGAGGTGAGACTGACTGGCCTGTAGTTCCCCGGGTCTTCCTTGTTTCCCTTTTTGAAAACAGGGGTTATGTTTCCCCTTTTCCAGTCGGCAGGAACCTCGCCAGACCGCCACGACTTCTCAAATATGATGGCTAGTGGCTTCGCGACTTGATCTGCCAGTTCCCTCAGAACCCGCGGATGTATCTCATCAGGTCCCACGGACTTGTGCACCTTCAGGTTCCTCAGGTGGTCTCTCACTTGATCTTCATCTACAGTGGGCGGTGCTCCATTTTCCCAATCCTCTCCTTTGCAATCTGCGTCTTGGGCAGTGCGGCTGCTGTCCTTGTCCGTGAAAACTGAGGCAAAAAAGTCACTGAGTACCTCAGCTCTGTCTCTGTCCCAGGTAACCAGTTCTTGCGTTTCCTTCCGGAGAGGGCCTACATTTTCCCTAGTCTTTCTTTTCTCACTGACATACCTATAGAAGGATTTTTTGTTTGTCTTAACATCCCTGGCCAGATATAGTTCTAACTGGGCTTTAGCTTGTCTAACCCGCTCTCTGGCTGCTCAAACGATTCCTCTGTAATCCTCCCAGGCTACCCGCCCCTGTCTCCACTCCCCATAGGCCTCCTTTTTTCTTTTGGTCACTGCCAGGAGCTCCTTATTCATCCACACAGGCCTCCTGGCTTTTCTGCCTGCCTTCCTCTTTGTAGGAATGCATTGCTGCTGTGCTTGGAGGAGGTGGTCCCTGAATATTAACCAAATTTCTTGGACCCCTCTTCCTTCCAGCGCTTCATCCCACGGCACCATACCAAGCAGATTCTTCAAGAAGCCAAAGTCGGCTCTCCTGAAGTCCAGGGTCGTCAGCCTGCTAATGGGCTAATGCCCATGCCTAGTTTTGTCCTTATATTATGAACATGGTCTCAAGAGCTCAGTTTTATCAACAGTTTGTACGCTATACAAATACATGATTTAGCTGAGCGGAGAGATCTATGCTGTGAAGAGGTCTGCACAATCAGGTTTTCAACAGTTTAGCTGCTGTAGTTGACAGTTCACAATTGCAGCCATTCATTAGCGTCCCTGGAATACAGCCTGCACAGTTCAAGCTGGTCAGCTATCTCTGGACAATGATCTATGCTCTGCTCCTTTTCCAACATGCCTAGTAATATTTTGCCCCAAAAGTCTGCCAAACATGTAGGAGGTTTGAACAAGCTTTCTCAGTAACATTCTTTTAACAGAGGCAACATATTTCTTTTCCCCCAAGAGCCAAAATAAAGTTATTAAGCCAGCTGGAATATTATGCTTGTCAACTACAAGTTTGTGTACACAAGGGCATAAAGGCAGTAGAGAAACTGATGTACCCTGATCCTGCAATCCTGGCAGGTACCCTAACTGCCCTCCACCCAAAATAATCAGAACTGCTGCTGAAGTCCAGCAAATGAAGAGTTGGGGCAATTTTGAGATCCAGTTCTACTTGTGTTTTTATAACATTTGTCAGACTCCAAACTCAAAGCAGATTGCAATATTCACATCTGCCTCAGTAAGAGTACTATTTCCTACATCCTTGAATACTATTGCAGTTTCTTCTACTTGTAGCCACATTTAGAGAGGAAAAGAAAATAAAAATATGTTATGCTGTAGATATTTCATAACTTCCACAGAACATATTTCTCTTAAGAGCTTAGCAATTTAGACACATCAACTGAAGAAAACAGCTTTCTAAAGGAAGGTGTGACATGCCAAAGGCTTTTTTTTTTTTCCCCTCTTTAATTCTTTTGGACCACCTACCCGCCCTCTCTTTCCCCCACATAAGATTTCTTGATTGATTCTTCATTATTCATCAGGTCAATACAAGAAACCATAGTTTTGTCTAGACTACCGTAAAAGTGTACAGGACTATCAGAACAGGGAATTAAAGGTTTTCAGGCAAGGTCTTGCAAAAAAGTCAGTTCTACATCTATAGATACATAGTTCTACATATCTATGTACTGGACTAAATAAACCAAACTATGTTTAAGATAGTTAGAGGCGGAGGTGTTAAGGTTAAAACAGGGGACCATACGACAGGAATAACACAAAGAACTCTTTCAGAAAGATGGGAACTGACCAGCTTTTTACATCAGACCTGTCTCATACTTACTGTTTGTCTCACATTCTGTTTTCAAAGAACTCCCACCCTAAACTTTTAAACAGATTTTAAAACCTTTAAAACAGATGCTCTTCATATTCACAGTGGTGAATGACTTACCAGATAAATCCAGGATATTTAGAACTATACAGTATTCCTTGATGAATCATATTTTAGAAGATGACTATAGAAGAATGATTTACACAAGTTTGTCAAGCTTCAAGTATGTACAAATATTTAAATATAACTGAAGGTGTCACAAGAAATGTAGATACCTGCCTACACATCAACACCCCCCTGCCCTTCCTGGGTATGTTACACATTAACACTAAGAGAAAAGAGAAAAACGCTTTCCACAAATTTCTAGCTCTCATGATCACAAAGTAAACTCTCTAAACAAAACCAAGCGTTAACTTCCTGAACCTGCAGGCAGCCTGAAACAGTGACTCATGACCTGTGAACTCCCTTTGCGCCCTATTAGCTTTATCAGCGTGTCAACCCTCTGCCTATTAAGGACACTTGAAGGTCTTCATTAACTATTTCACCACTGATTTCAGTAGATAAAGCAGCTGGGCATAAGCCCATGGGAGTAGTGGTACATTTTAAATGGCTGGAAAAAGGAAAAATGCAGGAGCAAGAAGAGAACAGCAGACAAGCAGGAGACAGTTTTATAATAAAGCCTTCTCAGTGAGTAAAGCAAATAAAAACAAAGTGGTAGAACAGCTTTAACAAGCTGCTAGGTTTTTATTTTCTCCTTTCTCTGCCTGAAACCAGTAGAAGTCAGGCTACTGTTAGAGCGGAACAAAGAATAAACTTCGATCTACTAGCTCTGTATGTATCTCCTACCTTATATGAAGCCTACGCCTGTTTAAATAAGCTTTTATTGCTTATCAGTATTGCTACTAAAGAAAGCTATTCCAAGCCAGGAGAGACTCTCACATACCATATAGCTCCTTGCCTAGTGTACCACTTCAGCAAATGACAAGGTTTTATCACCCAGTGCAGAAGCGGACAACTGAGAAGCACACGTTCCTTTTCAGATAACCACAAGTTAGTTTCTCTACTGAGCATCATGATGTGGCACGTCAAAAAGAGCGCTCTGCGTTCAGAGTCCGTTCCTGTTGCTTACTCAGAGGTCTCACAGCCAAGCTTCTGAAAATGTTTCTTTGGAAACAAACGTGTGAAGCAATGATGCAAGGTGGCTCAAGTTCAAAGACAAAACTACAAAAATAACATTAAGAACCACCGCTCAGGGTAAGAGTACCAAGAACTGTCTCACTAGGGTGCTACACAAAGTTAGCAGCCTACAGGTTTGAATAAGTAGGACAAGTTTTTCCTTATCGTTATATAAAGTGATTCATTTGTCACAGATAATCATGTCTGTTACTACGATTTATATAAAGTATTAGAAGCTATGCAAAATGAGTGCAAAATACATTCCTTTCTTTCTGACTCCTTAATCGTCAGAATGATTAAACACAAGACAAACCATCTTCTGATAATATACTGAGCTATGAAAAAAAACCTACCAGCTTGAAATCTAACCTTATTTGCACAAAGAACAGTCTGTCAGCTGGGTCAGCAATCCTCTTAAGGTAGGCACAACTGATGGAAAATTTTAGCTGTTTAACTTTTTCTTCTAAGCCCTTTACTGCTTCAGTCAGAACTAGCACAACTCTCCAAAACACGGCTTTTGCTCACGTAAAGGCATTGGCAGAGTTACCATCCCAAATGCAGCGTCAGTCAAAGCTCCAGTGAGCACAAGGCCTGCATTACCGCAGATCTAAGTCTCCAAACACTAATTTGTCTTTGAAGTACCTTCTCCATCGACTGCACCCTAATCCCACATAGGCAGCTGCTTTACTAAAAGGTGCGCTGAGCAACACCGACTGTGTTATCCTAAAGTCTGGTACTCTCCCAAGGTGAGGGAAGGCTTACAGCATAATTCAGGACATCAGACCTTCTTATAATGGTGTTATTCCTATTTTAAAACAAATACATATAACTCACATGTGTTTCATTCTTCCAAATTGCAGTAATCCCAACAGTAAGCATTAATGACATTAATTCAGTGCTCAAACACTGCTTTCCCTGAAAGTCTTCTCTCAAAGAAGTCAATTAAGAACAGTTTTGGCCATGACACTACCCCTCAGAGCAGTCTGACGAGTCTTTGGGAGTAAGTCACATACCTGCTTCCTCTCTCAGGCCCTTTGATGAGTCTGCTCATGCTACACACCTTTGTTACAACTAATAGTTCCAGACTACTCTCCTATAAAGAAAACTCATTGTAAGGTTGTACTTTCCACTGTGTCCACATCTTTGCCCAAGTAAGTGGTGTCTGGTTTTTCTCCAACGCAAAGGACCATTACCTGTAGAGCTTTCACTGCGTAAACGCATACAAATTCATATGCGGATGTGTGTACCTTCCTTATTAACTGATACTGTACAGTGCAAACTCAACAGCAGGATAAAAACCAAGAATCTGTGTTACAAGCCTTGAAATTTTCCTAGATACCCCTCACCTGATGGCCCCGAGATAGCACTACACTTCTATTTTGAACAACACTCCAATATAGCAGCATTAACAAACTCGTTTTAACCTGGCTGTCACTGGAGTGCTTTATGATGCATTCAAGGGAAAGGAAAGAACATACTGAGCAACTGGATGCAGGACAGTTTTCAGTCTTTGATTTGGAAGAGGTCACATTATTTGTGCATTAAGCAGCTTTCAGGCTACTTTCTGCCCTGTTTTGTGAGAAAAGTAATCACACTCATAGCCTAAGAACAAGTACAGTTCACTACTTGCCTAAATACTTTGCTATTTTTTGTATTCTTAACAAAAACCCAAAACAAAATAAAAAAAGTAGCCCAGGTAAATTTCAGTATGACTTTCTGACAATATGAACTTAGAAAAACCACTTGACAATAACTAGAAAGTTGATTCCCCCCCCCCCCCTTAATAAAAGATATTTTTATGGCATTTTAAAATAATTCATACCTGTCTTCATCACCATCAACAGGAATAGATATGCCAAACACAGAGCTGGCAAGACTGTTCATAGGAGTACTTGCAGGTAACTGAAGAGGATTTGCTAGAGTGTCTGGAATGGGAGGCTTCACAAGAGGTTTATTTTCAGCTATAAGAGAAAGTGGTGGCTGAGGTAGGGGTTCCGATTTTCTTCTAGTATCATCAATCTGGCCTATTAAGGATTGAGCTTGAGTCTGAAACTGTCCGAGGTTTGACTGTGGCAGATTCGCAGGTACATTAGGTGTGCCTTGCATTAATGAGTGTCCCACATGCTGCGGCTGGACAACGCCGGTACTTCTGCTGACAGAAGTGTGGCTAGTCAGCTGGGACTGGACTAGCGTAACAGGGACATTTGGCATAGTAACAGAAGTGGTGGTAGACACACTAGGCACACTTGTACCGGGCACAACCGCAGGCACATTCTGAACTCCAGAGACCACAGCATGGGGAGCACCAGGCATTCCGGACACTTGACTGCTTCCACCCATTTGATGCTGAGTCACAGATTTCTGTTGCACAACCCCTGTATGTCCAATGCCTTGCTGCACCACACCTCCTGGTTGCGGAATGGCAGTCTGACTCGCTTGTGTCTGGCCACTCTGCATTAATCCCGATCCCTGTCCGACTGCTTCGCCAGGCTGCGCTGACACCCCCATCACTGGCGCTCCCACAGGTGAGGGATTTTGGCCGGTCACCTGCCCCACAGGAAGGCTGGAAGCCACAGTACTTGGAACAGAGCCCGTAGTAGCCTGCTGAATAGCTCCTTGAGACTGCATAATTGTCATGTGCTGCATGTATTCGGTCTGACCAGAAGGTTGCGTCGGCAGTAGATGCACTGGTGGAATCTGGGACTGAGAATAAGCAAATTGTTGAGGCTGAGTCACCGGTATGTTTGCCTGCTGCACCTGCTGCTGTGCCACAGGAATGCTTGGCTGCCCTATTGTCACATTTGGAGGTGCCATGCCTTTCCCGTTGGGCCCAGCCGGTGCAACACCCTGCGTAGTTACCTGTGGCTGCGATTGCTGTGGCACCATCATTTGCTGATTTGCTACCGAAGCCCCAGAAAACATAGGCTGAGCAGTACTTTGAGGCATGGCCCCACCTATGGGTTGTTGCGGCTGCTGTTGTTGCCCAATGACAAAATTAGGTTGCTGTAGAGAGGACTGGTTCATTTTCTCTGTCTGAAGCAGCTGTGACACAGCAGTCAGGGAACTGTCAGCTATAGAATCAGGGCCATGGGCCGACGCTGGCACAGCCGAGACCACGATGGAACCTCCTGTGGCACCGAGGCCACTGTCCCTCTCTTGAGCAGCCTGCTCAAAGGTGCTGCTGTGCCTAATGCAATCTCCAGTCCTGCCAAGGACACCACCGCCATCTGAGTCCCGATCATAATACTCCATACACGTCCATCGTCCTCGCCTGTAGGGCTCCCCTGTACCATGGTCCAGCTTGATCACCCTGAAGCGCGAGCTGCACGCAGCAGCCACTGTCTGAGACATCGTCCCAGGAGCGGCCGATGCAGAAGGCCCTGTGGAGGGCAAGGCGGTTTGAGCACTGCTGCCTCCTGTCACGGCGGCGCCAGGGGCAGCGGCTGGCAGGGGCACAGTGGAGCTCTTGGGCACAGCCCCCGCATTGGGGGCCACAGCCGGCGGAGCCGCAGCTACCCCACCAACAGCCACAGCCAGCTGCCCGTCCAAAAGAAGGTTGGGAGAGACGCTGCCAGGAGTTTCGGCCTCGCCCACGTTGTTGAGAGTCTCCTCGGAGGAGCTCCGCTCGCAGACATCCTCGGGGCCGTAGTCGGTGGCTCGGGAAACATCAAAGATTTCAGAAGACACGTCCTCGGTGCGGGACTCATCCGGGTCGTCCAGGCTCTCGGTGTCCTCGGTGATGCTGCTGGCCACTTGAGCCGTGGTCACGCTGGTGATCTGGAAGCAGCTCTTCTTCTTGGCCGGCATCTTGGACATGTTTCCTCCGCGGGGAGGGGCTCTGCCAGCCGGGGCGAGGCGAGCGCGGTGCCGGGGCGGGCTGTCACGGCGTGCCGGTCGGGCCCCCGGCTCTACCGCACATCCTCCGGCTGCTTCCTGCGGCGGGCGGGCGGGCCGCGGCGTTACCGCTGGCGGGCAGCGGGCCGCGCGGGGGGCGGCGGGGCTCCTCCTCTTCCTCCCCGTCCGCAACCCTCCTCCCGCCGCCGGGACGCGGGCCGCCTCCTCCTCCTCCCCGCCGCAGCCCCCACTCCGAGCGCGGCGGGACCGGCCTCGGCGCGGGCCCCGGGCGGGCGCAGAAGCGGGGGCCGGGGCCCCGCGGCGGCCGGGCAAGGCCCAGGCGGCCCCGTCTCTTCCCTCCCTCCCCCCCCCCCCCCCCTCCGCCGCCCTGTCTCCGCGCTCTACCTGGAGACCAGGCGCATCCTGCTGGGAACCGGCCCGCGGGCGAGCCCCGCGGGTAAACCCTCCCCTGGGGGGGGAGGGAGGGAGGGGAGGGAGGGAGGGAAGAACGGAGGAGCCGGCGAGAAGGAGGTAGAGGGCGGCCCTGGGCCGGGCGGGCGGCCCCGCTGCGCTGCGCCGGCCCCGGGAGCGCGGGCTCCGACTGCGGCTCCCCTCGCCCAAGATGGGGCTCAAGTTCTGCCGCGCTGCACCCTGGGAAGGGCGCCGGCCACGCCTCCGCTGCCCACAGGACGCTGCGACGTGATGACGTCACGCGCCGCCGGCGCTACGGCGCGGCGGGGGGGGGGGGGAGGGGCGGAGCGTGCGGCGGCCGTTTGGAATGTGCCACCGCCCGATAACTCCCTCCTATCCCTCTCCCCCCCCCCCCCCGCTCCGCCCGGCTTGGGCCCGCCTGGCGGCGGTTGAGCGCATGCGCAGCCCCGGCCTGAGGCGAGCGGGCGACCCCTCAGGAGTACGGGTGGACGTTCCCGCTCCTGAGGGGTCGCCCGCTCGCCTCAGGCCGGGGCTGCCAGCTCACCCTTCTAAACGATCATATTTTCCACCCCAAACGTATTTGCGGCCCTCTCCCCGTCACGGTTCGAGGTAACCGCCTCCTGATTCTTTGTCGTTGTTCCCGTGGCCGTTCGCACAGCCCCGGCACGGCGCAGTTTGTGGTTTAAATCGAGCCCCTCACACAAATGTGCTGATGAGGCGCCGCTGGTGTCGCGTTCGTAACTGGTTTTGGTTTGGGTTTTTTTTTCTGACTGGATCTGTTCCCGCTGGGTTTCCTGCTAGATCCTCTTTTGTTGTTTTGCTTGCTTGTTTGTTTGTTTTTCCACAGCTACATCCTAGTGGTGGTTCATATCCAACCCATAAGGAGCCTACTTTTGGGGTCTTCAGGTGCTCACCTCTCATAAATCCCTGATACGATATGTAAGTTAACTTGTTTATTATATCTCATTTCTCTTATTCCAGCCACTGATGTCATTAGGGTTTTCCTTTATGATAGTCCGGTCCCGGTTTGAACTGTAGCATTAACCCATCCTGGCTTTTTGAGTAAGGTCACAAAGTGTTTTAAGGACCGGTTCTAAAATACGGAAGATCCCCACTACTAGCTTCCCTTCAGTTCAACTGTTCCCTGTAAATGCAACAGTTAGCCAAGTTCTGATTTATTTTGCAATTTTGCGTGGTAATCCATCTCTTCTGTATCTGCTCTCAGTAATATTTTCCAGTATGATATCATACCAAATACTTCTCTAGCTTCAACAGAGATTAAACCTACTGTGTTAACAATGTAAGAAATCATTTATGTTAGAAAAGAGTTTTGAGTTAATCTGACATGAGACACCTTGGCAAATCTATCCATTAAAATCAGGCATGGCAATTACACAATTACACAAAGGCAAATGCCTTTCCACATATTTTTTTTAAAACTTCAGTTTGAAGTTCTTATCAGCTGTGCTAGACCAAATTCCAGAAAACTTCCGCAAGAGGTGTTTGGGTAAATGTCCATTTGTGTTATTAGTGTCTTCCATTAATCAGATATTTCAAACAGCCAGAGCCTTCGTCCTTGAACTTTCTGTCTTCATTATGCTGTCACACCTCATTTCTTCTCAGGGAGGAAAGCATTCTGATGATCACCCAAGTCTCCGTGTCTTTGAGCATTGCCATCATTTTCAGCAGCCTGGTGAAGATGTTCTGGTATAATTCAGTGGGAATCTGGTAGTGTTGTTTGACCAAATGTAGAAGATAACCAGTGGGGTTTTCTCCATTAGCCTCAGGTCAGTGTCCTGCAGTCTATGTCCTGGTGAGTAACAAACCCCGGCTTTTCTGGGTGTACTCTGAGTAGAGGACTGGCCCTTCACCTGTCGCGGTACACACTGGGTCGTCTCTTTCGAGTCCTGAATCTCAGGTTATACCCCATTTGTTCTGCTTTCAGTAAAGCATTCTGTTCTGTGGTGCCTTGTGAACTCTCATTATGTGTGTAACATCCTTGGTTTCCGTGTCTGTGTGCATACAGTGTGCCAAGACTTGCTCTTCTTCTCATCTTCCTTTGCACTTT
The DNA here is from genome assembly GCA_017639485.1 of Pluvialis apricaria. Lineage (NCBI taxonomy): Eukaryota > Metazoa > Chordata > Aves > Charadriiformes > Charadriidae > Pluvialis > Pluvialis apricaria. The sequence goes on from CM030014.1 coordinate 6,690,157, forward strand.
GTCTTCTGCCTACTTCTTTTTATGCTAGTATAAACCTTATTTTCAATTCTATTTCTCTTTGTACTAGCTCGTCCCTTACTATTTCCTGTCCTCATATTCTTCAAAGTCTGCCTTCTAGAGTTTCTTCATTCTGCATATGTTAGGAGATGATGAACTGTCTGCGGCATCCTTTTTCCTCCTTAATGATTTTGAATTCCCATCTGAACACCATTTGTAATTCTTGGATTTCCTCCTGGTATACAGGAATTTTTGCTCCTGATATGACATGAGTTCTGTCAGGCAACACTTTCTGGAGTAGCTTCTACCAGGTACCCACTGGAGAATAAGGCATATTCTTTATCTTTATTGCCATCTCTTAGCTCTCTGATCGAATCTACGTTCTTAGAATTCATCTGTTCCGTCCAACCCTGACTTTGCAGAGGGAATAAAGACAATACCCCAAACTTCCTCCCAAACAAATTCCCTCCAACATGCAATCCTTTGTTTCCTGCACCTTCTTCACTGCATGATTTCAAATAAACAAATGTTAGAAAGGAAAGTTAATGTACACAGTACAAGATCTCAGAAATTAGTAATATCATCTTAATACCAAATTGCAGTGTTAAAACTTTGTATTTCAATCTAATAAATGTCTTAAATGTCTTCTGTCCATGAGAAAGTGTATTTTTGGCATGGGATGTGAGGCGTTAGGCCTTAAACCTGCTATTAGCCCAGGAACTATTACTCCTTGTCCTGCAAGTCAACCAAGTATAATTTCATAAAAGAATGGAACTCTGTATTTGAGCAGAGAGGGCGATGCTGCTTTGACAAGGTAAGTTTCTTTTTTACACAGGCAGCATGTGGATGTGTCTGGAAGTTTTTAAATTAGTCACAACAGCAGTGGATTAAATAGCCAACGGAAAGTCATGTGGCCAAAGAAAGTTGTATAATAATGCAATATATTATACAGGACTACTATTGATATCACAGGTACCAATGAGGTCAGCAGGAGTTCTGGGTTTTTTTCAGGTTAGTATGAAAGCTGTAGGGCGGTGAAGCAGCTGGGATTGTATGTGGCGTAGATCTTCTATAAATGACGATGACAATCTTTGGAGAAAATTTCACAAGGGCAAGGAGTAGCTAGCTGCAAGAAATACTAAAGACTTAAAGACTTGTGATAACTTTTGTATATGGATTTTTTTAAATTTCATCATTTTCAAACTGAGAGCATTTGCGCATATTAGTCAAATACATTCAGGACAACATATGATGAAACCATCCTGGATAGGAATACGTTTTAAAAACACTGTCCCCACACAGTTAAATAATAGGCATATCAGTGGAAAGATGCAGGATGCCAGAACATAAGAAGTTATTCTACTAGACCTACCCTATAAGTGATAAATCAAAATTATTATAGGAAGGAGGCTGATATGTAATTCAGTGGGATGAAATTCTTTCCCACCATACAGGTACCCGTAACAGGTAGGGTAGCACTTTTTTCAACGTTGGACGACTACCCAGTAGGCTGTTGAACAGTAGACTGCTAAGCTGTAAGAGCAGATGTTTTTCCTGACAGTGCAGTAAACCAAAATGAAAAATTATTTTCTTCTCATTTTTATGCAACTACTGTATTACTTTAGTGTATCAAAATATGCTTTAGTGGAGCAGAGTAGTCTTTGAATTTAGATAGATCTGAAATCTAAAATAGCAAAGATGCTATTTTAGAATCCATTAATTTTTCACTGTTCTTGTTCAAAATAAATTACCTTTTGAAATTATAAAGTTCTAAATCCCAGATTGAAAGAGTCATTTGCTAAACCCTCCATTCACAAACTGTATATATATGAATATTTTAACCTAAAATGTAATGAGGAATGGGCTATTTGACTGATACTTCATGTGGTCTAGCAAAGGAGAAAGGGAAATTAATAAAAGGTAGAATAGGGAAAGGATGAGGAACAAGAATGAACAAGATAAACTGATTCACTAACAAACCAGAAAGGTTTCTGCAAAGTCAAGTATAAAAATTGCTCTAGCCCATGGCCAGGTTAGCCAAGATACACACAAATAATCCACACAATGGCCTTGGCAGCATTACACTGATAATATTTTTGCAAGGTTGAATTAGAGCTGAACAATATTCTAGTATGTTGGGCACAAACATACTGATATTTTTATTAAGTGTCAAGCATGTATATATTCCTTTTTTGCCTTCAAGAAAAACATCTGCCACAGTTATTTAAAAGAAATTCCCACATGACTCCTGTTTGAGTTTCTGTGAGTGTCAACTGTGTGGGACTCTTGTGGTTTCTGTGTGTATGCATGTGTGTTCCTGTTTTTTGGAGATCTGGCAAGGACAGATTTAGCAGGCAGTGGTGAGGGCAGCAGACTCCTTTTCAGTGCTCTGATGTCGTGTGACAGAGAGTTTTGTCTAATGCTTCCACACTCTCTCCATCACCTTCTACCATTACACAGCTCTCTAAGAGGCTCCCTTGACAGAGTTTCAGTAGCAATGACAGCCATTAGCGGCTTTCCACACTTGTGGTTTTACTGTTTGGGAACTGCAGGTGAATTTACATATTTTGGCATTTAAGTATCATGCACCAGTCATGCCGAAGACACGTATCTTTCACAAAATCTCTCAGCCTCAGAGACTGAGAGAGCAGAAATGCTATCACAGATGATAGAAGACCAAAAAAGAAGCTCCTCTAGAGTGTAAGCTATAAAGACTCAAACACTGACCGCGTGTATGTATCCAGTGAAAATGGTACAAAAATGTTCCGTTTGTTTGTTTATATGATTTTAAATGGGCAAAAGGTGGTCATTCCCACTGATCATAGCTTAAATCTTAAAAATTCAGACAGGGACAAAAGCTGCATGTTAAAAACCCCGAACACTTACAGAGTTTGCACAGGCACACACATGTTCACATCTAGAGATGTATACATGCATGTATAAAGATGTATATTAATAAGTGTATATGTAAATTTAAAATTTTTAAAATCATAGAATCATAGAATCACAGAATTATAGAATGGTTTAAGTTGGAAGGGACCTTGAAGATCATCGAGTTCCAACCCCCCGCCATAGGCAGGGACACCTCTCACTAGACCAGGTTGCCCAAGGACATGTCCAGCCTGGCCTTGAACACCTCCAGGGATGGGGCTTCAACAACCTCTCTGGGCAACCTGTTCCAGTGCCTCACCACCCTTAAAGTGAAAAACTTCTTCCTAATGTTTAATCTAAACCTGCCCTCTTCCAGCTTAAAGCCATTCCCCCTCATCCTATCACTACATGCCCTAGTAAAAAGTCCTTCCCCAGCTCTCCTGTAGGCCCCCTTTAGGTACTGGAAGGCCGCAATAAGATCTCCCCGGAGCCTTCTCTTCTCCAGGCTGAACAGTCCCAACTCTCTCAGCCTCTCCTCATAGGAGAGGTGCTTCATCCCTCTGATCATCCTCGTGGCTCTCCTCTGGACACGCTCTAGCAGGTCCATGTCCTTCTTATGTTGAGGGCTCCAGAGCTGGATGCAGTACTCCAGGTGGGGTCTCACGAGAGTGGAGTAGAGGGGCAGAATCACCTCCCTTGACCTGCTGGCCACACTTCTTTTGATGCAGCCCAGGATACGGTTGGCCTTCTGGGCTGCGATCGCACATTGCTGGCTCATGTTGAGCTTCTCGTCAATCATCACCCCCAGGTCCTTCTCCACAGGGCTGCTCTCCAGCCATTCCCCGCCCAGACTGTATTTGTGCTTGGGATTGCCCCGACCCAGGTGTAGGACCTTGCACTTGGCCTTGTTGAACTGCATGAGGTTGGCTTGGGCCCACCTCTCCAGCCTGTCCAGGTCCCTCTGGATGGCATCCCTCCCCTCAAGCGTGTCTGCCTCGCCAAACAGGCAAAATCCCTAATGATAACATTAAAAATACAGCTTTTTTTAAAAAAAGAAAGCTGTAGGAATGAATTATCAAAGGGACTCGGACTATTTATTGGTATCTAGAGTTCACGGGTTCAAATTTCTTAGCCTTTAATAGCATTAGGTGGTGTTGGAGATTAAAAACTAGCCTGGGGAAGCAGAGTGATCTAACAGGTAGGGCATTTACCCAAGTATCAGGAGTCCAGATTGAAATTGTTTGTGTGGAAGTCAGTAGAAAAAAGTTCAGGGGATTAGTTTTTTAACTTCAGTCTTACACCTCAGTTGGTATTTATCAGCAGTGTGGCCTTGTGCAAGTTATTTTTCCTTCTTTGTGCCTCTGTTTTTTTCTCTCCCATCTATCAACCTGCCTTGTCTGCAGATACAGAGAAGTCTTCAGGGCTCTGCCTGCCTTTTTTTGTGTGTTGAGTACTGAGACCTAAATTTTGGTCAGACTATATGGTACTGTCTTAGAAATAGTAGCATACTGGAGCAGTAATGCACAAGTGATAAGCAATTCATTTATCACTAGGTTCTTTTCAAATTTGAACAGAAATTTAGGAGTTACTAAAAATTAAACTTTCACATATGTGAATTGAGGCTTACCAGTTTAGTATTTTAAGAGTGCACTCCCTTTCAGATGACACGTATCAAGATCCCATGTTAACATCTTAAATTTTAAAATAAACAGTAATATCAGAAATTCCTTTCCTTCACTGTAAACTGTACATTTTCCATTTTTATTAAACTAGTGGTGCTAGACAGCAAGACATTTATCCAAATTCTTCTTGTTTTTAAAACACATCTAGATTACCACAAATGATCTCAAAGCAGACTGAGATGCAATGGTAATTTGAATTTCAAGTCCTTTTGAATTTCAAGCTGCAAGACATTGACGGCAGGACCTGGAAGACAAATTCCAGGTTACAGACTGCTGGAGGGAAGAAGGGCGTAGAAAAGGGCAAATGAGTTACTTGAATGTCTAAGTAGGATTTTTGCATTTATAAAGGCCACTAACTATCAAGAGAACCAGCGAATAGTAGCTGCAGTATTTAGCTTTAGGCTCTTCTTAAAGTCTCATGTGACAAAAAGCATGGAAATTTCCTCTTTCCTGACCCTAACAAAATTGCTTTTTTTTGTCTTTGCAGTGTTCATTGTCTTCTATATGGAAAATAATAGGTACTAAATCCAACAACTAGTGGAAAAAAATTAATATGACCAACAACAGAGAACAAATGGAAACTGTTGCACACATACATGGAAACACATTTAAAGTGCAAATAGAAATGAATGTATGTTATGAATCTCAGCAGTTGTGGTTAGCCTGATCCTTACTCCTTTCAAGTCAATGGCAAAACCCATTAAATGTCAGTGGGAGCTGTCACTTACTTAACTGAGATATGGTAAAATCTAAGATGAACATTGGTACAGATCAACGGACAGTTCTTTAGCATAATATGCTCTTCTTCATGGTGAGTATCATTACTTTTTCCACACTATCTTGTGCTGCACCTGATTCTGCTGTTTGGGAGCACTCCAGGGCAGAACTTTTGCTCTGTTTAGCCGAATGTGTCAAAGACCATTGTGCACACCTAAAGAATTTAGTTGCAAATAATTTAGGGAAATTACATCATTATATGGAACAGTTGCCTAAAGAGTGCTGCTTCACCAGGGGAGTCTGAGGTTGTGTGTTAATAGACTAGTTATTGTCAATTACTCCTGGGCTGTATAAGCCCCTGTGTGGTTTTCATCTGTTTGATTTGGCTGTTCTCATTTCCATAGTTGTTCTCAGCCTTGCTCTCTGCTGTATTTTGAATCATTTGTGGTTTAGAGGCAGAAAGAAGAAGAGAAGTATAAGTCAAATCTGAGCTGCAGATCCAGTTTGGGACTGTAGTACGTTCTTGATGCTGAAAAAACCCTATGTATTTTGAAGTCATTATAAGGCAGCTGCCATGTGTTGGCACTAGCAATAAATTATTGCTGCAGGAACAACACTTTTCAGGAAGACATAGAGCAGACCTCTACAGGTTTCATACATAGTTTAAAAGCCAGGAAATAAATCCTGGCTTTAGGATAAATAAGTCAGGTTGGTCTGTGTTTTCTTTCTCAGTTTGAACATGGAACAGTTTGTAAACTGTCGATATTTAGTTAATACACTGGAATGCACAAAATTTCTTCAACTTGATGCATAAATAGATTACAGCATTTTCAGCATTCCAGTCTTATGATCAAGTGGGATCCAGATTAGGTTTCATTTAACCTATTTAAAAGAGCAATGTGAATGGTTTCAGCAATGCGAATGTAACATATCTTACATGGCGTTCAGCAGCATATTGTCTCATATATTTCAAAGTCATAATGAGTAAAGACTGATACCAATAGTGGAGAAAATCCACATCTCTTCGATAGACTTTTTATGTCTTAAATCTTTCTGTTTGGCATGAATGTATTTTAATGGGACATTTCAATAATGCATTGCTGGATTTCCTGGCATCAGGGTTGCTCGTTTTCTTGAATAATTTTTCTCTGATTAGTAGATAATCGCTGTACTCTGTGTATAAACAATTATTCAGGATTTTTAACCGGCTATGTCAATTATCTCTCGGTGTTAAAAGCATGAATAATGGCGGGGCATTTATTTTTTTTATTAACATTGGATGTTGTCTAAGCAAAAAGGGGAATATACACAAATTCCAGATTTGTGTCAGATACTTTAAATAACCTGTGGCATGACTTGATCTATAGTTATATAGATCAGTTTGCAGTACCGAGTTCATAAAGTGTAGGTCCTTATGTAATATTTGTAGCATAAGAGTAAGAGGAAGCGTGGAGTAGAAAGATCGTTTATTTTTAAGATGAGAGAGCAATTACAGGGTATTAAAAGCAATTAAAGCAATTGCAACTCTATAGTAGTAATATTTAGGTGGCCTATTTAAATAGACTTTCTAGGGAGTCCCGATTGTTTGGAGTGGTGATGTCTGTGCTCTCTGACTAGCTGAGACAACATTCATTTGGTTCAAGTATGTGAGATAGTCAGGTTCAAAGGTGAACCTGTATCTATGCCCCTCACATTTCTCTTCAACAAGCGCAATGCCTTTTCTTCCCCTTTTTATGGGTTAAGGATGCATTCAAGAGCAAAGATTAGAGCTAGATAAATAAAGGTGTGTGGGAACTTCTACATATTTAGGTTCTGAGTAATTTTTGACAGATCTATTGCTATCATATCATGTGGGATACCAATTGGCCAAAACTGGTTCCCTGGCCTTTTTTGCATAAACATGCTGCATAAAAACTAATATTCTGCAATAGCTGCAACTTTTCTACAAAAGCACAAATATTGGTTTTGTAGTGGATAGAGGATTGATGGATTCTCTGGCTCCAAATGGAAGCTGTATACAGAATATATACAAAAAAGTAATTCTTCTGTGGCTAATTCCTACTTTTCTCATCAGACTGTACAGGTACTATAAAAGCCTGTGACTTTGCACCTACTGAAACACTCATACTGTCAGACACTAAAATGATGTGGCAAATATAAACCTAAATTGTGTTCACATGGGTCTCAGTTTTTCTGCTGTTAATTTTGTTTTAAAAGTTCCATAAGTAGTTCCACTGAAATAAAATTGTCAGTGAAACGGAGAGATTACTCAGCAAAAATAAAAATGTTAGAAGTAAACAGGTAATAGTTGTTCATGATGGTCTGTGTTGTATTGTAATTATTATTATTTTATAAAGGAACGCTTCCATGATAAACTTGGTTAAAAGAACAGGCACAATTTGTTTTCCTTCATCATTAATGCTAAAGAAGTGATCACAGTATATATTCGTGTGCACAACTTCAAAATACTTTCAGAGTTCTGTCTTGGGAGCCTGAGAAAAGTGAGACAACAGAACATTTGGGGAATTGAATATTCTGAAGTTTGTCAGAGTAAACGAGTGGAAGTGGTACAAACTTTTGGGTAAAATTAAAATTATAAATTAAAATAAATATAAATTAAAAATATCACAATACTTTAAAAACATTGCTACTAGGATTTCCATAATAATCACCGATTTCATGGCAAGCCCTAGCAGATTCTGCATTAGGAGTTGATTAGTGGAATTGTCCTGAAGGTGTTAAATAGTGTGGAAACTCATTAGTAATACATTGCAAAAGCAGTGAAATACTAAGCTTTTTCATTTGGAGGAGGATTTTTTTTTCTCAGTTGCACTATAAGTCATTCCGTATGGATAAAAATTAGCTTGCAAATTTTGCAAGTTGAGACCATAGGGTATTTTTCTTCAGGGGGTTATATTCTGTTAAGGCATCTGAAAATCATTAAAGGCTATCGATACAGAGTCGTCTCCAAGAACAGGAGCTGTGGTCTCCATGTGGAGTAGTCAGGACTTAGTGACTCCCTCTTACAGAAAGAGAGGGATCGTTGTTGGGTTTTTTTTTCAGCCACAGTCATGCTCTCGCTGATGTTTGAATGAATTTGACAGCATCTGAAGCGAACTAGTAGACAGGCTGCACAATGCTAGCATTGCTCTGCAGCAAATGTGACATCACAGCAGCCAAGTTTCAGTGCAGAAGGTTGTACACAATATATGCAGTAGATACAAAACAGATACAGAAACATCAGAGTTAGGTCCTTGGCTTTATCCCAAGGGAAATCTTGTGGTAGTGTTAGCATTAGTGGCGCTGACCTGTGCAATGCACACCTAGTCACCCAGACACCCATGTCCCGTCTCCCAGTGCTGCAGCTGACCAAATGTCCTTGTAACAGCAGTCCAGAGGCCAGAAAGTAAAGAACAGCGGTATCAGAAACATGAGGTTAGTGAGTGTGTGCACTATGTGTGCGCTACTTAGGCAACAGGCAAGGCTTCTTGAACACACAGGTCCACTTGGGGGCCGCAGGGAGTCTTCCCCTTCTTGACACACCTGCCCCGCTGTTACTGCCACTGCTCTTCCTAATGCTCTTCCTTTTGTGTGTAACACAGTAAAAACCCAATTTCTGTTAGCTATTGCCATTCCCAAAATAGTAGTTGTGGATCTCAAAAGCTCATTTGGAAGGTCACAGAGAGAGCTTGTAACAGGCTTTTATCTGGAACCCAGTCAAAGGGCAGGCAGAAAAGCACTTTCTGGTACAGCATTGTCAAGAAGTATCCTGTAAGAAAACAGTATTTCACCTTTACGCTACCAGAAGTAGTCCCCTAATTTAGTACTCTCCCCATTTCCCCATCCATTAGCATTTACAGTAGTTCTAAAACAGATTTATATGTGAAGTCCTAGTTGGAAAAGTGGTAACTGGCTTTCTTTTGTAGCTGGTATCAACAAGACAGGAGCGTATGAAGCCATTTTACACTGGCTTTTGTGATCATCAGCAAGTACATTATATGAGAGAATGGAGAAAATAGTTGTCAGAAAGAAGTATTTGTTCCCCGCTCATGAGAGTAATCCTCATAAGAAAACCATGGATTCACCTTCAGAGCTTGTTAATGTCAGACCATGCTATTCTGTTGCTAAAACGCAGACATTTTCATTTGGTTTACTCTAACAAGCAACTATTGTTTCCCCTTCTGCTTGACAAGGTTTTATTTAATCATGCAGTGAGTCTCAGGTAAAGCTGTTAATTCTATATTCTATTTATATCAACAGAATTTACCTTACGTTAATGGTCGCAGAAAATAAACAGTAATGTGCTGAGAACATGGAAAACAAAATATGGTTTCTGGCTTGCCAGAGCTTCATCACTGAGCGTATTTTTCCTTAGTGGTTGCCTTGCTGTAGTGAACAAAGTTAAGGACTAGGCCATTTTATTAGTAACAATTCTGTATTGATGCATAAGAGAATTAATTGCTGTCGTTCCTTTTCAAAAGATGAAGTTGCTCTTTCGCTGTAGCATGACATACAAAACCATAAAAGAGAAACAATCAAATTTTGTTTAGGAAAAACAAATGCATTTATTGATACTACAAAAAAAATGTAGTTCTGTGACATCAAAAAGTGCAGTTCTTACATGGTTGTTTAGTTAGTGCTAGAATTAGAAGCAACACTTTGACTTCCTGATTTGTGGATAAATTTACTGAACAGTGCAAATATCATGTGGAATTAAATCTTGAAGTTGTATTGCTCTCTACTAAAAATGTAGAGTTGGGTAACTGAAATTAACACTAGCAGGCATACATGAAATGCAGGAATCAAGCTTGAAATCCTTGTTCAAGTAGAATTCCCATCAAAATCCAGTTTGGAAATAGGTGTTTGCAAGCACATAGCAAATTTTAGCAAAGTCTGTTACCATGAAGGAGCTATTTCTAAACACTTCTAAAGTTTCTAAATCTCGTGATGCATAGATTCATATTTTTTTCTTTCATTAAAATGCTAGTCAAGCGCAGGCACTGCTGATGATTTAACTTAAATCTGAATTGGTGACAAAGCCTGTGGAATTCTCAAGAAGTTTGTAATTGGATCTGAAATTGAGATGAATGCACAACCAGAGCGTTCAAACATAACATATGTAATAACAGTTGCTGCAACTGCAGTGAGGATAATGGATTCTTACTGCCTTTCCCATACTATGGCATTGTGCTATGGTTTGGTTTTGGCAGGAGATGATGCAGAGATTAAATATCACCCTGAACACTGCCTGAAGTTGCAGGCATCAAATTGTTATGACTGGTTCTTTTAATACTCTTCCAAATACTAGAAAAAGTGTCAGATGCATTTATATTAAAACCAAACATGGTTTGGAAAAATAGTAGAAAATAGAGGTGAATCCCTCTCTAGCTGAAGAGAACTGCAAGTTTTCCTTTTACTTCAACATTGTGGTGACAAACCTGTAAAGATAATATGCATTCATTTGAGAATGGGCCACCCTAATAAAATGAGATATTTGGTAATTATTTTGTGGCATATTATCCAATATCTCCTAGGAGACTTACTCTGTGAAAATATATGGACTGTTTCTCTCTGAATTAGTAAATCTCACACTTGTCTATTCACCTCTTTTTTTTTCACCTTTTCTCCCTTCCTCTTCAGAGACAATAACAATTTCAACTCGCGTAAGCGTGGTTCCCTTGGGAATGGTTCTGAAGTGCTTTTGGAGTTATTCTACCACTTGAATAATGCTATTCCAGGTCAGCATAAATTTGGCCTGTATTTTTCATTTGTTTTCTTTTTCAGTTTTTATATAATGTTTGAAAATGGAAAAAAAATCATCTGCTCTACTTAAGCAGTAGACAGACAGGGTTTGATTATTGAATACCATGAGTGGTGTAGATTTCCCTCCTTGGGCAATAGTATTTGTTTGTACTGGCTGATACTCACACTCTAAGATAACTCACTTCTACAGCACATAGTAAAGTACATTATGACTAATTCAGCTTGTGAGCAGTCTTATTGTGGTCTCTCCGGTATGGGAGGTTTTGGCTTTTTTTCAGCATTAAGTCACACACAATTTTTAGATGATATGGTCATACAAAGAGAAGATCAGTTGAGGGAAAAGGGAAAAGTTTTTTTCTGAATTTCCTAGTCTTTCAGCATTTGCACCTTCAGTTTGCTTTACGATGACTGCATAAAAGCCGTTCGGTTTCTCAGTTTTTCCCCTCAGTGAGGCACTCGGAAGATTCCATATCTTACTATGAATCGGACACTGTCTAGATCAAAGATCCCCTGGGTTTTTTTAAGTTTTAGGACATTTCTCCATCTAATCGGAGCTGATTTTTTTTCTTCTCATCTGGTGCCAATAACAAAGGGCAGAGATGATAAGTGAAATCAATATTGTTCTTACAGAATTGCAGGTTGCACAGTGGATCAAACAAAATTCTGAAAGAAGGTCTGGTCTGCAGCAGCCCTCCAAGTCTCAAACACCTTGATGGGAAAGTTTGCCTGCAAGTTGCGTGGTCCTTACCCGACAGTCCTTGCTATTTACAGATGCTAATTGAATGCTGGTATGTGTAAACCAATGCAAAACAAGCTGAGCACAAGATGTGAACTATAAATGGAGGTTTTCTGAAGGAAAGGATGTAGGCTATGAGAAAATGTTACTGTCAGAGTGTGGGTGGCCCTTGTGCTGTTTCAGCATGCGGCTCGCCTTGCCAGCAGTGAGAGGGAGATGGTGGGCATGCTCCTGCTCTCTTCTGCCCTGGCTGAGGGTGACTATGGCAAGCAATTCCCTTCAGTGAAAGACACACAGGGTGAAAGAGAGACACACAGTGAAAGACAGTCTTGGTCTGATGGCTATATTGTGCTTCGGTGAATCAGAGTTTCTTCCCAGGGTGATACTAGGGGTGACTCCGTCCAGTCATAGTCTGCTGCAGTGGGAAGATTATCATATCATCAAGGTCTTTATGACTACGCATAGGTCAGAACAAACTGGAGGAGACAAAGATGATGGTGGAAGTATGATGCTGAAACAGAGAACAACAGTGTAGTGGAACTGTATTTTTATTCTATGTTGACCAATATCATGGTTAACCTGTGTAAATATTTCAGTATTTACTCATGTGGTAAAAGAATTTTATAATGGTAAGTAAATATATAGTATGATAGATTAAGCATGTGGGAAAGTTCAGGGTGAGCTCTGTAAGAATATGAAGGTTAAGCGATATCAATGTGCACACAAGTAGCAGAAAGGGGTTTCAGGTATTTTTAAAGTTAAAATGTACAGGCATGCATGCTGTTCAAATTGGCATGACAGTATATATATAATAATTCATTTGAAATTATTCTTTTCAAGAATGCTGACATGTTCAAATTTCTTAGTCTATAGCTCGATGCCTAAGAAAATTCCCACTTTCTTCCAGTGTACTTCACAGAACCAGGCCTTCAACACCGTCATACACCCAATTGTCAAAGGAAATATGCCATATCTTCTGTATCATATACTGTCTGTTTCTGTAGTGGTGCTTCTGTGAACGGTATGCAGAGACATTTCAGCTTCTGTTGAAATGTAATTAACAGGTAGATTTTTAGGGGAATTTTCTGGAAGCTCTACAAGGCTTATAAATAATATCTCTCAATTTTTTCAGGTAATAAAACTGAAACATAAATTGCAAATTATTCACTCAAAGCTGCAGACAAAGTCAGTGTCCAAAGTAAAATTAAAATCTAGGGTTTCTTGATCTCCTGCCTACTACTGTGAACACTAAACAGTGCATGGTGTAAACTATCCTGAGCATCTGTGTGCATTGTATAATACGTGTTGCACTAGTCTGTTGTTTCTGCATCTGTATTTTTGCAGATGCATTGACACCACATAGGATACAGGGGGAAAAGTGATTTTGAGCGTTAAATTGCTAAAGGATTTTTGAGCCTAAACTTCTTTGTGTGTTCTCAGACAAGAAGGGAGATAGAGTTCTGCTTATAACAGAGGTGATGCAGAGCAGAAACTTGGAAGGCTGGAGGTAAAGTTGTGCAAGGAGAAGGGAGGTGCTTTCAGTTCCCTCCCACATTTTCGGTTTATATCTTTCCCTATCACATTTGCTTTCTCATTCTGTCTTCCTCCTTTGCCTGTGTGGCAGCAGGAGGAAATTTGCTAGGTCCCTGGTGTAAGGTTCTCCACGGGCAGTTGGTGCTGCCAACTCCCGTGGAGCTGCAGTGGCTTCCCAGAGCTGGTGGTCTCATGCTCGGTCATCAAGGTTCTCGAGCACAGCACTTTGAGGACTGCAAGCCAAAGTCTTCTGTCTTCCTAGCAGATTACGAGCGATTTTACATAAGAATGTGCATTTAGGTCACATCAGCATAACTGAAAACAGTAGTTAGATCTGGGATTTTACTTTGGCCAGTATTCACAAAGACAAGTTGTGGGATGTGAAATAAAGTCAGTAACAGGAACCTGACCGAGACTTGTGCTATGTACCAAGAAACCCCAAGTGACAAGTTCATATGACTTTACCCTGTAGAATGTGTAAAGTGTATTACTTCCCTCCATGACTCATATACAGTTGCACATAGATAGGAACCTTGTAACCTTGTTTTCGCTTTGTAAATCATTAGACTTAATACCTTTCAGCCTCATCTTGCTGAAATACTAAAAGGAAAGGCCACACCCTCACAGTCCCCGCTGACCCTCGTTCCAGCCTGGACGAATTCCTCTCTGCAGTAGTTACTGGCACAAGCCCACTCAACTGTGAAACAAAAAGCTTTATGGCAGAGCGCTGATGATAGTATCATGGCTGCAGGACAATCCTTCTTCCTTTATTTTGAAGTTATGTTTATAGGGAGTAACACGTGGTAAATTAAGCCATTCGGGGATCTACAAATACAGAGCAGAAAAAGCTGGGTAACATGTAGCATAGTAACATTCTGGTCTGTAAGGAATCTGTCTAGACAGTACACTAATTCAAATAATAAAAAAAAGTTTTAATTATTAAAGTGATCAGAATCTGATAATACATCTGGGTGGGTGCAGGGGGCAGAGATGAGCATTCTACAGTTTTTCCCAGACAACACAGAACCTTAATTACAAGCTTACATCACAGCTCTGATAATGAGTAAACTTGAAAGCACTTCCCCTCAGTCTCCCCATGCTGTGCTGCAAAGAAAAAGTATCAGAATATCCTGGAAGGCGTGGAAGTTAAAGACATGTTAGAGCTTTATGAGCTTATTCTCACAGGTTCTAAAACGGGAAGAAAAGAGTAATTTGGCAATGTTTTTCTTCATAAATTTTATGAGCAGTAGCAGAGTTTTTTTAAAAAATACAGTAGTGCATTGTATAGGTGCTTAGAAGAAAACAACAGAGGCAAAGAAATTTGATGTCAAGAGTGCTTCCAAATTCACTAACTAAGACAAAGACAATTCACTAAGTAAGACAAACCTTGTTCTTAATTGTGCTGGTATCTATCTGGAACAACTGCACTATCAAGTGGAAGTAATACAGAAATTGTGTACCATCTGACTCTGTAAAAATTGACTTCTGGTAACACAAAGGACCTGAGAAGTACTCAGTGGGTATCCATGAAAATTGCATTTGCACATCAGTTGCTTCAATTTCCTACGTTTACATTCTCCAGCACAATTTTTTTAACCACATGCCAACTACCCACCAAAGACTTGATTACCCCCCCCAAAAAAGGCCCAAGAAAGGAAATGGCTGTATATTCTTATTTTATTCTCCTCAGTGGCTTCCTGAAGCTTAAAAGGACTACCAAAACCCACACTTCTCTATGTAGAGAAATCTCACCTCTGTGTAAATATAATCCTTGTCTTGAATTTGTATGAGCTTTTGAAGAATCTGGATTTCAGTCCCTGAAAAGCCATGATAGCCTAAGCTAAATAACAACAGTCCTTACTCAAGGAAAGCCAGCCTTGGGACACGGCATTGTCTTTGTGCTTGAAGGAGTCTCGTTGCAATAAACCACAATCTGAATCATTATCACTGGAAAAAATGCGCAGAGCTGCCACTCAGAAATACGGAGGCTGGAGTGGTGGCCCTTAAGAAATTCAACAAGAACTAATGCAAAATCCTGTACCACAGCTGTGTTGGCTACGTGCTGTGTTCCTGTGAGGGTCACGAACTGCAAAAATCTGTCATAGCAATGTCACTGCAGGCCTTAATGCTTGGTTGGACTCACAGTTCTTCTGGAGGACAGAGTGAGGGATGGAGGGGTAAACCTGTGCGAGGAACAATGTGGTGAAAGAGCACACATCGTGGGCTTTTTTCTCCAGCTGCTGAAGTCCTCTTTTTAGTCATAACAGAGTTTCTTTAAAAAAAAAAAAAAACATGAAAAGGGAGGAAGATTTAATGCCTAGTCCTTTGATGCCCTAGTCTGTTGAAACACAGTGAATGGTAATAAGTGGTTTTGGCATTCTTGTGCGGTGGATTACGAATGGCACCAGGAATAAGGAAGTGTGTTCCCTGTATGTGTTCCTAGTGTCCTTGTATGGACACTAATTCACTCAATGATATCAAGCGAATTTCTTCATCTCATTACATCACAGTTACTCCATTTTCAAAATAAGGTTGATGAATATCTAGTGTTGTTAATCATCTTGAGATCTGCAGTTATAAAATAACAGCGGCATAGGCAGATTCAGGATGACAAATGGTCCACATGTAGTTTCGTGATCCCGGCCTGTGGCAAAAGCTGTATGTTGCCATGATGGTTTATTCAATAGCCTGTAGCAGTTGCTAAGTAAGCACTGTAGATTATGAAATAACTAATACTCAGAATTAAAAACTGTGGAAAGATTTATCAAGTTCACCACAAGACCTCTCTAAAGACTTACTCAATTTCTTGTTTGGTGAGCATTTTAAATTCATCACTATCTTCATTATTTTTATGTTGCTAATTCCCAGAGCCCTTTTCAAGTTTTATGCATGGAAAAGAATAATTGCATTATCCAAGTAGGTCTTCAGAAATTGACTTCTTCATTTGTTTGTTACTCGGTATGTATGGTCATTTTGTGGGTGTTAGGGTCTGGCTATAAATACAAAAAACTTATTACATGTATTCATCACTGTCTTATCGAGGTACTATCTAGCTTAGCTTTTCACTAGTACTTACAAAACATGATTCCATAAAAGCTTTTTCTCATTACATGAGAATGTTCATGAATAAGGCTTATTCATGGGAGCAAGATTTAGAGGGCTGGCCCCAAAGGTAGCAAGTATATTGAGGTTCTGTAGCTTTTGTAAAAAAGAAGTAGGTAACTTTATCTCTGAGCGTGGAAAATAGGTCCTGAACATAAAATCAGTGGCAGTCTCTATGAAGACAATCCTTTTGCAATGAAACATGATCCAAATGGGTGCAGAGGCATGTTCACCATTCACCAACATTAACTTCAACTCTCACACGTGGCGTGCTTAAGGAGAGTCCAATGTTTTTTGTGTCAAATTGGAGGAGATTTGACACATTTCTGTTTCCAGAATCAAGACCATTCAGGCCTTTAAGACATTGTCCGTTGGCTTTGCATTCCAGTAGACGTGACAGCTCAGTCCTGACAGTGCCAGTGTTACAGCCCCTCTTGTCTGTTGCCTGCTCTTCCCTCTGACAGACCCATGTATACGGTGGCCTTTCAGTGTGCTTGCAGCAAAAAAAAATTCTCCATTATCTATTACAGCGTGGCCATCCGTACAGGTACACACCGCAGAGTCCATGGCTGGGGACAAGT
The DNA here is from genome assembly GCA_017639485.1 of Pluvialis apricaria. Taxonomy (NCBI): domain Eukaryota; kingdom Metazoa; phylum Chordata; class Aves; order Charadriiformes; family Charadriidae; genus Pluvialis; species Pluvialis apricaria. The sequence goes on from CM030014.1 coordinate 6,707,139, forward strand.
TCTGTGCCAACATCAGTGTGCCAGTTTGCTGCCCGCCAGAGCTGCATGCACCCTGGCCAGACCCAGAGCTAGGTGCAGGGCTGTGTCCACTCTAGGCAGATTATGTTGCAGCAGGCTTGCTTACAGAGAGCAGAGGTGTGCAAGATGAATTGGGTATTGCCAAAGTGAATAAAATTTGAAGGTGTGCTTTACCCATACCAATTTTGAGCAATTCCCATCCTTAATACCAACCTCTGTATGATACGTTTGTCCCCTTAACCCAGGACATGTCTTTATAGCCATAGCTTTATTTTGCACACATATGTATGCCTCTGAAATTGCCTAGTCCTGTCTAAGAAAACATATAAAACCCATCTGAATTATATTCATTTTGGGGACAGGTACTTATACCTTGGACGAGACCAAATCTATAAACCTTAGGGGTATATAATGTATCTTTCATCCAAAGCTTAATTTTATTTTCAATTCTGTTGATGAATTTACGGTACTGATTTGAAAGTCATAGGGCATGTTAGCTGGATGGCTAAAATTTCTTCAGAAAGATATTTGTGTATTTATAAGGATAATAGTAATATTCAGAGTGACATCAGTGAGGGTTATAAAAATAATCAAATGAGTTTAGTTAAGGAATTAATGCATTACCACACAGAATAACACATGAGGAGTGGGAAAATACAATTCCCCTGTGGAGGTTTTGCGTAGCTGCCTCCCACTATTCTGCTTTCCTCTCCCTCACTGATCATCAGGGCTGGACACTGGATCATATACATCACTTTAAAGTGGTAGACCTTTTTTGCCCACCAGGTGGGCAAATGTGGTCACTAAGATCTTGCAGTCCCTCATAAATACGGTGTGGTTTTACCAAGGAGCATGGATGACCATGGTAAAAATACGTAAAGACCAGGCATTTCAGGTTTTTTGGAGGTATATATTGTGAGCTCAGCTGTTTCGTGTTGTGGGAAGACCGGTGTGCTTGTTCTCCACTGCATTCTTACCTCAAGATTGCTTGTGCATGTTTGTTCCTTCCAGTTTGTTCTTCCAAGCAGTGCAGACAAGCCCTCAGTCCCATCCTCCCAGAGCAGAAACAATGTGTTGTCACATCTTGTGGTGACTTTGTAATGTGGAGAAACTGGCATGAGGATGAGATCATGCTTGTTCTGTTTTCTCACCTGAAGGAATGTAAACCCACTGACCTCATATATATGCAGACGTTGGCAGATGCTCTTATTCACACCACTTTGTAATTGAACATTATAAATGCATCATGCAGTGCAGAAATTAACAGCAAGTGGCCTTACGAGATACTGCTTTGACACTGTCCCACACAACATCCTTGACTCCAAATTGGAGAGACATGGATTTGATGGATGGACCTTATCAGTGGATAAGGAACTGGCTGGATGGTTGCACTCAAAGACTTGCAGTTAACGGTTCGATGTCCAAGTGGCACCCAGTGATGAGTAGCGTTCCTCAGGGGTCGGTATCGGGACTGGTGCTGTTTAAAATCCTTGTCAGTGATGTGGACAGTGGGATTGAGGGCACTGTCACCAAGTTTGCTGACAACACCAAGCTGTGTGGTGCTGTGGACACCCTGGAGGGAAGGGGTGCCATTCAGAGGGACCTGGACAGGCTGGAGAGGCAGTCAACAACCTCCTAAGTGTGCAAACTGCATGTGCTGTCTTACCTGAAACCAGCCTTCTTCACGCTCTATTGCAGTTCAGGTTGGCCCCAGAGGCAAATCTGTGGCATCCCAGTTGAACAGGGGTTACTCCTGAAGGAGATGACATAGCCCTTTGTTCTGCTCAGGCCGGGAATGTTTCTGAAGAGGGTCCGTCTCTGAGTAATACGTGGAAGGAACAAGCTGTCCATGCAAAATAACTGCTCGTGCAGTCTAGGACAGTGAGAAGTTGGTATTAACATCTAATCACATATCCTGATTTTCTCCTGTAAAATTGGGTGCTCGGGCAGCATAAACCAGACTTCAAAGGTAGAATTTACCTGACTTTAGCTTGTCAAACTCTAGTTCTCTACAGCACAGGTAGCTGAGAGCAGGGTGCTGAGGTTCCTGGTGTGCTCAAAGGAAACGTGCAGCGGCATTTAGGGTAGGGGCATTTAGTTGTAGACTCGTTGATGGCAATCACTTCTGCTGTCTGAGAAGATTATGAACCCTGAGTAATCCTATTAATTAATATAATTATGTATAAATATTATTAATATGTAATAATATTTTAATATAATTATTATATGGATTCTAATGTGCAGAGAGAGCTTCCACCAAAAATGTTCCAGAGAGCGCTCCCCGCTGCTGGTGCACAGAGGATGTTCCAGGACAGGATGAGGCAGGGGAGGCACATGGGAAAGGCAGTTTTGTTGCACCACCTTCTGCACGAGTGAAGAGTGGTGAAACCCCACTCATCTGATCTGACTGTGCAGAAGGGCTCTGTGCCCCCAGGGAGTGGGGCAGGGACCGCCGTCCCACTCCCAGCTGGGGCTGAGCTTGGGTGGATCAGTCTTATACCGTGATCATGGTGTGTCCCCCAAATTCTTTTCCCAGTTGAAACAATATCTTACTTTGGATTGTGTATAAATCATTTTCCTTCCTCCAGTGAGGTTGCATAAACAGCTCTAGAAGCAAATAAATAAACAGAATGAAAATATGTACACATTGTGCTTAAATATAAATTATTTGTTAATATTGCTTCAGCTACAATAAATAAAAGGATCTCTTACAGAAAAATAAAATTTATAAAATTACTGTGGTATAGCTACAGGGAAGGGCAAGTTGTTTCTGCTCCAGCAACAGAGGTTTTTGTTTCCATAAGAAACCACTTACGAACCCAATTCAGTCCCTGCTAACTAGAGAAGTCTGGGGAGTGGAGAAGAGCAGAGATAATTAAATGTTTAAGGAAAAGCTCTGATGAGGATAATTTAGAAAGTAAGCAGCAAAACAAAAGACCTGTCCATTATGACTACAGGTTATTATCTCATCCCAAACCAATCTCTCAACCCAAACAATTTTCTTTTTAAGTGCCTTTGAAATAAAAGCAAAAAAACATATCCTGAAAATACAATGAGAAGATATTATAAGGTCCGTCCATTTACATGCTACGGATTCATGAAAGATAATTCTGTATCTTTACAGTATATGTTTGTGCTATGCTATAAATTACCTAGCTTTACGTTGATTTCAGGAGCTGTAATGAGATGGCTCATGGTTCAAATATGTATTAGGCTATAGTAGTGAGAAAAAACAAACAACTGTTCTTGCATTTGACGTTTTAAGTGCTTTTTAGCAATGTTGAATATCCAGACAAACCAACAGTACTTTGAAAGCTACTGTGGAAAATCATCAACGATAATATGGCCAGAGACGAGTATAAACATGTAAAATAAACAAAACTGGCATTTTCTAAATATGCCTCTAAGGTCCGGTCATTTGCTCTGCATCATGTGCATTTCAAAGGAGGATTCATAGATGTGCTTTGCAGAGTAAATTTGTATATATAGCAAATTAAAAAATAGGTCATAGTTACATGAAAAAATAACACTTCTCCTTTAAGAATGAATAGCGAAGAGTCATTATACCAGGTCATACGTCCACAGGAGCGGAGTTACTGACTCCAGTGAGGATAGCTGTGGGAGCAGAGGGATGTGAACTCAGGTCCAATTTTTGTTTGCTTATTCTTGCATAGATCCTCCTTAGAAAAGCAAGAAAAAGGCTCTTTATTCCTGCAAAACTTGGGGCATTATCCGCTGTAACCTTCATGAGGGTGGGGAGTTAATACCAGAACCTTTGCACAGCAGCTCCTAGCCAGAGGAGTCAGCGCAAACCCGGGCGCTCCTTAATGCAGCACTGGGTGATGCTGACCCCCAAAAATGCAAAGGGTTATTACTGCGGGAATAAATCCTCTTTCTTAGAAAGAGGGGCATAGAATTTAGGGGGGAAATTAAAAGGTTTGGTCATGTTCCCACTGGAACTGCTTGAAATGCATAAGACTGAATTATCTAGGGAGTATGACAAAAGTCTGACAAAACCTGGCAGTTCTAATTGATAGCCTCTATTCAGCTGTCAGAATCCAGTGGGTCTACTGACAAGACAGAGAGATGACAGATCAGCCTCTACTAATGTCCTGTGTAGATGCCTTTAAGGTAGTAAAATATATGCTTAAAAACATATGCTTGGTTATCTGCACAAATCTTGAAGTCTTTCACAGATGCAGAGAGATTTGTATCTCAGTTACAGATTTCCTTGAACGAGACACTCAGTTTAACTCCCTAAAACAAGACAAACCTGACACAAAAATGACTAATTATTTAACAAAAAGGTATCACCGCAACCGTCTGTGAATGAAAAGAAGGGGGGAGGTTTTCTTTTAAAGTAACCAGATGAATAATAGATTTCAGAATTGCTAAAATGACTGCTTAACATGGTTTTGGGTGCTGCTGTTGTGTTTTGCAGTGACAGAGATTTCCATAGGAGAAAAATGTGGAATCCCAGCCTAAAATCTCACATTGCAGGGGTAACGTCTTCAGCCTCATATTGTGCCAGACCTGGCTGCCTGCTAGGCAATGTCATGGAAATGCTTGCAGCCGCCGGTGAAAGCATATCGGCCCCTTTCACTAACTGCAGGCATGGCAACAGCGATTTCTACCTGGTCTCCTCTGACGGTGAGTGCTCAGCTGCTCAGCAGAGCTCCCTTTTCTAAGAAGCCACACTATTTCTTGTGAGACGCATGCAGTGTGGTGTACAGGATAACGATTGCATCTGACCAGACTAAACCTTGCGGCGTTAGCATATCTCAGAGTTAGCAGTTGAATTACCATGGGTATGCTCCTGCTTCATAATGGAGCAGTGCACGTCGGGTCACAGGGAGCTCTGAGCTATAGGTACCCCTCAGGGCATCCTTACTGCAACTGCCTTCTTGCTTTGGAGGAGGTTCTCCATTTGGAGAAGGTCCCCTCCATGTTGGAGCCCCTAAAAGAGCTTTTCTTTGTGGGAGAAAGCAGATCTTTGAAAATGCTCAGGGCAGCCTGGGGATCCCCCGTTTCAGGAAGAAGCCGCAGAGCAATTGGGTAACAGCCTACGCCTGTCTTCTGAAGGCTGTGGGGGAAAGTTTACCTGCGTCTCCTGACTGTGTACTGATGTGTGCTAACCGTGTTTGTGGGTAAACACAGCAGAGTGTACTTCCAGCTTAAAGGAGGTGAGGTCAGGAAGGCAGGCTGAGGGAGCAGAGCTGAGCTTTAGCTCACAGCTGAAAAGGTCTGGTCTGGTCTCCACTGCTCACACACAGAGACAGTGACCGTGCATGACTGACCACAGCTGAGTATTTAGCCAGCACTCTTGGCAGGAAAGAGAAAGCAAGAAAGTGAAAAGTGACAGAAATAGGCCTTCAGGTTGGTACTTCAGTCTCCATATCATCCCTGCGAGTGATTTCATATACCCTCAGCCGATCAATTTTCTTTCATCTGCATAGCTGTGTTGAAATCCACAGGGTAGCACAGGGTCTGCCTGCACACACACCTGCCTGACATGAATGCCTCTTGTGCGGCTGCCAGGAGATTTTGGAGGCTGTGAGCCTATGGCAAAAAATAGGTGGGTCTGGTTTCCCTAGTCATCATGTTTAGTATTACACATGCCATGATGATGAAGCAGTGTAAATCATGAGTCTGCTCGCGTTCACTGATAAACCGGTCATGCAAAAGGCTCTTTGGAGTAGGAATTCAGCAGAAGGCATTTCACATCTGTCAGAAATAATTCAAGGGTGTGGAGTGACTCATTGGGAACTGCATGAATAATCAAGACTTCATTTTCAGTAAGACAAAGCCATGAACTTTTGTCTAGCACATCAGCGGGGAACATGTTCCCTGTGTTAGGGATTGTGTTCTGGGGACTGATGCTAGCAAAAATACCAGAAGGAGGGATTTTTTTTCAGTGAAAACAGATTGGCCACTTTTAAAGTGCAGTTTTGTGTATGCCAATATAGCATGGATGTAAGACTGCGTAGCTGCGAGTGGAAAATAAAACTGAGAAAGCAGATAAGCCTTGCACTGGTGTGTGGTCAGAAGAGTTTCTGCTGTAATCAGACAAGTGATATCACATCTCAAGGTGTGTCACTTTCCTAAATCAAAACAGTATTGCAGTGAACCAACAAAAGAAATCCACAGCCTCAAAGCAGGCGTGGGTTGGGATCAGTCCCAGAGAAAAGCCCTTTCCCACCACCAGGTCACTCTTCCCTCGGGAAGGCTCGCAGGGGACCTGCCCTGCCGCAGGACTGCAAACCTTCACATAAATGACAACAGGGGCGTCTCTGCCCGAACAGCCTCTGACCCCTGTATGTGTCCCCATCCCTTTTCCCAGGCATCTCTCCTAAACGAAGCTCTTGTGCAAAGGGGCTGAGGTGAATCTGTCAGCGACATCTTATTTACCAATAAATAAGTTCTCAAAATATATACCTTGTCCTTTCATGACCCTTATATCTAATGGTCAGCAGGACCTGCATGCACAGAAAGGTGACTGGAAGAAAACGAGGGTAATCAGTGAGACATCTTTCCCACCCAGAGCCTGGGGACACCTTCTCTACTGTACAAATCTCACAAACTCTTCTTGAGATATCGCTTAGATTTCTTTTTCTTCCAGAACAGAATACTGTTTTAATTATAATCAGGCCACATTTTAGGTAAACAGCTAATAAGTCTAATTAATGGACAGAATTAATAGTTTTGAGAAGCAGCTGATGCCAGGTAAACCTTAAAAATAAAGAATTAAACTAAAAATTGAGGCATAAAATTTGGGACTGTGACAGAAAAAATGGGAAATGAAATCAGCCTAAACTGAATGCTTTAACATTAGTCAGGGACTCGGATCTTTCCCTTGTCCCAGTAAGAAGCAGAGAGATTTATGTTTCAAGGGAGTGATAGATTAACTATTTCCTTTGCCCTTGGCCAAGGCTAGAAAGTTGCCAACCACTGCTGGTTCCCACTTGCCATATGGAAATGAGGAGCTTGGGTTGTTTTTTTTCTAGACTGCAAATCAAGCAACAATAGGAGTTGTGCCGATCTGAGGTCTTGATTTGCTGCGCTGCGTAAGAAGAACCACGAGAAGCGGGGAAGGTGGCATTGTTTTTTGGCTGGCCTGTGCCAAGGTCCAGAGTCAAGGTGGACCAGGGTCAGGTGCTGTGACCCCCAGCTTGTTCCGTCCGAGCTACCAGGTACTGCATCCCCTGGAAGACAGAGCTGTCTGTCACAGAAACTCTGACAGCTGGAAATACCAACAGCACTTGGGAACTGGAGACTTGGTACACATAAGAGATGGTAGAAGAAGCTTTATAAGCTGGAAAAAGGCTGGGAGAAAGCTTGCAAGTTCCAGTCACAGGTCAGAGAACAGACAAAAAGGCATTAAGTGACAGATGTTAGCTGGTGTTATGTGTATAGTAAGGTCCAGAGGTTGTCACTACAGATCAGGTACTTCCAGCACTTACTTTCTTTTTGTAAGTTGTAAAATACTTCCCAAAAGTACTGGTTAGGTGACAGGATAATCTACCCTTGATCTGTTCGTGCAAGGACAGGGTCACCGTGGGCTAAATTCATCGTGACCGCAGCTTAGCAGCACTTCATAGGACCACATGAATAAGACAGACAGCGAACGTGAGCTCCAAAGGCGCAAGTCCATGAAGAAGGCATGTCTTGGAGCAGGGCGAGGAATGCAGAGGCGTGTGCTGGAAGGTGTGGCAGGTATGTGTGAGCTGTTAATGACTGTGCTGAAGAAATCCTGGTGATGCAGAGGTGAAGGAGTCCAAGAACTGGAGCACAACCTGTGCTTTGGTAACAGCTGAAGGACTGATCTGTGGCTGTAGCAGCCGGTGCAGGTTTCTGGCATGGAAATGCTGTTCAGCAGCAGCGATTCTGAATCTCACACGCTAGCAAAAGATACGGGCCTGCCTTGTTATTATCTTAATTTTCAAAGACTTTATAGTGCCTTGCACAGCCATCCTGTCTTTCATTTTGGACTTTACCAGACAGGGAACCTCACAGCTATTAGCACCCTCCTCATCACAAGGCCGGTTTGAAGCTGACCTCCTTGGCACCTATTTATAAGCAAGGAAAGGCAGCAAAATTAGGGGTTTAATTTACTCTGATGGAAAGTGGATGAAACTGAGAAATCTGATAGATGAAATGTGGCAAAAACACTGTCTAGCATTCATAAAGCTGAAATATGAAAAGCTTGAGTTCTGCAGCTTGAAATGTATGGACTGTGTCAGACTGCGAGTCAAAGCTGTGGCAGGAGCTGAACCTGCCTTTTCAGCCCTGCGACTGAGTTGTGAGTCTGTCTTTCTTCATTGTATGATGTGCTTCAGCTGTGGCATGCCAAAAGGACCTACATAATCCATACGTGAACGCTGCTCTGCCTACCCACATTGCCTCACTGCAAAGAATGACTGCAAAGTATGGGTGGTCAACATCGCAGCAAAAATGCTTCCCCCCCCCGAAAGTTTGGTGCCATTCACTTTATTTGCTTCGTTGGCTTTCACAGTCCCCCTCGATGGTCCCACGCCTCCATGAAGTGCTGTAGCACCCTCCTGAGAACAGTCACAGCATGGCAGTGGCCACGCTGTCCGCAATCAGTGCTTCGCACCTGGGAACAAGGTATGCCTTGCCTGGGAAATGAACCATAGGCGTAAGTGGTCTTTCCTAATGTCTGGCAGTTGTCCCACCCAGGCGTCACCTGCTTCTCCCACAACCAGCAGGAGGGACAGGGATCACGCAGCTGGTGGGGGAACGGCTGTGGGCTTGGCCGCATGTCCGACCAGCAGTACATGATCAGGCATGCTACCAGCAAACACTCCAAGGTATGCCAGGCAGGAGACATGCTGCATCCATCTCCTCTAGACTTTCGAGATTTTCCATCCCAAAGACCTGACTAGGTGATTGTTGTTTGGGGTAACTTGTTGTTTCTGTGTGGTAACTTATGATGTTTACTACCAGACAGGATTTTTGGTTCCTTAAAAAAGCCAGCCGGATTCAGCTGCTGAAAGCAGACATCTTCCGTGGTTGCACTGGGCGCCTGCCAACTTTGGGCCTTATTCTTTCATCTGTCTTGTCACTAACCCAGGTCTGCGGATGTGGAGAGATTGCGTATACGATGCCAACAGCCTCTTGGGGATGTATCCCCCCCTGCAGTACCCAGAGTCACTGCAAGCGTCTGCCCTGCCCTGCACAGCACTGTGGGCAATGGGCATGTCAGGAGGAAGGGGAAGCACATGCTGTACTGTGTTCTGTGGTAACGCAATGAGGGCTTTTTGTTGGAAATGTGAAATATGTGCCACATGTTATCATTGCCATTCAAAAAAAGGGCTGCTCTGGTACAGTCATCTATGTTTTAATGTCTGGTTATTGTGAAAGCTTAGAAATGCCATCCTGTCCACAATAAGAGGCCATCTCTGAATCATATCCTTCAGTAGATGTGCCAGGAGGAATGCAAAGGAGGTTCTCATCGCTATGTATGTCAGCAATAAAGTTTCCTGGGAATAAGCAAGGGGTCTAGAGGCTCAGGGCATTTGTCTCATGAGTTCTTTTGTTCGCATGGGTTGATCCTTGGAAAGCTGCTGTAACGCATCAGGAGCACAGCACGTTAGTCATTCCTTTACAGCAGCTCTGCATATCCCTACCCAAAAGGAAAATGAGTGTCATCACAGCGCTCATCTGCTGAGTCCCTCCCTGGCTTTTCTGAGCTGAACAGATTTGTGTCAGCTGAGAAAAGGGAAGCTGACCTTGTACGTGGAGAGTGCCATAACACTGCAATTAAACTCTAATTCTTTACATGTATGCACTTAGGGGTATTCTCTCAGTGAAAGCTAGTGCATCCTGTGCTGCTGATTTCTTCCAGGTTGACTCATATTTAAATCTAATTGTTGCAAGAGAGGAAGAACAAGCCTAGTCAGCCAAAGTGGTTATAGGAGGAAGAGAGAAATCAATTTAGGAAATATGAATCACTTGAACTTTGCAAAATTCTTGAATGGGGAAGCTGGAGCTCAAAGATAATATAAAAAATCTGTTCAGCACTGGAAACAAGCCAAATCCTGTGGCTCCTAAATGGGTGTCTAACCACAAGACTTCCGTCTTCATCTAAGTAAAGATGCCTGCTCATCATTCTTGAAAAAGATGCTACTCTAATCATTTTTGTTCACATAACAGTGCAAAGAAGCTTATTTAGCTTTGTGTGTTACGTGTCAGTGCAGTTTGTGATGTGAGAACGAAGCAAACTAACAACGTTGAAGCTAACGTTATAGAATAATGATTTCCTGGTGGGCTTTAGTATATACAGCGATTACAAAATCACCTGGTTTGGTGAAAGATGGGATTATAGTGACTGGTTTAAAATGGGCTACCTGGCCTGACGGAACAGCTTTATCCACTGCAGAGATCATAAAGATTTTTATCACAGTGATAAGGCATTGATTTACCTCTGACAGTAAATTAAACTGAGATGAGTGGTGCCGTAAGCATCTCCAGTTTGCTGGCTTGGCTCTCCTGGATGTTGCTAACCCTGGAGGGAAAATGCTGAACAGGACTTCCAGCAGCTCCTGACTCCATGCAGCTTACAGCCCAGCGCATTAAAGATTACTAGCACTTATTTCAATATGTTGCAGTAGTAAGAGTTGACTACAAAGAAATGTGTAAGTCCTTAGCAAAACTGAGTATAGAGCAATGTAACAGCAATTTATATTTAATGTATATAACTGTAAAGTGATGTAACTAGAAAAAATTATAGCCTTACCTATAAAAAATTAGCTGACCCTTATCAGGCAGGAGTGAGGCCTCGAGCTTGTGCTAGATAGTGCAAAAATATCAGCGCAGTGCTCTGCAGTGGTCAGAAAGACCCAACAAATGTAACACTGGCAATTATTAGGGGATCAAAACTGAAGATGTAATTGTGGTAGGGTGCAAATCCAGGGTTCAGCCGCACATTGAGCAGTTCTGGTCGCCTCATCTCCAACAGATACATTGGAACTGGAAAACATGGGGAGAAGGGCAGCATGCTCGAAGCCATCGAACAGGGTGGGTAAGGGTGCCTACAAAGAGCAAAGGATGATAAGAACCAGGTTCAAAGCAACTCAGAGGATGTCATTCCTCATACAGTGGCACTAGCCCTGCAGAACGCTTTGCAAAGGGCATTTGGCAAAAGCATGTAAAAATCTCTCAGGGACAAGTCCGTGGAACAGAGCCCGTGGCAATTACCAAAGAAACCACAACCAGCTCATAAAATACCCTGAACTGAAAATATCAGAGGCTGGAAGATTAGCAGGGGGGAAATAGCAGATATGTTTGCCATTTTCTTACTGTTTTGTCAGTGTCTGCTTGCAGCTGGGTTGGGAAAGAGGACACCGGACTAACCGGGGCCTTGGTCTGATGCAGTATGGTCTGTGTTACATCGTACACCAGACTATAAAGCGTGGCTTTTCAGAGGCTGCTGTGTGTCCTACTCATCTGTTCTTGCTTTAGGGCCAGCAGCCTCCAAGATAGTGATGTGGAAGGCAGCCTGTGGTCATAAGAGCTTTGGGCATGCATTTCAGTCCACCACTGCACATGAATCATCGTCCGACTGCACCATGATAGATTTACCAAGGAACTGAATACCGTCCTTCACAAGAGTCGGTCTGAAGAGCCCTGCCTCAGCCTGCACGTCTGCAGCACAGGGAACTGGCCAGCAGCTGTCCTGTATCCCACTTACTGGCTTCACGCTCTGTAATTATATGAGAAGCCATGGAAGAAAAACAAGATTGATCTCTAGCAGGGACCCAGTGAGGATCAGGCAGTGAAAAATGTCTCTGGGTTGGGTTCAAATTATGCAGGAAGAGGGGAGAAGCATGTTGGAGCGATCCAGCTCTTCACCACATGGCCTTGCCATTGCTGAGATAGCTACAGCCGCTACGCCAAGACTAGACCTGTGAGAAGTACACAGCCACTGAAATGTATCCAGCCTCCAGGCCTTCTGCCTGCAGAAATGTAGCTGAGACTCGGTTCAGAGCACGATAAATCTCTGACATGCAGCTGAAGATTCAGGTAGTCTACCCGTTCCACCGTAGTTTGCTTTTTTCTTATTTTGTGTTGCTATTCTCCATCTGATAATAGTCACTTCTTGCTGACAAGTCTGGACGACTGTTTCAAAACACTTCCCTGAAAGAGGGATGTGGTGCTGGTTGTGGATATTTAGAGCCACTGCTCCGAGTGGTCACTGACGCTCAGAGATGGGAGAGTCTGTGTAAACAAGCAGGGAGACAGATCTGCTTTCATATGCTGACTCCAACGCCGTGGCTCTCCAGTCTCAGGAACAGCATCAGAAAAGACATCCCGCTGAACAGGGTCCTTATTTAAGCAGTGACTGCCTTAGCATGCTGGGTTCATGCCTACACCTTCGCTGGGTGTTACTGTGTTCTGGTGTCCTGTGTGTTTTTCATTATGGTTTCACAAAGTGATAACTGGAGATCCAGCTGTCTTCTGATGGCACAGATTCTAGCTGATGGCAGTCACACAGTACCTGTTCCCCTCTCTGGTGGAACGTGCACAAAGCTCTGCTGAAAGCTTCTGTGGGGTGACCAGGAAACACCAGATATTTTGATTCGTAATTGTCTCTGTTTACCTATTATCTTGGAAATTCACTGATTGATGTCCAGGCATGAAATGAAGTGATTGTTTGGAAGTTGTCGGGAAAACCCTCACATTTCAGGTGTGAATCACCTTTCTGGGTTTCGGCTAGCAAAGAGGCAATGTGGGTCGATGGACTTTTTCTTCCTGTAGCCTGAGGTGATACTGGCGTCCCCTCAAAGCCGTGAGTGGGGAGACAGCAGGGCTGTGTAAGCCTCCGGGCGCTGCGTGCCGCCTGTGCACACAGAGCAGCGCAGCTCTGCACTGCCTGAACCGGCCCCCGTCTGCGGCCACAGCCTCCGGCTTCTGCAGCTGCGAGGGCTGCCCCAGCTGAGGGCCCTGGCAAACTGATCCCATCCTTCATCTCTCTAAAACTTACCTTTATTCTCTTTCCCAACTTTCGATTATTTGGATGGATGTACTGTTTTTTCCCCTCCATCTGTATTTCTTTCCTAAGTTACCTCAAGTGTAATTCCACAATTGTTCTAAAATAATTCTGTAAAAATCTCTTTAAACGTTTGATACCAAAAAGTTTTGCCTACGGTGTATTTTAAATTGTATTCCTGAGGACTTATTTTACAAGTGTTAAAAAAAATAATTAAAACACCTGAAAGCTGACCGAATTCTGCTCTTTTTGTGTGCAAGGCAAGAGACTGGCATAGACTAACGCTGGCTCAGCTGTCTCTCCGAGTAGCGCAGCTCATCCTCATCTTGGTGGGAGCTGAACTCCCGTGCCTGTGCGCTTGCGGGGCCGCGGTGGGCCGGGGGCCACGGCAGCCGAGGCACAGGGGTGCCGGGGGAGATGGACCCACGGCTCTGTGTGGTGGAGCGAACAGGCAGCGCTGTCCATCTTGCACAGGTTTCCAGCTGTCCTCAGCCACAGTTTCTGGTTAAAGCCCTGGGACGGCGGCGGAGTTTGCTGAAAGAGCTCATGAGGCTTTCACCCTCCGCTGGTGGCACCCTCGTCCAGCCGTTCCTTTGCCTGGAGCTGGTGCTGGTGGTAGCTGAGTGTCGATGGCAATCCTCTGCCGAGCCTTTTACTTGGGACTGTCCCTAATTTCCTTGGAAAATGCCTTCAAACTTACCGTGCTGTGCCAGCTTCTAGAGGTGCCACAAGGGCACGTTCCCCATACCTCTGCTGCTCCCAGAGGGCTCATGGCTCCCTGCAGACCAAGCCGAAGTCCAGAGGCACCCCCAGGGTGATACCGGAGGGGAGCGATGCGGAGAGACACTCAGAGCCAGGGAGCTGAAGGAGAAGGGGAGAAGCTGGGAGCCCAGGGAGGGTGAGGAGGACCTTTGGCATGGGCACATCCCGCCAGCACCGCAGTGATGAATGCAGCAGCAGGAGCGGTGCCATGGGCCTGGGCTGGTGGTGCACAAGGTGACCCTGTCTTGGACGGGGCGATGCCAGGAGCTTCTTGTGGGATAACTGGTGTCGCCGCCACCCGCCCAGCGGAGCGGCAGTGGAGGTGTCGTCTCCTCGGCGCCCCGGGGAAGGGGCCAGGGCTCTGCGCACGCCTCCTCCCGTGGCTCTGCACGCGGAGTGCTGGAAGAAAGCATTGATCAAAACAGAACAAAGAGGAAGAAAACACGACTGACTACCACGAATATTATTTTTTTTTCTAGCTGTTCAGAGAGCCTCCAGGGTAATTCAGAAAGGCACAGAGTTTATTTCTAGACCTGCTGCACTTCCATGTAATACTATATGGTAATTATGTACCGATTTTGCACATAGCTGTTAATTTTAAGTGACACTGAAGCCCCATGTGGTTAATGGTGGGGTGAGGCAGCCGGCACTCACTGCAGGAGGAGAAGGCCGGCGGTGCGGGGAGGGCTGGGGGCCGCAGCCAGGCCCACCGTTATCTCAGCTGTCACCATGGACTCTTCCACCCTCACAGACGTTAAACAGCTTCACGTTTGTCCCCTCTGTCTCGGACTTTCTCTTTCAAAACCTCTGGCAGTGCATGGCCACAGCCGAGCTGGACGCTGCCTCCTGTGGGCTCAGTCCCGCTCGCCACTGGCTGCCCCCATCCGCTGCCAACAAATGCCGGCAGGTCGCTGCTTCTCCGCATCCCCCCGTGTCTCGCCGACCTCCCTGGCCGAGCCGTGGGCTCGGCAGAGCGAGCAGATCCCACCATCTCCTCCCCAGGCTGGTGGCACACGCGAGCGGGATGGGGTTCAGCTCTGCCTGGAGCACTGAGCTTTGCCAGGAGGCTGGAGAGGGCTCTGCCGGCCAGTCCTGCCGCCCAGAGACATGGCTGCGCTGCGGAGCGACTGCGGCCACTCCTCTGGATCCTCCCGGCACTCCGGCACAGCCAGGGGCCAGGGGCTGCCTGAGCCATGGTCCTGGCTCCCGGGCGGGTGCCTTCGGTGGAGAGAGAGACTGCATGGACTGCATGGTGGAGAAGGAGAGTGGACGTTTCCAGGTGCCCCGCAAGGTCCCGCAGTCCCGGGCATCGCGCACCAGGGTGAGCTGGGGGCTGAGGCGGCGCCAGCCGGGGAGGGGGACACCCCGTCCCCAGGGAGCTCTGGGGCGGTTGCAGGGGCGGCATGGGCCAAGGCCGGGGCTGCTGCTGGGCTTGGGCAGACATTGAGTGTGTTTGCAAGAGGATTAAGCAAAATAAGCTGTTGGGTTCCTCCATCCCCCCGTTCATGAGGCCTAGTCACTTCTTCACCTTTCTTTGCCCATGTGGTATTTACAGGCCCATATTTTAAGCCCACTCGTCCCCTCAGGAGCGTGTTACGGGCTGGCCAAACATTATGTGGTCGCCTGCAATGCCACAAGGACCTGAGCTGCACTCTCCCCGCGCAAAGCCCTGTACAATAATGCTGCTTTTGGGAGCGTGCACCCAGCAGGCACGGCTGTTGGCGTCTGGTGTCTGCTCAGCTTTATTTTGAGGTATTTAAACTTAGCAAACTGGCTTTTTTTAGGTCCGTATGCACAGATCAGGTGGTCACCTGTGGCAATATGTTTATTCACAGATTCTAGCTGCTTTCAGGGAACAGCCTTCTCTAAACATAATTAGGGCTATTTAAGTAGCTGCTCACAATTACCTCTCGGTTGACACAAAACACCACATACTCCCTCCTTGAGCAATAACTCCTGGAGATACAAGGGGGGAAAGCCACAGGCAACTTGCTGCTGAGTGCCTCAAAGATTTTTATGATCCTGCTGTAAATGAATGTTGACTTTTGAAAAGCTGCACACCTAGAATACTCTGCCATTATATCAGTTTTCAAACTAGCAGATTTACCTGGCAGTTTGATGGTTGTTAATATCCTTTAACCTCCTTCGCCTTTGTCTGTATGAAGTAGGCAGTAGACAGATGAAGAAAAGCCTGATTCGGGGATGGGTGTGCACAGCACGTCCTTTCAGCTCCGGTGAGTAAGCCCGGGAGCAGGACTAGGGATGGCCTCTGGGAGAGGAAGAATGGGAAAACCTTGGCACAGAGAGGAGGGGTGAAGCTTGAAAGGTTGGACGACATCAACAGAGGACAGTTTTCACGTCGTGATGACCATGTTCCTTTCCTTGGCGCCTCTCCTCGCCCCAAGACTGCAGTGCTCCTTTTTCCTCTCCTCCTTGCCCTCTCCTTCCCCTTTGTCTCCTCTGCTGTGTCATTTCTTGCCGCCTTTCTTTGCCCTTCGACATTCGCACTGTCCTCCCAGGCTCCATCTGTGGTGGCAGCGGCACCCTCTCCCTCACCCATTCCCACCGTGCCCCTCATGCACGGCACTTCCCTCCACCCGCCTGGCTTGTCCCTCGCTCGCCGGCGGGCCTGGGGCTTGGGGGGATAAAGGGTCAGGGTCCTTCAGAAGACAACTTCTCAGCACCAAGAGGATGGAGAGTAGACATAAGAATTCACCTCTCCAGGGATGTGACTGCTTGCTTTGAATGAAAAATAAAGTCATTGTCAGATCTGGGGGATTTGCTTGGTGCCTTCCTGTCACCAGACCATTTGGTTTTGATGAGAAGGAAATGCCACCAATTGGGAATGCTGAATTCACATCTCCCACAGAGAGAATTTCAGCCAGAGAAGTTTTTCTAGGTCGAGCAGGAATGTGCAATTCAACACATGTAAGAACTTTCCTGAGAAACTCTGTAATGCTATTTTAGGATTTCATTATTTTATTATACCAGGATTTTAGGAGTGATGCAAGAACCAGGAGCTTACACAGCTTTGGTAGAAACTTCGCATTCCCTGCCGATACATCATCGCTGGCTGACCCGCCCAGAGATTTGGGTGCCCAGGGAGCACAGAGCCAGGGCTGGCGTGTTGGATCACACGGTGGAAACCTGCCGCAACCGCGTTACTCCAGCTCGCGCTGTTCCTGTACCATCTAGCACTGTGACAAATACAATTACTCTAACACCAACAGGGAAATAAGAAACATGAAAGACACAAAAGCTGTTTATAAAGACCTCCCTTCCTAAAAATGTTATTAACTATTTCATAGTTTCATAACATCTTTCTGAAATATCCCAGGCTAAGTCCTGGAGGAGGATGAAGCTGAGCCAACTGCAGGCAGAATTACAGACAATGCTATTTACCAGGATCTTTTCTAACAGGATGTACCAAACAAACAAAAACCCGTCATAATTTTTAGACCTTTTTTTGCCATATTACCTGCATGTCTCACACGACCTGTTTCATTATTTTCCTTCCTGATAACCAGCCTCATCTGTTACCCAGCCACTGCAAACCAGTGCACAACAGAAGGGTCTGAAGAACGGTACTGCACCAAATTTCTCTGTGTGTGCTTTGACTTCTTCGTGCCAGCTGCACGGTGGGAAGAGAGGCTGCATTAGAGCTCAGAATTCACCCCTGTAAATCTGGGTGTTCACGGTTATGCCATGCCCTGCGTACCAGCGGTGCAGCAGGAAGGAGGCAGCCACTCCGGCCGCTCCCGCAGGGACTCGCGCTGTGGGACTGGGGGTGGCTCACTTCCCGCTGCTGTTGTCCCAGTGTTAAAGGGTGCACTGGCACGTGCGTCGCACACGAGACGATGCAAAAAGAGACATGGGGAGGTTAACTCGACTGTTTCCTCGGCGTTTCACTGCCGTCTGGACTCCCCACATTTTTTTCCTGTGAGTTGCCTGCATGTGGTTTCAGTGGAGAAGTTCTTCAGCTTTTGTCCTTCTTCCTGCCCTAAATAATTTCATTTCTGGGATTCCAACAAGGCCATCATACTAAATGGATTATAAAACTCACTTGTTCTTTAGGCTCAGCAGGAACAAGGTTGCCCCTGTAAGGGCTCACACTAGTTTGAGCGACGTTACCCTGGGTCTGTGCAAGCGCTGGTGAGCAGAACCTGGCCCCAGACTCGGCCCCAGCGGGTGCTGAGCTATCAAAAGTCATCTGGAATGAGTCTCATTTTCAGAGCAGTGCAATTTTCTCCACAACGATGTTATCTTTGTTCCTCAGTTTCTGGCAGCAGAGCTGCTCACACATGCTATTAGCAGATGGCAAAAGACGTACATGGAATTTGCTCTCTGAACATTTCTTCCATTCTTCCTCTCAGACTGAAGAAGTGCAAATTCAAGCTAAAAGCATGTACTAACCACAGCTCTTTTCCAAACAGGGCTACAGAGAGTTAAAGGCAGGCTCCAGCAGAAACGTCTCAAATATTTCAGTCTCTCTGCTGTAGTTTAACTACTCAGCACATACCCTTTAGTCAGAAATGCAGGGAGTGCATTTCTGTAAGGCCATGCCCCTCGGTGCCCTTATGTCAGCTCCTTTTGGGGATCAGCTGTTAACAGGCAGCAGGCACTGCAGGAAGGCAGCAAACTTCCACGCAGTCTCTCCAGTAAGTTGAGGCATCCATCAGCTTGGCTGTGGGCTTGGCAGAGTGTGGTGCACTCGGTGCAGACCAAGATGAACACATAAATTTGAGGATCAGGCAAACAAATTGCCTGAATGGGAGTGAGTTCAGGAGCATGAACGTGTGTGCGTTGTTCAGCCTCCGAAAGGAGGGGGCATGAGCTTGACGAACTCCACCTCATCCCATATTTAGCTGCTGTGAGCTGAAATGAAACTGGCCTTGCAGTGGGGCTGCTGTCAGAGGGAGTCGGAGCGCTGTCGTAACCATCTGCTCGAGTCCTCTCCTCAGTCACCAGTCACTTTGATCTGGATGTCTTGCCTAGGAAAAGAAATGGCTTTTTGAAAACTCTTCTTATTCAGGGTTCTTCTTTTATTCTTCTTTTATAATTTTTGTTCCCGCTTCCCTAAACTGAGGCAAATCCTGCTCAGAGTTGCTCCTGCATTTGATGGCGAACACACACAGATGCTTTGAGCCCGCCTCAACCTTCAGATCTCACATGAGCACTTATTTGTCATCTGTTCTGCTTTTCCCCCAAAGGACAATTTTATCCCAAGTTCATGCGTTCGTGCTGAAAACCAGCAGAACATTTCCAAAGGCCCAAAATTCTGTGGAAACTCGAGACTAATGCTTTGGATCCAAATTTAAACTCGGCACGTTGACCCCATGTAGCTACAAGTGGCACAATCTCACGTCAACAGGAACGGCGCAGCAGTTCCAGTCTTTCGGGAGAGTTGTGCTCAGGTACCCGTTCCGCAGTTCACCGCACCTCTGCCCACCTGCCACCACCGGCTCCTGCTTCACGTGGCAGCACCATTCACGGCTCTGAACTGCCTCCTGGAGGGGGGCACCCAGCCTGCAAGCAACCTCCTTTCACCCAGTGATGACCGTTAGATAGAGCTAACGGTGGGTTACCAACTGTTAACTAGCCGTAGGCTTAGGTACTAACCCTACGGTTACTAACCATAGGGTTAGAGCTAAGGGTTACCAAAACTGCCACCTTAGACTTCCAGAGGGCAAATTTTACTCTGTTCAGAAGACTGCTAGACAAAATCCCTTGGGAGGATGCCCTTAAGGATACAGGAGTCCAGGAAGGATGGACATACTTCAAGAAAGAAGTCTTAAAGGCACAGGAGCAGGCTGTTCCCATGTGCCGAAAAACAAGTAGGCAGGGAAGGAGGCCAGCCTGGCTAAATAGGGATCTCTTGCTGGACCTCAAAAACAAAAAGAGAGTCTACGACCTTTGGAAGAGGGGGCAAGTCTCTCATGAAGACTATAAAGATGTAGTGAAATTATGCAGGGAGAAAATAAGGAGAGCCAAAGCGCAGCTAGAGCTCAACCTAGCTGCAGCTGTTAAGGATAATAAAAAATGTTTCTATAAATTCATTAACAACAAAAGGAGGATTAGGGAAAATCTCCCTCCTTTATTGGATGCAGAGGGAAACATAGTCACAAAGGATGAGGAAAAGGCTGAGGTGCTCAATGCCTACTTCGCGTCAGTCTTTAGCAGTGGAACTAGCTGTTCCCTGGACACCCAGCCTCATGAGATGGGACACAGGGAGGGGAAGCAGAATGAGAGCATCATGATTAAAGAGGAAGAGATCAGTGACCTGCTATGCCGCTTGGATGCACACAAGTCTATGGGACCAGATGGGCTGCACCCAAGAGTGCTGAAGGAGTTGGCAGATGTGCTCGCCAAACTGCTTTTCATCATTTACAGGAAGTCATGGCTAACTGGGGAGGTCCCAATGGACTGGAGGGTGGCAAATGTAACATCCATCTACAAGAAAGGCAAAAAGGAGGATCCAGGAAACTATAGACCTGTCAGTCTAACCTCGATACCAGGGAAGGTCATGGAGCAGGTCATCTTGAGTGCCATCAAAACCCACATAATGGGCAACCAGGGGATCAGGCCTAGTCAGCATGGGTTTATGGAAGGCAGGTCCTGCCAGACAAACCTGATCTCCTTCTATGACAAGATAACCAGATTATTGGACGAGGGAAAGGCTGTTGATATTGTATACCTGGACTTTCGAAAAGCATTCGATACTGTCCCCCATACAATTCTCATGGAAAAACTGGCTTCACACGGTCTGGATGAGCATATGATCTGCTGGATCAAGCAATGGCTGACTGGAACATCCCAAAGAGTGGTCCTCAATGGATTTAAATCCAGCTGGCGGCCGGTCACAAGTGGTGTGCCTCAGGGCTCAGTGTTAGGACCATTTCTGTTTAACGTCTTTATTGATGATCTCAATAAGGACATAGGGTGTATCATCAGCAAGTTTGCAGATGACACCAAGTTAAGCAGGAGTGTTGATTCCCAGGAGGATAGGGAAGCTCTACAGAGAGACTTAGATAGATTGGATCATTGGGCCAACATCAATGGTATGAGTTTCAACAAGGTCCTGCACTTGGGCCACAATAACCCCACGCAGCGCTACAGGCTTGGGGAAGTGTGGCTGGAGAGCTGCCTGGCAGAAAGAGACCTGGGGGTTCTAATTGACAAGCGGCTGAATATGAGCCGGCAGTGTGCCCAGGTGGCCAAGAAAGCCAACGGCATCCTGGCTTGTATTAGAAATAGCGTGGCCAGCAGAAGTAGGGAGGTGATTGTGCCCCTGTACTCAGCACTGGTGAGGCCACACCTCGAGTATTGTGTCCCGTTTTGGGCACCTCAATACAAGAGAGATATCGAGGTGCTGGAGTGAGTGCAGAGGAGGGCAACGAAACTGGTGAAGGGCCTAGAAAACAAATCATATGAAGAGCAGTTGAAGAAGCTGGGACTGTTTAGTTTGAGGAAGAGGAGGCTGAGGGGAGACCTCATCACTCTCTACAACTACTTAAAAGGACACTGTAGAGAGGTTGGTGCTGGTCTCTTCTCACAGGTACTTAATGACGGAACGAGAGGGAATGGCTTCAAGCTCCAACAGGGTAGATTTAGACTGAACATTAGGAAAGAATTTTTCACAGAAAGAGTGGTCGGGCATTGGAATAGGCTGCCCAGGGAGGTGGTTGAGTCACCATCCCTGGATGCATCTAAGAGCCGTTTAGATGTGGTGTTGGGGGATATGGTGTAGGGGAGAACTTTGCAGAGTAGGGTAGATGGTTGGACTCGATGATCCCAAGGGTCTCTTCCAACCTGGACAATTCTATGATTCTATGAGCTCTTCTCCCGCACACAGTGCTCCAATTAAGCCTCTGCCTGGAAGGCCTCGAGCCCCACATCTTGCCCCCTCCGGTCGTGCCTCAGTGCTAAGGTGAGTGGCTGTGCAGCACGCAGCCTCTGGCTGGAGGTGCTCCACCCTGTGCCGAGCGCCGCAGCATCGCTGGGAGCGGCACTGCCACGGGGTACCACCGTCTCAGGCAAAGCCACCCTCACCCCTGCGGCAGCGCCGGGGGTCTCGCTGTTGTCTCTGGCCCTGTGGACAGCTTCATAAGCTGTGCAAAGCGGACTGTGTCAGCTGTGGTGACACTGATTCCTCCGGTGGCGCGTGCAGAGCGGCCCTGCCCAGATGTCCTTGGCCCTCCCAGCCACAGTAGACACGGCATCCCTGGTTTGCCCATGCCCTGGGTGAGCCCTGCAACTACCAGGTGAGGAAACCACAGCAATCCCCACCACTGCAGAGGTGCAGCACCAGGCTGTCTCACCCCAGAAACATCAAGGGTCTTGGACCAGCAGCAAGATGCAGAGAAGACCCAGGAGTGTGAGCCCCAGCGGGCACAGGACTGGGTGACGCATGGCGCACGTGGCAGAGCCCTACAGCCGGGTGCATGCTGGGCCGCCGCAGGAGCTGCGCTGGCAGGCGCTACACTCACAGGGCACCTTCACATTTGATTCAGCGTTTAGACACCTATCTGCAGGCCCAGGGGCTGATGCCATGCCTTGAAGTATGAGCCCACTCACCCTTAGTAAACCCCAGGTAAAATCCCCAAAGGGACAGATAAATCAGAGACATGCTGCAGACCACAGTGGGACACAATCAAAACCTGTCTTCAAAGGACTTCTCACGCAGAACAGGTGATGATGCCCCATGGATACTGGAGGTTACTGCCATTTTATAAAGCAGGATTGAAAGACTGGAGTACTCAATTCAATGATTGCTACCTGGCTGGATTTAAATTTCATTTTTTCAAGCCACTATCTCAAACGTAAAATCTGAATTTTTTTTCCACAAAGATTCTTGGTCAAATAATTAAAAACTGCTTCAGTGGTACAATTATCATGTTGATGCTCTTGTCTTTGCACCCTGCATCAGAGAATTTGCTCCCTTTGTTAGATAATGCAGCCCGAAGGGGCACTGACTACTTGCTTTTGTCCCTGAACGTCTTTAAGTTCCAAGATCATTTAAAATTTGCTTCCATACAAATGTACTTCCTATGGCACACGGTGCTCTCTAATCAAGGATGGAAATCCAATTCCCCAGCCTCAAGAATGCTTCAAGTTTTCAGGCGTTGCTGTTCTCACCGCGTATGAAGACCCCTCTCTCTGCGCACCCCTGCAACTCCGCCAGCAGCTCAGAGCAGAGGGCCAGCACGTAAAATGCTACTTTGTGCCTCTGCCAATACTAAACTATTTAAGTCAATACTAAACTATTGTATGTGCACCTGGTTATACCTTCCACTGAAAAGCATGGCAGAGGCACTTTTGTGCAAACCATGGAATTTATTTCCTTAAAAAAGTATTTTCCCTGAAGCGTAATAGAGATTGCAGCCCTAGATAACGCACTTACTGTGTTCCATTGTCAGGAGCACGCAGTGGGAAGAGCTCAAAGTACTGCAGAGAGGGCATGGCTGGACCCTGACATGAGCACTGGTGCCAACTGACCTCCTGTGTGTGGGGCAACCAATGGCACAAGGAAAGAAGAGACATGGGGAAAAACAGGATTTGTGTTACATTTTTGTTGTACTTGAGGAAAAAAAAGAATTTGGCATCTGGCTAAGAAAGCAAAGTACAATGCATTCTACAATTCCTACCTAATTCTGTAAAACAGCTTATATCGAGTGCTATTGATACCTCACGTCTCTCCGATTGTTACTTTCTTTTAAAGTTCAAAGGCAAAAAGCTGCTTCGAGTCAGCTACACTTATTTGCCCTTTCCTTCCCTTGAAGCAAACACAACGAGTAGAATTCCCCGGCATATTTCTCTCCGTCCTGAAGTTTCTGTTCTCATTTGCCCTCCGCCACCTACTCAGACCCCTTTTCACACATGGGTGAACGTAGAAAGTCATTTAGAGTGGGAACCACGTGAACCAGTTCAGTGAACATCAGGTAATTGTGCCTCAGAGGCCTTTATGAAGGTCAAATATTTCTGGGTAATTTTTCCAGCTACTTTCTTTGTTAAACGCAAGTCCACTGGAGCTGGGAAAAGAACAAGGTAGCTTTGTAGAAGTGTCTAAATCATTTGCCCCGTGAATCCGCCTGCCCCATATCCCTCCATGTTTCCCTTCATTTTCTCACCAAGACGCCCATCTTCACAAGTCGTCACAAGCCTCTGCAAAATTTGTATCCTTTCCTGTTGCCCTGAGAATGGCTGAGATTTTCAAATACACTTCTCCATAGATTCTTACACTTCTAAGTCCCTTCCAAGTTTTTGCACAAAAGGCTCACTTCACATTGGCGTGATATGAAAACCAATCTAAAAATCACCCATGAAACAGACAGACAGACAAACTGGAGTGTTTGTGAACCTGGCAATCTCTGGGTGCTGTCTCTGTAATTTCTCCAATGTCAAGCATTATAGGTGAGTTCACGCTGCAGCTTTTCCTTCCGGGCATTATAAATTTGGGTATTACCACTAACAAACAAATAAACTTTGTGATAATAAATAGCAAATTAAAACATTGATTTAAATGAACCAGCAAGTGTTACAGGCACAAGATGGTCACATAATCCCAACACTTGTACAAAACCAGACAAAGGCCATCAAACAAAATTAAAGGTACTTTATGTTCTTCTTTAATATGTGCAATTTCAACTTCAGAAGTAAATAAATTTGTTTTATACTAAGAATGGAAGCACAAGAGGAACTTTGCTGAATAAATTTTCTATTTTAAGTGAGATTTTAATTTAATAAACTGGATTTTTTTCTGAAAAACAACTTGTAATCAAGAACAGAACAATGCCACTGAGGCTGTAAATTCATCAAAGCAAAGGCTTTTTTAGATTGCAGAACCTAGCACAACAAGGCCCTGGTTTGTCCTCTCAGGAATGCAGCACCAATAAATAACAATGCGGTGAGTTCCCAATCCCAATTCTTTACCATTGCTCCAGACACTACAAAGGTTATGCAGCGTTTGCGTGGCACAGGATTCCTTTCCTGCACACAACGGTGAATGTGCACACGTGTTTCCAGACTCTGGACAACCCGGATTTGGTGGCAGTTGTGGTCAGATATACGTGGACAGATGCACATGAATGGGCAGCTGTATGCTGAAATGGGCTCATTTTAATTAAGAAAAACACGAATACTGACAAATATATTTGAGAAAGTAATTTTAATGTAATGCAGGCACATTTATTGCCAATCCCCAGTGCAGCTGCAGCGGGGAGCGCTTTGGCTACTGCCGGTGACCCAAGAAGCGAAGGGCGAGCTCTGCGCCCCGCGCCTGGCAGCGGTCCCCAAGAGCCGAGCTCACCTTCCATTGCGCACTGCGCCGATCGTAACTGGGCACAAACCCCTTTTCCCCACGGACTCCATCTCCCATGGGCTCCGGGTGGGGGACGTGGGATCCGTCTACCTGCTCCTCCCCGTCACTCCCCCACAAAGACGACAGTCGCACCGCCGCCGCATCTGCTGCCGGAAAGCCTTCCCCCACTCAGCCCCATGCGGCGCTTCAGGCTCACCGTCCCCAGCGTGGTGCTCTGCTCCAGCCAGAGCTAGAACTGTGCTTAAAATACATAAATGCCAGAAAAACTCCACACCTCATTTAAAGATTTAGCTCAAACTCCTGTGCCATCCTGCTCGGGAGAGGAAGGGGGGCCTTTGCAAGAATTATTAACAAAAAAGCTGCTGCCAAATGCCCTCGCAAGCTGGTAAAGGAAAGCAGTCACTGCCCCAGCACAGCCCTCTGGGTCAGGCTGAGCCACGCTGGGCTCCTGGGGCTGCCAGAGCTGTTGGCCTCATTGACGAACCCCACAAAAGCCCCTCTGAAGCTTCACCCTGAAGGAATGCGGTATCCAGCAAGGACTGACAGTGACCAGAGAGATAAAGTCCCCGCAGGTATGTGCTGCCAGGGAACAGCGGGAGTTGTGCAGGCTGGAATAATCCCTCCTCAGCGCGGGAAGGGCAGGGCACGGAGGGGTGATGGGTACTGCTGGCTTAGAGAGAGAAAATGAAAGAGCAGATTCAAGGCTGGAAGAAATCCGCTTTTCAGTGGCAACATGCTACTGCCCGAGAATCAAACTACTCGTTGCACTGCGTTTTCTTTGGGGATGCTGCTGAAGAACAAGGAACAGCTCTCCTGTGAAGCTTCACCGGGCTTTCTGTGTACGCCAGACGACTAACTCTGGCCACGTGTCTACGTGGCTGTGCTGAACAGATGTTACTTGTTGCTATCTGAACCTATTGCTGCTGCTCTTCCTGGGCGCAGCGTCATTATGGCTGTACTGGGCAAAGCAGCCGTCTGCCACACACCTCATCAAATCTGGAAATCCAGCATTTACTTACTACAGTTGCTCCAGATTTGAGCTGAAGATAAAACCCATTGGTTTTCAGGGCATTTGGATGTTTGCTAGACATTTTTGTTGCTTTTGGAGTAGCTGTCAGAGGCAAAATGACTGGAAAAGCTCAAGGATGTCCTTTGGGGGCAAATCAAGATAAAGCGTAGCAGTGAACTGCTCTTATCTCCTCCTGCCTACAGCCCTGCACTGCTGCGATCTGTTGATTATTTCTAGAGCTTCCACAAAAAGTAACTTTTGCAAGCTGTCGTTATTGCACAAGGATCTGCACCTCTACTGGGAACATGTTGCACAAATCAAGATGATGAAAGTGACTCCACTGTATGGAGCTCTTCTGGAGACCAGAGACTGCCTCCGGCTTTCGACGCTGTCGAAGACATAGGGACAGCAAATTTGCCTGAGGTTCATGCAGCCCAACGGTGTCTCCAAGAGCTGTCATTATCAGCTCCTCAGGGGAAGGCAACCGAAGTACTCAGGGCTGACTGTATCACTTTAACCACATTCTTGCAGACCATTTCAAAGATTTCCAGTAGAGGCATCAGACCTCAAAAACATTTCCAATCTTCTGGAAAGTATTTGCTCTTCCCAACATTTTGCAGACCATAACGGAACAGAAGCAATGATTACACAAATGCAGTTCCCATGAGGTTGTTTGGTAAGAAAGCTTGACATTAACCAGCAGGTCAATGGATTACCTCTGAAGCCTTTTAAAAGGCTCAGCTACAGCAGCCGACTGCCATTTCTCAGCCATAAGTGCTGGCTTACACAGTGAGATCCACACTGCGGTTAGCTCAACAATGCCGCTTTCACGTTCTAGAACTCTTGAGCAGAAAAGCCCTAGTTTGGGAGGTTTGTTGTTCAACTTACTGATTTGCTGCTCCTTGGCTGACAGCTGAAGTGGAGACGTGTCCCCCTGCTCACCCGGTAAAGCGTGGTTCTCCTGAGAGAAGGTCCTCCCCAAATGTCCCCGCAGAAGGCGCAGACACCGAGATTCATGGCATTTTGGAGCTGTCGCTTGGCGGCACGTGCGCTGAGCTGCTCCCTGGACATGTGCTGCTAGCAGCCGCGAGCATCAGCTCAAAGACAATTTCCAAGAAACCCCGTTTGAGACATTTAAGGAACATGAATTAATTAGGTACCTTCCATAGGCAAAAAAATCTGCATAATGCTGCAGATACCAACATATGGTTGACCATCTTGCCCCACATAGCGTGTCACAGCAAGACACGCTGCTGCTGCTTCTGCACAAGACTTACCAGCCACAAAGCTCTGCACTTTGCATGGGCTGGGAAGATCCTTGGGTGCCAAAATAGATGGTGGGTGAGCTAGAACTGCCGGGCTCCATAAAGGAGCTGCAGGTGAGAGAGCCTGAGATAGAATGAGATGTTTTCAGGGTGTTTTTGTCAACAGGATTCCAAGGAAAGGGACCAGGTGCCCCTGGGCTGGGGGAGGGCTGAAGATATTCAGCTGTTGGTAGGAGGAGGGTAGCTCGAGGAATGCTCACTAAACAGGACCCTCTCATTCGTCGGAGACATTCATCTTGCCAGACACTGCTGTGGCCACCTTCCCTTCGCCCCTCGCTTGCGCTGCCTGGCTCTGGCAGGGAGCACAGCCGAAACGGAGGGTTGCAGGCTGCACAGCGCCTTTTTGCAGGTGCAGGAGGAATCACCATCCCTCTCCTGCGGTGAGTGGGATGAGGCTGAGCTAGATTTGTGTGGGATGGAGCGTCCCCCAAGCGACACTAACACACGACGCAGCACGTGTGCCAGCAGTGAACAGTGCCCTGCCCAGGTACGGCTACAAGCTGTGGGCAGAAGAAACCACCCAGCCGCGCACCGCGTGCCACTCGGTGTCACTCACAGCATCATCCTGCACCAGTACCATTCCACAGAAATACGTGTTCTTAAAGAAATAAGAAAAACTGCGTTAACTCTAATTATTTCTAATATTATAACTGTCCATCACATGCACACATCAACAGTTTTCTCTACTAAGTGAAAACAGAACATCTTTTAATCAGTCCTTTCTGCATGTTTAAAGAACTGCTGTTTGACTTAGAGTACTCTCTTCCCTTCATGCCCGCTTTGATTTCTTTATACAAGTCAAGATCCGCTCCAACTGCATTTATCTTGTACATGTGTTTGGAACGAAATATTTCATAACATGCACATGGAGATCTATTTTGAGTAAATATGAAATTCTATAATTAGAAAAAAATAGAGACCAAACTATTTCAGTATTCTCAGACTACAAACATGTTGTTTGTCCCCATAATAGCAGTCTAGAACTATAAAATATATGGTATAACATTTGCAATGTTTAAAAAACAAATATATATAGCATTTGTTAAAGACACATTGTCTTTGACCCATTGTAAAATCAGCTATATTTAATAACTTTTAGTTACGGAGTGTATTTGCAAACTGTAGTAAACCACACAATTTGAAAAATGCAGGGAATAAAATACTATCTGTGAGTATCAGTGCTACCTAAAAGAGTATGGCATCCAGATATGAGATCTCAGCTTGTATCCCTCCCACAAAATACATTTATTTTGTGCATTACTTAGCGGTTTGGGGTCAAAATGTGACCCAAGCTGGAAGAGGTCCGGTGGTGTCTCTGCCAGGCTGCACGGGAGATAAGCAGGCACCCTCAGGGCACCCCAGGGGTTGGGGTGGCTTTGGCAGGCAGGGCAGGGGTCTGTAGTTAGCAGAGGTGGACCTCTCCCTCTCTCTCTCTCTCTCTCCCTCCCCCTCTCCCTCTCCCTCTCATCTCCCTCTCCCTCTCCCCTTCCTTCTTGTCTCCCTCTCCTTCTCCTCTCCCTCTCATCTCCCTCTCCCTCTGATGGCAACCCTGAACTGCCACCACCGGGCAAGCGTGTGTTCCCAGTATAAGTATGGACACCTTTAGTGAATGATACGCCGATTTCCCCTGCTGGGGTGGATGCCGGGAGCTCTCTTTAATAGCAGTACTGGTTCATTCACGATTTCAGTGGCTCCTTCACGGCGGGAGCACAAAGGACGAGGCTGCCTGAAGCCAGCGGGCTCCCGCGGGGGGAGCAGCAGACCCCCGGAACCACTGCTGACCACAGAACCCGGCGCAGAGTGGAAAGAGAGAGTCTTAATTAGGATTAAAGGGAAGTAACTGGCTTAGTATAATATGACAGCTGTGCCAAAGAGAATGCCACATTTTATAGCTGCAATCCCTACTGTCAGATCTCTGTGCTGTATTTTGGGTGTTGGCCAAATTGTGCTGCCTGCAGAATATTCTCTGTTACTGTAAGTCACTGGAGAGGGGCAGAACTGTCTATATTTAGGCCACCAAGTCCCCCGTGTTAATCTTTACTCCCTCTTTGTTTTAGTACTCTGCTTTCTATTTTTACCTTGCATATTCTGCAGCAGGTCCGGGTGCTTGAAGAAGGCAGGCCGTCCTTTCCCCAAAAGAATTAATGGCCTTGTCTGTAGTTTGTTTTCTATTTAATAATGCAGACTATAAGGAATACTCTGACCAGAAAGCAGCAGGTCTGAAATGGAAAGCAAATGATAAATCACGGGGAGGTAGTAGAAAAGAAGGAAAGGAGTAACATTTGTAGTACAATTTTGCCTAGAATTTCAGTCGCAGCTGTGCTTGTTTAAGGTTATGAAGGTACATTTGAAAAAGAAAGCAAAGGACTTGTGGATGACAGACGCAAATTATAACAGTGACATTGCCAGATGAGGACAGAGCAACACTTGCTGTGTACCTTCGTGCTCCACCAGCCGGGCTCTCTGCCGTGCTTGCAGCCAACAGTACCGCGTTCAGCCAGGTAAACGGCTCACTCAGTCGGAAGCGTGGTAAAACTTGGCACCACATAAATAAGACAGTCATATACCTCTCATTGTAAGCCAGTGTTAGCTCTGAACAACTGATCTCTACGTGATGGGCTAATGGGAAAATTGGTATTTTCCATTAATGTGACCTTCAGGAGCACTGGTTTGCATTAGTGAATCAGTCTGGACACAAGTGCGCAGGACCACCTCGAGGCGCTTTCCTTGTGACGGGACGGAGCCTGGCTGGCCGCCTCCTCCCCGAAATGAGGGAGCAGCCGAGGTGCACTCAGGGAAGGGACCGGGGCTGCCGCTGGGTGCAGGGTGCTTCGCTCAAGCTCTGCCTGTCCCTGCTGGATGGCTCCTGCCCCGGGCTGACCACCCACCCTGCTTCCTCCGGCTCTCCTCAGAAGGAACCTGGTCCGGGCAGAACATTTTTCATCTCCTCCAGCTCTGTTGCTTTGTGAACTCACATACAGCAGCAATGCAAACTCGCACACACACCGCGCTCCCCTGCCACCCTCGAGAGCACCAGCAGTGCCAGGAACGTCCCCTTCTGTTTGCCCTGAGCCCTTTCTGCTTTCCACCGGGGTGGGGAGAGCAAGGAAAGGAGGGGAATTCAGAGGAAGAACAGCTGTTAGAGTGGTCCTGGAGCCGTCTCCCTCCCCAGACAGCACAGGGGTCCGCATTGTTCCCCCACCTTCCCCGGCGCTGCCCTGGGACGCTCCTCCAACAGTGGCTCGTGGGCAGGTTTGCACAGAAGACCTGGAGGAGGCAGCTGCTGCTCCCGGGGAGCTGCCTGCCCCGCAGGGATGCCTGGCACCGAGCGGTTGGTCATTTGCGCGTACCTTCCCTCGGCATCCCTTCTCTCCCCGGCTGCTGCTGCTGGACACACGCTGCAGGGGAGGGAAGCCGTGAGGTGCAGAGCGCCGTGGAGGGTGGGAGGTTCAAGCCATGCTGGCCGCGATCAGCAGTCTCAGAGCCCTTTCCCTGCAGGACGTGCTTTGGAGCAAACTTTGCGTGGTTTCAAGTAATACAGATCAAAGTGATATTCCCCACTAAAGAGGAATCCACTAACCAACAGTGATGCTTTTCCCAAAGTAGGAAAGGTATGAAGAGGAGCATAGGCAAGGAGAAGGGAAGAAATATGTTCGGAAAAAAGCTCCAGGGCTGCTGCTGATACGAAATGCACAACCTCAAACCTGTTCAGTGCACAAACAGCACTCTGGAAAGACAAAAAAAAAGGAGAGAAAAGGTTAAGAAGCATCTCTAAGCAGTGGCAGAGCCACCCTATCCCTATCAGTAACTGCCAGCAGCAGCAGGTAGGTAACTCGTGTTCTCATCTGTCTCAATAGACAAGAAAAGAAAAAAAAGGGATCAGGGAACAAGGCATTCTCCTGGGAGTGAGGAGCAGCAGTGTAGCAGGCTTACGACTACAGCACAGAGAATTTCTCTTTCCCTGCAAAGGAGTTTGCAGGTCCCAAGTGTTTTTAACCTCCACGGGGTTTGCTGGTGGTTGGTGTTCGCGGCGTGACGGCAACAGCAGGTCGGAGCGCGCTCCTCAGTGGCGGTAGCAGCACTCAGCCCTTCACAGAAGTTCCCCTGTGTAAAATCCAGCCGGGCGCTGCGGGTGTAAGGTCTGCCCTCCTGGCGCTGGAGGGCCGTGGGTCCTCCCTGCCCGGACCGGACTACAGACAGATTTAGCCAGAGCTCTGTCATCTGCCTGCACAAGTCACACGTTCCCACCGGGGATGTGTTTTACACCCCTGGCACTCCCGTCAGAGTGAAGTGAATGACCACACGGGGCAGGCAGAGCGGGACAGGGGTGCCGGGCACCGGGATGCCTGCGTCCTTTCCATCCGTGTCGCTCGCTGAGCTCACATGGGGTGCAGGGGCCCTGCCCTGACGCCGGGCCCAGGGGACAGCTGCAGGGGACACGCAGAACGACTCCAGCACGGATCTGTACCAGACAAAACATGGCAGCGAGGAGAGGTACTGACACGCAGGACGGAAGGGGGATAGTACAGGGAGGGTGGGGAGAGAAATTATTTCAGAGCTGGAGCTAATTTTGTAGAATCTGGCTGTTAAACAAAGAACCACAGTGTTTTTAAAATTCTGCTTATTGAATTAAGTCACGCTCCTGCCAACTGGATTACTTCAGCTGGCCGAACAATCTGACACCTCTTTTTAGAAAAGAATTTGCTAACATGACCAAGTCGGTATGACAGCATACCTAACCATCTCCTCCGCTGCGCTCTCAGGGAAAACCAGGCACTACAGCTGAAAACAAAGCCCTTTTATGGGAAACTTCTATAGAATTCAGAAAAGACTTGGAATAGAAATTAAAAGAAAACTCTATGCACTTTTATTTTAAAGCTTAACAGAATCATGAATTAGTACTTTTAGTCTGGCACTTTTAATGCATTTGCACTGATGTACAAAATGTGTACTCTTTGGCATTGATTTAAAAAGAAGTAATTCTGTTATTACACATTAACAGGTGCTTTTGAAACATGAGGTTTCTCCTTGGCTTCTGAGAACGTTCTTCATAGAAACACTCAAGATCAGGCTCTGAAGTCAGGTAAACGGTCTCCCTTCGCCCTCTGTGTCGGCGAGTATCGCACCGCCGGCACGGCTGGATGCTCCTGTTGCTGTTGGTACTGCAGCAGCTCTCACAGACCTGCACTGAGGTGGGCTCTTCATGGTGCCGCCAGGATTTTTGTACCCTAAGAGGCAGTTTTAGAACCAAACAAGTCTGCTTGGGAGAAGGGAAGTTTGGCTGTGTTTCATATAAGGGAGCAGACGCAAAAAGGTTATCCACGCTACCTGAGATCGCTGGAAAGGTTTTTTTGGATGCCAAAGCAGTGGCTTAACCTGAAGATACATGTCTGCTAAAAGGAAACAGCTATGAAACTTCAGCTTTTCTTAACTCCTTTACTGTTACAATTTAATTCCTGTGCAGTCTGAACCCCTGATATAAGTCATTCTCTCCCAAAACTGCCCTGCACACACGCTTCAGCTCTCCTTACAGCCTGGAGCTGTGACAGTGGAACAAATGCAAGCACACTGAGTTTTGAAAAGTTATGGGCACCCTCTGACTTCCTCTACAGTATCTCCAAGATATCATGACTTCTTTACCTCCAGGACAGCTCCATCAGTCTCTGAGGGCCTTTTCATTCCTCTGCAATCCAGCCCTGCCTTCTTGCCCACTGATGCCCAACTTGCTCTGAAATAAAAGCAGGTGGTTTAACCCCAGACAACACTTCCAGTGTTAAAACACTTGGATATCACAGGACAGTATTGAAGCAAAACAGCATACCTAGAAAGAGCTGGAACCCTTTGGGACAGAAATCACAACAGGATTTTTTGGGATGCCATTTGTGTGAGAGGTCGCTGTTCTGGAGAGTTCTTCGGTGGCTTTTTTTGTAGCTCAGATTCATTGATGGAAATCATCAGACTTCATTAGATCAAACCGTAACATCTCTCTGTGCCCACAGACAGATCATAGCCTTTGGCCACAATTTGTACCGATCATCGGTCCTTAAACTAAAACGAACTATATAATTGGCATAAAGCCTAGTACAGACA
Source organism: Pluvialis apricaria (assembly GCA_017639485.1). Classification (NCBI taxonomy): domain Eukaryota; kingdom Metazoa; phylum Chordata; class Aves; order Charadriiformes; family Charadriidae; genus Pluvialis; species Pluvialis apricaria. The sequence goes on from CM030014.1 coordinate 6,740,669, forward strand.
TATTTAGATCAGGTAATGACTTTAGCTTGAAGTTATTCTCAGTGAGCATAATCTAATATTCCCGAGACAGCTCCATATTAACTCAGGGCAAGATTTGATGGGGATTTTGCACCAGCTTAGTGAAATCAATTTACAGAACATGTCTTCAGTTAACCAGTTCAACTTCACACAGTTCTTTAAATAACAATCATTTTTACAGCTAGTGTTCATCTGAAAACGGGCCTGGCACAATGCAGCATGCTTTACTTGCCCCTTTTCTTTCTGATACTTGCTCAAAATGTGAGCTGGAGGAACAGAGACCTTTCCTTTAACCTCCTTTCACTGCTGGCGAGCCGGATCCCTGCATTCCCCGCAGGCACCACGTTGGTTTCTCGCCTCAGGCGCGGAAGGAAGCAGAGCCAAGACCGGAGCACCCATGGCTGGACCAAGGGCCAGGAGAATCCACAACGTGCCCAGATGAGGGGAGAGAGCAGAGGGGCTCCGGGGACCCCAGGGCTTCACGGTTCCCATGCTCCTGTGCCACCATCTCCTCGTGACCCTGCAGCATCACCCTCCTCCGGAGAGCGTCCCAGACGCCAGCCACACGCAGTTGTCACATTCAGGAGGAGGTGTGGGCATCCGCTCACTTGTGCCATAGCTTTACTGCAAAGGACACCCAGGTACAGAGCCACGTCGCGATACAGCAGAGAGGCGCACGCACAGCGTGCAGCCTCAGGCTTCGCCGACACTCCGGTAACACGGGAGTGATGGAGTGCGGCTGCAAAGAGCCTTAACGTCAACCCGCAGCCCTCGGCTGTCGGTTTGTTGCCCATTGTAACGCACTGGTCACAAGGTACACCTCAGTGAGCTGTGCACCTTCTTTAATATCGTAATTTGAACATATCTGCTTTTTCACTTAATACAGACAACTGTTGTTTCAGTGTCCCCTCAGGACATTATGTTCTCCAGAGAAAGGCCTGGGGACAAAGAGCATCTTTTGAAGGCTCTCATTACCTCTGTGCCATATTTCTCATATCTGATAAGCCTATCTGTGAAATTCCAAAAGGAGATGGTTATCACCTCTTACACAAATAACTTAGGCTAACGTTACTTTGATACAAACCTTCTGTGATACTTTTCTGTAAGCAAAGAACTACTTAAGTGCTACCCTTGAGGAAATACTAGCATAATGTTTCACATCTGTCTCATTTTGACTCTAATGAAGACTCTTTTTTTGTAACCAGCTCTGCCCTTATATCATTACAGTGTGTTTTTAATTTCAGTAAGCAGTTATAATTCTATTTACTAATTACTGCAGTTACTGATTCGAATGCATTTCTCTTTGGAATCAGCAAAACACCAAGGATATTTTACATGAAAGAAACATTTATGTGATTTTTGTCAAACAGTACAAAAGGCATTTTGTGGATTTTTTGGATTTGCTTAAGTCCTGTATATGTATATTTCCTGATAATACTCCAGAGTACGAGAGAAATTAAGAACTGTGCCTTGGAAACTACCAGCCCTGGCAGGCTGCACCCCAGCTCAAGGGTCACAGCCTCGGGCTGTCGGTCAGCACCACACTGACCCTGCTCTGAACCCTATTCCCACCGCCAGAGAACATTAATTCTGACTTATCCGTGAGAATGAACAATTTTCCAATGACAGAAGGGACTGCAATGGGTGATCTCGGACAGGCAGGCTCGAACTAGGTGAGAGCTGAGTCCTGTTAAAGTCTTGCAAGCGCGGAGGAAAGAGGCAGCCGTTCCTCCTGCACCTGACAGGTCCATGACGGCAGCTGTACTCGCGTGGGCTGGCTTGCTCTACGGCGCCTGCGCTCAGTAGTGAAAAGGCTCCCCCAAGAGCAACACTCGTCTGCCACGCTGGGGTCCTCCCCATGGGGCTGGGATGCACCTTCAGCCCCTCGAAAGCTTTTTTGCACAGACAGAGTTGATCCGGCGCATTGGTCCCGTGTGGAAGGGGCCCAAGCAAGAAGGTCTCCGTAGGCTCATGCCCCAGGGCAGCTTTGCCTCTGGGGCTCACCGGGTGGTGTAACCAAGCTCGGCATGTCGGAGCATCACCGCTGCAGCTGCAGCTCCTGACCTCACCGGAGGCTGCGCGCCATGCCGGTGGCTGCGCCGGCACCGGCCTTCGCAGAGCAGTGTAGCATTGAGTAGAGCCAGCAACAAGTTTCTTTGTCTACTGCATTTGCTAGACTTATTTCACTGGCCGTTGTGGTCTTTACCCTTTTTTTAACATGCAAATGGAACTGCACATTAAAGGAAGAAAGAGAACTTCATGGCGTTGCCAGAAAATATCTATAATTTTCTACAAAACATCTATTGGACCAGTCTAGGCTAAGCTTATCATAAGCCTTAGACCTCTGCATGCTCTCATTCCGATACAGAATTTGGGGCTAACCACAGTAGAGAGAGAAATACTGGAGGAGAAAAACACAAGAAGAATTTTAAGCATTCACCACTAAAACACAGTATATATTAAAAATCCTGTCAGTATTTACTACTAAAGTCAAGAGCATCCCTGGATTTACGCTTTGTTCTATATTTCATGCTGAGTTCAACAATAAATATTCAATCACAAGAATTTAGTTTGAAAACTTCAGAAAGTTTTAAGGCCCCTCAAAAAGAGGTTAAAATGACTCCCTAAAGTAAAGGGCCTTTCATAACATTCAGAACGCATTGAGGGTATTATTGCAAATCATGGATTTGCAGCATAACTGCAAAGCCTGCTGCACAGAGTACTGCCTTTTAAGAAGTGGTTTATGGAAGAATGAATCCATGGAGAAACCTAGGTCGAGGGTCTGATGGGGGATCGCCCCAGCTGTTCTCACCCACTGTGGGCCAAGCCCAGCACGGACCAAGCTTTGGCACACGGGAGCTGCAGCTTTTCCAGCTCCTGGCAGGACTTCGCTACCAAAAAGATGCAGGGCTCAGACTCACTCAGAGAGACTTTATGTGTCGACATCCAACAGGACTAGGAACTGCGCCAGCTGCGGGGATGGTCGGTGCATTTCTGATGCACTTCCCAAAGCCCCGTGTTCAGCCCAGCTGCAACCACCCGCCCATAAACCCTGGGCGGGGGAAATGTTTGAGCTCAGCAGTTCATACAGTACTGTTGTCATTGCTTCTGCTCATTAATTAGTGCTCCCAAGCCCAAGAACGCAGTTGTGCTTCACTTCCAAGTGGGGCACAGAAGATGGGTACAACTGCGGGTGGGATGCAGAGAGTGGGTACTGCTGTGGGTGGGACATGGGCACCGCTGCGGGTGGGATGGGGGTACCGCTGTGGGTGGGATGTAGAGAGTGGGTACTGCTGCAGGTGGGATGGGGTACCGCTGCGGGTGGGATGCAGGCACTGCTGCAAGTGGAATGTGGATACCACTGCAGATGGGATGCGGGTACTGCTGCAGGTGGGAGGTGGGTACCACTGTGGGTGGGATGCGAGCACTGCTGTGAGTGGAACACGGGTACCACTGCAGGTGGGCCGCTGGTGCCGCAGCCAGCTCTGCTCTCCAGTACCCTGCAGGAGCATGTGCAGCCCTCCAGGACAGGTTTCTCTGTGTGAGGTGAAAAGCCTTTCAACACAGGGATCCTTCACAAATTTGCCTTGTTTCCTGTTTTGCTTATTTATAATACAGAACAAAAGTCTGAAATGCTGGGGAGCAGAAGAAGGAACAAGTTGGGGTTTTTTTCCCCTGTTGTTTAAGAAGTATTCAAGGAATGTTAAGTCTGCCTTGATTTGTGAGAGGGTCTCTTGGGGTCCTCAAGGGTGTTACTTTTCCCATTGCTTCCTCAGCAACTGTACAGACTTTCAGGACCAGAATTTCTCATCTAGAATACAAAACAGCAAAACCCCACTCTTTCTGCAGTAGTTAAATCTGTTCTTCCTTATTTGTGAAAGCAATGTTCCTCAGAATCAAAAAGCCCAATTCCTTCCCCCCTTCCCCACGAAGTTCACGCGGCACCAGCAAATGCTCACGGCCAGTGATTCAGCCCAGCAGCGCTATCGCTAGCCACTGCATCGCTCACCACTCTCCAGGGGGCCCGGCAAGGCCAGCCACGAAGGGCTGGAAAGTGTGCCTTTCAGAAACGTTGTCAGTCAGAAGGATGAGTACATCTGTCTCACAGGTTTGCAAAACCCCTGAAAATGCAAGTGCAGGTTGCCAACTGAAAAGAGAGAAGATATGAAACACATTAAACTATTCAAAGTGAGGAATAAAACAAAGTCATTCCAATGAGTAATACTTGCATTTTAAAAAATTGATAGATATATTATCAGTCAGAAAGGCTGCTGTCTCTTCCAGAACACACTGCCTCTGACGAGATGGTAACTTGCCGGCTGGTATTGCCACTAACACCTGAGACAGCAAACAACAGCTAATCCTTATGCTGTTTTGTGCTAATGACTGAACCAAGACAAATGGAGGCTCTGGCGAGCTTCCCGTTTAATTCAATTAACTCCAGCCAGCCTGCGGTGATCCCACCAGTCAGCATAAGAGAAAGCCAGAAGGCAGATCCCTGGATTCAGATGTTAAAGCCCAAGGAAGTCTCCACTGTAACTTTCTGGTACGGTTACTGGCAGTCTACCCTCCTGTTACTGAGTGACCCAGCACCCTCAGCAGTTTCTACAAAATGGTGCGGAAAAACATCATTTTTCTCTGAAACAGCTCATACTTTTGCTGAGAAAATGGAAGCAACTTATTTCATTGTATATTTTTTTAATTTATTCTGAAATGCTCTGTTAAATGTCAGTTCAAGCAAACGTTACGCTCCATCTCCTTGCTCGTATGCGGTGTTGGAGCTGCAGAGCCTCCAGGAAGATCATGTTTCCCCTAACGCAAGGCAGATGTCTTGATGGCCAATCTGCTCAACGCACCCTGGGAGCTGCTGACCTCTCCCTGGGAAGCCCGACACTTGGAGAGATTTAGGTTCCGGAGGTATTAGCTGAAAAATGCATTTTAAGAAGGGAAAGACTTCAAGTAGAAATTGACTTTGAAGCTGTTTCAACAAACTGAACACTATTGAGTGTGGGAATGTCAAAATGTTTCACTTAAATAAAGATGACATTCCTGACTCGTTTGGAGTTTTATTCCCACAAAAGAAAAATTTAAAAAAATTAAATTTTGTTTTTGAGATGAAAACAAATGAAAACTATGTAAACGTCTTATCAGACAGATAGCTGATTTCATTCATCTGTAATTTCATTTCAAGGTAATATCCTTAGAAAACAAACAACAGAAAATCTAAAGTGTCCAATATACAGTTACAGAACCGAGGGGGTATAATACCGGGTCTCTCTTTCCCCAGACTCACAAAACATCTGATTCCACTCACACCATTAGCTGCTTTTTGCAAACAACTGTGAGGAAGAGGAGGAAACCTGACACTGCGCTGCCGGTGTTTGTACAGATGCGGCTCTCCAGCGCCTTTGGGTACCAGCGCCAGAACCAGAAGAACTTGAGGCCAAACCTGCGGAATGCGGGAACACAGCGGCATTGGTGCAGACCCTGTGAACCTTTGCGAGCCCCGTCAGAACGCACTTAAGGCTGCTCAGCTGGTGGGGTGCCTTGGCGGCAGGGACACCCTTGACCGCGGCTGGGAGTGGCGGGTGCCTTGTGCTGCACAAGGACTTCTGTTACAGCAGGCTGATCCACACCCAAGAAAGGAAATTAGCGGCCCTATGGATCTTAACGATGCAAGAAAGTTTGCCTGCAGTAAGCGAGTTACCTTCTTAGCACCCTGCTAGCATGAATCAAGTTCGCAGTGCAGCTGTATTAGGAAAAAAAATCCTGTTAATACAGGCAGGGCCAGCGATGGATAGTGATCCCACCAGGTCACTTCCAACATGCAGTATATTTAGCAAGCCAAGGCGGCACAGCATGACATACCATTGTTCGGCTGATGGAAAATCCTGCCCTCGGCCCAGCTCATCAGGTTCTGCGGTCTGCCTGCATAGGGGCTGAACTCAGGGGCTGCTTTTGGCAGCCCCCCAAGCAGCGGCGGAGCTCAGGGTCTCCTTTCGGCACCCCGCGCCGCAAGCAGGGGTCCCAAGGCCAGCAGCAGCCCCACGAGCAGAGGCGCGCAGGAGCAGGGTGCAGGCCGTCTGCTCCTCCCGCAGAAATCTTGTCATACAGTCTCCTTGTAACGCTTAAATGAAAACACTGTGATGGTTTTTGCCAAAGTGTTGACCATTCATTGGCAACTAAACTGTCAGTTAAAGAAAAACGTTAGGAATGGGGTTGATTTGGTACCTTGGAATTCTGATAATTTATTTTTCATATAAATTAGCCAGGGAAAATTAAGCTGCAAGAACAATTGGTATACCCCCTCAGTTGATATAATTTCCAGGTCTGTGTGACAGTAAAAGAATACTCTCCAAATATTTTCCTTTTACTTTTGAACATTTTTCTACTTTATGCCCTACCAGGTTTCAACGTATTTGCCCAATCACATTATTTAGTTAAGAAGTTTTCAAATAGAAAGAGATTTGCATAGATGTTTCCTTGGTGGTGCTTTTGAAGTGTTATGTCTGGGATAACTGGTAAAATCCCTAGAAGACTGTACGCTGCCAACATAAATAGAAAGTATATTTAAGGATGGGGGATTATCCATTCGTTGACAGGGCTGTGCTACATACCACTAGCTGTCATACATAGTCTGCTGTCAGCTCTTAGCAGCAATTCTGTTTGAAGTTCAGTCCAGCACAAATAATGCTCAGACAGGCTTTTCTCCTGGAAACAAAACCTTCAGACCTTCGGGAGGAGCTGTAAGGGCTCAGATATAACCACCATCTTGGACGCATCTCAGAAACAGCACGAGCCAGCGGAGATTTCTGAAGCTTCAGAAAGTTTTTTCTTTGAGAGAACCTGTCACGGCATTCCTGTCATCTTCTGGCCTGTGCCTGCATCCTCCGAGATGGCTGAGAGTATAACAGGAAAGCCAAAACCGATGTTAACAGCTAACATGATGCTGTGTTCCTACCTGCAAACTCACTGGAGAATAACATTTCTCTGCAATAAAGCTCAGCTGCTCCACGTCAGCAGAGTTTCAGTGCAATCAATCTTTGAAGTTAGAAAACCTATGCTGTGGGTCTAGCTCACTAACATTAAATACTATGTTTAAATAAACCTCTACATTTTTGGAAGTTTTTCCCATCCCATGGCTCCGATGGATGGAGTCGCTGAGCACTCTCGGCAGGGACGCTGGGCACTTATCTCCCACGTGCTCCCATCTACATGTTCAGTATCTTCCCAAAAAGAACAAACCTCCGCGCTGTGCTCCCAAACCCAGCCTTGTCCCGGTGTTTTCCAGAGGGCACAGTTTACCCCGCCAGGTACCACTTTTAGGCTAGTTTAAGATCTGTGAGGGATAACACAGGGGAGACAAGAGCCATGCAGAAACCCCTGCAAGCAGACGGGAGGCCATGAAGCAGAGTCACAGTGGAAACTCCCACGCATGGCAGTGCTGGCGGTCCCTCAGCAGGCTGGGCGCCTGCGCTGCCGCAGCCGTTGCAACCCGGAGCAGGGCTGCAAAGCAAAGCACATTACGCCCAGAAGAGCACCAGGCTGTGCTGCAACCACGCCAGCAGCAGGAGCGGGACAGAGCTGAACCTGCTGCTGTCCTTTGCTCTGACACCCTCCGTCCCGGCATGTCCCAGGGGGTCACACAGCACAGACCCGCCGGTGGCCACAGCCTCAGGGACACTCGCATCCTTCCTCACCACTCACAGGTGTGGGGCCAGAGCAGCACATGTCTATGGCGTCCTGAAATTGGCAACCTCCCTGCTTCAGATTTGTGAGTCAGATAACTCTAATACAATGGCATGAAGCAAACCGTTACCTTTTGCCAAACAGGGGCTTGGCCGTGGCTGAGGTGAGCTTGTGCCTGACCAGGGCTGGTGCCTGTGTGGGGCAGCAGTGAAAAAAAAATCTAAAAAAACTCAAGGCCTTTCAAAGCATTTCCAAACGCTGCCCTGACATTCCTGCTGGGTGTCGGGTTATAGGAACTAGACAATCTGCTCGAAGCAACTGCGGAGCAATGTCTAAAACTGCATCACCTGCTTCACAGAAAAAGCTGACAATAGCATTAGCGTGAAACTAAAATTAGAGGCTTAATTGAGCTCTGCAGTCACTGAAATTGATGATGACAGTTCAGCAATTCATATCCCTGACTTTTCTTGACTGAAATAATCATAGAATCAGCTCCCATTCATGCTTCTCCCTGCTCCACAAGTAGAAGCCCCAGCAGGCTGGCACGCCTCACACACGGGGAGCCCGTCCGATGCCTCTGCTGGGGCTCTCGCCATTCCCAGCAGTTACTGTGGTACAAACAGACCTGGAAAGGGATCGCATGTCTGCAAACCAGCATCATTTTACAAAAACGGGATGTTATATTCAACGCCAGGGCATGAGAACCATCATTAACCACCATCAGTGCAGGAATATGTACAATATACAGTACAGTAGAAATGGACAAATAAAAACACACGCAGGACAATGACAGAAGATGAGGGGAGCTAAGACAGGAACAGAAGGAGAGAAGTCATGCTGTCAGTTACACACTGAATCTCCAGCGCACTGGAGTTAAGAGGGATGTTATTAGTGCTGAGTTTCCCTCATCATTTGAGATGGAAAGAGCTATTTGTTCATGTACTTGGGCCATTAAAAAATGAGAATTTAAGAATCAGAGAGAAGGAGTAGGTTGCAGGATGCACACCCGTGAACACACACATTAGGTGTGTACTGGAAGAGCCTCATCAGCCGTCCTGCTGCCAAGGCTGAGAGGGGACTCCCACTCCAAGTCCTCTGCTCTGCAGGACTGCTAGCTCAGTGCTACGCATTCTCACTCAAGCAGCAACTTGGTTCATACGCTAGCTATAGAATTTACTTCCTTTTTTTGCACTAATATTTCTGGGATGCAGTTCTGGCCTACTGCAGTTGAGCCAAAATTGAAGAAAAAAATCAGATTTCTGTAGTTCCTGGATAATTTCCTGCAATTAGTTCTTCCCATGATAACAAAGAATTAATTAATATATAGGCTGAAAGACAATGAGCACAGATTTACATTAATACTACTGTCAAGACTACCTCCTTTCCAAGAAGTGGGTCTTGACTAGATCTAGGCAAGTTTCCCGTTTCGTTGCCATGACCTTCTCATGCGGTGTCCACCGCCGCAGGGTAACAGAGCAGCAGGGACCTGATCATGAGATGCGGTTGTGCGGTGCCACTTGGTCCTACGTGCAAGTAAGTCTGGAAGTGATATCAGGTTTGTGCTGCTGCTGCTGCTCCTCGCAAAACAGGGAGATGCTAATACTAACAACTAAGGAAGTGAAAGCCTCTCCTGCTAAACACCAGATCAGGGTGGCAGAGTGGAAAATAGGCCCAGGCTCTATGAGCATATCTTGTAAATAAATCAGAAGATCTTCTTTTAAGGTGTGCATCAAAATCTATTGACCTCACTAGGGTATGTCACACATTTTAGGCAGAGGAAAATGCACCCCATTTAATTGTAGATGTTATTTACAAGTTGAGGGGGTTGTTCTTTAAGATCCAGAATGAAACCCAGAGTTCCTAACATATTGCCATTACAGCTGTGAGGTCACAGTACTGAAGAAGTAAGCAATTGCTCTGTTTCTATCTCAAAGAGAGAAAATGTGTTGAAGACCTGCTGTGAAGTATATGGCAACATGCAGACTCTTGCAGGCTTTCAATGCAAGTACTCTGAGTACACCCTTCTGCCTGCGGTGTGCTCACCTGCAATTTGCGTGAGATTGCTACAGTTTTATTTTTAGTTCATTGTTCTGTACAACATTCGGAGTTTCTGATCCATAAATATGTCTCCTCATGGTGGTACATTTGGAAAAGCCACAGGGTGCTCCCGCCTCCGCTCGCACCTCTGATCGCTGACAGCACTGGGCTTCCGAACCAGTCCCTCTTATGTTCTTTCCTCAGCAACAGGCTTGCTTTTTGGTCTGGCCAGTAATTTTATTTGCATCCTCCGGTCCCGATGTTGCCCATGGCTCTTCACAAGAATCTCCCAATTCCGCTGTGACCCATGTGGAAAGGAGGAGCACGGTACAAGACCTGTTCCTCACCTTGACTGTGGTAAGGACCTGCTGGCACATCCAGCCCCGCATGGCTGGGCCCCTCCGGTGCTGCTCCCGCTCCCAGTACGATGCGCAGCCATGTAATTCAGCTCACTGCAGCTGTTGGTCGTCCCTCCTCCTCCCTTCTTCCTACACTTGCTGCAGGCACGACATGTTCCCAGGCTCCCGCAGTCATCCCCGGGGGTACGCCAAGTCCATATGTTGCTGTCCCCTTTCACACACATTTCCAAAGAGCCAAAAAATACACTCCTTGGAGATACACTTCTTTGTGCACAGTTCATCCAGCAGAATGAAGAAACCTAGCGAAGATGGCCACAAAAACATGTCATTGCTCAGTAAGATTTCACTTGACATTCAGAGATATCAAGTACATTATTTTGGGGTAAATTAAGATAACCAGCCCTATTTCCAATGTAACATGCCTATCTTTTTCTTATGTAAAACCTTTTTATATTCTTTTGCTTTAAAAATTCTCAGTTTGCCAGGAATAGGAATGTCCTTCTATATTATACTGCAGACATCCGTTCATTCCACTGTTTTTATCAGAGTTTAGGGCTACAATCAGATGACTCTGACCTTATTCTAAAAATCGTCCGTGTGCATTATGAGCAATCAGGTAGCTGTTTATTAAAAGTCTATAGTTTACAGCTGTCCTTGGCTACCCCAGGTAGCTAGTGCTGTTGGAGACGTGTGCCCCGTCTCGCTGCCACTGCCGACAGGCAGAACGGTGCTGGGGCCCATCGCTCTCCCAGCGCCCCACTGCCCTTGGCGGGCTGAGGGGGCTGTAGCCTCTGAGCTCAGCTCTTCAGATGATGTCTCTGCCCCTGAGGAGAGCAACAGCAAGTGGACGGAGGCTTTACTTAAAGCTGGCTGCAAAATATAGACCACCGATCAGCATGTATTTTAAACGCCAGACCTTTTTGACTGACGGTCCCAGCTGATGGGTAAGTTCATGTTTTAAGGCGCATCATGGTCATCAGCGTCAAGAACGATCACAGCTTTAAACATCATCAAAATGTTTCTCTTCATTAAGTATCATCTGCAGAGTCCCCACATGCAGGAAGACGTCTGACACAACTCTCTAGGATTCCGAAGCATAATCAGCACAAAGAGCTGTGCTTTGAATGAAAGCTTAGACTTTGGGCTGGAAACGTCTTCTCCTGAGCAGCAGCAATTGCAGCTCACGTCACAACATTCTCAACAACAACAGCTGAAGATCCCTGTTTCAAAAGTGACTGAATGTTATAATGCACAGCTAAACACTCGTATTCACGGCTGTGACAGCCTCGTGGGGCTCATCTCCCTTCCTGTCTCTTAATGTATATGAATTATCCTCCCAAATAGCTCCTTTTCTACCAACAATATACACAACATCTTTCCAAAGGCAAAGTGGAAATCCCTGCAAGTATTTCTGGTGCTGCTTCCAGCCAGAAATAACAGTAATCTGATCCACGAGCGAATTCCATTTCTGTTGCTGAATTCCTTTGTACAAATATCTTTGCTTTGAAAAGGTTTGGCAACAGCAAGGCACAGGCTAATTTTACTTATAAGGTGTGAATCAAAGAATATTTGCAAGTTTCTGAATCACAGAAAGGAAGCGTCTGTGGCCTCTCTTACCACTTCTGTCAAGAGAAAACGTCACAGTTCAGCTATTTTAGATGCAACTTCAGACCTATTTGCCACAGTCCTGCAGATCCCCATCTCTCACCGCCCTCACGCTCTCCCCGAGCACAGCAACGTGGCCAACTCCACTCTTGCCTTGGGACCTGGAAACTTCCAGCCTTACTCAAACCCTCTCTCCTTAATGGGCTGCATTACCGTGGGCAAGATTTAGTCTGCAGTGTTAAGAGAGCTGAGTAAATCATTAATTCGGGAGAATCCAGTGAATGCTTTGTGAGAGAAACAGGTGACCAAAGACAGGTCGAGCAACTCTGCAGGCTGCACAGTGCCGCGGGCCCTGGGACGTGCAGGGAGTAAGCTACAAACACTGCTGCAGCAGAAGCAAACTTCGGCCTGACCCCACTGCCATGTAAACGAGGGCCTTTTAATTAATTAACGCCTTCTGCACTCGTTTGCTGCTGAGAGATCTCCCATCCCAAGCAAGGTTGTTTGGAGGACGGGGACAGCTCTGCCACGCTGGCTGCAGCAGCCTCAGGGAACGCGCACAGCCCTGCGGCTTCGCTTCCTCCAGTCCCCAAGTTTTCACAACTTCCGAGACACCGCTCATGGCCATGTTTAGTCAGCAGCTCAGCTGCAGGGCTCAGTGGCAAAACCTGAAACAATGGGAGTTTATTTCTGTGCAAGCTGTGCGGTTGGCCAGCCTGCTTCGGCAGTCCCCGGGAGCAGGCGCTGAACCCCACGCAGTTCGCCAGGGTGCTGGGGCCAGAGCTGCCGCGAGCACTCCCCTAGCGTTTTACCTCTTCTCTCACTGCTTACCACAGACTTGATCTCCTCCAGCCCTGCAAGGACCACACCAAGGGCTGGGAGGCTTTGATGCGTCTTTCCAGTACCGCCACTCATCTCATCGCTCTCCAGCCTCTAAGAGACCATTTCACTGCCGCGCCCCAGTTCATGGGTGAACGACACCATATCTTCTTCTTAAAACAGGTCCTGAGGGTTTCCAGATGACAGGCACAGTATAAAAATTAAACCACATTGTTTGCAGGAATGGAGGGTCCTCCATCTCCCAGCAGTCTGGGGGATCCAGCCACTGAATATATGGGTGAAATTCTCCCATAAAAATCAGTATCAGGCATGCTTAATCTTGCTTAATTATTTTTGTACACAGCCACTCTGCAGTCTTCTACACAACTCCATGGTAGATCACAGCCATTTGTCAAACAAAATTGTTCCCTGACAGTCTGCGGAGACATATATTTGCCATCTGCAATCTATTCCTCGGTTTCTGGCGCATATTTTCAGTGCTTTCTTTTGAAAGCTGTTTCAGATTTCCACGCGCTTCTTCATAACCTCTACCAGCAAAGCCTCACACAGTTTAATTGTTGACAGCTGTGTCCCAAGCAATATTTTATGTTTCTTTTATTGTTCCTTTTGCTGCATACATACGAGCTGCTACGCTCAGGACTGCCTGGCTGTGTAACACACACCAGGACGTGGAAAACAGAGGATGACTGATTCCTGTGTTATTGGGGGGTTTAATTGTTTGTTACAGTTTTACAGAGATAGTTGCAGCTCCACACATTAAAACACTTAACAAGTAAAAGACACTTGAGCAAACAGGTGTGAAGTTATGGATTATTGATAAGGAAGTACAGAGTTAATTAGTATAACGTCTGTACGTAATGTACTCAGACAGCTATGGGCCATTTCACAAAGGAAAACGCAATGCTAGTACCACGTTTGTCAGTTACGAAAACTTGCAAAATTTTATTTTCCTGCTCAAGCTCCGAGGACCATGGGGAAGTTGATGAGGCCTTCTACAGACAGGTGAGAACTGCCACACAATCACAGGCCTTGGTTCTCATGGGGGACTTCAACTTCCCTGATACCTGTTGGGAAGGCTACACAGCTAGGAATGTACAGTCCAGGAGGTTCCTCCAGTGCATTGATGATAACTTCTTAACTCAGGTGGTGGAAAAGCCCACAAGGAGAGGTGTACTACTAGACCTAGTACTGACAAAGAAAGAGGGACTGGTGGAGGATGTTAAGGTCGGGGGCAGACTTGGCTGCAGTGATCACGAGAAGATAGAGTTCAGCATTAAGTGCAGTATGCACAAAACGACAAGTAGGGTTGAAACCTTAGACTTCAGGAGGGCTAACTTTGATCTCTTCAAGAAATTGATGGGAGAAATCAAATGGGAGAGGGCTCTAGAGGGTAAAGGGGCTCAAGAGAGCTGGCTGATATTCAAGCACCACCTCCTCCAAGCTCAGGATAGGTGCATCCCAAAGAGCGAGAAATTGGGCAAGGGAAGGAGACCTGCATGGCCGAGCAGGGATCTTCAGAAAAAACTCAGGTGGAAGCAGGGAGTTTACAGGATGTGGAAAAGGGGGCTGACGACTTGGGATGAGTATAAGAACGCTGTCAGGGTATGCAGGGAAGAAACGAGAAAAGCCAAGGCAACCTTGGAATTGAACCTGGCGAGGGATGTCAAGACCAATAGGAAGGGTTTCTTTAAGTATATAGGAGGCAAAAGGAAAACCAGGGAAAATGTGGGCCCGCTCTTGAACGAGACGGGTGCTGTGGTGACGGATGATGCAGAGAAGGCAGAGTTGCTGAATGCCTTCTTTGCTTCTGTCTTCACTGCTCGGGCCAGCTCTCGGGAGTCCCAGACTTTGCAAGTAACAGAGAAAGTCTGGAGGAAGCAAAACTTTCCCTTGGTTGAAGGGGAACAAGTTAGAGAACAGTTAAGTAAACTGGATACCCACAAGTCCATGGGGCCTGATGGGATGCACCCGCGAGTGCTGAGGGAGCTGGTGGAAGTCATTGCTGGGCCGCTCTCCATCATCTTTGAAAGGTCCTGGAGAACAGGGGAGGTGCCTGAGGACTGGAGGAAAGCCAAGGTCACTCCAGTCTTCAAAAAGGGCAAGAAGGATGACCCGGGAAACTACAGGCCGGTCAGCCTCACCTCCATCCCTGGAAAGATGATGGAACAGCTCGTTCTGGGCGTCATCTCCAAGCATCTGGAGGAAAAGAAGGTTATCAGAAGTAGTCAACATGGATTCACCAAGGGGAAGTCATGTCTGACTAATCTGATAGCCTTCTATGATGGCGTGACTGGATGGGTGGATGAAGGGAGGGCAGTGGATGTTGTCTACCTTGACTTCAGCAAGGCTTTCGACACTGTCTCCCACATCATCCTCACAGGCAAGCTTAGGAAGTGTGGGTTAGATGAATGGACAGTGGGGTGGATTGAACAGTGGCTGACAGATAGAGCTCAGGGGGTTGTGGTTAGTGGTGCGGAGTCCAGTTGGAGGCCAGTAACAAGTGGTGTCCCTCAGGGGTCAGTACTGGGTCCAGTCGTGTTCAATATATTCATCAATGACCTGGATGAAGGGATGGAGTGTACCATCAGCAAGTCTGCTGATGATACAAAACTGGGAGGGGTGACTGACACGCCGGAAGGCTGTGCCGCCATACAGCGTGACCTGGACAGGCTGGAGAGTTGGGCAGAAAAAAACCTGATGAGGTTCAACAAAGGCAAGTGTAGGGTACTGCATCTGGGGAGGAATAACCCCATGCATCAGTACAGGTTGGGGGCTGACCTCCTGGAGAGCGGCTCTGTGGAAAGGGACCTGGGAGTCCTGGTGGACAACAGAGTGACCATGAGCCAGCAATGTGCCCTGGTGGCCAAGAAGGCCAGTGGCATCCTGGGGTGCATCAAGAAGAGTGGCCAGCAGGTCGAGGGAGGTCATCCTCCCCCTCTACTCTGCCCTGGTGAGGCCGCATCTGGAGTACTGTGTCCAGTTCTGGGCTCCCCGGGTCAAGAAGGACAGGGAACTGCTGGAGACAGTCCAGCAAAGGGCTACAAAGATGGTTAGGGGTTTGGAACATCTTCCTTATGAGGAAAGGCTGAGGGACTTGGGGCTTTTAGGTCTAGAGAAAAGAAGACTCAGGGGGGATCTTATCAGTACTTATAAATACTTAAGGGGAGGGTGCCAGGTAGATGGGAACAGTCTTTTTTCAGTTGTGCCCAGTGATAGGACTAGAGGTAACGGGCACAAACTGGAGCACAGGAAGTTCCATCTTAACATGAGGAGGATCTTCTTTACTTTGAGGGTGGCAGAGCACTGGAAAAGGCTGCCCGGAGAGGTTGTGGAGTCTCCCACACTGGAGACATTCAAAACCCGCCTGGACACCGTCCTGTGCAACTGCTGTAGGTGTCCCTGCTGTGGCACGGGGGTTGGGCTTAGATGATCTCCAGAGGTCCCTTCCAACCCTGATGATTCTGTGACCAGCAGCTCCCGTCTCTCTGACAGAGGCACCCCCGGCATGCTTCAGCATGCACGCTGTGAACAAGCCAGCACGCATGCTGGTTATTAGGGCCAGGCCAAGCATGGCTACAGGACCTCTGCTCGCACCTAGCTGTAGCACAGAGAGAAGAAAGGGGCCACAACGGTATTTCCAGCCCAGAAGCAGAAGAGCCTGGTACGGGCAGCCTCTGTCCCTCTCTGACCTAAAGCCCTACTGTGCCATAAGCTGTGCTGTCCCGGATGCATCCTATATCCACGGAAAGTCTCACTCCAAAGCAGTCAGACACATACCTACATGCAAAAACCTCCATATGTATAGCAAAAGCCAGCATTAATGTAACATTGAGACCCTGGCCTCTGCGACTCTTGGGACACTCAACACCCTCTACCCGCACATTTCGCTCAGTACAGTGCCACACGAGAAGTACGAGGCTGGAGAAAAGTGAATCTTTCCTTTTACTTTCAAGGAGTTTGCATTTCAGTTTCATGGTAAAGAAAAATCCAGTTAAAAAAAAAAAATAATCATTGCTGATTTTTTTTTTTCCAAGCAGAAAAGAGACTGCAAAGATCTGCAGAAGATGTGGTATATGAGAGCATATCTAGGAGATGTGAGGCTGTGGTAATACTATGAAAGATGGAAAATGCTGAGAACTAGACTGTTCTCTCTTCCGCCAGGCTGAACTCAAATCTGAAACATCTGTTCATATAACTTGAGATGAGCTCTCACAGTCAAGTAACAGAAGCGCACACTCTTCCTGACATCAGTGCAGAATAACTATCAGTTAAGCTTTTTGTGGAAATCTAAGAATCCAGAGATTTCTGATGTTCCCCGCAAGCACAGAATAACAATGTTTTCACCACCAGCAAATCACTTGCAGAGAAAAATGAGCACTTTTTACAAGTGTTCTAAATCCTGAAATCTTTGGTTTTTGTAGAACTAAATTGTACACATTGTTCTTTAGGAATTATGAAAACTGGCCAGTAATGGCTCTATATAAATATATCCCAAGCTAGCACAACTGGCACTTGAACAGTGGGGCTTAATTCAGCGTGTTACAAAGATAAAGATCAGAGAAAAGTACTCAGTCTTGAGCATGCACTACCACTATTAAAAGCACAATCCAAGGGCAGAGAGTAAGATTTTAGCTGAAAGTATTGAGGACAGAATTTCCTTGCAGAATTCGCATCCAGACCTCGGTTCAGGGCTCACATCCCTCGTTGCATCCCCACGCTTGGTATAAGAGAGATGCGGGTATTGCACAGGGCTCAATTCTCATACAAATGCCTGTGTATACTGACACAAGAAATGCTTTGGCTATCTAAGATACAGTAAATTCAGAAATAGCACAGCAGCAAATCAAGCAAAAAGCCACAGAACCATGCGCTAGCTAGAGCTTTCCCTGCTTCTGCAGCTCTAAAGCAAGCGTTGCCTGCAGCCCTCCGAGAAATCTCTGCATTCAACACATTTGGGAGAATGAACCCCCTCCTGTGAGGGAAGCAGACTAGAAATTGGGGCCAGTTTCTAGTTCTGCTCTTGATTCTGCATGTGCATGTAAAAGTCACTTAGTTTCCATGCTGCTGTTCTCAAATCCTTTGTCTGCCGTGCCTGCGTACGCATGGCAGTCCCTGCTTAGAACTGTGCCCAGCTATGTACCTGCGCAGTGTCCAAAGCAGGGACCCGGGTCCGAAGCAGAGGGCTCTAAGAGCCACAGGAAAAAGGGGTGGGAAGAAGAGGAGAAAAAGACAGACAGACAGACAGAAAGAAAGACAGAAAGAGTAGCACATGGTATCCAGTAGCTTTTCAGTGTGTGTGAGGAAAGGCCGTTCTAGTTATTTTTGCCTTCTCCTTGTACAACAGTAGATGGAGCTCTCCTTTCACCAGCCTCAGGAGTCCATTAATGCCTGCAGTATTACAAATTCAAGCACTGTAATTATTCTGTCAGCAC
Organism: Pluvialis apricaria; assembly: GCA_017639485.1. Classification (NCBI taxonomy): domain Eukaryota; kingdom Metazoa; phylum Chordata; class Aves; order Charadriiformes; family Charadriidae; genus Pluvialis; species Pluvialis apricaria. Next base: position 6,758,649 of record CM030014.1, read on the forward strand.
CTGCTAGGGCTGCTGCATGTGACATACCGTGGTGGTTACAAAGGAGGGCTCTCGGCTCCACGGCTGCCTGCCTGACATCATGCAGCAGCATGAAATTCTCCGAAACTTGTAAATGACAAAAATGTTTGATTAACCACAGTATTGCCTTTCCTTCCAGTTAACGTTGTGTAATATCCTTCCTTTCTTTTGTAAATTGTTACCAGCATTACACGGAGTTCAGCACAGTTTGGGAAATGAGAAGGCACGTTTTACTTCTCTTGCAAAATAAGGAATGACAAGTTTTGCTTGCCACGTTTAGAGAGAATGTATATAAAAATTGTATTATGTCTGTGAGCACTGAAGACTACATTATCCAGAGGATTCTACAGGAACTAAAGGTCAAGGGATCTGTGGCCACTTTCTCAACCACTGCTTGCAGATCTAACACCTGCGTGTACCAGGAGGACAGAAGAGGAGGGATGAGGAGGAACACTGGCATTCACTTGCATCTCTGCCAGCTGGGAAAAATTATAAATGTGTATGTTGATTTTCTCTCTTCCCCCCATCTTCATGGGGGGGAGTTACTGCAAGTGACTCCATCAGGACCCTGCACGGACACAATGGGCCCTCCTAGTGCTGCGCACCACAGGAGCAGAACTACAGGTTGCAGTTTCCTCAGGACATGTTAGCCAGATCTTCTGCAACAGCTGACAAATTAAATACTGCAGAGAAGTGAGTGCAAAATTAGGCTGCTCTCCTTTTTTTTTTTGGTTGGTTGGTTTGATAGTGCACCGTGCACATCCCGCTTCGTTCTGCTGCACGTCCAAGTGCAGGCTTGACTAAACAAGAGTAATCACATGCTGCTGGCTGCCAGGGAAGGCTATCTTCAAAGCTGGTCCATAACTTGTTATTCTCTGAAAACATGTACTGCTATATCAGCAATATATAAAAACATATTTTGACTTTTTTTAGATTCTTTGAAGAAGATTTCACATTATGCAAGTAGGAAAACAGAGAATATTGAAGAGGTACATGAGATGCTGGAGATGATATTTACCAGCAAGGTAATTCAATATACATCTATTCTGGCATTCAATAATTAAAGAGAGGCCCCCAGCAGTGAATTGCTGGGTGATTATCTCTCAGCAGCCGCTATCCTCACTCACCAGAGAAGTGCCAGCACCTGCAGACAGGCGCTGGTAACTGTGCACCACACCTTCACAGTCAGGCACCGAAACGCAAGCAGGCAGTACTTTTAGCAGAACTGATTTTTCATGTCTCTGGAGAGAAGTTAACAGAAGAACGGAGACTAGACACCCATCTCTGAAGACAAGGGTTTTCTACTGATTAACCAAGTAGTGACTGACTTTCTGGATTTAAGACCTTATCTTGCCTCCGATTCTGCGTAAGTGTAACGGTCTGTTCAGATAGGATCTGTGCTTCAGCTTTAACGGAGCAAAAATCTAGGTAAGGACTTTGAGGTTTGGTCTTTAATGAATAGAAGCCAACAGCTGACAAATTAAATACTTCAGAGAAGTGAAAATTAAACAGTCCTGCAGTCACGAGTGTTGGCATATGGAAAGCTGCCACTGAGCTAATAATAGAAGTGTCTACCGCAGCAGAGAGGGAGGTCCCAGCGTCCTAGAGCAAGCCATACATCTGGGCACTGGGAAGACAGCCATTAGGCAATGTATGTTTAAGTAGCACATACTTGCTGCCTTCCTGCCAGCTATTCATCTTTTGCAACCACAGGCCGAGGGCAGCAGTCCACAAGCAATGATGCCGCACTGGGGACAAAAATTCGACTGGGCTCTGCTCACCAGGCTCCCATTTTAGCAGATGAGTTTCCTGTAGCCACAGGAACACAGGCGGGTCCTTCCCCAGCACACTGCCTGCTTGAGTACAACTGCTTAATTCACCAAAAAATGGACAACTGGTGCATTTGTCGCACGCTTGCATTTGCGTATTCTGGACACCAGCCACTTTCTCTGGTTAATTCAGGTATCTATGAAGAGCATAAAACCACCTGGGTACAGAGTCTTTCTTGCTCACTCCAGCCTGACCCCTGCGTAGTCTCCTTGTGTGCAGTGGAGCCGCGCTGCTGAAGAATGGGAGGAGAGCCAGGGTTATTACGTGGAAGATGAACAAAGCACGCAGATATTACTCACAACCAGAGACGGAAAATGATTTACAGACAGGTAGTTATGAAGCTAATCAATAGTGCTTGCATAAGGTATTCATCTGTTAATGAATGATAGAGGAAAGCAAATCAGGGTGGTGGAACTGCAGACACACAGCAGCCAGGCTACTTAGCTTCAGTTCTCTACAAAAAACAACCCAAGCAGAGATGGAGAGACCAAAGTATGTGACATGCTAGAGTAGCCAGCAGCAAGATCACGTATATATTATACTGCCCTAGGAGAAGCACACTCAGGTGAAACATGCATCACCCACACATGCGTAGCTCTCTTGGAGATGACAGACAAGGTTGATTCATAGTGCTCCTCCTAAATAGTGTCCTACACTCTGTAATGCAGATAGCTGACAAGAGATAATGGGCACTAAAGAGCAGAAGTGAGATAAAGCACTAAAGAGAAGAGGGAGATAAAGTGCTGAAGAGGAGATATGCATGAGTGCATGCACACCCAGAGGAACAAGCTCTAATACAAAGTACAGGCAGGCTATGCCAGCTTCACCACTGAATCACTACTTGTCTTCCTAGACTATCTGGCCTGTGTACTTCAGGAGACTTTCAAAGGTACCAAGTTGTAGAAAGCTTTTGGCTGCGTCCCTACTGAGCAAGCTGGATAAGGGGCAAACCACGTGGAGACAGAGCAGACAGAGCAACTCTGCTGATGTTAAGGATCCATCAGCCTAGGGAAGGGCAGCTCCTGGTGCCTGAGGGCAGCAGGGAGCAGCTCCTGCTCCCAAGGAAGGGAAAGGAGAGGAATCTCTCCAAACAAGCTGCTTGGTTGTCTGGTTCTGTACCCACTGACATCCACTGCAAGGGATGTTTGCTGGCTCAAGACAACGTACCATCGGTTTGGGTGATGACTACAGAAGTGATAATCAGACCATCTTCCCTCTGACAGAAAAAAGACCCAAGTGTCTCAGATTCACTAAAGCGGATTTCTGCCCAACTGTCCCTTTCAGAACACCTTTGAAAACAACAGCCTTAGGAGCGATCAGCATCTTGTTCCGTGAGTTTGTGCACAAAGCACCTGGTGCACGCACACAAGCTGCTTTTCAGTCAAGCCCAATACTGATTGCCCATAATGATGGCAAACGCACCCAGGGCTTCTCACTGTATGCTCCAGAAAAATCTGGTCCTCTTTGCCTGCGATTATAGCAAGAAAAAATAACCTCAAAGTTCTTCTATTTAATGTTTCAGTGCTTCCTGGTCAGAGCTGTTCAGATCAGAAGCCAAGAGACTATCTGACAGTTCTGCATCTTCTAGCTGCTTCCAGCAAACGTAGCTGCTGTCTTCCACATGTGTAAGGCCTCCACAAGCAGAATTTAGCTGACAATTTCATCTTTACAGAGACTTCACCTATTGGTACTGCATCATCCATCTGTAGAATAAGGCTTTTATATCATGTCTGATTGGGAACAAGAGCTTCAAAAAGCTCAGAGCTGCATCAAGCTAATTTATCATTTGTCTTTCACTAACATCCCTGCGAGCTTGCCAGAGCAGGAGGTTTGACAGCACTGACTATAGGGGACACACGGGATGGATTTTTTCAGGGCCGGCCAGGTTATTCCACCCGTGAGGAGGAAGGGATGGCTCTCTCTCCTTGCTCAATGTACAGGCGGCTGCAGCCAGGCTTGTCACCAGCCAGGAAGGACAGGGAATACTTCTGATGGCCTGTTCTTCCCTCAGCACAGGGTGCTGACCACAGCCACAGACAGATTTTTGGCACCAAGGATGGGGCCCTGGCCTTCTCTACCTACTGCTCCCGCATCTCCCCTCCTTTTGGTCCCTTCATGCCCTCCTCTTCTGCTGCCACCTTTGGTCTGTGCTATCCTGCCCCTGCTTTGGCTCCAGCGGTGTGCAGTACAGCAGAATATGAAGAGGAGCGAACAGGCAGAGGGAGTACCGGCAGGGCTCGTGCCCTCTGACTCCCTTCATGCCATTCCCGAGAAGGTAACACTTGACCATGCATAGCAATGGTGGTGATACCACACAGGGCAGGGGCTCATAAATTAAAATAGCAGCAATGCTGACAGTACTCACAGGTCTCAGAAAAGAAAGGCGACGTGGAATGGGCTTGTTCATCTTTTCCATGACAGGAAATATTTTAACCCCTGTACCAGTACAAACATTGTCGCTTCAACCATTCTTTGCAACCCACAATACTCTGCATCAGGATCACACAAATAAGGAAAACCACAGTATTCCATTTGCTTTCTATGGACACAGCTCAAAATGCAACAAAATCCAACCTCTCTGTGTCATTCTTTGTATGCTCCAAAGCGTTCAGCTGCTCACCATTTATCGTGTTACAGCCTATGGATGTACCAACCTTCTAAGTAAAGCAAGCTGGTCACCCAGCAGTCAGCTGCTGCTGTGACTGCAGGACAGGCAGTCTGTCCGGGGGCCAGAAGCTCATGGGCCAGCAGAGGCTGCCAGCAACAGCGCCAAGAGGACCTGTCAGCCAGCCTGCCTCAGTGAAACAAAATCCTTCCGTTTTCTATCCAAATCCATTAACAGCAGAGTAAAGAGGCAAGAAGGAGGAAGGGTAACCAGCTCTCCCAAGTACATATACAGCACTGTCTTAAGCTACCATTTTTCAATTACTTTTCTGCTTTATGGCCCTTAGCACAAGAGGAAAAATGGAGGTGAGATGCAGAAAGCAGTCAGTTTCTCTTTCAGCTTCTCGTGCATTCACGCCAAACCATAGCTTGGATCAGGGACACCCCCAGGAAGTACTGGAAAACACGTTCAAAGCTTTGCGAAAAATTGTTTTTACAGGACACAGGTCATTTTGGAAATTACAAGCAAAGGGCACTGAAGTGTAACAACTTTTTGAAAGGTACCTTCAACAGAAAATTCCTGTGGCATTTCAGACACCCAAAATAAAAGTTTATGACTTCATGATGTTAATGAGGAATACCTTAAAGAAGCCTTGCTAGAAATCACAAGTGAATCCTAGGGACTTTGATCTACGCTGGAATCTGGCCGTTTCAAATCTTGCTGCAGAAAGGTTCATAATCCTGAAAACAACAGAAAGGACATAACAATGAAGTATGTGTAAGAACAAGATCCACTGGGGGCAAAAAAATAAATTTGATTTAGTAAAATCAGGATGCTATACAGCATCAGCCTTGCCTGAAGTGGTTCCAAGCTGCGAAGCCCCTCCGCGTTTTGCCCTGAGGCAGCCTGCCCATGTCTCGCTGTGGCCTGCCCTGGAGCACTGCCGACCAGAGACCCCGGGAGGAGGCGAGGTCGATTGCCAGTACTGACCGGGATCCCCCACTGCCAGCGAGTCGCGGAGCACAGACAACAGCAGCACCGCTCTTCTCACCCTTCTGAACTCTCTGGGGAAAAAATAAAATCAATCCATCACTGTTCTGACCCCGAGTTACAGCAGGCTGCCGCAGGCCGACCCCAGAGGCCAGGCCCCATGGCTGCAGACCCGGCAAAGCACTGCCCGGTGGCGCAGGGAGCGTGGCCGCCCCCAGCCTGCATGGAGGGGCTTCACAGAGCCCTCCGCCCGCTCCATCCCCGGACTGGGGGACAGGCACCCCTGCGGCCCCTCGACCCCGTGCCTGTTCCGCACAGTCACCGAGAGAGGGACCCTTGGTGAGGCAGCTCCCCACCATCGTGCCGCACCGAGCCTGATCCCTCAGCAGCATGGGTCCGTCTTCACGGCGTGCTCCCAGGCGTCCCTTCCTCGGGCTCAGTTACAAAAGCACAAGGAGCAAACATGCCCGAGGGGCCTGCTGCAGCGGCGGGGCCATCGCACCAGCCTCAGCTCCCCCAGGGGCCCAATCTCCCGGCCCAAGACAGGCCTAGCAGAAAGCAGGGCAGCGTGATGAATGGGAGGAGGGTCTCTCCTCCAACGTGCCCAGCACTGTCACCGCAGCGCTCGTCCCCACCACCTGCCTGGCAGCATCACAGGCCGTGTCTGGGGAATGCCGCTGGTGACACAGGGCCCTGCTGAGCTCGGGCCACCTCCCCCCGGCAGAGCCCGCAGCACACGGTGGCTCTGCAGCAGATCCCAGCGTGGCACGGAGGCAAGATGGCCTCTTGGCTCACTACAGACTTGCTGCATTAGGGGATGCCAGCGTGCGCTCTGAGCAGCCGGACAGGCTCCAGACAGACAAGCCACTGGCCCCGAGGCCAGGCGCCTGAGCACAGGTGGCCTGGGACATGCTCAGACCACCCACGCGGGCATCTCTCACCAGCAGACAGCACGTGGCCCCCGCACCAGCAGCCCAACGCACGCCGACGTACCCCATGGCCATGGCAAGGGAACGACTTCCTGAAGGCCACACGGGTGCTGAGAAATGCGCAGAGGACCCTCCGCTATGTAAAAGCAGAGCAAGACGAGCCAGCCGAGTGCTCCAAAGCCCATGCCCAGCTCTGGGAGGTCTGCAGCAACCCACCAGGCCCTGGTGCCAGCTCCTCTCCTTCCAGGGGACGGCCAGGAGGGGACAGATGGCTCTGAGACAGAGAGCATGTCACCAGCACCACAACCCACACATGCAGATCTCTCCCTCAAGCCACGCTGCCTGTTATGACCCCCTGAGAGCCAGCAGGACCCCCATGGTGCAAGTGCAGCCAGCGGCCAGCTTGTCTCCCCCACACCTGAGCAGTTCATGCTCCAGCTTAAAAAGTCTTTGATAAGGACTGAAATATTCCATTTCTTCCCGGGTGCAATGCACACTCAGTCCTGGATGCTATTGGGAACACTAAGAAGGAGCTGGCGGTGAAGGCCATTTCCCTTCCCACAAATGGCTTGAACTTGCTTTTGTGTGTTAGCTTTTTGTTCATTTGGCTGTACTCTAAGTTTAGACAATGAATTGGCTAGACTTTTTAAATGACTTTTTGTATTTCTTATTAAAAGCTGTCTCAAACAGCATTGTCTTTAGTGACTGCGTACATGGCTTTTGGGGTGTTATGTACCTGTGTTTGGCTGAATTGCTATAGCTTACCTCTTTACTGCAAGTGAAGCTTTCCGGGGGGAAACAGCATTTGCAGAAACAAGCTGTCCCTTAGGCCCCAACAGCACAAACTGCAGTTTACTGCAATTTACCAGCTGTTCCAGATTTCTTTCTAACCTACGTTATATGCAGCATGGAGGTCTCAGCACCTCTAATTTTACTTCATGCAGAATGTGTTTTTCTTTCACGCATCAAGCACCAGCTCACACAATAACCCAGCAGTCCCATAACTGGGCTCTTCATTTCAGAGATTAGAGCAAGTCACCAACCCTAGTCCCAGGGTGTCACAAGATATCAAATCAGATATTTGTGTATATCTGTGTATGAACGTCGTGCACAATTACCCCAAAGCTGGTACATGCCTGCGCAGCTTGGAAATATAAAAACAAAATGCAGAGTTTTGATAAAAACTTGGCCATCAAAACACAAAAGCAGGAGACTATTTGGGTAGAAATCTGATTTCAAATCACAGTAAATGTGTGTTCGTTTTATGGGTATTAGTTATCTGTGCGGGCCTTGAAAAACACTTGTACGGAATATAGCAGGTATGAGGTCCCATGGTTTCCTTACCACCCAAAGAGTAGCTGTGAAGCAAGTACACAGCAGCAGCTTTGGTGATTTACGTTCCTGAGTTTCTTGGATTATGTAAGGATCAGAGAGACAACCCCGACAGACATCTCGCTACCTGCCTCTCCTCCTCTCTGCACTCTGGCCCGCTCTCAACTGAGCGCTTCCTTTTTCTTTCCTCCAGCCCTGACATCACGTTACTGCCAGTTCTGGTTTTCCTCCCAGATGGCAAACATTCATCTCCTGGCTACATTCACTTGCAAGAAGAAACAAGCCTTCTGCCTTGCTCTGGACAGTAATAAAACAAATGACATGAGACTAAACTTCACTGCTAACCATAAATGCATCTAATCCACCAAAAAGCTGAGGGACCAAGCTTGCAGGACAAGCTGCTCTTAGAAGTCTGAGTCCTGTGGGTAAAATGCAAAGCACCAGTTTTAAGAGTATTTTACATGGTAGATGGAGGTTGCTCATTCAGCATACTAGAGGTAGATGAACACAGAACCAGCATTAGCAGCTGATCATTTCCACAAGATTTATCCTGTAGTGCTAGATACTGAAGTCTTTACATAGTGCGCCACTTACTCAATAAAACCAAGATCAGAAGACACTGGCACACAGGTACAGATGATAAAGAAAATCCAATAAAAAGACAGAGATACAAAGACATCTCTAACTCCCATCATGAGAACTAGACCAAGGCTGGAGGCTAGGAAGTGCTCTGTTCAGTCTACATGCCCCCCCAGCCACCACTATGCTCCCTCCTTTAAGGGGTTCTCACCTGGGTAAACAACACCCATCTGAGTGAAAGTTGGGAGCTCTCTTATAAGCGGCAATGGCAAAGGCCAGCAAAACAGCATGCAAGTCTAAAACCATGAGTCTAAAGTTATTTGAAGACACAAGCATATACGGAAAAAGCCTCCGGTTTAAAACACGGGTTATAAATGCCAAACAGTTGTGCCCAGAACTGTAATCAAATGCCATCCTTATTCCATCACAGCTTAAAATAGGTTGAGTAACAAGGCAAACAACTGAAAAATCCCGAGCTGCTGCCAGCGGACACGCAGCAGGCAGCGGCTTCGCACTCCTGTGCTTCACTTCCAGTGACTGCGGTGTTTGCAGAAGGAAAGCCTCCATTCTGATTCAGGAACACATCGAGCCGCGTTGATACAGCCAGACAAGAACTCCATCGGTAAACCACAGCCTGCAAAAGGACCCCCAGGCCGCAGTGCTAACCCAGCCCGGCCCCAGCGTCACAGGCAGCGCAGGCACGCGCAGCACGGCTAACCTCTCCAGAGTGCCCTTAGCTGCCAGTACACAGGCAGGAGTCCCCTTACTTCATTTACCCAATCCACAGGACAAAACTGGCCTCAAGTTCATGATCCATGATGTTCCCAGATCCTCTGAACTCCCTCTGTCAGGCCCAGGTAGTTCTCATATTTTAGCTATTGACTGCACAGGCTTTGTTAGTGCTGGAGGCTGAGGCTTTGTAACAAGCCCCGGGAGTTCAGTACATTCTGTTCAGCGTGCCAAAGGCACTGAATAACCACTTCCATTTGCATTTGCCTAAACATAGCCTAAACATACTGCAAGCAAATAGTAGGAATAGGTTTAGCACTCAAGAGCACAATTAAAAGCAAAAAAACACCCATCAATAATTTGGTACTTTTCCAGAAAGACCAGAAAAAGCCAATATGAATCAGAATCATTGAAATGGTATTTTTGTACTGCAGCAAAACCCCATACAATATAAAGTTTGAGATGTTTGCCAAGAACTTTAAAACCTATTTTTAACCAGTTAGTACATTTTATGACCTTATCTGTAGATAAGCTAAGCTGCTAAATACCATTTCTGGGGTTTAGACTTTTTGCTACAGACGTGTGCAATCTCTGTTGCTGCCTCAGCCTGACGGCTTTTCTCTGCAGCAGCAGACAGCTCGTGGAGAGGTAGCCAGCCTTACAGCAGAACTGCTGCATTATGAATCAGATCATGCTCACCAGGAAAAAGGCAGGCTGGAGTGTTTAGGGTGGGCTAGAGAGAGCCAAGAGACTTGGGGTTCTATTCTTGGCATTGCCAATGATTCGCCGCATGACCTTGTGAAAGTGACTTAATCGTTGCATACATCAGTTTCTCAGCCTCTTCACGTTAAACATCAGTAGCACTGCAAAACACCCCAGAGGCTGCTTGCTTTAAGAAGAAAAGGAGGAAAAGAATTAGACTATCTGAAAAAAAAACCCAACAAAACAACAGGAAATGATGTGGTGCACCTGGGTGCAGTCACATTACTGATTTCAAAGGCAGCTTCGACTGTGTTTGGAACAAAGGCTCTAACCCAAGCAATAAAAGAGAAATTAAATGTTAAAAAAGGAACAGCATCCCCTTAAATTATTTTGTCCCTCTGGGTGTTTGATAAGGCAGGCGTTAGCATAATCGAACACCTGTGAAGCGTCTGGATGCTGTGGAAGTAGATGCCTCTGACATACGTGACCAGATTCATCCTCACAGCATCCCTGCGCACGGGAAGCAGGACGCCGAGCACTATTTGGTGTGGAGATGGTTATAGAAGAATACTCCCATCGTTAAAGATAGCCCATGTCACTGGATCTGGTGATGTATGCCACCAATTATTTTAAAGAAGCTCCGCCTGGTAACAGCATGGGAGACAACCTACCGGCAGCAGAGAGAAATTCCCTCTCACAACTGACGTTACACCAAGCCCCAGGCAGCAGCGCAGGGAGCGTGCTGGTGCTGACACAGCCCTCGCCAACCAGCATATCAGCCAGCCCGTGGTGATGTCAGCTGAAGCATCTCATGAACAGGAGTTTCACTGAAACCGTCTCGGCCATGCCAGACAGCACGTCATGCAATGCAGCACGCCCTGTACAGGCCTGCAATGCTCTGTGCTATGAGCACGAATGGCCTCCAGAAGATGCACCAGATGTATGTTGAAACCTGTGAAGTCCTCAGCGTTAACTGCTGCAGAGGTTTCCTTAGCACAGCTGCAGGAGCAGAGGGGACTGTTACAATGGTGTACTGGGTTTGTGTGGCACAGTTTTGGAAGTGGGTGGGGCTACAAGGGTGGCCTCCATGAGAAGCTGCTAGAAGCTTCCCCTGTGTCCAACGGAGCCAATGCCAGCTGGCTCCAAGAGGGACCCACTGCTGTCCAAGGCTGAGCCCATCAGCGATGGTGGCAGCACCTCTGGGATAACATAGTTAAGAAGGGGAAAGTTACTGTGCAACTGCAGCTGGAGAGAGGAGTGAGAAAATGTGAGAGGAACAACTCTGCAGACACCCAGGTCAGTGAAGGAGGGGGAGGACATGGTCAAGGCCAGGTTGGATGGGGCTTTCAGCAACCTGGTCTAGTGGGAGGTGGCCCTGCCCATGGCAGGGGGGTTGGAACTACGTGATCTTTAAGGTCCCTTCCAACCCAAACCATTCTATCATTGTATGTGCCTAAGGAAGGCTGTGATCCCGTGGTAAGCCCACACTGGAGCAGGCTCCTGGCTGGACCTGTGGAGAAGCCCATGCTGGAGCAGGTTTGCTGGCAGGACTCATGACTCCATGGGGTACCCACGCTGGAGCAGTCTGTTCCTGAAGGACTGCAGCCCACAAGAAGGACTCACATTGGAGAATCTTGTGGAGGACTGTCTCCCATGGGAGGGACCTCACGCTGGAGCAGGGGCACAGTGTGAGGAGTCCTTCCCTGAGGAGGAAGGGGCAGCAGAGACGTGTGATGGACTGACCACAACCCCCATTCCCCGTCCCCCTGCACTGCTCGGGGGGAGGCAGTAGAGAAAGGGGGAGTGAAGCTGAGCCCAGGAAGAAGGGAGGGGAGGGGGAAGGTGTTTTAAGATTTAGTTTTTATTTTCTCATTATCATACTCTGATTTGATTGGTAATAAATTAAATTTATTTTCCCCAAGTTGAGTCTGTTTTGCCCATGATAGTAATCAGTGACTGATCTCTCCCTGTCCTTATCTCGACCCACGAGCCTCTGTTGTATTTTCTCTCCCCTGCCCGGCTTCGATGGGCACTGGGCGTCCAGCTGGGGTCAACCCACCACAAATGGCCAAGCCCATTCAATCCCAATCAAACACTGGCAACAGGCACCTACGGTCCCACTCGCTCCCAGTTTCTGGCCAGTTGCACCGGATAGCTCCGGCTGCTGCACAAAGCCAAAATCCAGCTCTGCGTGACCTCAGGGAGCCATTAGTTCTGCTGCTGTGCCACAGCAGGATTTTGTTCCTCCATAATGGAAGGCTCCAATCTGCACAGCTTACCCCAAAACATCCACGCTTCAGTATCAGAATACACTGCAGACCAAATCTGGAAACTGTTTCTTTGCTGTGGCCAAACCCCGAGGGCTGACTCAGGTGAGAAACATCCACTCTTCTCTGCTAGATGCACCATGTTCTTCACTGGCCACCCACATGCCAGAGTCTGGCACTGGGGCAGAAAGGTGGAGAAGGCAGGCAGGAGGAGTTGATTAGAAGACAAACTGGTAAGTGAAAAATAGAATTGGAACGTGGAAAATGGGAGGGAACACAAGTGTAAAACCTCTGTAAAACTAGAGGGTGCACAGAACTGTTAAAGGGCTACTGGATAGTTTGTGGAAGAAGGAGAGGGTTAGAAGAAAAAGAATACATACATCACTAATATCAGAAACTTTCATGTTTCCTCTCCTGCTGCTTCCAAATCAGCAAATACAAGCAGCAAATGCCCAGAAACCACCAGAAGAAAGTTGTGCCGCAGCTGGTGTAGGCAAGGCAGGGATGCAGCACTGAGCCCAGGGACAGGCTCTGCACCAGCATCCCCCGCAGCACAGCAGGCTCTGGGGGACTACCCCAAAGCGCAACCCTCAGCCCCCACTGCAATAAACGGGAGTCTCCACACAGGAGACATGAGTCTTAATCTGCTGTGTTCTGGGTTTTTTTTTTTTGGGGGGCGTTTAACTACATTCCTGAACCCATTGTCATCAGATATGTATGTCTGTGCCAAAGCCCTTTCCCAAAATCCTGGCAGCAGCAAACACGACCCCTGTCTGATTCCCACATACACTGGTAAAGTTCAGGCAGATCCTAGATTGCATTCTGCAGGCCAGATTCACAGCTCCACCTCGACATGTCACCTCATGGGTGACTGGGACGAGCTGTCTCCTCTTTCTGCATACCACACAATCTCACACCTACTGTTTTCACTCCTTTACTTCTAGGTTAGCTGTACCTTTGCTGAACAGAAATACTGCGATTCCCAAGAAAGGAATTGTGACAAATCGCTTCAGACAGTGACAGCAGCTCTGTGACTGCTAACTCACAGTATGGCGAGGCTTCTGGACAGGGACTGTCATTCCTGGTTTACAGACAGGAAAATAAGCCCCTCCTGAAGGCAAGGACACAAAATGGCACTTTCTCAATCACCAGATCAGCTGCTTTTGAATGCTAATAATCACTTCTGTTTGCTCTGCATTTACCACGTTAATCCCACGGGCACACAGGAGCACCGGCCATTGACTCTCTCCCCCTCTTTGCTCCTTAACAGCCACAGTTCTCTCCCCTTGCTCCGCCACCAAAGACCCTTTTATTGGACACCCTCTCTGACAAATCAATTACATGATAAACTCAATTCAGATAAACTCAGGGCAATTACTGTACCTATACCCACCTTGAAGTCCTCTGCTGCTTCTCCAGAGGGCTTTGTACACCTCCTACACTGTTTTTCCCCCCTAACTGTATCAGTAGAGCAAACAGAAAACAGCATTCCATCTCAAAGCATCACTCCAGTGGAGGAGCGATCACGAGTTACAATGGTCCCATCACTGCAGTATTTCGTCATTGCCAACAAAACCATTTATAAGATCCCAGAGCTGCAGATTGCACAAAACCTAATGTAAAGAAAACCTCTTGTGCTACTGGACTGGTGCACCTGAGGGCACCCCTGCTCCTGGCAGAGGCCACGGACACGTTGAGGACCCGGTGTGGGTCTTGGAGCCAGCCTGCCTGAAGAAGCCAGGGCGCAGTCAGCCACAGCATGAACCGACAGCAGAGGAATTCCTCACACAGCCAGCCTCAGCACGCGCCCAGTGGAAGGCGGCTTACCCCACTGTCAGGCACTGTCTCTGCAAAGACTTACCTTAGGGTAACTTGTGAGCTATGTGCTCGTGGTCTGGCATCCTGCACGTGAAGCTGTCCATGTGGAGATGCTCTGGGGATCCTGGCTGTGCTTGCAGAGCTCACAGAAAGAGATTGCAGGGGGGAACCAACAAACAAATCGCAAACCCAACCCCAAGTAAATCCCATCCCCCAACCCTGCTAAACCTTTCCGCTGCCCCCAAACCCAAGCCTTACAACGCAACACGGCCTCTGCACAGCCAAGTCAGCTCACGTCTTTCTGCACTCCTCTCCAGTTGCCTGCCCCACCACTGTGCTAACACAGACGTGGTGGTCATCCAAAGGCAATACATCTGGGACTCCACTGGGCCCTCGCAACAAAAAGACTTCCCAGAACAGAGCTACACTTGCTGAAACTTGGTCAAGACCAATTAGCAAGGGAGAGACTAAGACAAGGACTCAAACCCCTCTGATTTGTACTATGCAGTTCTGGCCACCACACACAAGCCTTATTTTAGTTTTGCTGCTTCTCCCATTCAGAGAAGGCCCCTTGACAAGCACACACCTTGGTTCCCCCAAACCCATGGTAACCTCAGCTGTTTGTGAGACACGAGTTCTCTACCTACAGATGCATCAAATGGGTCCCAACTTCTCCACCGCAGCCAGAAGCAGGAATTTTTTCCTAGGATTTCCTAAATCTTTTAATCTTCTACCTCCGAAATCTGTAATTCTACTTTTTAAAGTCCATATTCATGAAGGGAGATTGAAGTGACCAACCTGCTGGTACCAGGGAGAGAAGAAATCCTATTTTTCATTCTTCAGCTGCAGTTCATGACATCTCATTTCACAGGCACCAGCCAGGAAAAGGCTTACGTAAGAGTTAATGCAGAGACTGAAGTGACTTACAGAGCATTTCCCTACAAGAAAAACACCCAGCAAAACACCGAGAAGGAACTGTATTTGTGTATATGACTCTTGCTAGGGGACAGAACAGCATTTGGGACTGGTGTGATCTCAAGATCTGGCAATATTAAACATCACTTAGTACCAGAGGGACTTGGACATACCGGAGAGAGTTCAACGGACCATGAGGATGATGAAGGGATAGAAGCACATGACATACAGGGAGAGGCTGAGAGCACGTATGCTTGAGACGAGAAGGCTTGGGGGGATTTTATCCATGTATAAGTACTGATGGGGGAGTAAACAGGACAGAGCCAGACTCTTCTCAGTGGTGTCCAGTGTCAGAACAACAGGTGATGGGCACAAACTGAAACACAGGAAGATCCGTTTGAGCACAAGAGAAAGTCTTTTTCCCTGTGAGGCTGCTCAAACACTGGGACAGGTCACCAGGGAGGCTGTGCAGTCCCCGTGCTCAGGAGATACTCAACTCGTCTGACAGCACTCTCCATGACCTGTAGTTGCCCCCGCTTTGAAGAGAAGAGTTGGACTACATGATCTCCAGAGGACCCCTCCAACCTCAGCTGCCCTTCAATTCTGTGAGAAACAGAAGGAATGTGACTTGTTTAGTCTAGAATGAGAACGCCAAGGGTGGGCATAACAGAACCTTCTGAAGAAGACAACGTTCCATGTTTCTTCTTCTCAGTATAGATCAAGAAGTAACAGGCTGATTTGGGGGAAAAGAAGATGTAGGTTGAGTTTCTACAGGTAGGACTATTAAGTGCTGAAAGAGACTATGGAATCCCAGCAGCAGCAGATTTAAAGGGGAAAACAGGTGAACAGCTATCACAATTGCATAGTTCATAGAATCATCACAGAATGGTTTAGGTTGGAAGGGACCTTAAAGCCCATCCAGTGCCACCCACCAGCCCAGGTTGCTCCAAGCCCCGTCCAACCTGGCCTTGAGCACCTCCAGGGATGGGGCAGCCACAGCTTCTCCAGGCAACCTGGGCCAGTGCTTCACCACCCTCATAGTGAAAAATTTCTTCCGAATATCTCACCTAAATCTCCCCTCTTTCAGTTTGAAGCCATTCCCCCTCGTCCTATCACTACATGCCTTTGTAAAAAGTCCCTCTCCTGCCTTCTTCTAAGGTGCCCTTCAGATACCGGAAAGCTGCTATAAGGTCTCCCCAGAGTCTTCTCTTCTCCAGGCTGAACAACCCCAATTCTCTCAGCCTCTCTTCACAGGAGAGGTGCTCCAGCCCTTATTTATTATTACCCCTTAGTTATTATTAATCTCGCTTCAGAGGGGACCTGACTTCCCACCACATTTCAGTGATTTAAAAGATATTTACCCCCCTCCCCCAATCTTCTGCTCCCCTACAAACCCAAAATTCTGCACTCCAACTTTTTTTGTATCATTGGCATGTGAAAGGCTCTGAAATGGCTTTATAAAGGCTCAGAAGAACAATGCATCTTTTTAGAAACACTATTCCAGTTGAATTGGTAGATTTCATTATTTCAGAGCTAGAAAAGCTTATTTTAAAAAAGTGAAAGCCACAGTCTTCTGAAAGCTGGAAACTCACGTTTTCCCAATTCATACTCTACAGTCAATAAAGACACAATTTAATCCAGTCTATGAATTCCTCAAAAACTGCTTGGAGTTTTCAAAAATTCTTTTTCAGTTCATTTAGTTAAAACTAAAATCTACAGAAGCGTGGTTTTGTTATATGCTGTGGTTTACGTGCTGTTATATGCACAGTTTATTATAAGCCAGGGTAAGCTTTGGTCATCTGAATCGTACCTATTAGCTTCTCACTCTTCAGCACTTCAGCTGATATCATCCTGCCGGGTTCCACAAAACTGCACACATCACTGAACAGAAGTGGCAAACCCTCCACGCAAATCAGCCTGTTGAAGGCTGGCCACAACAACACTCCCTTTGCGCTTGGGCAGTACTCAGCCAACAGTCACTGGAGCTGGACCATGGGTAGGGGCTGTACACAGATGTTGCGCACTAGCTCGCCCTCTTCTTCTCGCTGATCACCTGAGCATAGACATTATGATCTACCTTGGCATAAGCAGGTTGTGGAATAATACGTACACGGTTAAGGAAAAGAGAGTCAAGGCGAAGCTCTGGTGCACGCTGCCAGATGGACCACCTAAGCACCCGGGAAGCTCTGCCTCCTCTGTCAAGCTCAGACCCCTGCCCCTGCGACTGAAGCCCTAGATAGCACACTAACGGTGAGACAAATCTCTGCTGCAGCAACCACAGCAAGAGCAAAGTATTTCATCAACCTTGTAAGTAAAACACTGTCGGGCTTAAAGGCTTCAGTGGCAGAGACAGGATAAATACCCAGTAACGTGTACCAGCGGCCAGTTCACTGATGTATCTGACATGTCACCGCTGCTGAGGGCATTGCTGCAGGCTCCCGCACCCCTGGTCATTATTAATAGTACAAAGGCTTACTTTTATCACTTCCACAGAGTAACTGGAATGCATCACTGTAGGTACAGTCACTTTCTCACCATTTGAGACACCAAGCACAAATCTTCTGACTCCGAAGATTTGTGCCTTGGCCTCAGTTGTAGCAGTTTCACAGAGTAAGAGAAGCGAAAGCGACATCACCAAAAACCTGAAGCACAAGTGATTTCTTTTTTGAAGCAGCAGTTTGGCTCCCATTCTCTGCTGAACTAGAGCTCCTCTGCCTCTCCTTAGACTTCAGCCCCTGCTTCAATCCTTCCTGCTGCCCCTGGATGGGGTAAGACCGCAAAGCTTCCCTAAGGAATCAGCTGTGGATTCCTTTGTAGGCGAGGCCACCAGCAGCGTCTAGATGCTCTCCTCTTGGCTCTACTCCATACAAAGAGAGCTCAGAGTAAGTGCTGACAGCAAACACGCCCAGAGCCCTGCTACTCCACAGGGCTGCCAGTCCACGTCGACACACCGGAAAGCTCAGGCCAGCCAGGAGCAGACAGTGGCTTCAGTAAAGCAGCCTCTGGCATTTGGATGGCGGAGCAGAGAGCAGGCGGCTTCAGCCTAGACGTCTCCAGTGAGCCCTTGCCCAGGTAGAGCCACCACGGCAAGAAGCTGGCAGCAGGCAGGGAGACCCATCTGTGGGCAGCGGTTCTCAAAGAAGGAAGGTGTGCACAGACAGATGGAGCACTGTGGGAGCCAGAGGGCAGAGTCATTCTGTCTCAGCAGCAGCAGGCCACAAGCCAAAATGACAACGCTCCTAAAAATGACAGAAAAGAAAAATATCCACTAAACTGGGTAAGTGAGGAAAGGAAAGCCACCGTGACCTTGCTCCGGCCAGCAAATTAGCTGGTTTGCGGCTTGGCGGTAGAAAGCATCACAACAGTTTTTTTGCTATCCCCTGGGAAAAGAAATCTTCATTCTATAGGAAGGATTTGCAATCTTAAAGAAAGCTCAATGGAAGAAACAGGTAAGAAAAGAAATCTGATCTCAAGACGCTGATGAATTTAACTTGCTAGTATAAATGTGCGTACTGCACATCCAAGCAGAAATCAAATACCCTAAAAATACCCCAAATGCAGCCTGAGAACAGAAAATTGTTGCCTAGCCAAATACTAACTTCATTCCAACTAACGCCTGCATTTTTATCAGGTACCTTGCACATGGTGAATTTGTTTTCAAAGCATAGACCTTTCAAACTCTAAAGTAGAAAAAAATAGTCGGGTTAATTATCTCGAAGCCAAATCTAGGTGAGCTGGTGGTGCAAAGGGACCGCCTACTTGAAGCCCTGCCCTGACACTCAGTATTCACAGGATCCACCTTTGTGTGCTTTTTATTTTTTTTCAATTTTTCCTTTAGTTTAGTCTACATTTGTCTTAATAAATTTATCTTCAATATCAGAAGTGGTGTTTCTGGTAGCACCATTTCTTTCGCTGTACCAAAGCCATGGAGAAATTCAGACTAAAGTACCCTCCCAAGTGTATTACAAACACTCAGCCTCACCTTGTCCTTTAGAAGGCACCTGACAAGTGACATTAGTCAACGTTGCTATATGCTCTGTCACCTCTTGTTTCACAAGAAAGCTGGAATGCTCCATGCACGATATGGGATGCAACAGGGCAGCGGTCGCTAGGGGAAGAAATTCAATTAACGTGCAAGCTTTTGTCTGCCTAGCTGGTTGGAGATCCATTTGTGCAAGGTTTTTAAAAACAGCAAATAAACCTGTGGCTACAAATAGAAAACTAGCTTTTGCAGGTGGCAGCTTTTAGGGAACTGGCAATGCGACACAGTCTGTTTCAGTGGCTGACACCTGCTTGTAAGTGACTGAAAGGCATGGCCAGATGATACAGCTACTGCGAGAGGAGACTGATTGCCCTGGCCCAGCTCTCAGCCAGCAAACAGATGATGCACAAGCATCTTCTCCCACACCTGCTTGCATTCGTCTCCTGCCTCCGGCTTTGCATTTGTCCAGCGGCTAGTGCAGCAGGCCTGATTGTTGGTGGAGATCCTGCAGCCTCCGGGAACGCAAATAACCCCCGGAGATGGCCGCCGTCAGCCTCGCGCACAGGCTGCGCACCAGGGCAGGCAGCTCACGGAAAGTCAGCAGAGTCTTAGTTGCTTCCTTGAACTTTGGACTGGGCTTGAAGGAGGCAAAGAGCGCACATGGGCAGGCAGGGAGCTCACGGGTCCTCCCGGCAGGACTGAGACTCCCACGGTGTCGGCACAGGGCGACAGGAGCGCCTTGGAGTGAGGGCTTTTTGGAAAGCCCTGTATTACCAAGGCAGTGCGATGAAGTCTGCTCCACCGAGCAGCAAAGGGAGCCAAAGCTCATGCCTCAAGGTGCAAGGCAATGCACTTCAGTCTCCAGGAACACGTGGAGCTTTCTATTTACACTACAGCCTTGGGCAACAAAGAGTAAGAAGAAAGCCTCAAAGATGCATAATACGACTTCCCCTTACACAACAAACTCTAATCCTGGTGTGACTTTCCATAAGGCAATAAAAAGTCTGCTACCATCATCTTTTTTTGTTGCTGCTTATATGCCATCATTCTGTGAAAAACACAGAACTATACACAATACTGTTAGCATTTTTTCAACCAAACCAACTTTAAGCAGATAATGTATAGCAACTTATGTACAAAACAAACAAACCCCCTACTGAATAATGTATTGAATTTCTTCGCCATTGTAAGATGCATTACTCTCACCTACTCAGAGGTAGAGAATAAACAGATAAAGCCATCTAAAAACGAGTTATCTTTTTGCATTTAAAAGATATGTTGTTTCCACTAATGCAGCCAACAATTGCTAGCCTGTCTCTGTAAGCAAGGACTGTCCCCGAGCCTGGCCAAGACCAGCCTAGCGAGCCAGAGGTTTCTTGGTCATGCAAACTGACTCACACTTGAGAGCGAGCAGAGATCTTGAATGCCTGTTTGATAGCAGAAATAAAGCAAGTCCTCACCAGGCTTCATCATTTCACGTTATGGGCCAAAATCCACAGTTATCATTAGCCGGTGAAACTTGTGCCAGCCTGGGAGGAACGTCGCGATCACGCAGCTGAGCCCCAGGGCTCGTCTCGCGGCTTCCATCCACCTCCCTCTGCCCGCGCAGCACCAACAGTGCAGCACAACAGCACCCGTTCGGGGCGGAACTGCAGCACTGTGACTTTCTGCACACCAAGAGGCGACACAATTCTACCCAGGCTGGTATAACGCCCATGTGTTCCCTTCCGTTACAACCCACGTCTTCTGAAGACCCAGGTTGTTGCTGAGATGCAGGTTCAAATGAACTCAAGGCAAAAATGAATAAATTTAAAAACCAAAAAATCAGTCACCGCTTTACAATTCAAATTCATGTGAAGAAACCAACCTGTGAATGCAAAATTAGATCAGCTCAGATTCACAACCAGATTTTATATATAAACAGATCAAGCTTGTTCAGTCCTGCAGTCCTGGATTTGTCCCATTTTCAGTATTTTTCTAGTTTTGCCACATTCTTCCTAAACTACGGACCCAGGAATGCAATGTTTTAGATGCGTTACAATCACATGTGTACCGTGGCGCTCCCCTTCTATTTTCTGTTTTCTCCCCATGTACATGCAGGGATACATATTTGCAGATAGGACATTTCAAACAGCTCTACCTACTGTCAAGGCTTCGCATCACAACTGTTTCCAGTAGTTTATAGCGTTGCCAGACTACAACTGTTGCACCTGTATTTTCCATACCAAAAGCCTGCCTCAGGTTGAAGTCTTTGGATTTGCAAAAACCAAATCAGCTATTTTCAAGAACAAGAATGGGGAATAATACAGTACCTTAAGCATAAAGCCATTAACAACTGCAACCTCAGAGGAGGGTTTGACAGGCAGGCAGGGGAGGAACTGAGAGGCCACAGACAAACAAAATAGAGAATGCAAGTACTATATAACTACCGTACTGCACACACAATGCTAATTCTTCCCCAAGGAATTATGTCAAACCAAAGTTAATTTTTTCATTGGGACCAATACTTTCATGTAATTTATTTTTACAAATCAATCTGCATAATGTAAGCTGGCATCCTTCACATTTCAATTTTGCTTACAGTAATAAAACTAACTCTGCAAATCATCCCCAGCTATGTGTTATTTTTATATCTAAGAGCACCAAGTGATAGAAGCTTGGCAGGGCAGATCTGACTAAGAGAGAGAAAAATTGTTCTACTTCCCAAACATACCAGAACAAGACCATGCTCCATAGCCTGATTTTAAAGCAGTAGGATGAAAATGACTCAGCCTACGTTAAAATTAGAGGCATGACGAGATTGAGACTGCAAGTACTGAATTAAATGCATTTTTACTTGACTTCAATAAGTTTTTGTGTTAATGCCTGGTAAAGGAAGTACTGGAAACCTAGCAACTTTAAAAGTCTGTGGAATAGTCAAACCTACGAGGACAGAGCCAAGTGCCACCTGCCATCGCCACTGCTGCAGGGGAGCAGGGCTGGTGCCGTGGGCCCGGGCTCCCTGTGACACTGTGGCCAAGCACCCCAGCCTCCCTGCACCATGGGGGATGAGGCGAGGCTGCGATGAAACAGGACAGTGGCTGCACCATGCCACATGCGTGCCTGTCGGTATTGGCGTCTCAGCAGCAAGGGCTCCCACCGAGAGCCTCCCCAGCTGCCGCCGGCTCCTCCAGCCCCCCCTGTTCCCCAGGACCCCCACCCAAGCCCACCTCTCCCCCAGCTGCTGGGAAGCAGCCCCAGCCCGGGAGGGAGACGGAGATGCTGCAGGCGAGTGCTCGCCCCCCTGCTCTCTGGAGAGAGCAACAACCTGAGACATGTGGCACTATCACTCACCAACAAAAGCTTTTCTCAAATCAAATACTGACACAACTTACACAGCTGTGAGTCATTTCGCCCAGAGTAACCCTGGCAGGTTGTTCTGTATCTTCTGCCGCTTCTCTTTGTGCTCAGAGTCAGAAGCCCAGTGTTTCTGAGGCCTTTTATAATGACTACTTACTCAACCTCCTCCATATATACACACTTTAAAAAATATATATATATGTATAAAAATATAAATCCCTCCAATATTTTGAATGCTAGATGGAAAAAAAAATGTTAACTGGGAGAGTTCCCCAGGCCAAATGACCAAACCAAGACATTCCCATTCCCCTCCTTGCCGATACAGTACCCAGAGCCAGGAGGAGTGTGTCACAGCTCAGTGTTTCTGCCTGCTGCCTCCCCAGGCTTTTCCTTTCCCTCACAGGAAATCCTCCAGCTGGCCCTGGTTTGTTCTCTACTGCATTTTAAATGGAGCTTCTTTGCATCAATTGAATTCAGGTGCACAGAGGCACTTGGTACCTGCACGTGGGTGTTGCTCCTGGTGAGATTTCCTTACTTTCCTCATTGCCTAGATTTCTTTCTTGCAAATCCCTAACGACCAAATTAGAAGCAAAAAAGAAAAGAGTAATTCTTTCAATTATTTTCTGCCTTTCTGCAATACACACACACACACACATGTTCTTTCAAGAAATGTGGGAAACCAACTGCCACCAAAGGACTCTGCGTCTCCCAGCATGGATTAACAAAGTCCCACCTAAGTTCATGCTGAATGGTTTGCACAAATAACTGCTGCTTTCTCCCTAACAGGAAGACACAGAGGACAATATGGTAATAAACTACGATCCCATCCATATAGTCAGTGCTGGCTGTGTCCCTGCGGCTCTGGTACAAGCCCAGAGGGTGAGAGGGCTGCCAGGGAGCAGTGCAGGCGCAGTGCTCTGGAGGCCAGGAGGACAGGCAGAGCAGGGGTGACCGGCCTTTCAGGCATGGGTCGCTTGTACCAACCCGATACTGAATGGCTGCGGTGCATAAATGAGGATGAGAAACCACAGGCCACCACCATTTTGATGCTAACAATTTTAAAAAATCAGCAAGACTAAATCACAAAGAATCTGTTACTGACTGAACAACAGACAGTTCTGTTTATCTGCATGGACGTGTGTGAAATAAAGGTTCCGCTATAAAAATAATTTGTACGGGCCACTTGTGAACTTTGCGTTCCAGACTGAATACACTGCTTCAACAACGAGGGCGGTTCATCACCACCACATCTCACGCTGTATGGCTCATTATGACAACGGGGGGGAGCCTTGCTCCATCTGGAGCAGTGGAATTTTTCATTTCCCCAAACCTTTATGCTTAGAAGCAAAATTATTTACAAATTGGTGTCATAAAATACCATGGGCCAAATTTTACCTTGGACATTAATTCTGTGAGGACTTAAACAAATGTGTATTGTGTCTTTCTAAAGTTTTCCTGGGGAAGGTCATGTCCATAGTAGGCACTAGGCTCTCAGGGACATGGGGTTGACTGAAAACACCATACAAATGTGAGTTAGCGATTGCAATGCACAGTTCAGTCACCATACCAGTGTGATTCCTGTTACCCGTTCCACAATATGCTCACCGCCATGACATTGGGCGTCCCAGTGGGTTGACACCAGCTCAAGCCCGTTGCTCTCTTTGAAATTCCTCTGCTAGTTGTTCAGATATTTTACCCTAGGCTGGGCTGAGCCACATAATCCCCCCCGCCATGCCAGTCTGGCCAACTCAGGGAGATATTTACACCACCACTGATCCGCTCAGCTGTTGATAGCTGTTTATCTCAAAGGCCACCCTCTGGTCCCCTTCACGAGGAGATCAAGTCAGCTTCTTCGCATTACTCTCCGAGCATGCCCACCTCCACCATCACCTTTGCCCACCTCCACCGAGCACCTTTCCCTGGTGGGGTTTATTCGGAGAGGCACCATCCACCCCGCGGGGTTTACTCAGTCACACGCTTTCTGGAAAACCTGTCTGTTGTATTGACCTGTGGAAGAGGGAGGCCAGAGGTCAGGAACGACCTGCAGCGCGTGTGGCACTGCCTCTCCCAAAGGTACGCCTGTGTGAATGCCAGGTGTGATTTTGTGGCGAAGCTTCACGCCCTGACCCCTCGTCCTTCAGGAGGCAAAAGGAGGCCGTGTTCTTGGCAGATCCCGTATCCCCCTCCTGTGCAGCAGTGTGGGGGTGCGACTCACCCCTCAGCCCGACCGGAGCTGCGCAATTCAACAGAAAAGTCTGTGTTCCTCCAGAAAAGTCTCAGGGAGAACGAAAATGCAGCTCAAATTACTTGATGTGCCCTATTCACCTACACTGAACTATGGGGGGCAAAGCCCCTTGGGCTCTGTTCATCCAGCCAGTCCTTGCTTTCCCGAGGCCGTGCGGGGACTGCAAGAAATGACGGATTGTGCTCGGTTCATAGCAGACCACTGGAAGGGTGGAACAGGAAAACCAACCCTGAGGAGGCAGGCTGCGGGTATAGCTGGAGGGGGTGAATCACTCTCCTTTCAGAAGCAGCATTGTTTCCCTGGAGCTAAAGGAAGCAAAATTGGGAGAAAGGGAGGGCACTTGCTAGGAAGAATATCCTCATTTGTTTTTTTCTGTTTGTTTTGTTGTGGCTTTTTTTTGATGCCTGACAGCTATTACCACTAAATAGCAGAACCTGTGACAATACAGAGAATATAATTGTTTCGCTCTGAGAGTATGGGGCAGCATTTTCACCAAACAAGAATGGACGTGTTGGGTTGTTTTAATTCCTGGCATAGCTGGGCATGTCTTATCTCCGGCTTGAAAAAAGGGAAATGCAGAACGAAGACAGCCAGTTGTCTCCTTAGGTAACTACACACAACTTTCACCACAGGATAGGAATTGTTGGCAAGATGAACAGCACAGAGAAACTTAGTATTGCCAGCTGAATAGATTTGTCACATTTCTTTCTGCAAATGTTATGTCTACTACTACTACAAATAGCACAGCTGAGTGATAAAACTTTAAAAATGTGAAAAAATATTTTCTCTATTTTCAAGTCTATGTGCCTTGTGAATCTGACAGCATTTTGTTTTGTCAAAGTCACGTTTCAGGCCCCAGCATTTCTCCAGCCATTACACCCGTGCTCATCGTTAACAGCAGCAGAGCTTGAACAGACTTTGCCGCAGCTCACACGGGACAGAGAAGGCAGTCTCGTTAGGTATCTTTTAACTAGAAGGAAACAGGAATGAGATAGCCTTATACAAGAATATTGCCCTTAAAACACTGACACGTGCCCTTTGATGTCCGCTGGCTCAGGCCTGGCCCCACAGAGACTGAAAGAATTTCACATTGCTGGGTCCTTCCTTCCACAAATAGTCACACTGATTTCATGTACTTCTTTAGGATCAGGTCTTAGATGACACTATTTTTAACTACATGAAGAACAAGCAAGTCTAAAACACCTTAGCCCTCCAGCTGAGTCTCTCTATATTTTAAAGCCATTCTAATATGCACAGAATTAATGTGTATATTATTCAGCAAAGAGTAAAAAGCAAGTGCTGCAGTGAGTCTCATGTCACTGATTTCATGACTGTAAAGAAATATGCTACTGTAAATTAACTAGTGCATTATGGTCTGTTATAAATAATTAAAACTAAAACTGCAAATGACAAAATGAAGCAAGGACTTCCTGTAACCCACTGTTCTTCTTACCCTACTTAATAATTTCCTAATTTGATTAAAACACTAAATCTGAGTCTGTTTAAGCATTCGTTAGTATCATTTATTAATCTGGAAAGCACCTGGGTCGCAAAAAAAATTAAAACACGTTAAAACCTACACATAAGCCAGTCTCAGGTAAAACATCAATCTGCAGCCACCCAAAGTAAACCAGTCCGTCATCTTTCATAGGTCTCCGAGGTGAAGCCAAAGGGAGCGTATCACAGAAGTGGGGACCCACCCAGGACAAAGCGCTGCTGCTGACTGCGGGACACCAAGACCAAGAAAGAACCCATCCTACCTGATACCAGAGGATGAGGGAAAGAGATGGGCTTCTCCAGTCATCCTGGTTGACACCACCTGATGCTCAAGCAGGCGAATGGGAACTATGTGTCTCTCGTCAGCCAGGCTCTTCCATAGCAGTATCTGCTTCACAGCATCACAGGCAAGACTGACAGTTGAGTGCAGGGCACAGTCAGGAAAAATAGGTTCTTCTTTGGCATGTGAATTTAGAGCAGTTCAGCTTTCGAGACCTAGAGATGAGAAGAGACAGATAGTTGAACAGCGTATGAGCAATATCACGGCATTTTTTAGAGGGATTTTTAAAGCAGACCAAAGATGCTTTTATGCAACTTCTTAGAACTCTGCTTGCTCCATTACTTCAATCAATAGCGACTGTCAAATTGTTTTTACAGAGGTTTTCGGGTTTTTTTATTATTTTTATTCTTCAGTTTCACTGAAATAGCAGGTCTCTTTTTAGATAGACATAAAAGGGTCTGATGAAACCTGCTGCTTCATTATCTCCAGATGAATTCCATTTTCTGCTCCTTCAATCCTCTCAGCATCTCGTTCTGTCTTCTCTGGAGTACCACAGAGCTTTCCACCTGCCTTTTTTTTTTTTTTTTTTTTGTAATTTGTTGGTATTTATTCACAGGACAAAAAGTTTTATCAATTAATCTACTGTTTATACTGTCTGAGCTAGCCCTGACCTTCATTGGAATGGAGAACAATCCCTACTGACAAGTTAGGGCCAGACCCTGTGCTGCTGCCGTGCAGTGCAGCACCATGGAGGCAAGCATCATTGCCCACCTTCCCCCTCCAAAGCAGCAGGTGGGCTGCTGAGGGATGGATGGAGTCTCCTGGATGAATCTTCAGGGAGAACTCCCCGTGTGGAGAGGGCTCTGACCCTGTTTCCTCCAAGAAGGGGGTTCCTGCATCTTGCAGTCCTCCATGCATGGAAGGCTCCTCGTTGTGCCAGCTCAGGTGGGTCCACAGGTGTCCCTGGGCTGCTGGTTGGATGGTACACGGCACCCACCTTGCCATCACTGTGAAAGGGGAGAGACAGAGGGAAAAGCTTTCAATATCTGCATAACCTTAGTTTGTGCGGTTCCATTGGAGCAGATGGAAATCATAAGGGACAGAAGTCCTCCTGCTTTGCACTGTAAGGCAGCTTCCACCCGGTGGAGTAGGGGCATGAGCAGCAAGTGAGAATGGCCCAGGGGAAAAGCTCGTTTGTAATTGCCCTCTGACAGTGGGAAAAAGTATCCTCTGCCCATCTGTTACTGCCTACACTCGTTATGGCACCCTTACACAGAGGCTGAGCAGAGGACCCAACAGCCTGTTCTGGTACCAGACGCCCCACAGGCTGCCCCAGGGAGTCTCTGGACCATATGAAGAGATTCGTCAGGCACTGGGCCATGCTGGGAGGGAACGGGATGCTCCTGCAGGGATGCACTTCCTCAGGAGAGCCTGACTTCTGGACAAAGCCCTGTAGCGGAGAGCAGAAGCCTGTAATACTGTCCTGCCATGGATGAGCACAGTGGTGGGTCTGCACTGGGTATAAGCAAGGACTGTTCGTAATTCTCACTTTTTTATAATAATGACTGATTAATCCTGTCTTTGCTAATCCACCGGGACAGCATAGCTGACACAAGACTCCTCCAAGCTGCAGTGGGTGCTCACAGCTGGGTGAGCCAGAGATTCTTAAGCACACAGTTAACTCCCACAGACTATTTCCTTCTTTCTTATAACCATTTCTTTCGGCAAGTCTCTCCTGGTATTTTAAAAAAATTATTTTAATCAATTTAAAATTAATAAAGAAACAGTGAAATCCTTAGGGCCTGAAAGCTCCAATCTCTGCCGCGCTGTAAGTGATGAGTCAGCTGCAGCACGGCCCGCCATGGAGCTGCCGAGGGATGCCTCCGAGGAGCTGTGCACGCTGAATTAGGTCACTCGGTTTGCTATTTACAGAGAGGCAACCGTCGCTACCATTGGATGCTTCCTTCTCTCCGCCGTGAAAGAGCTGCTGTGCCACGAGGGCACCGTGCCGGCGACACCTTGCCGTCACTGCAGACACCTCGCTGCCGTCGCAGATGCTGCGGCTCTGTGTGGTGTGGAGACCGAGCCCTGGGCCGCTCCCAGAGGAGGGAAGGGGCCAGCGGCGGCCGGCAGTGGCGACTCATGGGGTGCCATCCCACTCCTGCAGTGCTGTGTGGTGTCCCCTCAGGGGGACCTGGGCCCTGGCTGTGGCTACTGACGTGCGCTCGCTCGGGCCGGAGTGGAGACAGCCCCAGTAGCCAGTCCGTGCCGGCGCCTCGCCCAAAGCTGAGGCTCGCTCCAGCCCCAGCTCCGCTCCACGGCCGGGACAGGCACTCCCCGGCGCCAGGGCAGGGCCGCTCCACTCCCTCGCTAATCGCCCAGCTCTAATTGCTGTGCACAGTCCGAACAGGCAGCTCCTATGGCAGCTCTCCAGGGGATTAACATTAAGCCTCCGCTTTGTCTAATAATGCGGCACGTGAGGAAAAGCAGTTACCACCTCGTGTGCCTGCAGCACGTGGGCCACACAGGCCGGTCACCTGCGTGTCTGTGGGCCGCGGCAGCGCCCGGGTGCCAGCACCACAGCGGGCCAGGCTGGGCCGCAGCACGAGGCTGGTGTCCGTGGGCTGCAGGCACAGAGAAACACTCTGCCCGGCTCTCCAGGGCCCGGGCCAGGGGATGAGGGAGGCCAAGGAGCTGCTATGGTGCTCTGGCAGCACGAAGGTTCCCGGTCTGTGTCAGAGGAGCAGGAACACAAAGAGGACATGGACCTGTTGGAGCGGGGCCAGAGGAGGGCATGGAGATGCTGCGAGGGCTGGAGCCCCTCTGCTGGGAGGACAGGCTGGGAGAGGGGGGGTGTTCAGCCTGGAGAGGAGAAGGCTCCGCGGAGACCTCAGAGCCCCTTCCAGTGCCTAAAGGGGCTCCAGGAGAGCTGGGGAGGGACTCTGGGTCAGGGAGAGGAGCCACGGGATGGGGGGAACGGTTTTGCACTGAAAGAGGAGAGATTGAGATGAGGTATCAGGAAGAAATTCTTGCCTGTGCAGGCGGTGAGCCCCTGGCCCAGGTTGCCCCAAGAAGCTGTGGCTGCCCCATCCCTGGAGGTGTTCAAGGCCGGGTTGGATGGGGCTTGGAGCAACCTGGGCTGGTGGGAGGTGTCCCTGCCCAGGGCAGGGGGTGGCACTGGGTGGGCTTTAAGGTCCCTTCCAATCCAAACCATTCTATGGTTCTATGAACAGAACTAATGAAAGGGCAGAAACCCTCATAGTCTGCCCACGACATCTCTACATTTGGTCCTCTCTACCTGCTGCCCAGGCGCAGGCTTCCCCAGCACGCACCTTCTTGGGCACCCTAAGGACAGGCACAGGGATCCCCAATGCCGAGGGATCCTCTCCCATTCCCTAAAGTCACGCAATGCAACTGCCGTTCCCCTGGGCTGGGAGAAGAGGGACAGGAAAGCTATATGCCATCCCTCTTGGGAACAGCCAGGCTCTGCTGGAAGGAGAAAGGGTGCCCATCACCTCGCAGCTATGCTGAAAAACAGATCTGAATCACCACCAGCTTACAGCACTTATCTGAAAACAGCTGCAACCCACTTTAGAACGAACAAGCATCTAGTGTCCTGCGACAGCCGGCACCACCTCCAAATCCCTGCCCAGCTCCGCTGCAGTGTGGAAAGAACTGGCCAGATAGGAAAGCGGAGAATTCAGCTCCCCTTGCCCTGAGAGCCACCCAAACTCTCCTCTTATGCTGCTCGATTTCGTTCCTAGGTACGGTTTGCCTAATGTCAGTTATTCCTCCCCGGTGCTGGAGCACCAAGAGCATCAGGCACAGTGAGGGTCTCCCCTCGGCGAGAGAGGAACACGCAGTGCTCAGCTGGGCCGTACAGCAGGGAACAAAACACTCACAAAGTACTGCTTGCGCTGCCTCAAAAGAAGCAGTTTCAATTCCCCGACAAGCAGCGGCTCCAAATAACAAGATGCCTTGAGTAATTAACTGAATGTTCTTTGGATACAGCTTGTAAAAGGAGCTTATACATATTAAACAAGAAAGATCTACTGTCTATAACTTGTTCTTTACTAACAAACTAAAGGTTTGGACTGAACCCATTTTAGAGCAAACTTTACAAGGGCATTATGCTGAAATTATTCAATAGAAAGAACTGAACAGAGTCCAGGGCATTTGTGAGGGGCTGACCACAAAAAGCAAGGTTTGTGGTCGGTTTGTTTGTTTTTTTAAGAAAATCAAATACTCTCTGTTTTTTGGCACTAAAATGACAGAGCTGTAAAGATTTAGCAGTCGCACTGCATTAGCCTCCAAGAAACACACAAAACAACTGCTCCCTTAGCTAGATCAGCTGCTAGAGCAAGTGTTCTAGTTGCCATTATCAGAGCTGAAAGTGGAAAGGAATGCCTCATTAATGCACTGAAGGACAAAGGATCTCCTCTGTAACAAGGGCCGTACGGTGCTAGGTGCTGGTACTACAGTACCTTTGCATCCTGACACACGCCTGCCCAACGTAACCTGCTGTTCCATCGGGAGAGGTTACACTTTGGTAGTAAAGAGAAATACTTCTGCTCTATGAATCACTATTTTTTACTTGCAACAAGAACCAAAAGCCAATGTTCTACAGTCAAGATAACGTAATCACAGCAACATGGAGCTATTCTAGGTAGAAACACAACAGCTACTCAGCGTCAGCATTATGACAGAAGACTCAGATGCTCCACTGCATCTGCAATATATTGCAATGGCAGGCACCTAATACTGCCGTGTGGTCTGCGAAAAATGGCATGTAAAGGAAATATGGAGAAAATGTTGTAATTATTTAAATGAGTGGGGTTTGATACCACGAGAAAAAAAACCTGCCTGAGTAAACCAGTACTTAGCCCGTTTATCTTTACAAACGGCCTTTAAAGAATGAAAGACCTGCTGCTCTCCTGTGCCTCTGCCCTCAACCTGGTATTACATTTATGTGGGAGCAGGCAAAAGCAGCCATGCCATGTAGCAGCACGAGGCACCAGGAAAGTCTGGGGAGGCTGGCAGAGGCAGAGCTCACCATCTCCCGTCCCCCAAACAACCCAACCCAAGAAAAGCCAAAGGGGAAAGAAAACTCCACAACTGCATGAAGCCTGCCGAGATGACTACTACAGCCCCACAATTCAGTGTGCTAGCCGAACACACCTAGTTTGGCCAGTAAACTGTTAAAAGCAGCCGCATTCTTCTGCTAAGGAGAGAAAGCTTTGACAACGTGACCTTTCCCAGCTGTTGGCAACTGGCTGAGTACAAAAGGTCAGGCTAGGAGTTATCCCCAACGCAGGGCTTTCCATACTCCTGGCAGTCTGTCTCATGCCAGCTATTCTGGAAACCAACTCAAGCACAAGCGGTATGTGACCTGGGAAGACACAGAGGCAAATCAGCTGCCACAGGGAGAAGAGCAATCACAGGTCAGAGCACTGGGCTCACTTCTGAGTTCAACTCCTGTGCTGGCAAACGTCCTCTTTCTCACAACAGCCTTCAGAAGGGTCCAGCCACTTCAGGGACCCAGAGCTCTAACACTCCTGCTTACCAGCTGCCTAAACTCACAAATCTCTGCGTTTCTGAAGTTACAGTCTCCAGAAAGCAAGAAAAAGATCTTCTGAATGTACTGGGAGGCACATCAGTCTTAACACTGCAGGGCAGCCTAGTGTCTGTTTCGTGCCGAAGCCTCTCACATTCAAGAAGTGGTTTTGTCTCTTCCAGAGAGGAGCAATGTGACAAAATTATTTCCTGCTCACCTATTCAGCTGTGATAGAGACAAAAGATGTTGCTCGTGCCCTCATTTGCTCACTGAAGAGAAGTAAAGATGAACTAAAATGGTTGAACATGTTTCTGTTTTAAATTAATAAGTGGATTTTTTTTAATGATAGAAATTGAAGTGCTGCTTCACCAGAAGGCTGCAGGGTGACTAAGACCCAGTGCAGTGGTAAATGACAGAATAAACCTGTAAAGTTTGTGCGTGACATTTCAAAAAGCTTTCCTTGAATGTCACATACTGAGCATCACAGGCATTCCCGAGGTAATTACCAGAATTATTTAAGGAAGCAAACAAAGCTTCCTTTACATGTCAAGAAGAAGGTGAGAAGAGAACACAATGACATTTTCTTGTACGTTCTTTGCAGGTCGTGTCTAACAGTATACAGCAAACAATTGCCCTGCTGAGGACTCCCATGCACCCTACTCATCCTATTCATCTACTCCTACTGCTCACGGCAAAGTCTCTGAAAAGATAGGCCAGCAAGAAGACTGAAATTCAAGGTCAGGTTTCGTAGTGAAGCAACAAAAAAAATATTCAGTGCTTTAATGACAAAATTTGTTTCCAGTGCCATCATTTCAGTTCCCAACTTCTGTTTTTTCCTACTACTGAGATTAGGTCAGGGTAAAATACAAACATCAAAGCACTGTCGTAATCAAAGAACAGTTGTTTCGCTTTCTTTTCTTGGCCAATTAACATAGCTTAGCTAGGAGGAAATTAATACTCAGAAGCAACCTCAGCTTTAGGTCATAAGCTGCTTTCTATGGTTTGGGTTGCCACAGTTACTGCGGAGCTAATTCTGTTGAATCGGGAATCATCTGGAGATCAGGAGTGATCAGTCCTCCCAAAGGGCCAACACAACAAAGGGAAGAACTCCGTACTACTTTTTTTCTGAAGCAGTATTCGTAGACCGCATTGTCCTCAAGCGTCTGATGCATCCAACCCCAAAAGCATCTGCTTTTACCTGTTTTTATCTGTTTTACCTACAGAAGGTAAATAAAACATTACAAGTCTCAGATTTTAATAATAATTAACAACTATCACGAAGGCAAGCTTCCCTCCCAGAGTATGCTAACACACACTGCTCCAGACTCACTCCATTCGAGGTTGCAGTATTACTTTGGGTTTACATCAGCAGAGGTAAGAGCATGTCTGCTGCTCCCTTGATTTCTTTAGCCTGATCCCTGCAAGTAGTGAGGATCATTCTGAGTAGTTGACTTATTTTCATTTCCCTCTGTGGCCAGTTTGAATTTACAATATTGCACATTCAGTAGTGAAATTGTGCAAAGTAGTCTTTACAGGTGAAAAACCCTAACGAGAACCTCATTAATTACACAGGAATATTTCCCCAGCATGCTGCAGAAAAAAAAAAAAGATGGATTTCTTCCCCAATCAAGGTTTCCATTTGAAATACCCATAACTGTAGCTTTAGTCCTTGCACAAAAGGATACACATGGATAAACAAGAAATAGCGTAGCCTAGTTCTTCCAAGCGCGATGGAGCTGTCTGTGTTAAGTTTGACCTACCACTCTCCAGCAACTGGCTGTGCACAAGTCAGTGCAATGTCTTAAGAAGGAACAAGGAGGCAATTTTAGCTCTGCTTGTGGCACTGGCATGACCACCACCGGAGTTGTGTCTGCACGTTTGCATAGCCACATTTAAAGGGGGCACTAAAAAACTCAGCCATGCAGACAAGAGCACACTTGTCAAGAATAAACCACACCTTGGGCAGTAATTAAACACAGAACAGCAAAGCAGTGGACAACGTGTATCTATATAAATATGGTCTTGCTGTCATATTCTGTATAAACTAATCAGTCCTCAGTCACCACAGATTCCTTTGTTCTGCATTCCCGGAACCTGCCTAGTTTACTTGCCAAGATGTTATCCAGACTTCAAGGCTTACAGTTATTTAAATGAACATTTACATTAATCTACAATCTAACCTCCACATTTACAAAGGGGAAACTTTTCCAAAGCTTTGGGTCAGAGGAAGCTTTGTGGGTAAATGCTACACTCATCTTTGAAAACGTAGCATATGCATCTTCTTTTCCACTTGTAAGGAAAAAGGAAGAGTTGCCCCGCCACATTAATTGGTATCTAGGACAATGAGATAAAGAGCATCTAAAAAAGAAATAAAAGTTAGTTTATGCACTGTGCAGATTTTATGACACTTATTTCTGTAGGTATGCTTTCTATAGAACGCTGGGGCTGCCGAAGGACAGCTTACCAGCTACATCTACCCATTTGATGAAACGGTGCCCACATACACAACAGCAGAGGAACTCCCAAATTTAACAAAGAATGCTCCAGCATGGTTCGATCCTTAACAACTTCACTAGCTACTTCTATAAAATGAAATGAAAGCGTAAAGAAATAGCGACCTTTAACCTTTTCATGCCCTGTACCAGTGATGCCACCAGGAATTATAGCTTCTCATTGCTCTCCAGATGCATTTGAGGAATTGGGTATCAGTGCATTCATTCCTACTACTTCTTTCTTTCTCCAAAGGGTGGTAAACTACTTCCCTTGAAGCCAGTACTAACGAAATTTTACAGTCTGAATGCAACTGGTGACAACCTCATAAGAACAAATTCTTAACAGACACTTAAGCACCAAAGTTCCATTGATTCATATGGAAACTATGACTTTGAATATACTTCATCTAGTCACAAGTAGCAATTAAAATTTTGCCAGGTCAACTATGAAACCACCTTCTAAAATTACTTTCTTCAGCAGGGTCTTTTTCTGAAAGCTGCTTGTGCCGTTCCCCTACTCAGTACGGCCAATACTGTAATCAGATTGCCATATGCAAACTCTGGCATCTACAATACTGCATGTACTCTTCTGTATATAATATGGTTCTTTAAGTTTTGTAGTATAGGAGAGATCTTCCAGAAATACGAGCTTTTGCTCATATGGGCAATACTGCGTTCACGTAAAGTATTCTACAAAGATTTTTCATTCTGTGCCACGTGCGGAGTCCCTCGGTGCTGCTGATAAAAGGTGAAAGACACTGAAGGATTAGACCTTGAGAAGGCGATGGGAGCGAGATGCAAGATGCAGATGTCGTCTTTATCACCCCCGGCGTTCTGAGCACAGCATGCCTCGTGACTTTACCCCCAGTACGAATCTCCTGGTTTACTATATTAACCCATTCAATAAAATAGCAGAGGGGCTGTAAATAAAAACTGATTACAGAGTTTGCTACTTCAGTGTCTGGACAGTGGTTTTGACTGAACCAGTCTCTTGCTGGTAAGAACACGAGCACCCAAGAACAAAACCAAAGCTACTTCCAGTTACTTCTGTGGAAGGCAGAGATGGTCTTAAATTTCTGCTATGTGCTGTGTAGCCTGGGAGACATGATGCTTGCTAAATGAAAAGTATTAAACACTACAGTTTCAAAGCTGCTTTTTATTTGTTTCTATTTGTTCAATATTTTCAAGGGTAACACATGGAGAAAAAATGAAATGACTGATAACAGATGATTCTGAATTGTTGGCTTTGGTAGCACAAAGTGAAAATGCAAATGCGTTATTGAATGAGCAGAGCAAACAGAAGGACTGGTCACCCCCACCCCATTCTGAAATACAAACAGAAACTTTGTTCGGAATATGGCATTACCTTTATTCACACAGCCTAGTTATTAGCTTAAACGTGCAGCACATTTTCAGCATATCTAACTTACAGCAACTTCTCCCACGAGCCTGAGAATACATTAAAGGGTGCTAGTAAGAGTGATTATAAAGCACCTACTGGATCAAGGAGATTCTGCTGCAGTGTTTTAATTTTCATTGAAATAAAGTTGAAATTATACTTTACACCACTCCGCTAACAAAAGGGAAAAAGGGCACTCTAAATTAAGCAGCATGCAAACACATCTTCATTTATTCTTCCCTATTTTTAACTTGTGGTTAAACTTAATAGACTTCTAAGTGCAAGTAGATTAAAGCTCCATCTAGTGCCAGGGTCTTGGAAGTTACTGAGAGACTTGCAGTCCAAAAACAGCAAACACGCTCACAAAACTATCAAGAAGCAGCAAGCCCAGCATCTCAAAGCTGTCGCAGACAGGCAAGGAGAAGTCTGTTGGAACTACTCTTACAGCGCATAAGGGCTTAATTTCAAAGCTGCTGTATCTTCGACCAAGCAGAGAACATGGCACTACCTGGACAGGGACATACACGAAAATACTCGAAATAACACGCCTGCAACAGCGAGAGGAGTGCCAGCCTGCGGAGCCACGCATGTAGCCAGCCCCTCTCCGCGCAGTGCTCCATGGGCATCGCCGCAGTGCTCGGCACTGCTCTGCCTTTTTGGATGCCAGGAGCCCGGGAGGCAGCTGGGGAAGGCAGTGCACTCCTCCCAAAAGCTAGTCGCCAGGAGCTAGGGCACTCTCAAGAGAAGTGGAAAATTGGTAACTTCTCAGGAAAAGAAGGGATTTGAATCCTGGGCTTCCCATTTCTTGCCAAGTACCCTCAAATGGTTGTGTGGAATGGGCGATGGCACCCAGACTACCCCCAGAACCAGATGTCCCTTCATTTTACAGGGGGACCCCGGCGCTTGAGAGCTGTTCCCAAAGAGCAGCTTTCGGGTCAGGCTCTCACAGAGGCCAAGCTGGAGGAGAGCTGGCTCCAGCTGCCCGCGCTGTGGGGCAGGGATGCGGGGCTCTGTCCCTGCAGCCCCCGGAGCCGGGACATCACCGGGCTCTGGGCCCACGTCGGGTCCCATCACCTAAAGATGAGCCAGAAGCAAAGCAGGTCTCAGGACAATCTCAGGGCTGAAACTTTGGATTTAAGCACTGGAATTCCAGTTTTTGGATCTATGCCCCAGCTACATTCTCTTTGCTTTCAGCAGAAAATACTTGACGACACCAGCTGCCATCCGTGAAGCAGTGTGTAAATCAGATCGCTGGTTTAGTTCTGGAAAGGAACTGCCCATAGCGGTGTTTAGTAGTAGCTGCACTGTGGCAAAAAAGGTATTCCTCAATAATACTGAAAATACCTGAAGAGTGGGTTAAGTTTAACCATATTTTAGTTATATTTTGAAAACTACCTGGGACATCTATTGATTTATTTACTTTTACACCCTTCTGAAAAACCACCTTACAATTACCTGGAAAGCAATCAATCAGTATTTTTTCACATACTTCAGAAGGTGTTTGCACACATCAGGCTGCTGCTCTGAAAGAAGGACCGAGCACAGGCAAGGGCCGTCAGGGAGGGGAAGGGGAGCAGGAAGGAGAGAGGAGGGAACTGCAGCAGAGATGGCAGAACCGCTCGATTGATCTTTGCTAAACTCAAAGTACCATTTTGCACACTCTAAGGTGATCATGGTCACGCTACAGTTATAAACGTCACTTCTCTTGTGGTGTATCTTCTGTTATAGCATATAGTTTCTAAAATAGCAAAAACAGAAACAAAAAACATTTAGTTATTTAAATTAAAAACAAACCTTTTTTTTTTTTCTTTTAAAGGGTTTTTTTTTTGCCTAGTCTTTAACAATCATTTGACAGGGATGATTTTCCTCTCACACTAGTGAATAACAGAAGCTGCCACCAAAGCCAGTGCAGTTACAACACCTTAAGAGTAGAAAATGAAGTGCAATCTTGTACTTCGCCACAAACTACTCTTAAAAAAAAAAAATCGTTGCAACTACAGAAAAATATGTAAACAAGAAGGAGAAACAACTGTGTCCAACAGAAAGGCATTATAAAAGGCCAAAGTGGAAAAGCGTACAACCCAGCCTGGAGGAGAAGTGCCGTTTCCGCCGCTGTGGCCATCACTGGGCTGACGCTGTCCCCATCCCTGTGCCCATGCCCACAGCGGGGGCTGAGCCAAGCACGCCTTGGCCAAGGCTGCCTCCGAGCTGCCCCGTTCCAGCACAAGTGTTCAATTTCTTGCCAATCAAAGAGTACATATTCCATTCACGCCACTAACCTATATCTAAAAACCGGCTATCGATGGTCTTGAAAGGCTGATGCCCTTACTGTTCGATACACAGCTTGACCCCAGCCACAGTTTGCCATCATCTTCTCCAGAGGCATCTACTAATGATAACACATAAAAATGGGTGTCTATTAAAACAAACACACAAAAAAGTCTAGCTGGTGCTAATGTTCCCTTCCTCTGTTTTTCTGCCTTTTTTTTTTTTTGCAATGGCAACTGCTAAAACCGTGCCTGTTTCTAGCTCTGTAACCAAAACCATGCCACACGTCACAACTGCCTTATGAACGCTACTCTAACCTAATGAGGACAAGATTTGCATAGCAAAGGACAGTTATTCTGATTCTTCAGTCAAAGTAGGAACATGATAGACTTTATTTTTTATATATATACTGTAGTCATATACTTTCATTTAAGGAAAGTGGTCGTCATTCTGAATTTTACATTTGAGTTTCAAAGAAAACTGAAATAGGAGGAATCCTTTCACTCTTCTAGATAAACGTAACACACCTGAGTTACAAATCTTTAAAAAGCACTTTACCAACTCGGCATTTTATCTTCACTGAGAGCACAGACAAGCATATTAGATGCATCTTTCCCATGTACGTTGTCACATAACCCAAGTGTGTACTGAGAGATACACAGTTAGAAACACGTACGTGCAAAATGCAGGTGTGAGCCACTGTGGACGCTCCAAGTATGACCCGATGATGTGGTGCAAGCTGCGTTTGCTGGGTGAAGACACCAGAAGACAGACAGGAGAGCACAGAAAGCCAGACAGCAGATGACTGGATTCCTCTTCCCCACAGTAACACCATCGTGAGTCCATTCCCAGTTGCTGTAAAGATTGATAACAGACCCCAGCATCTGCTTCAAAACAGCCTACAATCGGAGATTCAGACGCTCGCCTCCATTGGCACTTACTATGTAGACAATTTTAAAGCAGTGATGCTGAGGGGCACAATCCATCACCAAGACTGGTACACAAACAAAGCCATGACCTCCTGAAGCCATCTACCAGGTCTCCACGGATGCCAGTTTCCTGTGATGCCGGAGAAGACCTGCCTCAGCTCCACTGTCCTCCGCAACGTTTCTTCCCCGTATTGTTCTCAGCATGTTTACTTTTCATCATGAATAGCTGTTTGGTCAATATATGGTATTATTTGTTTCCTTCAGTGCGATATTTAAAAAGAAAAGAAAATGTCCTAAATGAAACCCCACCTGGAATACTGCCTCCAGCTCGGGGGGTCCCAACAGCAGAAGGACATGGAGCTGATGGAGCGGGGCCAGAGGAGGGCACAGAGATGCTGCGAGGGCTGAGCCCCTCTGCTGGGAGGACAGGCTGGGAGAGGGGAGGGTGTTCAGCCTGGAGAAGAGAAGGCTCCGCGGAGACCTCAGAGCCCCCTCCAGTGCCTAAAGGGGCTCCAGGAGAGCTGGGGAGGGACTCTGGATCAGGGAGGGGAGCGGTGGGACGAGGGGGAACGGTTTGACACTGACAGAGGGCAGATTGAGGTGAGATATTGGGAAGAAATTCTCTCCTGTGCGGGCAGTGAGCCCCTGGCCCAGGCTGCCCCGAGAAGCCGTGGCTGCCCCATCCCTGGAGGTGTTCAAGGCCAGGTTGGACGGGGCTTGGAGCACCCTGGGCTGGTGGGAGGTGTCCCTGCCCAGGGCAGGGGGGGCACTGCATGGGCTTTAATGTCCCTTCCAACCTAAACTGTCTTCTGGTTATATGATTTTTAGGCTGTTTACCCCTTTACCCAATTCCACTTTTCCCTGTTCCTCCCATTTTTAGATCCCTAATGTTTCCTTTCATCCATACCAGAGCAGCTGTTCTAGAGTTCAGCAGTATTAGACTTTCAGACTGAGTGCACTTTTTCTAAGCACATAATTAATGCATTTTAAAACTTTTCTTTGATCTTCTTTTGTGATTATGTAGACAAATTTGAGCAGAATAATTCTCATATACTTTGTTCCTCAAAAATGTGATATTTATTTTACTAGATGTAATTGAGAGAAAAGCACTACAGCTACGGCTGAAATAATTTCCTGGGTGCTGAAACGAAGTACTACTTCAATTATCAAAAATAAACACAAAAATATTCTAAATATCAAATATACATATACTGGCTGTTCTTTGGTGAGCTGACAGCAGGCAGTTTCACTGCTACTCATAGCTAGAATTGAGTACTCTGTGGCTAGAGAGAAATTTGGTCCTAAATTTAAAAAAAAAAAAAAAAAGTTTACCCGTTTCTACTTCATTCAAAAAATAATATATATTCATAATTTTACAGAGTATTATAAGGTTGGAACTACATAATTTCTCTGGGAAAATATAACTTTTTATACTTCAGAATTATTATTATATGCTTTTGAAGACAGTGAATGTTTTGGGTAGAAATTATATATGACAGATAAATGTATGTATCTGTGATCCAAAAATCCTTTGGACTTTTAACAAATAACAAGTACCAACAGCAAAATGGTTTGCGATCAGAGGATGAAATATCACCCTGCAGACACGGTCACTGAAAGAAAGCTTAATGAAGGAAATAACGTACCAAATAGAACTTCGGAGTTCCCTGGCTAAATCACATGGTAGATTGAATAAGCAGCAGAAAGCGGTTCAAAAACAATCCCATGAAGAAACTGGGAGCTAGAAAAACATAAAGGCCTGCCAGTTCAACAGGCAGAAGATGAGCACCGCAGGCGGCCAAGAACTGGGGACAGACTGTGACACTGCCCAGCTCGCTGGGACGGCGCTGCTGCCCTGGTGGGCACGTCCAGCCGGAGAGAGTCCTGGTGTGACTGCAACGCACCCTCAAGGCAGCACAGCATTAGGAAAAGGTTGGGGGGGTTTTATTAATGTGTGCTAGCACAGTGCAAAAATGCAGATCAGCTATTAAAAAGGTTAAATTATATACCAGTTAACTTTGACAGGAAAAAAAAAACCCAGATGAAGCCCAGGAAAAGTTAAATGTTGTTCTTTTTCATCCAACATCATTTCTCAGTGCAGTCAGTGACGTTTGCACAGAGATCAGGGGTATAGGCTCCATGCAGTAATAAGACCGTTAGCTACTTGTTTAACCACGCTGCACAAATATCCATTAAAAAATGACCACGTTGAGAGCCTACACTTGCTCTGCTTCATTTTCCACCTTTCTGCTTTCTCTCCATCTAACTTTGTGCTTCTCCAACTCCCTTACTGCATTTCTTAGTCTTAGTTTCCACTTTTCAGATTAACTTCTGTACAATCTTTCACTCACCACAATAATCAGTTAACAAAGGCATGTGACAGTCACCACTGAGCTTGGATAAAACAAAATAAATAAATAAAAGAGCTTGGATTGAAGAAAACTACCACCTTCCCTCCGATGTGTCAAGCTATCGACAAACTTCCTCAGTTTCACAGTACCTACTTTTCATAACTGGAAAATTAACAGAGGGCTACCTATTTGAGTTCCGTTTGCTTTATTTAAAGCAAAACAAAATAATGCAGGATTTACACCCAGGAGCCTGACTGTTTGATAGATTTGCATACACAAAAAGCTGGGTCATATAGGCCTAATTCTGCACATCTCACTCATACAGGGACTCTCTCCGAAGACACCGTTATGAACTGGAGACTACCTGTCCAAGTAAGAATTTACATATAATACACTTTAATTTCTAGGATTAAGGTTTAGTTTTTGTTAGCCACTGGCGAGATCAAGAACTTAAATTAAAAACCCAAAAGCTGAGCAAAGTTCCATGATTTCAGACACCTTTTTTACTGCTTGGGCCAGTCTATAAATCAGCTCCACAAGGAACCTTCCTTCCTCAGATTTAAAGCATCTCTGGAAGCCACCTGAATGGAAGCAATCTCACACCCTTACCATCCCACACAGCAATGCCCCAAAGTTTGCATCTGATTTTAAAAGTTACGTTTCAGGTTTGTTATGTTTGAATTGGATGGTAAAATAAAGGATAAGGAAGGGAAATTCTTCTTAACGGCATACCTAATTAATCCTCAGAATGAGAAAGGTTTTGCAGAGCTATCTATACTGCTAAAACCATACCAGGCAAGACTCCTCGATGGAGATGAAACTCTCATCCACATGTGGAGTTCAACCACCTTTCCAAACCATGTAAGATACACCAGAAACACATCTTCTCTTCAGAACATTCTGGATGGTTCCGAGTGCTGCTGCACAGGGCGCTCTGTAGCGCAGCCACAGCTACGCCAGCACTGCAGGACCTTTCCCTGCCCGGGTGCCGCTACGCAATAAAACTTTGCATTGGGGTCTCAGTCTCATGATTTTGTATCACTGTATTTTTTTAAAGCTAGCTTCATTAATATGCCATTTACATATGCAGTGATGAGCAGAGCAGTGACGAGTGGCGTTCCTCAGGGGTCGGTACTGGGACCCGTACTATTCAACATCTTTGTCAGCGACATGGACAGTGGGGTAGAGTGCACCCTCAGCAAGTTTGCTGATGATACCAAGCTGTTTGGCGAGGCAGACACGCTGGAGGGGAGGGATGCCATCCAGAGGGACCTGGACAGGCTGGAGAGGTGGGCCCAAGCCAACCTCATGCAGTTCAACAAGGCCAAGTGCAAGGTCCTACATCTGGGTCGGGGCAATCCCAAGCACAAATACAGTCTGGGCGGGGAATGGCTGGAGAGCAGCCCTGGGGAGAAGGACCTGGGGGTGCTGATTGACGAGAAGCTCGACATGAGCCAGCAATGTGCGATTGCAGCCCAGAAGGCCAACCGTATCCTGGGCTGCATCAAAAGAAGTGTGGCCAGCAGGTCAAGGGAGGTGATTCTGCCCCTCTACTCTGCTCTCGTGAGACCCCACCTGGAGTACTGCATCCAGCTCTGGAGTCCCCAACATAAGAAGGACATGCACCTGCTGGAGCGTGTCCAGAGGAGAGCCACGAGGATGATCAGAGGGATGGAGCACCTCTCCTATGAGGAGAGGCTGAGAGAGTTGGGGCTGTTCAGCCTGGAGAAGAGAAGGCTCCGGGGAGATCTTATTGCGGCCTTCCAGCACCTAAAGGGGGCCTACAGGAGAGCTGGGGAAGGACTTTTTACTAGGGCATGTAGTGATAGGACAAGGGGGAACAGCTTTAAGCTGGAAGAGGGCAGGTTTAGATTAAACATTAGGAAGAAGTTTTTCACTTTAAGGGTGGTGAGGCACTGGAACAGGTTGCCCAGAGAGGTTGTTGAAGCCCCGTCCCTGGAGGTGTTCAAGGCCAGGCTGGATGTGGCCTTGGGCAACCTGGTCTAGTGGGAGGTGTCCCTGCCTATGGCAGGGGGGTTGGAACTCGATGATCTTCAAGGTCCCTTCCAACCTAAACCATTCTATGATTCTATGATTCTATGATTTTTTCCATTCATTTCAGCCTTTGGTAACTTCATTTTTCAGCCAAGTCACTGAAGCAGCTGCGGAAGGACCCTGCAAAGCTCGTTCTCCAGTCATCACCCCGAGGTTATGAGGCAGACTGCTCCTTGCTTCTCGGCTTTTAATCAGCAGA
Source organism: Pluvialis apricaria (assembly GCA_017639485.1). Taxonomy (NCBI): domain Eukaryota; kingdom Metazoa; phylum Chordata; class Aves; order Charadriiformes; family Charadriidae; genus Pluvialis; species Pluvialis apricaria. The sequence continues at coordinate 6,801,953 of CM030014.1, forward strand.
AGTGAGACTGCGAACTCGCAACACTTCTAAATCGGCTTTACCCTCTGCACTTCCGAAAGCACTTGTGGTAAAGAGAAAGACTGCCACGGGAAACCCAGTATGGTCTGGAGAGGAAGCCACCAGCGCCGCGCCGCAGACTGGCGGGAGCGGCGGTAACACTGGAGACAAACGATGCGGCCAGTGAGCTCCGGCTCAGTGAAGTTTAATGGTCGCAGAGAAGTCAGGCTGCATTCTGCTGATGGTCACTTGCCCCTCCTGTCTACACGTAAGTGTGGGTTAAAGTTATCTCCAAAGGGGCCAATTTGGTGAAAAACAGGAAGAACCTGGGACACCATAAGAAACCTTACCTTTGGCTGTCCTACCCTCTTGAGCACAGCAGCAGCTCTGGTAGTTACAAAGCCTGAGAGAAAACGGCAAGTTATTTTACTAACAAAATATATGCCCTCCTTCAAGTTTTTGGCCAATGTCAACTTTTGTGTTACTAATATAAAAGCAGTCGAGGTTTCCCACAAAGCTATAAATAGTACGCTCCGGCTCGGCACAGTCGGTACTTTAAAATTCTTTCAAGTGATTCTTTTTCTTAGATGCAATCCAACATAAATTTTAGACAAAGTTCTGAACCAAAGCAAAAACACTAATAATTGTTACAAGCTGCATAAAAAAAACCCCAAACTGTGGCTAGAGTATGCAAATACCTTCCAGAAAGAAGAACTACTGGGCAGAATGTAGAAAGACACTAAAATACAAGAAATCACAATTTAACAACTATTTATCATATACATATAGCTTTTTGTTCGAACAGCACCATTTCATGCATCAGTCCAGGTACTGAGTTAAAATGACCCACTACATCTATCAATTTTAACAATATTTTTGTTTGCTTACAAATCCTTCATTTAACAAATGTCTCAGATTCCAATAAGACTCAAAACAAAAAATAAAACTGGAACTCCTCTCCCTCAACAGTCTTTAACGTACAGAGCACATCCTCATTTTCTTAAATCAAACAGTCTCAAAGGTGCTGTTGCAATAGTGTCTATACAAGCAGCATGATAATGATGGTAGAACATAGAACACTACCAAACAAGGCACCTAAGGGTGAAAATAGAATTGAAGGGTTATGATTTTTAGAAAAGCACTGGTGACTGCTGAATCTACAAATTATACAAGCTACCTGGTAGTTTCATAACATTAAATGACGACAACCCCATTGAGACTTCACTTTCTAATATATTACTAGAGTTACTTCACAAACAACACGACTAACAGGCAAGCTACCAAGCAGGTGGCAAATCCTCTACTCTTGTCCGTCCATTTATGTTCAGGAGATCCCAGACTTCTGTGCAGTTATTTCCAATTTAGAACCTTAAAAACAGACAACCGCAGTCGCTGTAATGCTAACACAACCCACCCATCAAAACAGCACTCACACTACTGATCACCTGGTTTATGCAGCCATTAAAAAACCGCAATATTCTCTGCAAAGTGGTGGTAATATTACCGGACCCACTCCACATTCTTTGACATCCAGGTGAAACGTTTGGTTCACCGAAGAGGCGAAGCACTGAAGCCACCACAGATTAGACCGGCAAGGCTCTGGGAGCCCGGGTACCACTACGCGGTGCCTCACGCACTGGATCAGCAGCTGCTGGAGGAGCAGCATTTCCCCCCGGCCTCGGCACAGCCCCCAGCTGGCAGAGACCGTCGGGTCTCCCCTCCAACAGGGCTGGACATTAGGTCATGAGGGCTCGGAAATGCACGCTTGGTCCTTGGGCAGAAGGGACGGACAAATGCGCGGATGGGTGCGTGCAAGAAGGTGAGATACCTCCAGGCAGGAGGTGGCACAGCCTTTGGCTAAAGCCCTGGAAACCCACGGGTTCTTGCGTGAGACACCGCCACGCCTGTACCAAGCAGCCTGCCATCCGTGCGACGCCTGCCTCTCATTAACCAAAGGATAATGATGCTAGCAAACAGGCAACTCCGAAGTTCCCAAGGCCTGCCCTTGGGTTCAGGGTGACAAGATGCCTGCCTCTATATTTAATACATCCACTCATTAAAGTGAAACAATTTGGCATCCTTATTGCAGCTTGCAAAAACAACAACAAATCCAAACCACATATACACAAAACCCAAACGCACTTTGGTTGAACTCCAAAAATAACGAATCCATCAGCCTCTTGTTCATTTAAGACGGACGCATTCCGTTCTACGCAAGTAGCAGCGTTAAACTGGGACCTCCTACCAAAGAGCACCAAAAGAGTTAAGTGGCCCTCAACAGCAATTTCAGCCAGAAGAGAACTTTTTCTCCTTCTCGTGGAAGGAATCTGTGGAGAGAAGATGATGAAGGCAATCCAAACTTCACAAAAAAACGTTAGCTAACTAAAAAGCTGAAAGCAAATTTAAGGCCTGCAGCTCACTGGCAGACACAATACCACAAGGACGTTTTTGGTATGCATGGATGGCTGGAAAAGGATAAAGCAAAGCTCTGGTGCTGTCCAAATTCAGAGGGGGGGAAAGGCACTGTGAAAATAAAATAAGATAAAATACTTATGGAATTAAGCTAAAAGAGGTAAATACACTCTTCCATAAGTATCTAGCAATCTCTGTTAGTATCTAAACAACACTCGATGTTGTGACGACCGAACTAGGTTTTAACAGGACTAAGAACACCCCGAAGTATGCTGTGGGGATATTCGTTATAAATACCTGGGGAATATTCTTCCTGCGGGACATAACCTGAGGAAAAGGCCGATTCAATTACTGTATACTATGCCTTGGCGTACTCAGGTGTAAGATCTAACTTCCTGAATTAAGGCCTCAAAGCTAATTACCTGGACGGCCGCTTCCCACCCCGCCTGTCTCCACTTCCCAGAGAGCCACCCCAGGCCCCGGCCGGGCAAAGGCGCCTTGCTCAGACGGGGGGGGGGGGTGACCCCCCAGTGTCGGGGTTCAGCAGGACCCAGCCCGCACCCCAAAACCTGCCCTCGGCGTCGCAGGGATCGCTCCCGGGCAGCGGGACGGTCTTCGCGGCGGTGGGCCTGCCCAGGGCCGGGGACCCCCGCGCCGGGGTGCCGCTGCCGGACCCCGACGGCTCACCAAGGAACACGGAAAGCAAGTTATTTCAACAGAGCCTTGCTGGAACCTGCACGAATAACACCTGAAATCACCACTTCCAGAACCACGCAGCAATGACACGCGCCTGTGTGAGGCGGTCAGCCCACCAACTGAGCACAAAACTCGCGGTTTCACACAGAAATTCTCCTCTGCGCCCAGGGGCCGCCGGCTCGGCCGGGCGGGGCGGGGCGGAGCGGGGCCGCGCCGGGGGCGATGGCGGTACAGCAACGGAAGGCACCGGCAGCCCCCCCCCCACCCCCCGCTGGGCTCCGCCGCCGCCCCGGGGCACGGCAGGGGCTGCCCCGGGCAGCGCCCGCGCCTCCCGCAGCGGGGACCGGCGCGGTTCCTCGGCCGCAGAGCCGCGATCGAGCCTCCCGCCCCGGGGAGCGGCGGGGGACGGTGGCCGGTACTCACCGCACCCGGCCGCGCTGGGCGCTGCGGGCAGGGCAGAGCGGAGCGGAGCGGTCCGGGGCGGGCGGCGGGGAGCGCGCTCCTCTCCCGGGCCCCGCGCTCCTCCGCCCGGCGGACGGCGCCGTTCCCCGCCGTTCCGCTCCGACCCGTCCCGTTCCCCCCCCACCGGCGGCGCGGGGGGCGGCGCCGGGCCGCGCCCCTCCTCCCGTCCGCCCCTCGGCGCCGGCAGCGCGGAGGGCTGGGCTGGGCCGCGCCGCGCCGCCCGCTGCAGCGCTCGGCTCCGCTCCGCGCCGCTCGGCTCCGCCGTCCAGCGGGGAGAGGAGAGGTAGAGAGGAGAGGGACGGGACCGCCGCGCCCAGCCCCGCCGCCCGCCGCCCGGCCCGCGCCCCGCCGCCCGCCCCGCTCGCCCCCACCGCGAAGATGGCCGGCTGGCAGAGCTACGTGGACAACCTGATGTGCGATGGCTGCTGCCAGGAGGCCGCCATTGTGGGCTACTGCGACGCCAAGTACGTCTGGGCAGCCACGGCCGGCGGCATCTTCCAGAGCATCACGGTGAGGGCGGCGGCGGGGCGGGCGCGGCGAAGGGCGAGCCCGCCCGAGGCGGCGGCCCGGCCCCGCGGGAGCGCGGCGGGGCGAGGCGGCGGCGGCGGCGCCCGGGGGATGGGGGCACCTTGCGGGGCGGCGGCGGGGGAGCGAACCGGGCCGGCTGTGCCGCCGACGACGCCTTTTTGTCTGCGGGGAGCGGGATGGAGCCGGGGCCGGGGCGTGGGGGGGGTCCTTCCCGCCGGCGGGGGTGGGGGCGGTGGGGCCCGATGCGGCGGGGCCCGCCCGTGGGGCCGCCGGTGCCGGCGCGCGGGGGCCGGCGGGGCGGCGGGAGAGGGCGCGCGCGGTGGGGCTTGCGTAGGGCCGCCCGCGCCCGGGCCCGGCGCTGCGGCGAGGCTTACGTGCGCGGCGTAGGAGGCGTTCGAGAATGCCTACCTCGCCGCTGGCTCCATGTTTTTCACCGCCAAGATGGCGCACTGCCATTGATTCCTCCCTCCCCCCCCGCCCTCCGCCCCTGCCCCTGCCCGTCCTTCGCCCCCGCCGCGCCCGCACCGGCCCCGCGCCGCCCTCACGCCAGGGCCTGTCCCGGCCGACCCGCCCCGGGCGCGGCGGGGCCCGGTGGTGGTGCCGGGGCAGAGCGGGGCCGGGCCGGGCCCGCGGCGGCGCAGCGCCGGGCCGTGATTGTGGCGGCCGGGCCCGCCGTGACGCTGCACTTTGAGGCGGACGGGCCCCGCCGCCCCCCCCCCCCCCCCCCGCCTCAGCGGGCCGCGCTCCCGCCCGGGCCCCGCCGCGCCCCCCTCCCGCCGCGGGGGATGGCGGCGCGGCCCCGCGCCCGCCCGCCGCCACAGGGCCGGGCCCGCCGCCACTGCGGCGGTGCGGGGCGGCGGAGGGGACGGCTGCCGCAGAGTGCGGGCGGGAGCGGCCCCCAGCGCGGCGGCGGCTCCGAGGCGGGTCGGTCCCACAGCGGCCCGTGTGGCACCGCTCGGAGCCCGGCAGGGCTGCGGGCCCGGGCGGCGGCGTGCGAGGGCCCGGGTAACAAAGCCCCGCGCTGCGGCGCCGTCCCTGCGGGGAGCGGGGGCAGAGCGGCCGGCTGAGCCCCGCCGGGCGAGACGGGGCGCCTTCACCATAGAAACCCCGCGGCGGAACACTGCCGGGCTAACGCCGGTCTTCTTTCCTTGACAGCCCGTAGAAATAGATATGATTGTAGGAAAAGACCGAGAGGGTTTCTTCACCAACGGTCTGACCCTTGGTGCGAAGAAGTGCTCTGTGATCAGAGATAGCCTGTACGTCGACGGTGACTGCACAATGGACATCAGGACAAAGAGTCAAGGTGGTGAGCCAACGTACAACGTTGCTGTAGGCAGAGCCGGCCGAGGTAAGCGTGGCTTTCTTCGCTTTCAGATTGCTGAATTAGGGACGTGACCGTAAGCGTAGAGCCCCGCAATTAAGAAGACCAGGCTCCTGTATTTAATGGCTAATTTCAGGAAGTGGCATGGGGGGTGGATGGCCGTGGTCCGGCTGACTGACCAGATGTCTGCCTCGGACTCACACAAGTCATCCCTGTTCCCCGCCTGCCATGGCAGCTGGGCGCGAGGCTGTGCAATGGTTAAACACAGCTCTGACAAACAGGAAAGAGCAGACTATGGCTTGACGTAAGCTCGCCCAGCATACGATAACTTGGTATCTAAAGCTTACGGGAGGACACCGCAGGGACCTATTAATGATTGGTAGCTTTTTCTTTGTAAGCTTCTCAACGGAAAGTTTATTCTGCAAAGATGTGCATTCCTTGTACGAGCTACTCCTACTTGCCTTTTAACAAGTTCTACGCTAACTCCTCTTGCCATTCCTATTGAACTCTCTGAAGTCTGTCTTCAGGCAAAAAAAAAGCCCATCCAATTTGGTATCGTTGAGAAACTTGCTTTATGCTAGTATGCCTGCTCCTTGTGCTCCTCATTTAACTTCTAGTAAAACCTTTCACGGGGAAGGCACCAGGTTTGAATGTAAAAAATGTGCCTCAAAACACCGGCTAGGAGTAGTATGCCTCGTGTTCAAAATATCTGGCCTAGCATTTTTTGGTCGGCTGTGGAACAAATTGACGAGCAACGGACTTTTGGTTATCAGTATAAAACCAAAACCAGAGTAAAATTTGTCCATAGGCCAAAGCCGGGTGGCAGCGATACAGGGACAATGCTTCTGGCGTGAAACAAGCAGAGTTCTGACTCCGCTGCTAATTGTGAAATGCCGACGAGAACTGTCTGCCTTAAGCTTTTTGTGACCAAATTGCTATGGAGATGTACAGTCACCTGTAGGTAGGCTGACTGCAGTATTTCCAATCACGGTATTCCGAGCTGGGGAAACAATTACCGTGCTTGTGGAAGCAGCACAGCGTTTATTGTGTCTGTGTACCTGCTGGTGACCTCTGCTGGCAACTCGCAAGTGGTGTTCGCTGGTTGAGGAGGCTTTGGATGTTCTCAAAACTCTGGGAGTAGAGAGAGGGTCAGCATTAAAATCTTCCCTGCGTTTTGTCTTGTACAAAAATCATGTTTTTAAGCTGCATTGTTGCATGAAAAGTCTCAGCCCAAGTCTGGCCTCGCAGGTTGTTGTGCTAGTATTGAGGCAGTTGTGCCAGTTCTTACACAGGTAGCGGCCACGGCAGATAAGAATGCAAGAATATTCCCTCTCCTGCTCCTCAGAGTTGGAGCTCTTTGCATATACCTCCACCTTTGTTCCTGAAAACACTCCTTTTTTTTCCCCCTCATCTTTTTAAGATGCAGCCAGGGTTTCCGGGCTGGGTGATCATGGATGGTGCTGATGGTGGAGGGGCACAGTAATGCTTTTTTGAGATAGTTGGTGGCGTTTTTCTTGGCAGTGAACGCTTACGACTTACCTGGTTGTGTAAAACCCCTGGGGATAACTCATGCCTTCTCCGATCCCCATCTACATCTGTATTTTTAGAGCTCCTGTTAAACTAGCTTAATACCCAAATACTAAATCTTGAATTTGAGTGTGTTTATTGCACTGCCTAAAACTTGCATTATTTCCTTGTCTAACACACTCTTTTTAAAACTTTTTTCTTTTCTCTTTCAGTCTTGGTCTTTGTAATGGGCAAAGAAGGGGTCCATGGAGGCGGATTGAATAAGAAGGCATACTCAATGGCAAAATACTTGAGAGACTCTGGGTTCTAGTTGCTAGGCAGACTGTTAAGTATTAGGGGAAGATTGCTATTAAACTTTCCTGGCGGTGAGCTTTAAACCTTACATTCTGGAAACTTTATTAGCAATGCAGGGTGATGGGGTATGAACCTGTGTCTCCTTTGTATCCCTTTGTTGGTGGGGAAAGGTGTTATTTTTTTTTTCTTTAATTCTGTTCATTTCTGTTTTGTTTCCTTGTGTACTCCAGCATTGGTTATAGTCATGGGAAAGGAAGGTGTCCATGGAGGGACACTCAACAAGAAAGCATATGAACTGGCTTTATACCTGAGGAGGTCTGACGTCTGAGCAGCCTCTCCCCATCCACCTAGCAACTGTCTTCACCACCACCCAGTTGTGTTCAGTGCTACCAGACTGTAGATGGTAGTTGTGTTTTTTATTTACCCATTCCCTAATGTCATGATTCCAATTACCCTTTGTTCATTTATGTTAACCACTGTATGTAACCAAGCCCCGTACCTGGCACCATCACTGCACCACAAAGATGATATGCATGATACCTTGAAAAAGTCTTGGGAGGGGAATATGCCAAGCGTAGGCTTTGCTTTGTCTTAGCAATTAGTGTGATATTGACAACTAAAACAACTTAAATACTAAACAAGGTGCCGATTGTACAATCTAATTTGATCAATGCCTCTTCAGCACTTTGAGCAATTACACAGCTCACTAGTCTTCCTTTCATAGAGCATGGTTGGGAGGAAAAAAGTGCATGCATATCTTTACTTTTGTCCCTCTTTTTTTTTTTTTTTAAAAAAAATCCATGTTTGTTTGCTTACACCCATTTTTATAGTGCCTGGTTTGTTTAACCAATTTGCCACTCAAAAGCTATTAATGTTACATCAGTTTTGTCATTGCACTTCACTGTAGGCTGAAGTCTTTTTATTTTTTCTTCACGATGTCTGAAGCTCGTACTGCTTAACAAGTGCAATCACAAAACTGCGGAAGGGTACAGATGCACTTCCTCCCATGACCTTAACAGCACCATCCCGAGCGAATCCCCAGAGACATTCCATCATTGCAATAGCTCAGGCACTTTTTTTTTTTTTTTTTTTTTTTTTTTTGCCAGCTCCTGTTCTGTAGTTGAACTGTAAAAGGCTGCCGTTGTGGACATTAGATATCCCAACATAACCATCTGGAGTGTGTCTGGTTTCAGTTTTTCATAGGACCAATTTTAATTTGCAGCTTGGGGGTTGTGGGTTTTTTTTTGTTGTTTCTGTTTTTTAATATGAAACTGCAATGTCATTGTGGAAAACTGCCACCTTCAGCTATACTGGGAGTGCTAACCGACTCTGGTCTTTCTGCCAGATCACTTACTGGTAAAGAGTTTTGCTGCTCTGAAGCCACTGTTTGGATGAAGGTCGGTAGTTTGAAAGCTAAACTGTCAAAATTCTGCCATTTCAAATTTAAAAATCTTCATTTGGCCTGTCACACCCTTGCTGCAGAAATCATGGAGTGAACTGCCTTGTGCACGAGTCATCTGAAATGTCTGTAACCAAACGCTGAGTTCAGGCACGGTACTCACCTGTATGTCCATTCAGAGGGAACTGCAGAACTCTGTATACAAAATAAATGGGAGATGGTATTGGTTGGAATAACTGACTTGGCTGTCTTGTGATGAATTTTTTAATATGTATTCTGTGCCATACTATTGTTTAAAAAAAAAAAAAATGAACTGTTGCTATTGTGAGATGGATTTTAACTGACTACGAGGGTTTCTTTCGAATGGCACTACTTTAGGGACATTCTAGTATTTGCTTCTATTGTTGGGCCTTGTGGATAATGTACAGATTTAAACAAATTCTTGTTGCTGATTTGTCCATTTCTTTCCCTGCACTTTGTTACATCTGGGATACAGTCTAACTCATCTGATTTAATATGCATTTCAAAAAATGCCATAACTATTAAAAACACCTTGTTTACAGACAGATGAAATAAATTTATTCCAACCAAATGAAATCTGACTGTTGGTGATTTTCCTCCCCCAGGGATCCCCCGAGGCCCTCGCCGTGGTGGGGCTGGCTGCACGAAGCCAGAAGCGCCGGTGTCAGTCCTGTAGGGCAGCGCTAGTCTGATGATACAGCTTGGTTGAACGCCGGGCAGTCTTTGGGGTAGACCTCAATTAGGAGATGATTTCTTGCCATTTAGCTCCGCGTTTCTCTGACTCCATGGAGGGGGTTCCCCTGTGCTGTGAACACCCACTCCGCAATCCCTGAAACAAGCTGGAGGAGACCTTTGCCACGTGACCTGTTCCTTGGAGTGAGACTGTGCCCTCCTCGAAGAGGGGGGGAGAGACCCAAGGTCTCCGTCACCCAGCAGAATCCCACCTGCCTTTTGGTACTTCTGCCACCCAGGAGCTCTGAAACCACAGGCCCTGCGCCCAAGTGCCTTCTGAAGGGCGGCACTGGCGAGATGTGATCCTGGCCAATGGGGGGGAAAAAAAGAGACAAGCCCCAAGCGCAGGAGGTCAGTCTTCAGCTAAGGCTGTGCTTTTTTGGGCCCTGACAGAGCCAGTTCTGTGCTGCCCGGCCACGGCCGTTAAACGCCTTTGTGCTCCCCCATCTGCCCTGACAGCTTCAGTGTGTTGCAGCTGCTCCTCTCCCCTGCCTGGCCCGGCTGCCCGTCCAGCTAAAACCGTCACATACAACGTGTTTCTCTTCTCTGACTACTTGCGTCGCTCTGTGTCCGAGCTGTCCTGTCCCGGGTGCCAAAGCTGGAACAGGCCAGAACCAACCCCTGACCCCGAGCAAGCGTAGCACAGAGGGTGTAAACCTCTAACTTCCCCCGTAACATTATGTGAGTGCGTGAATCTGTGTTTTGCTCTGTATCTAAGCGTTGTCTAAGGAAAATTGCGCACTCAGTCTGCCTGCAGGAGTTTGGTTTGGGGGGGGTGGGGTGTCCCATCCCGTAGCTGGAATTCACAGCAGCTGGGAGGTGGGAGGCAGGAGTAGCCATCAGCAGCGCACACAGGATCAGCCATCCCATTCCTTCTTTACCTTTCCATCATTCCTGCCTGAGCAATTCCCCTCTCCTGGGGGGAGGGTGTCAGGTCACTGCTATGCTTTTCCTTGGCAAGCATTAGCTGTTGCTCACGTTACTTTTCCAAATGCATTTGTTGTTGAATTTCCACAGCAGAATGGTGTCTGTGCACCTGATCTGCTCACATCTACCTAAAATACCTTTCTGGAATAACCTGAACTCCCAATACATTTTACATTTAACTCCCATTTCCAGATTAATAAGCAATTTAAATACAAAGGGTTGTTTTCCTATGCTAAAGGTTTGAACGCTAAATTGTGACCTAGGTCAGAAGTGTGCATTCATTTATTTTTTCCTTGCAAAAAGTTACTGGAAGAGATACAGCGAAACACTTTGTCTCAGGCTTTACAAAGTTCCATGTGAGTAACTGATTTTACCTGCCGAATTCTGGTCCGATGCAGCACCATGGACCTCCTGTCCTCCTCTCGCCACGGGCCGCATCACACTCCACAGGGCTTCGTCACTGGCGCAGTTCCGACCGCTCTGGCGGGCGCAGAGCGCACGTGGCTGTACCGCCTTCCGAAATTCCACCACTCCACAGGCAGTAAGAGGATTCGTACGTTGTGGCAGTGAAGATGCCCAGTCTGTATAGTTCTCATGGGTTTCATGCTCATGGTTTGTTCCCTTTTTCCCCTCTTGCTAGTCCACGGAACACCCCCCGGTTTTAGAAGCTCCGCTCACATACAGCTGGCGTCAAGAACTGCCGGCTCCTTGGCTTCCAGTAGAGCTCTCTGCACTCACTCCCTGCGGTTGACAGCGCCTCCCATTTTCTAAACAAGCTCTCGGGTTGCTCAGGCGCTTCAGAAGAGCGGAGCCTTTCCTCACCTCGGCAGCTCCCAACCCTATGGGAGCCAAGCACCCACCCCACCCTCCGCTCCCCCGTTCTTCCCTTTCGTAGCATTTGTTTGTATTCAAGGCTTGGGTAAACGAACAGAACCAACATCACAACAGATCTTATGTGTTTGAAACCGCAGATGAGGAGAAAGGGGCGGGAAAGCTGTGCAAACCAAGAGCAATACAGAGGAGAGGCAGAATTGCTTCAAAGGGGGTGTTCTTCAAGGGTAGTTAAAGTTGTTCAGTTTCTCTCCAAACTCAGGAAGATAATTCCCTGTTGACTGAATCCCTCCACTTCCCAAAGGTTTTCCTCTCTCCCCAGCCACTTACACCTCTCGGACTGGGCAGAACACGGGAAGATGACGGGGGCTGCGTTTATGCGCAGGATTTCAGGGATTTGCTGGTTTTCAGTGCTGACTTCCAGGCCGTCCTCACCAGTCCGTTACCTTCTCCGAAGCAGGCGTATGAAGTGAATTCTCAGTGTGCTTGTTCTCTGCACTGCACTCATTCACAGGCAGATTTTAATTATACCAGCCACTATTACTTTGCCTTTTATAATGAACATGTTATTTAGAATTCTGTCAGAATTCAGTAGAGGAAACATCTGTTCCAAACTGCTGACAGCATTGCATTTTTAGACATTGCCCAATTTTTAACATTCATTGTATTATTTTGTGTGTAGGTACCCAGTATTTGTTTGTTCAAACACTGGCCCTGGAACTCTCCCAGCGTTGTGCACTGCCGAGGAGGGCAAGCAGAGCTGTTTGTTTTGCTATTTAAATCGTCTCTGTTCCTTGATTACTGCCCTGTCAAGAAACACACTCCATAACCCATCACTTCCTTCCAGCTGCTTTTTAACAGCTTCTTCCCCCCACCCCCAATGCCAAATGAAAGCTTACCTTCCCCTTTGAGGGCAGGTTTTAATTCCCGTCCTCTTTTGGCTCCTTTTCCAAGTGGTTTGTTCTCATTACGTAATGAAAGGTTGGTGGAAGCTGGTTTTGTACGGAGCTATTTATACACGTCATACAAATAGTGTTTGGTGATAACTGCCACTGGTTTATGCGGAGAGGTGACATGCTTCCGAGGTCCCATGAAATGCTTCAAACTTCAGACACTAGTTACAACTACTCGTTAAAAGAATTATTTTTTTTTCAACTGAGCAATCAAAGTATGAACCTCCTGAAAGCACCAACATCCCATTCTTAAAGACAGGTAGAGACTGCAGTAGATCAACACGCTTAAGCATAAAGCATGAGCAGAACACCCCCGGAGACAGCTGTCAAGGGCGGGCGGTGAGGAAACGGTGCTGCTGCACACGGGTCATGTGGCAGGTCACAGCCCGAAGAAAAAAACCCCGAAAAAAAACCATTTCTCTTTCCCCGTGGGTCTGGACAGGCCACACCCTTTGAGACAGAAGATTTATCCAGCAGGATTTAATGTCATAGACAAGTTCTACTTAGAAATGCTGAGAGATACTTAACCTTCCAAAGGACTTCTCACGATAAAGTGCTGTTCCTTCTTTAATCTTCATTTACACTAAACATGGCAAGGGACAAGTGAACTGTGCCTGTGGCATGAGGGAGGTATGGCAGGGGGAGTATCACTGCAGTGTTTACTACTGAGGCCTGCCGAAATAAAGTTTACATTAATACCGTTAGGAAATTTAGAACGTGGAACAGTTTAAGAGCTTAGTCCTGCTGCGTATAGTACTGATCAGTGCCGCCCTCCGTACTGTGACGCACAGCACAGTGCGGGGCAGGGTTTACTGAGGGACCTCAACAGCTGCTTGTTCTGCATCTTTAAAAATACTTTCACCTTAGCAATAAATGTAGAAGAGCACACAATGAATGTAGGCAATGCAAGAGTTCAATAAATTCCTTTTGATATTTAAAGTGGAAAACATGTTTATTAACATTCTTTCAAGCTTTCCTTATTCAAGGCCATATAAAAAAAATCTCTGCATTTTGATTATATGTATGTTTTTACTTTCTACATAGTTACAGAGGTATTATATAGCATTTAGTTTTTTCATGATACACTGGTAAGTACTGAGTTCTGTTAAACAGTTATAAGCACTTGTTTTCAAATCAGGTATTTGAAAAGAACAATTTTTCTATATACATAGTTTAGCAGACTAACGCAGCACAGAATGCTCCTTAGTAAGAGGTATATGAGTTGAGGATCAATAGAATACTTACCTAAAATTATTTTTCTATGTGGAACAAAACCTCTGTTTTAGTCACTCCCCCTTCTCCCCCCCAACTCCCACATCATCGCTGGAAACCAGACTACGTTGTAGTAGCAAGTAGGGATAACTCGTGTGTTCATGGTGGATCTTACCTTGTGAATTGCTCAAAACTAAACACAGAATATTCTAAGTTCCCTTATCCCAGGAACTGCTCAATGGAACTGCTTAAACTCAGCTACTTGTGGCCAAACTCCAAAGGATTATTTGGAATCACTGCTTTAAAAGAGAAGTGGCATTTCTTCTGCTTTGTTTTGATACACCAGCATATAGAATATTGATCTGTTCTACATTTTTTCTTTCAGTAGTGGTGATAGTTTTTAGGAAAACGCTACACAAACATGCAAATACATTTTTTGTTGGGCGTAAGGGGTAACACATATGATGCATGTAATAAATATTGCTATTGTTATGACCCAGTTGTAGCTACAAAATGGAAAGAAATTACTTCCAGATAAATCCCATTTCAACAAGATACACTTAAGAGTCTGTGTGGTATTTCTATTGATATAAACTATTAACATTATTCATTACCATTGTGAAGTCCAGTTAAACTGTTCATTTTGAGAAGACAGAACGTGTGACTGAATACCTGAATCAAAAATAAATCTATCTGTAACGATTTAACCATAGTACTACTACATGAACTGCTGCTCCTATCAAAGAAACCAAATGGATTACAGATTAAAATAGATTCCCTACATAAAGATTTGCAAAGTATAGCCTTAAGAACTCTCTTGTTCATACAATATTCATCATTAGTGGTCTCAAACAGTATTTGCCACTCTGTACTCCCTTTCGTCATTGGGCTGCAGTTGAACCACTACACTTTCTTCGTTTATTCCATTTTCTGCATCACTGCTATCAATATTGTCATTGTCATCTTCCTCATATTCTGAGGACTCGGTCATGTTCTGATGGGAATGCGATTCTGACAAAGCCCCGAACGACTGAGTACTAACTGAGGCTAACGGTCTAAGCAAAGGAGTATTTTCAGATACTTCATTCTCCTCTTGGCTACTGTCTGTTTCAGAGTCAGAGTCCCCCTGAGAAGGGACCACTTTCTGCTTACATACAGGACATGTTTTTTTTGTTTTAGTCAGCCACGGGTCCACACACTTGCAGTGATACGCTGTTAGAAAACAAAATACAAGTACATTGTTATCTACGTGAAAAGGACAAGGAAACCTGCTTAATTGTATTTATGTTTAGTAACACAGGAGAATTTTAGAATTTAACTCAGAGAGGATTTTAGTTGCAAGTCTGTCGGCATGTGGACTGTCTATCCTTATGTACAAACCAGCTAACAGATTAGATCTCGGACATATGGATATGTGCAACAAATACCTATTGCCTCTACCGAACAAATCCGAGAGCATTTCTGCAATGGGCCACGTTTGACAAAATAAACTTTAAACGCGTCTTGAGGGATTACAGCCACCTTGCAGCAGACATGCCCACCATCATTATCATCATATAACGCCTCTAACCTCCACCAAGACTGTATCAAGGCATCATGTTATTAACTAGAACTACCACATGATTTTGCAGGTTTTAACTTAGGTCTACAGTTGGCACTGCAACTATACTGGCCTTGTTTAAAAACGTGTTTCAAAGTGCCTTACTTATGGTATTAAAAACTTAGCTCTGCTTATTAACAGAGCCTTCTATCAGGCAGAGCGCTAGGTATTTCCAAGGGCGAGCACGCTGTGTTTCTGTCCAAGCACATTAGCAGCAGGTTCTCCACAAGAACCAACGGTGGTCTTTTGGGGTTTCTTTATTTATTTGTCAGCAACCTTTGACATTGGTGATCAGGTTTAGATAACCTTGCAGTCCCTAGCTGGGATAGATGCTATGGGTCTGCTCTCTTCTGAGAGCTCCTTGTTTGTCAGCCTGTTTTGAAACTTTTTTTTTTTTATGAATGAGGACCTACAAAGCTCAGTCTGTCATCTGCTGTGTTCACTGCGGATGTAAGGCTGCAACATCAGTTGCCTCTCCCTTTAAAATCTCTTAGTGATGTGGTATTTGCTGTTGCAGTGCCTGGTTGGAGCAGGAATTTAATGAGAAAAAGCTGGGTAAAACTGCACTCAGCCAAAATGGCTGCAATACAGTTAACAGAGTGGGAGGTAGAGAGGGTCTCACGCTAGGAAGGATGAATCCTATCTTTCTTGATAGATTTTACGCAGCTTTTATCAAAAAAATGTTTAAATTTAGAGATGCTGTCAGGCCCAGGCCTCTTCCAGATTTGTAGGTATAATTGTACTTGTAGGCAGTTAAGAGCAGTCTCGTCTTGTGCGCAGATATGTATGTGACTACGAGATACACCTTTTGCAGTGGGCGATATTTGAGAACGACAGTTCAGACAGTGCACAACTTGCCACAGTAAAAATATTCCACTGCTCTTTGCACTGACAACTCTGACTTCCAAGTGCCGTCCAGGCAGTGGTCCATACAGCTTCAGGCTACAGGGCAGACTATATTACTTCGCCCGTAACTCTATGTCACTAATAGCTGAATTACGGTTTATGGTTTAATCGTCTTGGAGAAAGTGAAAGCCTGTTTTTTTTTTAAATGTAAAAAGTAACCCTGGAATATGTTTCCCTGTTAAATGCAGACATTTAGGGAACAGTGTCAAGCCCAGATTTTCTTTCATGTGTACATCCAAAGAAAAATGCAAAGTTGGAACGTGAGCCTTTTTTGCTTTTAGAAAAAGAAAAAAATTTTGCTCCTTTCCCAATTTGTATCTACGCTACTACATATTAGCAAAAATAAATTCTATAAATCAATCAATAAACATATTCACAGTGATTTTTAGACATGGTGTTTTAGAGAGCTGTTTCAATACAAACACCAAACCTAAAATAAGGCTGCTTACCATGAGAACATGGGAGGATTCTGAGCTTGTCTCCATCCTCATATTCATCCAGACAAATGGCACACACATCGTATTCATCTCCTACAGCACATAATTGAGAATCGGATTAACGTTAAAAGATTTGCCACAGACCTTTTCAAACACACGCATACAGATTCTCTTGGGCAGTTACACAGGTTGAAGAGACCATTACTCTTCCCTGTCCATGCAAGGGGCAGGTTCTTTGACGTCCACTTCGCTGTCTTTCTCTCCTTATTAGGACTATAGCTCATTCACTCTCCCTTCAGGTCAGTAAAAATGTTTTAAACTGTGTGAATTACTCTCTCTATTATAGTCTATCATTCCTATTAAAAGTAAGAGAAAAGGATTTAATATATAAGATTCACTTTAACTATACAGGTATTAGTAAGTTATTGGAAAACCTTAAGCAGAAAAATAACCACAAAGACAACTGGATAAAAAAGCAGAATAATAAAGAATGATAGTCTAGTCACAGGAGAAAGTTTACATTATTTTGCAATTCAAACCTCACAAATAAGATATACATTACTGACAGTACTGACATTATGTACAGCGTTATAATTTATTATATGATCAAAATATAAATACTTTTTAGAAGTCAATTTGCTCATGTTTTATTTTTATCAAGGACTTTATAACATGGTCCCTTCATCAATCCAAATGGTTCTTTCCCATTTCCTGGAAGACGCTGGCCCTCTAAAGTTCGCCATTACACCAGCAGGTTGTGTCCTTGTCATGATTTAACTCCGGCGGGCAGCTCAGCCCACCCAGCCGCTCGCTCAGTTCCCCACACTGGGATGTGGGAAGAGAATCGGAAGGGTAAAAGGGTGAGAACTCGTGAGCTGAGATAAAGACAGTTCAAAAGGTAAAGCAAAAGCTGTGCATGCAAGCAAGCAAAATAAGGAACTCGTTCACTGCTTCCCATCGGCAGGCAGGCGTGCAGCCATCGCCAGGACAGCAGAGCTCCATCACACGTAACGGTGACTCGGGAAGACAAACACCATCACTCCCAATGTTACCTCTCCCCTCCTGCCCCCCGGCTTTTATTGCTGAGCACACCATATGGTGTGACATATCCCTCTGACCCGCTGGGGTCTGCTCTCCTGGCTGTGTCCCCTACCAGCTTCTTGCCCACCCCCACCCTGCTCGCTGGCGGGGCAGCGTGGGGAACAGAACAGCCCTTGGCACTGTGCAAGCACTGCTCAGCAGTAGCCGATGCGTCCCTGTGTTACCCACACTGTGTCCAGCACAAATCCAAAACATAGCCTGGTACAAGCTACCACGAAGAAAATGAACTCTATCCCAACCAAAACTAGTATAGTCCTTTGTTTGCAGTAACTTCATCTGTGAAAAGCTGTAAAATACCACAATTTTCAACATCAACTTTCTCCTTCTAACCTGTGTGTCCTTGAATGTTTATATTCAATATTTAGATAGACTGCTTGTCCCATCAATGGACACCACTGTGAAGAGCCTGGCTCCATTTCTTGCCCCCTCCCTGCAGGTGTTCATCCATATGGATGAGATCCCCTGAGCCTTCTCTTCCCCAGGCTGAACAGCCCCAGCGCTCTCAGTCATTCCTCATAGAGATGCTCCAGTCCACTAATCATCTTCATGGCCTCTCACTGGGCTCTCTCCAGTAGCTCCATGTCTCCCCTGTACTGGGAAGCCCAGAACAGGACGCAGTACTCCAGATGTGGCCTTACCAGTGCTGAACTTATGCTTATTCCATCACTGTTTCCTTAGCTTCAGAAATTTAAGTCCAACAGCCTTCAGTCTTACCAACATCCGGTACAACTGCTGGAGCTAGAAAACTCCAGGAAATTCAGCAGAACTTATTCCACAAACGTGTATGGTCACAATGTGTGTGCATGTGTGTTTCTCAGGATAGCTGAAGGCACTTGCTCTTTAGCCTAATTCTTCAAAGGTGGGACAGTATCCTGAGTAACAATTTCTTGCAGATCTCTTAGTTTCATATATACGTAATGCTTTTCACAGTTATACAGAATGTATTTTTGTTGGCAAAGGGGCGGAGAAACTGGTGAAGAGAACAGCCTAGAGATGTTGGCAAAAGACAAAACAGTAGAAAGTAAAACAAAGCCATGAGAGAACAAACAAAAAACTCTGGTATGTTTCTTAAATTTAAACCACCTCCCTCAACATGTGTGGATTCAAAGACATCTCTCTCTCCAGGCAAGGAGAGAAAGTCTTGAACCTTTTGGTGCCTTCCTTGTCCCTTTAAATCTAGGATCATCTTCCGTGAAGTATATACAAGCTCAACAGAAGGGGAGGGGAGTGCCCTTTCCAGAGTGGCCCATAACATACATTAGGGTACTTAATGAATGATAAGCTATGTAAATAAAGAGAAAACAGGATCAGATGTAGCATGGTCATAATAAAGGTAGACAATGCCTTTGCAAACTGATTTCTAGAAATAAGAAATATGGCACATCTTATCTATGAGGAGTTTGGTATAACATTCAGTAAAGTTCTATGTGCGAAATGATTCCTCCTAGTCAGTAAGATTAGCAAGGATTAGTAGAAGGAGCTAAATAAATGGAAGTTGCTACTAGTGGTGTTGGAAGAAGCTCATTAGGTTGGAAGAGAGTTATCAGTATTGTCTTTTTACAAAATTGCTTTGGAACAATATTGATACAAAACCAAGGAACATATCAATTATACATATAAAAGACATGATTAAGCAGGCATCATCAAGAGCGTAATTGGGATAGCATAGAAAAATCTGGAATAATGGTACATGAATGAAATTCAGTACTATAACATGCAAGTGCATCCACTTAGGGATTACATCCTTGGGAAACTTTAGCTGAGACTCCATCAGTTGTAAAAGATTGAGAAGAAACAGAGTGTTCTGGTTGATCACTACAGTGTTCCTAATGTGACAGAACTGGGAAAAAGAAAAATGCAACAGTAGGAAGCACCAAGAGTAGTCTTTCTAGAAAAGAGATAAGTACTGTTCAGGAGCCTGTAATGTGGCCACCCATAGCGTCAAAGTATTAATTCAAACAGAAACAAAGAAAAAATATAATGATCACACAACAAAAACTATCATGCAAGAAAAATAAATTTAAAAAAGCCTGATAATTTTAATCTAACAAACTGAAGGCTGAAAAGGGATTCAGCTTTCTCTATAAACACCACAGAGGTGTGATACCATGGAGAGAGAAGACAGAGAAGCTGGGGGGTGGGGGAGGATGGGGAGGGAAGAGCTATCATCTGACCAGGAATCATTAGGTTGGAAGTGAAAAGAAAACTTGACCACTGGACCAGTGATATTCTGAACTAGCCTTTCAGGACCATCAGAAGGTGACCATGGTAAAGGGCCAAACCTCCCCCTTTCCCCAAACCCAGTTTTAGGTCAAGGCTTTGGACAGGTGACACAGGAAGTTCCTAAGAGAACAGCACCTGGAGAAGATGGAAATGGACATCTTAATCCTAGAAGACAAAGGAGGGAACTGAACCTAGATCCCCCAACTCCTGTCCAAGACTGCCAATTACTAGGCTGTATTATTAAAGGTGACTAGTGTAAAGTACTTATTTTAAAATAAAGAGGTAGCTAGATTCCATTTTGTAAGGAGCCGTCTTTCATTCTATGTCTTGTGAATACTTAACCTGATCAAGCCCTGAGAGGGACTTCAGCAGTGAAAGCGTCCCCTTCACTGTTTGGACCCCTTGCTTTGACATAAGCTGGGTTGAGTATCTGCTCAGCTCTGTCAAGGCTGGAAAAGTTCTGGCCATGTGCAAAGCCACTGTATCTGCAAAGTTGGTGAACTCTTCTTTCACACACCTCCTGCAACCTCCACTCACGCAGTGCCAGTACTCACTGTTTCCGGCCGGTACTTCTGCCACTATGCCACTAGCACTTTAGACAACTGAACCTCACTGTCATAACAGTGCTCAGTACAGCACCGTCTCTTCACAAGCAGCTGCTTGCTAGGGCTGTATACTCTCCTGACCATGACATGTTCTTTAGATGCCCAAACTATAGTGTATCAGAAAAAAAAGTCTGGCCCAGCCCACCTCGCCCTCTAATTAAGTCCTGCCTATCACACGGTTAGAAGCACATGTGCCAGCAGACTAAGCTGCAAGCTTCCCCATCACTTGACTAACACATGTTTGGTTGAGGGACTGGATAGTTACAGGGTCAAGTGATCCAGTGCGCATCTGTACATCCCATCATAAGGGCAGTCATCTGCTCCACATGTGGTGCTAGGGTGCCTGCATCCTGGTTATACACTTTGGGATAAGGAAAGGCACCAATGATGGTGCCTCAGGAAAAAAAGATTACATGGCCCACCTTGGCCAAAGGATGGACACCCCAGATACAGCCTGCAATATCCCGGGGGTGGCCCCAAAGAACTATGTCACTCTGCAAATTTTGGCTAAGTATTCATAACAGCAGTCCTAGCCCACTAAGTCTGTCTGTTCCCAGCCTGTACTGTCTTCACAGCTGCTTCTTAATTTCCCAGTGCCCAGCAGTTTACATTTTCACCATCTTCAGGGCTAGCTAAGATCCTGGCTTGTACCATACAGCAGAGGAGCTAAGGAAGTAAGGAGATGTAGACCCCACCAGAAAGAGTACGTGCAGAGAAGGTTCACTCTCTCATATGCCAAAATACAAATGGGAAAAGGCATACAGCATGGCAGAGACCCCCATAAGAGAAGCGAGGCCCCTGCGATCACACCCCCTCAAGGCAAAAGAAAGAAGGGCTGAGATGGCATATCTTATTCTCAGTGGCCCTCAGGGCAGATTTCCCCACCTCCTTCCTCCCTCTTCCAGTTCCTTCCGAATTCCACCTAACCTGAGCCCCATCCATCCCACACGTGTTACCTCATCAGTCATCTCCACAACTCAATTCTCTATGCCCGTTCCCTGCAGTGCAACATCATTTCTCTCCCAGTAAACTTTATCAAGTCTTTTCTGGACTATCTGCTGCCCTAAAACTTCATCGCTGCACATCACTCTGAGGTTTGACATCGGAGATGTCAGATTTAAATGTGCAAGACTGATGTGTGCTAGGGCTGGCGTTAACAGCCACAATAAGAATCTCTTACATACTGAATTCACTTTTCAACATACACATACAGCAATCTGTGACACAACACCGTTTAGCACAAATTTAGGGTTTTTTTATAGCGATTCCCATATTACTTCCCAAAGCACTACCCAGATTACATACATGAAACTGAGATAAACGGGGAACAAATCAGAGGCACAGTTCCCACTCCAAGCTTGTTTAGAAGAGCCGATATAATACACAAGCTGTCAAAGTGGTGTTTTGGGAAAAAGATGGAAAGAATAGGGCAGATTTCAATAAGGTGCAGCTACAGCAGGCCCACATTTGGGTCGTGAGCTTACCCTACATTACCAAGAAGCTTGCAAATGAAGGAAGCAGGCAGATTTTGCATTACTTGGAGGACACGTCCTTTCAACACAAAAGTTCAAACAGTAGCAGAGCTTTCCCTTTACTGTAATGAAACTACATGGTAGGTGAGAATTTTTGGAAACTCAGCACAAAATTTGTTTTGATACCACACTGCTAAACTCAATGCTTTTCTACAGATGGCAAAATTAGCTACGTTGGCTATTTAGAGTCAGTTTTCAAAGGAAAACTTAGTTTTCATATGCAACTCAGCATGGTTGTTCTGTATCCATTCAGTACATGTAAGGAGACTAAGTACATCACAGCAGGAGAATCAGGAGCTGTGCACCAACATCGAAGGAGCTGAGCTTTCCAAGGAAGATGTGGAAAGCTAACAGAATTAACACCAGTGACTCAGTGAGGTAGAGGCACACAAAAGATGAATCGCTATTGTCAGCTCAAATTTTGAGTATTACATGAAAATCAGTTTTTGGGGAAAGAGAATCAGCAAAATGAAGTTGTTCAGCGACAGAAAAGAGGCAAAGATGTACTATTTTTCTGTTTGTGTGTTCAGAACAAGATCATTAATAAATAAAGCACAAATGTTAAAAATTCAAGATTTAAAGTTCTAAAAAGCAACTTGACCAGGATTTTTCATTAACTGCATAACAATATACTTCACCAAGAAAAATAAACTGTCTTTGCAGATGTAAAAAAAGTAAGTCTTAAGCATTTTTAATTCCAAAATGCAGAAGACTGTCAGTCAAATAAATGCACTCGAACAGCTTTTCCCACATTTAGTCTGAAAACAATCTTTAGTCTTGATCATGTTTAAATACTTTCTCGTTTTAAAAAAAATTATAAAAACCAAACCCAGCAATTACAGTAATAGACTAAAAGTATTCATATATTCATACAGAAATAACTGCAGCTTCAGCTTTTAAATTTAGATGAGATTTTGGGAAGAAGTTCTTGCCTGTGAGGGTGGTGAGACACCAGCCCAGGCTGCCCCAAGAAGCTGTGGCTGCCCCATCCCTGGAGGGGTTCAAGGTCGGGTTGGACGGGGCTTGGAGCACCCTGGGCTGGGGGGAGGTGTCCCTGCCCAGGGCAGGGGGAGGGCACTGGGTGGGCTTCAAGGTCCCGTCCAACCTAAACCATTCTGTGATTCTATAAATAAGGACACATCTTATATTCCACCTTACCAGAACAGAAGGGACGTACTGCTCTGCCTTGATTCGGGATCTTTGCAAACCGCCTTTTTCGATGTTAACAAGAGTGAGCTAAGAACTGAAGCAGCTCATTAACAATAAGGCTGTATAATTTATCTGAATTTGTGTTCAGCAGTATTTAAGCAGATGCCTTTTAAATCATTTCAATGTTGAAATACCATTGACTATGACAAAAAAAATCAAAATCATAGAGGACTGATTTTTGTAGTTCAGAGAATTATTTTACTATAGAATCCCATATTGTTGTGCACATAATTCTCTGAAGTCTACAGCAACTAACAATCTGTAGACTTAAAAATTTTCACTATAAAGCATGTTCATGGAAACAGTTCTATTCTGGGCTTTTCCAAAGGTACTGTCAAATTTTTGAAAAATACATACAACACCTGGTGGTGTTGAGCTAGAATCTCTCTTCTAGAGGGTGGAAAAATATGAATGTTATTCAGGATCACAACTGCCAGTTGTTGCTGTTCTGCTGAAATGATTTATTTTTTTTTTTAAGCACTTCAGTATTTCAAAAGTACTACGCACAAAATTGAAACTTGGCATCTATTAGAGACAAAAACAGAAGGAACATATAGCACGTGAAGGGCTATCCACTGCGCTACTAGATACATCTTTGGAAGGTGGTAAGGGAAGCCTACTTGCGTGCAATTCTTTCCTTACCTCATTCATAAGGCTTGCTCTTGTACTCCCTGTATGACCTAAACTCCCCAAATAAGCAAAGGAATGCAAAATGAGCCCTCTCCCCCCATTTTACCAAAATATTGGTTAAAATCGATTTCTCTTTTTTTTTTATGATGGCCATGACAATTTCTACCGAATATCTTTTTCCTGTGCCACTTTGACTTTAAGGGAAAAAAAAAAAACAGAACAAAAACTTCCAACCCTCCTCATTTCCAAAGGTATAAAACCAATAAAATATTTTAAATAGTACTCAATTACATAGCAGATACAAAACCAAGGCACCAAAGATATACTTAGAAGGCAAGTTCTTCACATTATTAAATGGATTTCTTTTTTAGCATCTATCTTACACTCACAAATAACTATTCACACCTATGTAATAACAGACTAATCGCTAATGCAGCAAGGTCTTGTGTTACCTACTACCTGACTTCTGCATTATTATAGACCACATTAAATAAAGCAGCCAGCCAGCAGTATGAGTACAATTAACAAAGACACAGCAAATTGTTTAAATTACAGGTTTGCTAAAGCTAGTGGTTTGACAGGGAAAAAAGAAGGGAGGCAAACTACAGAGGTTAGTACACATGCATGGATTATATTGCTTTCATTACAAATTTTAAGCAGAAAGGCAATTAAAAAGATTAATAAAAATTAATAACATCATAGTATTGATAGAACATTGCAACATTAAGTATTCAATTTCTGCAAGAGCACTGCAAAGTACTAAATATTCTCAATCCTACTTTATAAGAGTGGAAAAGGAAGCGGACAGAGATTATAATTATTTTATCTCGGCATTCAGTAAATCAGAGTAGAAGTTGCAACTCAGGACCTCCCAGTTCATAGGTCTACTCTACAAATAATAGAAATCCAAGATTAAAACCAAATTCTCATCTGTTTCCCAAAAGGCAAATGCCAAGGGCTTCTGTGATGACAGAAAGTCTGTGAAATGTTTCATGTTATTTTTGATAATACGTTATTCAACATAAAGGCAAAGCTGATGACCACCACTGGAAAATAACACTGCTGTAATCCAGCATTTCAGAAAATAGGCACAGCAGACAAGAAAACCACTTATAAACACAGTCTTCCTGATAGTTACTACACAACAATAGGAGAAGAGAAAGGGAAAGCAGGAGAGAGAAAAAACCTCATGGCCAGGCAGGAAAAGGCAGAGAGATTAAATGGAGTCCATCACTGCCAGACCTACATCACTGAAGTATGAGCTTTTGTCTAACGTAACAGTGAGATATTTCAGCTATAGTGTTTTTTAAAAAAATTACTTCCTGTTTTGCTATAACATTCCCTCACTCCATTGCTTCTATTAGTCAAACCATGTTTATGGATCATTTATAATCAGCACACTATTATCATGTCCAACACAGAAAGTGACTGTTAACCATCAGTCAGTACTGTCAAGGGCATCACATCTCAGAGAAAAAAAAAACACATTCAAATAATACAGCTGTCTTTCCCCCGCTCCTGCTAGTCATTCAACGTATATAAGAAAGTCCTGAGAAGTGCTAGTGCACTCTTCTTGAGTAGGCTTATCCCACTCACAAGCAAGTGAGCAACTGCCCATTCAGAAAAAAACAATGCCATGGTAAAGTGTCACATCCTTCCTAGGCCAGTCACACAGAGTTTTCTCAATATGGCCGGTGCTGAAGTTCTCAGGCATCGAGGCCGCCGATCTATCCAACAGCATATTGGCCAACTGCAACACAGTTATTCCCCGACCCTCGTCAAGGCCGTGTGTCCCGGCCTGCCTTCCCCAACTCTTAACCATGCCATAACGAGCAACACACCCTCAGCCCAACTGCTTCATCCGCACCCGCTGGATCCATCAGCTGCAGGCCATCTGCCACACCTCCCCATCAAGTTATCACACAAATTAATTAACACTATTACCCAGACTCTTGCTCTCATCCTGGTTGGGGAAGGGAGGCAAGCCCGTGCAACAGTGAGGACCCGAAACATCAGCCCTCCTCAGCGCCGAGACCTGGATGACTTCTCTGTGAGTCCTGGAGCCCCCGTGACTCGTCCCCAAGTTAGTTTCACCTCCATGACTACATGTGCCTCAAAGAACAGAGGATTTAATTTTTGAAAGGAACACTTTGCAGGCATCTTTTTCTCAAGTACCCGTTACCATATTTTAGAAGCTGGCTCAGAACCACTGAAAATCGGGGGGGCAGGGAGAGAAAGTATGAAAACTGCTGCAAAATAAAGTATCTTGTTTAAATAAACCCTGTATGAAAAATCTTTAGAAACCAAAGTTATCTTCTAACTACTCGGCACATACAAATAAAAGAAAAATTTTTTGGAAACACAGAATTCCCCATCCACGTATATCCCACATAGCTGTGTACTTACGAACAATGACAAATGCAAAAATAAAACTGCAAAGACTCTGGTAGAACTCATGACTGGTTTTCTCTATTAGACTGTAACTGTACTGTGCAGTCAGGCAAATGGGTCAATAATGAACAGTAATTAGATCAGTTATAATCCCATTTTCAGGGAAAAAAAAAAGCTCAATTTAGGAATATGTAGTAAACTGCAGAACTGCACTTACTCTGGAGCAGATTTTTAAAAAGCATTGATACACATCTGTCTCCCGCTATTGCTCAATCCTATGTATCAATCTGCATATAAAAATAGGCACACAAAAATTTAATACACATATTTGCTTAAACTGCCATGTACTCTTACAGCTTGTCACATATGTTGATGCTTTTTTCCATGTGTACGTAACACATTTCAAAGCTGACTGCCTAAAGTTAAGCTCTTCTTTCATATTTAAACACCTAACCAAACAGCTCCATTTTTAGAACTCTTGTGGAAGTAGCAACTCCCAAATCCTGGATAATTTATCAGGTATCTAATCACTCATTTAGGATCTTAACTTTCAACACTCAATGTAAAAATAATTGCTTTGTTCGGGTTTAATTTCTTAATAATACGCTCACACATCTTTTGCAGCATTCTATCTTCACTAAATTTACAATAATTTCTTTTCTGCAGGAGCAAGAAGTTACGCTGTAATTTCATTGCAGTTAAGATCTAAAAATCTTTTCAGTCTTGGCCTAGATTCCATTTAAGGGTAAAGGTAAGCTAGCTTGGAAATAATATTATGTATTTTTGAAAATAAATTCCACAATGCATACCAATTCAGAAAATTCCTAACCCTTTTTTTTTCTAAGCTATTATTCTTCAGAATATTCAGATTTGCTAATGATCAAATTACAGGTACATTAAATGGATTTGTCTTTTTTCATAGAATGGTTTAGGTTGGAAGGGACCTTGAAGATCATCGAGTTCCAACCGCCCTACCATAGGCAGGGACACCTCCCACTAGACCAGGTTGCCCAAGGCCACGTCCAGCCTGGCCTTGAACACCTCCAGGGACGGGGCTTCAACAACCTCTCTGGACAACCTGTTCCAGTGCCTTACCACCCTCAAAGTGAAAAACTTCTTCCTAATGTTTAATCTAAACCTGCCCTCTTCCAGCTTAAAGCCATTCCCCCTCGTCCTGTCACTACATGCCCTTGTAAAAAGTCCTTCCCCAGCTCTCCTGTAGGCCCCCTTTAGGTGCTGGAAGGCCGCAATAAGATCTCCCCAGAGCCTTCTCTTCTCCAGGCTGAACAGCCCCAACTCTCTCAGCCTCTCCTCATAGGAGAGGTGCTCCATCCCTCTGATCATCCTCGTGGCTCTCCTCTGGACACGCTCCAGCAGGTCCACGTCCTTCTTATGTTGAGGGCTCCAGAGCTGGATGCAGTACTCCAGGTGGGGTCTCACGAGAGCGGAGTAGAGGGGCAGAATCACCTCCCTTGACCTGCTGGCCACACTTCTTTTGATGCAGCCCAGGATACGCATGGCCTTCTGGGCTGCGATCGCACATTGCTGGCTCATGTCGAGCTTCTCGTCAATCAGCACCCCCAGGTCCTTCTCCACAGGGCTGCTCTCCAGCCATTCCCTGCCCAGACTGTATTTGTGCTTGGGATTGCCCCGACCCAGATGTAGGACCCTGCACTTGGCCTTGTTGAACTGCATGAGGTTGGCTTGGGCCCACCTCTCCAGCCTGTCCAGGTCCCTCTGGATTGCATCCCTCCCCTCTAGCATGTCTGCCTCGCCAAACAGCTTGGTATCATCAGCAAACTTGCTGAGGGTGCACTCTACCCCACTGTCCATGTCGCTGACAAAGATGTTGAATAGTACAGGTCCCAGTACCGACCCCTGAGGAACGCCACTCGTCACTGCTCTCCACTTGGACACCGAGCCGTTGACCGCAACTCTTGGAGTGTGACCGTCCAGCCAGTTCTTTATCCACCGAGTGGTCCATTTATCGAATCCATGTCTCTTCAATTTAGAGACCAGGATATCGTGTGGGACAGTGTCAAACGCTTTGCACAAGTCCAGGTAGATGACATCAGTAGATCTTCCCTTGTCCACTGCCACTGTAACCCCTTTGTAGAAGGCCACCAAATTTGTCAGGCATGACTTGCCCTTGGTGAAGCCATGTTGGCTCTCGCCAATCACCTCCTTGTTTTCTATGTGCCTCAGCAGAGTTTCCAGGAGGATCTGCTCCATGATCTTGCCAGGCACAGAGGTGAGACTGACTGGCCTGTAGTTCCCCGGGTCTTCCTTGTTTCCCTTTTTGAAAACAGGGGTTATGTTTCCCCTTTTCCAGTCGGCAGGAACCTCGCCAGACCGCCACGACTTCTCAAATATGATGGCTAGTGGCTTAGCGACTTGATCTGCCAGTTCCCTCAGAACCCGCGGATGTATCTCATCAGGTCCCACGGACTTGTGCACCTTCAGGTTCCTCAGGTGGTCTCTCACTTGATCTTCATCTACAGTGGGCGGTGCTCCATTTTCCCAATCCTCTCCTTTGCAATCTGCGTCTTGGGCAGTGCGGCTGCTGTCCTTGTCCGTGAAAACTGAGGCAAAAAAGTCATTGAGTACCTCAGCTCTGTCTCGGGTAACCAGTTCTTGCGTATCCTTCCGGAGAGGGCCTACGTTTTCCCTAGTCTTTCTTTTCTCACTGACATACTTATAGAAGGATTTTTTGTTTGTCTTAACATCCCTGGCCAGATATAGTTCTAACTTTAGCTTGTCTAACCCGCTCTCTGGCTGCTCAAACGATTCCTCTGTAATCCTCCCAGGCTACCCGCCCCTGTCTCCACTCCCTGTAGGCCTCCTTTTTTCTTTTGGTCACTGCCAGGAACTCCTTATTCATCCACACAGGCCTCCTGGCTTTTCCGCCTGCCTTCCTCTTTGTAGGAATGCATTGCTCCTGTGCTTGGAAGATGTGGTCCTTGAATATTAACCAACTTTCTTGGACCCCTCTTCCTTCCAGCGCTTCATCCCACGGCACCATACCAAGCAGATTCTTCAAGAGGCCAAAGTCCGCTCTCCTGAAGTCCAGGGTCGTCAGCCTGCTGCTCAGCTTCCTCATTGCCTTGAGGATTTCAAACTCGACCATTTCATGGTCACTACAGCCCAGGCTACCCTTGAGTTTGACACTGTCAACCAGCCCTTCCTTGTTGGTAAGAACAAGGTCGAGCATGGCTCCTCTCCTCATTGGCTCCTCAACTACTTGGAGAAGGAAGTTGTCCTCAATGCAATCCAGGAACCTCCTGGATTGCCTGTGCCTGGCTGTGTTACTCTTCCAACTTATGTCAGGGTGGTTGAAGTCACCCATGAGAACCAAGGTCTGTGAATGTTATGCCACCCCTATCTGTCTATAGAGGGCTTCATCCACTTGGTCTTCCTGGTCAGGTGGCCTGTAGCATACCCCCACTGTAATGTCCCCTGCTCCCAATTTCCCTGTAATCTTGACCCATAGGCTCTCAGTTGGCTCTGTATCCTCGCCCAGGTTGAGCTCCATGCATTCCAGCTGCTCGTCCACATATAAGGCAACACCGCCTCCTCGTTTCCCTTGCCTGTCTCTCCTGAAGAGCCTGTACCCTTTCATGCTGACGCTCCAGTCATAGGAGTCGTCCCACCAAGTTTCTACGATGCTGATGAGATCGTAGCCTTGGAAGCGTGTACACATCTCTAATTCCTCCTGTTTGTTCCCCATGCTCCACGCATTTGTGTAGAGGCACTTCAGCCATGTCTTCACTGAGGCCGATTTGGTTGGAGCAGCTGTAATTACTTTGTGCTGCTCTCCAGGCGGCATTCCTTTGCCCTGTATTAACAGTGCCTACTCATTGGTCCCAATTGGTCCAGGAGCTCCTAGCTCATCTACGTGAGGCTTTGAGCATACTGCAGCGTAGCCTGCACATCTTCAAGCTAATGTCTGCAGGCGCTCACCAGCACCCTGTTCCCCTTTCCTTGATGCAAAATCCCTTGGCTGGTCATGGGAAACCCTGATAATACCCCTCTCCCCCCGTCGAATCTAGTTTAAAGCCCTGTTAACGAGCCCTGCCAATTTTTGGGCAAAAACCCTTCTCTCTCTTTGAGTGAGCCAGCCCCCATCTGATGCCAGCATGCCTGATGCCACATAGGTCATTCCATTGTTAAAAAACCCAAAATTGTGGTGTTGACACAAGCCACGGAGCCATGTATTAACAGATTGAGCTCGTCTGTTCCTTTCAATGTCATTGCCCGCAACAGGAAGTAGGGATGAAAGAAATCACCTGTGCTCCAGATCCCCGTAGTGACTGACCCAAGGCCCTGATATCCCTTTTAATCATCCTTGCACTCCTTTCTGCACATTCATCACCCCCCACATGAAACAGGAGCAGTGGACAGTAGTCCGAGGGCTGCACCAGGCTAGGGAGTCTCTTAGTGATGTCCCTAACCCATACCTCCAGGAGGCAGCAGACTTCCCTCAGAGTGGGGTCTGCCCTACATATTGGGCCCTCAGTCCCCCTCAGTGCTGAGTCGCCCACGACTATAGCCCTCCTTTTCTTCCTTGTAGCAGTGGTCTTAAAGTTGTGAGGGGGCCTTTCCAGTCCTAGCATCTCCTGTGATGTAGTAGGACTGTCAGCCTTGTTGTCCTTCAGCTGTTCTACCATGCTCAGGGCTCATACCTGTTGTATTATGGTACTAGGGGAGGGGAGGCGGGCAAGGAGGGGGCTCGCTTGCTGCGCTTACCACAGACTCGCCTCCATTCACCATTTTTTGGTAGGCCTCTACCTTCCATCCCTTCAGCCCTACAGGGCACGGAGATGATATCCCTGTGGTCTTTTTTTATTTCCAGTGTCTGGCCTGGTCTCTCTTTCACGGAGCTCAAGGCCTGGGTTCACCAGTCTATTTCTTTCTCACTCTCCCTGATACTCCTTAGTCACTCAACTTCGTCCCTGAGCTCTGCCACCAGGCTCAGCAGATCCTCCACTTGCTCACACCTCACACAGCCGTTATTACCGCTACCACTTGCTCGTAGAGCATGGCTGCGGCACTCCCTGCAGCCGGAGGCCTGGGTGCCTCTGTGTTTCCGAGGGAGCGCTGTCTGTGTTGCTGTGTCTACTCTGGCCGGTGCTGAGGACACGGCCTTCCGGCGGGTGGGGACCATGCCTGCGCTTCTCTTACCAGGTGAACCCACCTCTGGAACTGGCAGCAATGGCAGCACCCTCAGCACCCTTCTGCGCAAACTGGCACGCAAACTGCCGTGCCACGCCCTGTTTGCCCGCTCGGGTCACAGTGCGCCCCAGGGCTGCCTCTCATGGGAGTGGGGGAGCCGCTGTTGCCACTGATCCCACCCCTTCACATCAGCTGCTCTCCCTCGAGCCGCCGGCACCCTGCGGGTCCCTGTGCCGCTCTGGTGCTTCCCTGGCTCAAAAAAGCTCTGAAAAAGGCCCTTTTTCTCTGAGATCAGCCGGCTCCGCTGCAGACGTGCCTGCACCGGAGCTGCTCGTCTCGGCGAGTGACCCGGGACTTTGCTGTCTTTTGGTACAAAGACATCATACAAAAGGCATCAACTCCCACTGACTTTCATATGACCAAACTGTAATCCATTTTGTAAGGAACCACACCACAGAACTGCCCCAAAACTCTTTCAGTGTAGGAAACAGATTTTGATGTAGCGTACACTGCATTCTGTGGCATTACTCAGAGGCAAGGGTTGCTGATTAGGACTTCACAAAGATAGTCAATGCCACATCTTCTGTTACTGCATCCTCTGCTCATTACAGAAATGCTAAGTGCCTGATCTAAAGCCTACTGAAATTAGTAAAGAATTCCCAAGCCTTACAGTGGTGTTTGACTCAAATTTTATTTAGGGATGATTCATGTATTTCCTGTGTTAAGAACTCTTCAGGTATGTCAGAGTGCAATCACCCCTACAGAACAAACATCTTCATCCCATCATTGTTTCCCTATCAACCTATTAAATTCTAGAAAAAACTTAAGCCAGTTTTGCCTTAAAAACCCTTTTACAGTACAGTGAAACCATTTATTAGGCAGTGATTCATGATATAAAAAGCAGTGCAAGAAAGAAGAACCAGTATCTGCGGTGTCTTAGCTTCACTATTTGATTAACGTTTCAATTTGAGCAGATTAAGAATACACTGCAGGCGACAAAATCCAGCATTCCTAAAAACAGGATTATAGTTCAAAAGAGTTGTTTTTACCTATCATTCCAAAGCAAAAGGTAAGATTCTTTGGATATATCATCAAGAAGACTGAAGTGAAGGGAATTTGCAAGAATGTCTTGAGAAATCCTATCTTTCACAGAGAAGCATGAAGCAATATATCTTTGAAACTGAAATCCTAGTTGAAAAAAAAGATTTTTGTCCTGTTTTTCATAAGACAGCAAATGCAGTGGGTACCTGGATATTTACAGCCAGGTTTACTTTGCAATGACTGACTGAGCTCTGAAAGATTCATATCGTGTAAGATTCAGCAAAAGGAAAGAGGAGGGAGAATGAGGAAAACAGCAACAAGATTTTCATACACTGGCTACTTAGTAACTTAATTCTGACATAGTTATTTACAGATGCACACAATTAACTGGCAAAGACTAACTGATCTTGAAGCAACTTTTTCTTTGCAAATTTCTCTTTCAAATACAACGATTCCTTTTGTATTTTTATTCTAATTAGATTTCATAGGGAATCAATATGAGCTTTATTGGTTTAAGATAATTTTTTAGAGTTAGTTTTAAATCCATACTAATAAGTCATGATAGCAAGGTTCAGTCTACCCTGCAGAGGAAAACTTTTTCTTTCCCCCCCCCCCCATTTATTTGACTAACATTGCATAAAAACCGTACCTGCTCAAATTGAACATCTGCTTTGCACAAAGCGAGAGCAGTGGCATTAATAATGCAGGCTGGCTTTATCGAGGGCAAAGAATAGTCAGTGGTTCTATCCTTGAATCCAGGCGTATCCCCTAACATAGTCTTTGTGCCTTGGCAAATACATTCTCTATTGACGTGTTATGTAGTAATCAATCATTTCAATTAAGTACTTTTTCCACCTTTTTTTCTCATACCTTGCAATAGCTTGTACGAATGAACGATCAGATGGTAAAATGGTAACACATTTAAAAAACAAAATGGAGAAAAAAACGTGGCAGATTTTTTCTACTTTTAAGGAGTAGACTACAATGGAGAAGGACTTAAGGCAGCTTTTCTATTTCACTGAATAAAGTAACTTGCTACAGCTTTATTTCTTATCTTGTCATTAGATGTTACATAAAATTAATCACTCCAAAGAATCACAACAGCAAGTGTTTTGACATTAAATGTGAATTGTTCTTGCCCTCACAGAAGTACTGTGATTGAATGAAAGGACCGCTCTTCTGGAAAAGCGGATAAATTACACCACGAGATAGGTTTGCTTCTCTAGTCTCTACAGTGTCAGGCAACTTAGGTGCCACTAGTATTTATCGGTTTCCAGACAAATAATGGAAATAATGCAGCACAGTGACCGACTGCTGTGGTCACTGTTAATGAGAGCACAAGGAAGTTTTGTGGAATTTCTGTACCAATTCTGTGGTATATTAAACATTAATTCTCAGCCACAGTTTGCATATGGTGTCTGCTCTGCCTCCATTAAAGAAATGTTAGAACTCCTCATTTTCAGTGAAAGCAGGATCAAGTCAAACTTTTTGCATGCTTTCACTCCAAACTCTACTATCTATTTCAAGTGCACTCAAAATTATCTCCAAAACTACACAGCCCCTCAATTTAAAGGGTTTTGGTGTTAAAAACAATTGGTTAGACAAAGAATGATCCACTTGCCTTTCTTAAATTTATGCACAGGAAGTTTCTTAAGCTGATCCTTCCTAAGCCGATTCCTTCTTGCTCTGTGTCTGTCTTGCACGAATTTTGTGATCTGGAAACAGATAGAAGACAGCATGAACAGCAAGTTAAAACAATAAAAGAACAACAGAAGTTTTGATTCATGAGTCTTCACAGTAAGTTAGTCCAAAGGGAAACCCAGCTCAAACTGAATCATCTCTTCCCTTGCCTGGACTCAAGGATGAAGACAAACAAGCCTGAATGATGTTCTTGATGACCATAGTGCTTGAAACTGAAGAGACATAAGCTTTTTTTGGAAAGGAAAGAGGAAAAAGAGTCCGTATTATATAAAACAATGGCCACTGCTGCAACGCTCTACTGAGGCCCATGTACAGTGAGACGGCACGTTTCACAGCAAAACAATTCATTAAGTTTGACTGGTTTTGCTTGCAGTTTTAGATTATCACAGCTCTTTGAGAGGATTATTTCCACATTCATCAGAACTGTTTTCATAGTATCTAGATGTAGTCTGGGGAGGAGCAAAGGGGTTACTTCAAGCCATATTTACTTGCTGTCTTCAACTATACTAAAGATTCTGCTTCCACTTTCTTAGTAGTCCTTAATGCTCTTTCTGTTCAAATTCTAATTCTAGCATCTGTCATATGACATTCTTTTTCAAATATGATGACAAACAAACAAAAAACAGCCTTAACCAAAGCACACACACAAATAAATCTTTCAAAATTCTGAAATGAAAAAAAGAGGTGCTCTATGCCTACCTACACTGTGGATAAGATAAGCACAGACAGTATTAATATTATGAACAGCATTAATATGTCCTACTTTAGGAATCCCTGAAAGGC
The DNA here is from genome assembly GCA_017639485.1 of Pluvialis apricaria. NCBI lineage: Eukaryota > Metazoa > Chordata > Aves > Charadriiformes > Charadriidae > Pluvialis > Pluvialis apricaria. The sequence continues at coordinate 6,836,596 of CM030014.1, forward strand.
ACTGATATACTTCACAACAGATTATTTTCTTTAAAGTATGAATGTATGTATATTATGGACAAATATTATTAGTACCATTTGAAACTGTAACTGGTTTTGGCAAAATAAAATTTATTTACCCTTCTGCGTCACACCTGGCTTCACTTTTTAAGCATATTTGGATCTAAACTGTTTGTTCAGGCTCTTTTTACCCCAGCTAAACAGTGTGCTGCACGCATAAACTGCAGGTTTTCTGCTGCAATTCAGATACTTAATAACAGAGAGTCTCACATTCATTTCTTAGTTAAAAACAAGATTTCCCCAAAGAAGCAGGGCCAAAACCACAAATGAATGAGGACAGAATCCAACCCGGAACCTCCCTGGGATCAAGTTCACCGCACCAATTAATTGTCCAGTGCTCTAATCTATAAAGATCCCTCTGTAAGGCCTCTCTCCACTCAAGGGAATAAACATCTAATTTAGCATGGCTGGCAAGCTCACTTAGCGCACACTCAACTCCTGTGTCCAGGTCATTGATAAAAACATTGACAAGAACTGGCCGTGAAGTTGAACCCTGATGAACACCACTAATGACTGGCTGACAGCAAGACGTTACCCCATCTACTGCAACTCTCTGAGCCCAATCCTTCAGCCAATTGTTCACCCATCATACTGTGTACGCATCTAGCTTTATGGTGGACATTTTGCCCAGAAGGATACTGTAAAAGACAGTATCAAAAGCTTTGCTAAAAAAAACAAAACACAACCAAACAACCCCAAAAAACCACAACCCCACATGTCTACTGCCTTCCCTTCGTCCACTGGGTGCACAACTTTGTTATAAAAGGGTATTTAGTTAGTAAGGATTGACTTTCCCTCCATGAACCCATATTAGCTTTGACTGATGACCACGTTGTCTTTCAAGTGTTTTTCAATAACTCCCAGAATAATTTGCTCCATAATTCTACCAGGCAAAGAAGTGAGACTGACAGGCCTGTAATTACTAGGGTCTTCCTTTTTCATCTTCTTGAAAACAGGACAAATAATATTTGCTAGGTTTGAGTCAACTGGGACTTCTCCAAATTCCCAAGATTGTTGACAAATAACCGAGAGAGGTGTCACTATAACATTGGCCAACTCTTTCAGTACCCTGGGATGAACCTCATCCGTCTCCATCGACTTATGTGCATTCAGTTGCAGCAGCAAGTCCCGTACAAGTTCAAAGTCAGCTGGGAGCTTATCACTCCCCCAGTCATGGGACCAACCCAGGACTCAGAGTCTCAGGGACCATCACTGGTTTTAAAACCAAAGACAACAACAACATCCACTTTATTATCTTTTCCCCTAATCCTTACCCAGAGGCTCTCAGCCATTTCATCCCCAACTGCAAGTGCTATAGAGTCCAACCCCTCCCTCACACACAGCGCCATCCCTTCGCCTTGCCTGTCTCTCCCGAAAAGCCTGTAACCGTCCATCACAGCACACCTATCGCAGGACTCTTCCCACTGAGTCTCACCTATGCCAATGATGACATATCTTTGAGAGTGAGCCAAAGCTTCTAGTTCCTCTTGTTTATTCCTCATAATGCGTGCGTTGGTGTACACACATTTCAGATGTGCCCCAGTGTGCTCAGTACCTTGTGGAGCCGAGTGAAAGCCCTCACCAGCACACCGTCCCTCCCTGTTGTGCTGCCCCATAGCTTAGAATCATAGAATTGTTTAGCTTGGCTTGGTTTAAGATCATAGAGTCCACCTGTTAACCTAACACTGCCAAGTCCACCACTAAACCATGTCCCTCAGCACCACGTCTACCCATCTTTTAAATACCTCCAGGGATGGCAATTCCACCATTTCCCTGGGGAACCCGTTCCAATGTTTGACAACCCTTTTGGTGAAGAAATTTTTCCTAACATCCATCCTAAACCTCCCCTGGCATAACTTGAGGCCATTTCCTCCTGTACTACCACATGCTAGCTGGGAGCAGAGACCAACCGCCCCTCACTACACCCTCCTTTCACGGAGCTGTTGAGAGCGATGAGGTCTCCCCTCAGCCTCCTCTTCTCCAGGCTGAACACCCCCAGTTCCCTCAGCTGCTCCTCACAGGACCTGTGCTCTGACCCCTCACAGCTCCGCTGCCCTTCTCTGGACATGCTCCAACACCTCCATGTCTGTCTTGTAGTGAGGGGCCCAAAACTGAACACAGCACTCGAGGTGGGGCCTCACCAGTGCCGAGTACAGGGGGACGGTCACTGCCCTACTCCTGCTGGAGACACCATTGCTGATACAGGCCAGGATGCCGTTGGCCTTCTTGGCCACCTGGGCACACTACTGGCTTGTATCCAGCCAGTTGTTCACCAACACCCCCAGGTCCTTCTCTGCTGGGCAGCTTTCCAGCCACTCCTCCCCACGCCTGTAGTGTCCATGGGGTTGGTGTGACCCAAGGGCAGGACCCGGCACTTGGCCTTGTTGAACCTCACACCATTGGCCTCGGCCCATCAGTCCAGCCTGTCCAGATCCCTCTGTAGGGCCATCCTATGCTCAAGCAGATCAACACTCCTGCCCAACTTGGTGTCGTCTGCAAACTTTCTGAGGGTGCACTCCATCCCCTCGTCAAGGTTGTTGATTAAAGAGAACCAGCCACAACACCCTGGGGAACATCACTTGTGACTAGCCCCCAAATGGATTTAACTCCATTCACCACAACTCTGAGCACGGCCATGCAGCCAGTTTCTGACCCAGTGAAGCGTACACCCATCCAAGCCACGAGCAGCCAGCTTCTCCAGGAGAATGCTGCAGGAAATGGTGTCAAAGGCTTTGCTAAAGTCCAGGCAAACACCATCCACAGCCTTTCCCTCATCCACTAAGCAGGTCACCTTGTCATAGGAGATCAGGTTTGTCAAGCACAACCTGCCTTTCACAAACCTGTGCTGACTGGGCCTGATTGCCTGGCTGTCCTGCATGTGCCATGTAATGGTACTCAACAGGATCTGCTCCAAGCACCAAGACTGACAGACCTGTAGTCCTCTAGACCCTCCTCCTGGCCCTTCCTGTGGACAGGCGTCACATTTGCTAACCTCCAGTGAACTGGGACCTCCCCAGTTAGCCAGGATTGCTGAGAAACGATGGAAAGCGGCTTGCTGAGCACCTCCACCAGCTCCCTCAGCACCCTGGGGTGGATCCAATCCAGCCCCATAGACTTGTGTGTGTCTAAGTGGCATAGCAGGTCACTCACCTTTTCTCCTTGGGTTACAGGGGCTTCATTCTGCTCCTTGCCCCTGTCTTCCAGCTCAGGGGGCTGGGTACCCGGAGAACAACCGGTCTGACTACTAAAGACTGAGGCAAAGAAGGCATTAAGTACCTCAGCCTTTTCCTCATCCTTTGTCACTATGTTTGCGCCCCACATCCATTAGAGGATGGAGATTCTCCTTAGCCTGCCTTTTGTTCCTAAAGTATTTATAGGAACTTTTTTTATCGTTTTTTACAGCAGTAGCCAGATTAAGTTCTAGTTGGGCTTGGGCCCTTCTAATTTTCTCCTTGCATAACCTCATCCTCCTGCACTGCCTGCCCCTTCTTCCAAAGGTCATAAACTCTCTTTCCTCCCCTAGTTATCGATCACTACTGAACCAGATTTTACCCTGTTCTCCCATCAAGCCTGTACTACACTCTGGAAAACACTTTCAAATACCTCTCCGCTTTTTCCCTCTCACAATTTAACATGAGCTGTGTAGATGGATTTTGGCATTTTCAACAGTATATCACCTGTTTTCAAAACCCTTCAAACATCTGTCCCAAACACATACTACAGGTAACCCTAACTTGCAGACATAAAATATAATTTTCTCCTGGTTCCTGTCTTGTTTCCCTCTACAACACGACTCAAAGACATGGAAAGAACCATTCATTTTAGCACTGACTACCTACTGATACTAACAGAAGAGAAATTCAGGTCTCTCGAAGCTTTTCCTTTTATAACTGGGACATATTTGGAAAAATAAATTCTCAATCATAGTTTACAGACATGCCCTTTTTTACATTTCCTCACAGTGCATAAGCAAGGAAATTGCAGATGAGTTTCAATGCCTCAAATTTCCCTCACCAAATGTTTATTTCCCCTTCTCATAGCTAATCCCACCTAGCATCTCTTTATTAGTTTTAGATTGTACAGATGGGTCTTCCTTATATATTTTATTTGGAATCTGGAACTCTCAAATTCACACATTAAGTAAAAAATTGTTTTAATTCAGAGTATCACCATGCTGATACAAAGAGATCCAGCTCTTAAAAGGCAAATTTAAAAGAACTGGTATCTGTGAAATACTGTATATTTAGATTGAATCTATGAGGGTGGTGAGACACGAACAGTTTGCCCAGTGAAGCTGTGGATGCCTCAGCACTGAAAGTGTTCAAGGTCACAGGCTGGACAAGGCTTTCAAGATGATTTTTAAAGGTCCCTTCCACCCAAACCATTCTGTGATGCTATGGCTTCTGCTAAGAGAACTCACTTATATCCTAAAGACAAACACTACAAATTTGTTTAGCTCACTCCTTTAACACCTGTAATGCCATCTGATGCAGAAAAACTGCTGTTTCATAGTGAGGGAAACATCTGCAGTTCTAAGGAGAGGCAGCCTTTCAGTGAGACTAGCCTTGTGTTACATGACTCTAGTTCCTTGCTAAAGTGATTAGTGCAGACTGGTCAATTTAGTTCACTTCTTGACCTGAAGATGACAGCACTGAAGTCCATAATGAATTTTTGCAACTACCTTAATATCAGCTAAAAATAAAAGCAGCTGAACCGGTGAAAAACTCTGAAGCAAAATATGAAGAAATATCCCGAGAGTAAAAACCACCTCCTATTTCTGAATTGCCACAGTGGTGTTCATAATAAAGCTCACACTCCTCATGATTACAGTTGTCGTATATCCCCCCTCCCACATTAGTTTTCTCTTCAATGGTAACCTTCTAAATTATTTTTCTAATTCTTTAAATAAGAGCCCCCCTAAGTATTTTTATTGCTTTTCTCTTCATTACTTAATTAGTACCTTTCTGAAAAACGACAGATCAGTGCTTCACACCATATTTTGATAGGATGCAAAGCCAGTACTTATGATTTTCAAAATTATACCACAGTCCCTTTCATAGCCTTCCTCATTCCATTTCTTAGATAACTGATATTTTGTTTGAATTTTAAACTTCAGTGCACTATAAGCAGATTATTAGCGAAGCTCAAGTTGGAATATTGATGGTCTCAGAACAACAGATGTTCGCAGAATATCATCCCCCATGACCACTCTCCTTTAGAAATACCATCTCTCCTTACTTCAAAACTGCTGACCTTCAGGATACAATGATAAGGCTGTATGTTCACCTAATTAACTGAGAAAAAGTCTTCTATGATCAAGGTTATCACCAGAAGGTCAGACAAAGCATTAGTGAATTTTACATCACATCTAGTCGGTCATTTCTGCTTTGTTTTCAGAGAACTGCTGCAATTTTGATTGTGCCCAGGATTGTCAGTGACATACAGGACTTACAGTGCAAAAAGCACCAACACAGAAAGTATTTTAAGAAAATGTTATAGAACAGTTGATGTATTATGTGATTTTTATCAAAAGGTAAAATAATAAATTGGTCAGAGACCAGCAGAGGTTCCAAGAAGTAGGATGCTAAGTATTCTCAAATAATATATAGTTATGCTATTTCACCTTTTATAGGAGACACGTGCCCAACTGAGAGACTCTATAGGTAATGTATATGCTGTAAGATATACGCTATATGCTGTAACAGGCTCTGAGCTTGCTGACTGATTACTATACTGGCAGTAAAAACCAGTGAGAGCTGCACTGTGGAAGAGTGGGACTAATGTTTATTAGACAGTACAAGTTTGGTAAGGTGGGACATGCTCTCAGTGTACAAGAGCACAAGGACAGGTCATTCTTTACGGGGGAAAAACAAAGTGCTTGCGCAGTGGAAGAACAGTGGTGAGGACAGTTCTTTGCATGTAGCTGGATGCCCAGTAGAACATCCTAAGGGCTCTCAATATCCCTTTGCCAAAATTCTGCACCTGCTTATTGTACGGAGAAAAATAAAGGGTTACAGGTAAGCACAGTACAGGTATGTACAGTACACACAGCTTTCGCTACACCTGTACTGTATCCCTTCACTTGACTTCAGTAAGTTGACAGTTCTATGATGATTTGTTTGAAAGAAAAAGTGTTAAAAGAAGAAACTTACCATAAATATGACGATGAGAATAAGACAGATCCCTACTATTATTAGGAAAGGAATTAAGTAGTACTCCAAAGGAAGACTGAACTCTGGGATTAACACAACATGGCCACTATGGAGAAAAAAGATAACACTTTCTAAATAGGTTAGAATTTAATGAGCAATGACTTAAAGAATAAATACAATGAAAAAAACGTTAAAATAAAAGCTAGACACACCAAAGGAATACCTACCTGTGCACAACACAGAATATTCAGCTGATATCCACATAATGTAAAGTCCATTAAATAAAACAAAACACTGTTTCTTAGAACATTTTTGGAGTTAAAACTACTTATTGACATCAAATAAATCTAAAGCAACCAGAAAAACAACTTCTTAGCTTTGATATCAGAATGAGAAAAACACAACAGGACTCTCAAAAGATACTGCAAAATCATTCATATTTACTGAAGCATTTTGGGTTATACAGGAGGTTTAGTTTCAAGTCATGCAGCATGGTAAAGTGCACCCTCTGTCCTCTGGAGAGTCAATAAATTAGAGGAGAGTAACCAAAAATCTTCCTAGAGAACCTGATACAAACGCTGGCAACTGGACGTATGAATACAAGTATTTATTGATACTTAAAGAAGTAAAATCCTATTATTATTCTGTTGGCACAAGTAGTCAGAAACATCTGAGACGGTACAATGTATAAAAGTGTTAATAGTTCTACAACCACTACTCTTGCGGAGCCACACTTTTAAGTAGTTTCACCGGGAAGGTGAATCTACCCAAGAATGACACAATCTAATTCTTCTGATAAATTTAGTGAAAGGACATCAGAGAGACCTGAAGGAGCAAGATCATTAGACTAGTAATACAAAACACATCTCCTTTTCCATCCTATTCAAGATACATATTTTAACCATCTTGTTCTCGCAATGTTTTTCTTTTTAAAGTTTTAGCCTTAAAGCAGAACAGCAGCAGTGCAAACCTACTCATGCATCGCATTAGAATCATCTTAAATGCATCCTGCAGATGCACCTAGCACAGGAAGTTCCCTGACTTGTTCTAGAGCTATTAATAAAGGATGATGAAAAGAGACAGCTTCAGTAGCCTTATACTATGAATAGTTATGCACTCAAAGAATGCACTTCTGGACAAGGAATGCAGTGGGGAGCACCAGGGAAATCAATAATCACATTTTTCTATGTCTCTTCCAGAGCAGAATTGCACTTAAAGCAAGTCAGAGAGGAGTTAAACACTGGTAAGGCTTGACAAGTGACCATTTAAATTCAAACTACCAATCAACAAAATTATCCATGTCAGTATTTGTATGGATACCCAAGAATACAATAGAAAAGGTAAATTAAGACCTACAGTTCAGTTTTGACCTGTCAATAGTTTCATGACTGCATTATCTCCACTGTGCTTTAAAGAATTTATTTTTTTTAAAGATGCATCTGACTTCAATGGGAACTGATATCTTGTAAGAACACACCCTTAGATCTGAAATACACACATACTCTCAAACATTTCTGTGATTCCTAGATCATTAGCTAAACTCATACGTTTAATGCTATAAGAAAATGAAAGGAGTAACACTTGACAAATATATGATAACTCTCTTGCAGGAGAGGAATTTATATTCATTTTTAAAATCCTTTCTGCCCATTGCTCTCAGGCACAAGGTTTCACCTTGAATATCTATAACCTCTGTCATCGCAACATCCTATTTTTAATCCATAAATATTAAAAAGAGGCAATGACAATGCAAAGAATAACACACAGGTAACTTACCCCTTTTCATAAGTAAATTCTTCTTTAAGAGAATTAGCTGAAGTCTCGCCAATAAAGACAGAAGGAATGTCAATTTTCTTTAAAATCTCAACTGTATAAAAAAAGGCAGGAAAATAAAGCTGTTATTACACAGACACTCTATGGACACTCTTAAGACAGAAGACTAGAACATTACGAGATTGTCACAACATGAAGACATATTTCAATGTAACAACATACAGACTGATGCACATGCATGCTACATCTTTACATCATATAAGCAGTGGCATCATTTTTCCTACTGAATATCTAGGGACTTTATTGCAGGTACAGAAATCAAAATTCTTAATAGAATCTTTAAAGGGAGCATAAAGCCATAATATGTTTGCAACAACAACAAAAAAAGAGGCATTATCAGAGGAAGTTTAACCAGAACATCATTCTTACTCAGAGACTAGATAAAGTCACACAACTCCACTGATTTCCAGAATTTCTGGCAACTTTTATGATTTCTGTGGTCTGGTACTGTAAATTTTAATTAATCTTTCTTCCCGCCTTGTCACCCTAAACATGAATGAAGACAACAGAAACAGCTGTGGCTAGAAAAGGTCAAAAAGAAGAAAGAAGAAAATTAACAAATCCCAAATTAACAAATTTATTTCAGTCTCAAGAAACTGGATGGAAATGTCTCCCCCTTCTCTGCTTAATAGCAAAGGCAATAATAAGCTCAAAAATGCAACTCAAATGAAAGTTATTGAAAGATAAATCCCATATTCTAGAAAGCTGTCTCCTTGGCTTCACTTTATATTGATTTGCACCTCTGACTTATGCTTCACGTTTAAGGGAACTTATTCTATGTTTTGATTTCTCAATGAAACCTGAAAATAAGATTCACGCAGGCTGGGAATTCATTAAAACCACTTTCACATAGCTTTCTGGGCTACTCAGCTGCTGTTTAGTTTGCTGAAAGTTCATTTCCTAGTTTATTCAATGGTGTTTCCACTTGGAAAGACTTTTTTGTTCTCATTTATGTTCTTGTTCCATATTGAGAAAGCTCAAAAACTGGACAAAATAATGAAATGCCACAAAGAAAGTCCTAACAGCACTACAGGCAAAAAACACATACCATGGAACAAACCCAACATTTTGACTAGATTACAAGATGTTCTGAACATATTCACTCTGTCAAAGGTTAAAATATGTGTTCATATGAAATTAGAATTTGCCCAAAGGAACAGAAAAATGTACACAACAAGATGGAACCACTAACAAATACTAAAAAGTCATAAATTAAAGTTTGATTTCCTTCCAAAAGAGTATAGAGTTTTATTACTTTTCCTATATTTCTACTTAATTAACAACACATCAGCTATTTTCCAGATCAGTCATATAAATCTCTCTCATAAATATAACTATTCAGCCCATAACAGTTGGAACTGAAATTTAAAGGAAACACAAAATAAACACTCTGAGAATGTACAAACTTAATGCCACAAATAATACACAAGTATACATACATGTTCCTATACAAACATCTCCCATTTTAAAATGTTAAAAGCAGCCAGATTTCTGGTTGGGGGTGGGTTTTTCTGGATTTTGTCACTGATTTCATTGTTTTGGGTTTTTTTTTTCATTTTTATGCGAGAGTTCATCATAATACTTTATACTGATTTTATTACTGTACACTTTAGTGGGTGAAATGATTTTCAAACAGGAGAGAAGAAGTGATACCTGTACTTACTGTCGTTGGATCCCATGCTTATGAGGTCATCAGAATCAACATTGTGAACTATAGCTGCCTTGTATCCAGCTCTCTGTGCATTTAAAACCTGTAAGCCATACAGAGTACTCATTAGAAAGACGATTGCTTCAAAATATAGTAACCTGTCTGTCCTAAGACAAGGTACACTTTCAGGAAGTTATAAATATTATCACAACTTCATTTGCACTTCTAAAACGAGTGTCACCTTTCAAAATAAAATCATGTAATTATTCTTACACTCATGTAATTATGTTATTTTTCCAGAAAAATCATTCAATATTGTCTGCAGACAGCCAGTTTTTACTTATACTAAAAACAGGATTAAAAGCTTTCTATGGGTAGATAAAAATAATATTTAATCATAATTGAAAATAAAGGTACTAACTTACTTTGGTAAACTAGAAATTACCACTTGATAGCTCATGAAATCACATGAGTAGTATCTCCTCTGTGCCTTTAGAGATGTGGAAACATCTTACCCAGGTACCAGAGGCTTTCTCATGGAAACGTATGAAATTATAAATATGGGTACAAAACTATAAATATCTTGCATACCAGTTATGTTTCTGATATATACTGGGGTTTTTTATCAATACAAGCAAAGCCTAAGGTCCATGTAAGTGCATTTGCTGCAGTGACTATCAGTAATGCAACATAACTAATTTCCAACTATTCATCTTAGATATTGCTTCTAATGCATCCACAACAGTATAAAAACTCATCACAAGATGCAAAACGCACTAAAGAACATTTGGGTTTCATCCTGTATTCAACTCCTGTTAAAAACTACGTAATAAGTTTGGCTATAGCCGGACAGACTTGCTCCGAATTGAGCTAATGCGGGACACAGTGATAGCTTTTATTTCCACTTAAATGCGTGTATTTAAGGAGACTGTAACACAAATACATGTTTATGTAACAGGCAAACATACAACCATTAAGTACAACTGACTGAAACATCACAGCTTTAAATACTTTTGAAACTGAAAACAGTTGCAGCCTTTGGCTATTATGGCATCACAACAGCTTTATTAACCAGTCAACAAATACCACCTACCGCACCACCCTTACAACCAACCAAACATACAAACAAACCTTACCGAACTCTGCCCTGCACTAATTCACCAAGAAATCACCGCCATCTCTCTTACAGCAGATTATCTCACCAGATCAGAAATACCCAGGGGAAAACTCTGGTGCTCTTTTTCAAGACCTCTACCCTCAAAGCAAGGAGAGGGGAATGTACGTATGCATATATATACACATACACTCACAGAGATATATATACACCCCTCCCCCCCCGCAATTTTTCTTCTCAAGAGACAAACAATGAGGAACATGAGTTGTAAAGCTTGAAAACTTCCACTGATTATTCTAAAAAAAGGTTCTCTAGGTCAAGCTTGAAATACAAAGTCTCCTTCCATGCTGTACAACAGCAAAAATAGGCAAAAAAAGAAAAAAGGCATGAGAATTTTAAAACAGTCAAGAGTAGGAAAAGGAAAGGATTAAATGCATTGAACAGCTACCTATCCGAGTTTTTGACACAGAACGGCAGTGATGGAGTCATCACTGATAACACATCGCAAATCGCCAAATACTGAAACCAAAGAATCTGAGCTTTAAAGCTCCCTGGTTATCACTGATTCTTAACCTTCATATTCACATAAATGTGCTATGATAATTAGTGACAGTTTCTAAGTTGTATTAATTTCTTTGTTTGCTTGTTTTATTTCTTTAACATCTTGTTCTGAATAGGTGTTTATTAACTGTCCATTATAGACTGAAATATGTCCTTCAGACAGGTAGTAAGTAATTTATATTATGTAAGGAAATGTTTTAGTTCTGTACACACTTTTGCCACTTACTTATAACATAGGGCCTTTGCTTAATTATTGGATGATAAAATGATGGCGTTTGTGTAAAACCACACAGGAATATGCCTACAAAATATTCAGGTGACACAGAGTTACTCGAGTAAACAGTGGCACTAACACAATCACAGCCAGGCACCTTCTCCCCAAGCTACCACAAACAAGCACAAGCTTAACACCACCATCTAGCTGCAAAAAGCAGCAGCAACTGTCTGTGCAATTATACTGTTAAGCTGCAACTTCACCCTTGCTACCCAGGGCCCCAAAGACAAAGGCACAAATTGTGCACCAAAACTGAATCACAGAATCATTGAATGGTTTGGGTTGGAAGGGACCTTAAACCCCACCCAGTGCCACCCCCTGCCCTGGGCAGGGACACCACCCACCAGCCCAGGGTGCTCCAAGCCCCGTCCAACCCGGCCTTGAACACCTCCAGGGATGGGGCAGCCACGGCTTCTCGGGGCAGCCTGGGCCAGGGGCTCACCACCCGCACAGCAAAGAATTTCTTCCTAATATCTCACCTCAATCTCCCCTCTTTCAGTGTCAAACCATTCCCCCTCATCCCATGGCTCCCCTCCCTGATCCAGAGTCCCCCCCAGCTCTCCTGGAGCCCCTTTGGGCACTGGAAGGGGCTCTGAGGTCTCCGCGGAGCCTTCTCCTCTCCAGGCTGAACCCCCCCTCTCCCAGCCTGTCCTCCCCGCAGAGGGGCTCAGCCCTCGCAGCATCTCCGGGCCCTCCTCTGGCCCCGCTCCAACAGCTCCGTGTCCTTCTGCTGTTGGGCCCCCCCGAGCTGGAGGCAGCGCTGCAGGGGGGGCTCCCCAGAGCGCAGCAGAGGGGCACAATCCCCCCCTCGCCCCGCTGGCCACGCTGCTGGGGATGCACCCGGGATGCCGGGGGCTCTCTGGGCTGCCAGCGCACATTGCCGGCTCCTGGGGAGCTTCTCACCCACCAACACCCCCAAGCCCTTCTCCTCAGGGCTGCTCTCCAGCCTTTCTCCACCCAGCCTGGAGTTGTGCTGGGGACTGCCCTGACCCACGTGCAGGACCGTGCACTTGGCCTTGTTGAACTTCATGAGTTTTGCACATTCCCACCTGCCAAGGTCCCCCTGGATGGCATCCCTCCCCTCCAGCATGCCGAGCATTAACCCATTTTTAAGATGTATCTAAGCCGGATGGTACAGCTTCAGGAAGTGATTTCTTACTGCATAGTAACTTTCCACTATAGAAAATTAAAATCAACTCTTTACTCAACAGTTACATGCCCCAGAGCACCATCAATTCAAATTCTCTCCCCATATTTCTAACACCTATATTCCAAACAGCAGAACAATGTTATTGGAAAATGCAGATACCTTGAGGAATCCCAATGTTAAAAAAACAACAAAAACAATCTGGTTTAGATGTAAACATAAATCCATGGTTGGGAGTTTGGTCAGTATTACATTGCTGGCTTTTGTGCCTAAAGAGGCAGCTTTAACATAGTGAGGTATCATTTACTTAGATTACATATAATCCCACCACTCTAGTAAGTTTTTCCGTAAGTAGCACAATTTTACATGATGCTTACTTTGCCAAACACACCTTTTATTTAGGCAGAAAATATGTCATGCTTCCTACATGACGTGAACAACATATTTCAGAGTCACTGATGACCAGACTCAAAATGCTAAGAGAGAGATGGACGGGAAGAAGAGACAGTTTCTGGCCCAGTAAAGATTCACACAAAATAAAATCAAGAAACAGCTATGCACCTGTGTTTGCCGTTCAATGTAAAATAGGAGGAGAGATGGGACTTTAAAAATAAACTCCAGCTTTTGTTATAATTTGTACCCTGTCAGCTAAGGAGCTCATATGTAATATAACTCACATCTCAGTGCACATACGACTTCCCAGCAGAAACTTCAGGGCAAAATGCTGTAGTATTTATGAAATTTTATAATGCAATATAGCAATAATATTAACATAATATAAAAGTGAATTCACTGGCCAGTGAGTACACAGATATCCATGCTCACCTTGGAATTTCTGATCCACTTTCTACCTTGCTCTTTGTCTAATGAAGAAATCTGTGGGAATCTACTTTCCCACAGATATTACGTGAAATATAAAACATATCCAAAAAATGCTTATGTACAGAGCTAGTGTGACTTAATCCTTAAAGAACTGACCATGGAAATCCCTCAATGATAACATACAAATCTTCCATTTTCTGCAAGAACACTCATTGACTGCGCGTGGCAAATCAAGATGTGTAAAATTAAAATACAGGAGTTCACATTTACTAAGTTGGATAAAGCAATTCTGCACGTCTGCCCCTGCCTGACTCTCGCCTTCAGCCGAGCAGCTTTCCAAAGCTTCTCAGAATTCTGTAACCAGCAACACAGATATGATTTTTCTGGTTTAGCATCAGAGCTGAAGGCTCAGTCATAGCAAGTTGTTTTCAGCAAACAAGCATTTGCTGTATTTCTGATTAAAAACGTGTTTCACTAGAGAAATTCTGACTTGTTCCTTTAACAGTGTCTTCAGCAGTAATACCATCCCATCAATTTACGGGCAGCAATTAGAAAGGCAAAGAGGATGTGGAAAAGACACGCAGTTATTTGTCCTTCCTTTTCCCACTAAGCCATATACACACACACAGAGTGACAGGATTGACAGTACAAAATATGTGACGTTCCCGAGTTTGATGTGAAGGTAGATTACGTGAGCAGTGGGGCAGCCTCCACAGCTGGACTCTGCCGTCTGGGTAGAATTTACACATTTAACCACAATACCACATAACTGAACATACCACATAGCAGCAAATATGCCTGGATCTCCTTTTAGTTCATAAAAGTCAACAACAAATTGAAGAGCCCTCTTTTCCTTACGACATCCTTTGCTGCCCCATATATCAGGGTCATTTTCAAGAAAACCAAATATCCTAGCCAAACACAAATAATTCTAATTTTGTATTTTTAAAATAACACAGAGATTACTTCACTGCAGCTGCAGGTCAAAGTTTTTATAATATAACAGCTAGATGTTATATTATGAAGTATTTATACCCGTTACACATTGCCATCCCGCCACTTGTGCCTGTTTCTGCCCAGCAGTGCTCTGTCCCTCCCCATCAACCAACTGTGACACTATCATTATTCAGGAGGTCTCAGAGTGAGCCAAGATGATCCAGCTATTAAAACCAAAAATAAATCAGGAAAGTGGCTTGCAGATTTTGGGTGCTTTTCTGTCATCTCCGTTCCTTAATTTCCCTTGTGATCTCTGGCAGCAAAGAGTCCAACCGGCAAGAAAAACTGATACTGCTACAGAACATTTTCTATTCTAGAACTGCAGCATCCGTCATCCTTATTTGCCACGTAAGCTGGTTCACAAACAGGTAATCTTAAACTAAACCATATTACAATACTGCTTTATCTGCCTGTAGACAATAACATACTCCCTTCCCTTCAGGATCTATGCTGCTGTCAGCTCTAGATATTTTTCTGCAGCACCAGTAAGTTCTTCGAGACCTTGAAACAGAGGAGGGGGGGAAATTAAAAGGAAAGAAAAAAGCCTTACCTTGATATCAAAGTTGCACTCAAGCCTTCGAATTAACACAATAAAAGCACTGGACGAGTTGTCTCTCAGAGGAGGTGGAGCTATAGGCTCACATGCATTCTCTGGTTTTGAATTTATTAGGAATCCCTAGAAAACAGGAACAGAAAAAGGAGCTTCATTTCTCTTTGTCTTAACAAAAGCGTTGGCAGACAACTATACGGAGCGAAAACTGTACATTTTCATACAATAGCTAAACAAATCCTTATGTTCAACTCAGTCCCATATCATAGCAGAAATCTTGCTACATCCATGACTATTTTGATTCATCAGAATTTTTATGTCTGCAAAGAATTAGAAAGAAAACAGTTTTTCCAATTACATCATCTGAAGTTCCTAACATACTTTGCAGTATAATTCAGCATAAAGAGGACTGCATAGACTGCACTAACACTGTGGAAGTATTATCCTAAGATAGGTGAAGACTGATCAAGAAAACCAAAGTATAATAGCCTAAGAAGCACTAACACAAACCTAGTACTCAGAAACTAAAAGGGAAAACAGAAGAAAGCTAGGTGTGTGAAATCAACACTGAACTAGCATGCAAGATAGCTTGTTTACTATGGTAAGCAAAGACCAGAGATCATCAAACCTGCTACAGTTGAAAGACTCACAGAAGTAGGAAATGCTGGCAATATCAATCTTTGGATTGTTTTTAGGTGACTCCACCACTGAAAACGTTTGGAGTAGAAACTCGCCTAACCTCATGCTTTAATATCTACCAAAAAATTCTACAGCTTCTCTCAGAGGAGAGGTGCTCACCTGAACACTGCACTGCCACTACTGCCTCTCTGTGGGGTTGTGCCTACTCCTGCGAGCTCCTTCCCTCCTGCTGTAGGAGCTCCACACACGCCGCTGGCACCGGTGCTCCTGCGAGACAGCGCCCGAAGAGCGCCACGCTGACTGCGCAAGACTACGCGCTCTAAGGAGAGCACACCTTCCCTTTTGCCTTTCCTAGAATATTCTTGCCTCCTTGGTCAAAGCTCTAGACCGCCCAAAAAGGAGCTTCTTTATTAATTACATTAATATTAATTAATTGTTAGACTGATATTAATTAGATTCCTTTCTGTCAGTCTCTTCACAAGATTTTGATTACCAAGATACAGAAAAACCCAGACTGCATACCTAGAGCGGGTTTGGCTATCCTTCATTTGAAATACACCTCTTCAGAAAAATGACTTTCTCTGTAAGGGGTTTGTGCAATAAGGTCACAGCGCGACAGAGGCTTTTGGACACTAGTGCAATGGACTATCATTTGACATAACAATACTCCTACAAGATTCACGCTTGTTTAAATCAGTTTTAAAGCTAGCACAAATTATCATACAGATAAAAAGCACTGAATTACCAGAAAATAAGAATGTAAGTAATTTGTCTTATGCAAATAAAATCATGAGATGCTGCGCTGCTGTGGGCTCAAGAAGTTATTGCTACAGTTCTAGATATAACCATGAGAACTTTAAACTCTGTTTTCACTGACAGCTTTAGACAGAGAGAGGTGTCATCATCTGTGTAGAAATAATAATTGTATGTAGCAATTACATTATATAATACATAATCATATATAAATTTACATATAAACTATTTAAATATATAAAATATATGTAAGTTTATATATATAAACTGACAGTTTAAATGTACTTTTTATATATAATCTTACATTTTATCCATAATATATATTATTCATAAAGTTTAAGCTACAGAGACAAGCAATTTTGTTTTGAGGAATAGACTTTTGTAATGATAAGATCCCTTTTGGCAGAAAACTGCACCAGCAAACCATTCTTTGCCAAGTTCGTGGTGACAGGCACAACATTACAGTCTGTAACAATTAAAAACAATATCCACTGAAAATTCTACACTGATTTGCAGACAGCCAAATGTAGGTCCCTGAGGTTCCCCTGATTCATACAGCAAACATTACGTATGTTACATAATTTCATGCAAAGCTTTGTTGTTGTTGTTTTTAAAAAAAAAAAAAAGAGCGGTATGTCTGGAACCAACTGCATTCTATGCCGAAGTTTTACACAAATCGCACAGCATCATGTTACAGCTAGAGAAATGCATACTTAGAAACCAAAGGCTAACTACAACTGGACTGGATATTACTCAACGCTAGCATATTTTAAGTATCTTCAGCTGAGGAGTTGTTCTAAGGATGCAGGCACAAATGACTGACCACTTTATGACCATCACACACAAGCCAAAAAAAAAAAAACCCCAAAACACCTACATTTATGCTTTGGCACCAGTTCTTATAGAATCTGACAGATTGTGTTTTACAAGTTGCATGTTAATAAATCTTAATCATAAGCATTGAACAAGCATAACATTTTCATCCTATGTCAACCAATATCATAGCATTTTTAAAAAATAATTAAAAACTTAAGGGAAACAAAGAAAAAAATTTAGTATTATATTCAGGACCAAAATTCATTATTATTTCTACACAGGTAACGACATCTACCTTAGTTAAGACACAGAGCTGTTTAACAGTTAAAAAGGTTAGAATCAAAGCTCCTTATATCTATTTTTGATGTATTAAATTGGCTCACTACTTGGGCAAATCACTTAATCTCCCTCTGTTTCTCAATATAGCCAATAAACAACTATACAGCTTTAACACCACTTCTCCCCATGATAAAACCCACTGGGCATGAAAACAAAGTCTTCTTGAGGTTTCATTTGCAGAGGAATACTTTGAGTTAGAGGAATTCTTACAGCAACTTATTCCTCGTTGGGATTAAAAGGACACCATGCAATTGAAGAGTGATCCAACCTTGTACCTTCACACCAGCTTCATTTTTCGCATGTTGTTTACTCACAAGCATTGCAACATCAACGATGCCCCAGAGCTAGATTTTGGGGCCATACAGGCAACAGACAGAATGCACAGGAAAGCAGCTCTCTGCCCTCATGTGCTATTCAGGGTCTCCCTAGGTGCATAAATGATAGCAATTCCCCTTCACTGGAACGTGGGAGGTGGCCTGCCTAAATATGTTTACAGCTTAGGACTCATACACAAAATGAAAACATAGACACCTCAGTCATAAATACTTACTCATACGCTGTTCAAAGTGACAGCCAGACAAACAAGTTACTGCCACAAGACTGATTCCATCGAACCACTTCCACGGTAAAAAAAAAAAGTACTGAAAACTGAACTTCACACACGCAATAGACTGGACAGCTAAACTAAATTGCCTTTCTTGTACATGAGCATTTCAACTACAGGAAAGGAACGGAGAATAAATTTTATCTGAAATGAACAAACTTACTGACACTGACTACAAGATCGTGATCCTAGAGAAAGTAAGTGGTTCATGTCACTGCACAGGCATCTTACATCAGGCAAGGAAAAAAATGCAGCATGCCCATTGTTCTTGAATTCAACGGAGCACACCAGCATTTGACAACATATGTCAGCCACAATCTCAGCAACAAACTTACCTCGGAGGATGCGCAGACTATAACTGAACTGGATATTCATCTAGCTTTTAAATACTTTTCTAAGCAGCAGGACTGTGACACCAGTTTACTGTGTTAACATCACCATATATTATTTATTTTTAAATAATTTTCTACCTCCTCTATCTTATTTTACGCAGATGAAAGTGAGTTTGTCTTTACACCAGTTACTGACTACTGCCACCAGAATGCACGGACAGCTACTACCTTAGCAGAAGTCAGAAAAAGTAGAACATGCCTTCTCATCATTGCCTACGGAAGCTACATTTACTTAACCTTCTTCATAATCCTTTCCCATTTCACTTTGAACATAGTCTCCCTTCTATTAATTTCATTCAGTCCATCTACACATCTTGCTACATTCCAAGTGTATTAACCCCACCAGACGTGTGGAAAAGGAATTACCCTGCTGTACAAAAGACGCCTGCTACTGCATTTCAGAAGACATCAGCTCTCCAGAATTTCTAATCCAGTGCAAAATAATGATAACATCCTACACGTATTCACATGGTTATAGCCATGTTTGACCTTTTTTACACGTTAATGACTTTGCTTAATAGGTCAATATGATTTTTCCCCTTCCGGTGCCATTAACATTTGCAAATCCTTACACCTTACTTCTGTCTTCTCTAATACTAGTTGCATTTCACAACTTAATATGGTATAGTATTTTCACGGTTTTTAGTTCCTATATATCAAAGAAAAATGGATTAACAAAGTTTAAAAATATTGAGTCACACATACTTCTGCTAATTCAATATATTATCACTTACTAGTGCCTTCTATTAATAATCCTATGACCAGTTTTTAAGCATGTCACAGCATTCCTATCCCAATATGATTTTATTATTTGGAGTGTAAGACACTATAACAGATAACTAACAAAAACGTGTGTATGTGTTCTCTCTGCATTTTCCCCACTTAATGATACAGCACTGGGAGAATGGGGAACTTCTCATCCGCTGAAGGGTGCAGATTGCAATTAAAAGGGAACTGTCTAAGGAAAGGGTGCACAATCAATCACAATCAAGCCACCAGCTCTGCGGCACAGCATGCAGGGGTTAAAGCAGAACTGCAGCCCTTGAGCTTCTCCATTCACTTACTTGAGAAATGCAAGGAAGGAAGCAAACTGACAGCAGTTCTTGTACTGCCCCAAGAAAAGGAACTACAAGTCCTTTACACAGCACTCTTAATGTGGGCCGCGTGCAAGGAAGATAATCCCCCTTGGCTCTCCATACTTTACCATGTGAAAGGGCTTGCCAATACATGACCCTACAGAGACAATAAATCCTCAAAATACTTAAAAAAAATAAATTGAGACAAAATTCAATCTGACATCCACTGTTACCACTGCAAGGTAACTGCCATCATAGATCAGCATTGCCACCAACTTCAGAGAAAACAATGGTCTACCAAACTTACTTAGATTCCCATCATTCAGCTATTTTTAATTTATTTATTTATTAAAAATGTTCAGCAAATTCTCTCTTGCACACAAGAGGTCACAATACCAAAATTCTTTTATTAGGAGAGGAATCTCCTATTCACAGGCAACAGTTCGTATCAGTTCTGTATTTATTTTTCCTCAGTACTATAACCATTTAACTTTTTTAGCTTACAGAAGTGTTCAGTAGATACAGTCCTCTCTATAGATATAGTCAGGATAATTTTGGGGGTTTTTTTGTTGTTTTTTTGTTTCTTTGTTTTACCTTCAAGCCTTCTGCCGGCAGTCTGTAGCCAAATCTAGCAGGTAGATCATCAAAGGTCTGGGTTCCATTTTCAAGGTTATACTAAGAGAAATAAAATTTAAAGAAAATTCAGGTTTGCAGCAAGAGATAAATAGATAACAAGTGTAAATAGAAATAAACAATACTGTATATTATTTTTAGATTAAAATATTTATCAGACATAGGACCTCTTGTGACCATGTCATAATTATCACAAATCACAAAAGTGCTTCTTCTACTTGTCTTCTACTCATATGGCAACATCATTTTTTTCTCATCTAGTTGCCAAAACAATAAAGTATTAATACATCTTTCATTAAATTATCTATATATTAAATCTTTTTTTCTACTGTCTACAATTCAAACACCATCATATTTGCAGAAGAGAAACTACAAACAACCCAAAAAAGCAAAAGTCTGAAGAACTGGGTCTTTTGGGTGTGGGTTTGTTTTGGGGTTTTTTTGGATGGTGTTGTTCTTATTGGTTTGGGTCTTGTGTTTTTGGTTTTTTTTTTTGCTTTTAATTCACTTGCGTAAAGGGAAGAACAGCTTTTAACAGGTGGTTTCTTGTAGGCAAAGAATTCCCTCCATATGTTGTCCCTTCTCAATTCCCTGCTATCTATTTAGGTTAGTAGCTGAAAGCTATCTACAGTTTTGTTTTATACTAACTAGGAGCTTTCATTTCAAAACAGAGGAATTTGTACATTTTGTAATAGCTAAACTGAGGCTGGGGAACTCAAACTATACTTCAAAGAAAAACACTACCATGATTTATCTTAACTCTTTCAAAGAAGCCTCCTTCACACAGACTTTAATAAAACTGAGGGGAAAGAGGTAGGAATGGAGCTAAATTTCAAGGAAGCATTTTTGTTCCGTGTAATCAATCTGCTCCATACAACCTCTCCTCCTGATCTTCCATCCTGCAACCACACAGCACAGCTCCGCACCAGCACACTGCCCTCCTCAGTCCTCACTATTCACTCATGTACCTTCTTCAAAATGTCCTTCCTCAGGAGCTTGTGCTACTGAAGCTTTTCCCTTTAATCGCTCAGCAAGCCCCAACTTAAGCTAGAAGTCAGACACAAATCTATTTATTTTTATCCCTCATTTAAAAAATAACCAATCCTACTTCATATACACATAGCAGTACTTCATACAAACATAATCCTTCATTTGAGGCTGCAACTACGTGAGAACATAGCAGCATAAAAATACACCTAAATCAGTAGGGAAAAGAAGAATTTCTTTTGTTGACAAACCCAAAACTTTAGCTGGAATTTTGCTCCCCAAACAGGCAATCATTAAACCATGAAATCCCACAAGATTATAAGCTATCTGTATGCCTTGGATTCTATGCAACGCAGTGTGCAAACATTCCCCCTTCTTCTGAGCATCTCTTAAGCATTCCACTGGCCCCTTTTCACAGCAAAGTTTTAATAAGTGTCTAGTTCATCTCTTCATTTCCTACTTCAAAGATATCCTCAGAACAAAACTGTAACTTCCAGATATCCAAAAATAAAAGACACTCCATTTTTAGACAGAAATATATTAGAATACTGCACATGGAAGCTTAAACAGAAGAAATTAAACTAAACTTTCAAAATGCCTTTTTTTTTTTGAGGTTGGTGGTGTTTGTTTTCAGGTTTTTTAAATAACTTTTCTAAGGGAGGAAGTAGCAAGAATGAAAACTGGGGTTTTTTTATGAAAAGAGGAAGCATGGGCTTGGTGACAGAGGAAAGGGGGGAGGGAAAAATCAGGTTTACAGTAGAAAGCCAGTTTAAAATTTCACAATAGAATGCTGTCATTTCCATAACAAAGCAATTATCTGCATTAATAGTTTCTTAAAATTTTTTATCTACAAAAAAATAAAATAGTAATAACTCAAAGATCCAAATAACATAATTCAGCATTCATCAACCCCACATTACCACAACCTTCTAAGTATTTTTATTTTAACATTTAGTGCCAAGGGTTTTTCTCTTTGTTCTCCTAAATTAATTGATATGATATTAAAAACTCTCCTGAATATCACTGTAACTAGCAGGGGAGAGAGAGACTACAGTACTTAGGTTTAATTACTTCAGTGGATTGAGCTGTCCTACAGAGACATGTATAACTTCCTCCATAAAGCTACACAATAGATAAAATCGGTAATAAACAGCCTAGCAACAACTTTGACCACTGACTCTACGTTCATTATACTGTTTATTAGCCTGATATATTAAAAAAATATATCTAGGTGTAACATATACAAAAACTTTACCAACAAAGCCTCCAGCACACACATAAATTATACTAGCCATGGAAGATTATTTTACTTTATTTATTTATATACAGTTACCCTACAAAATGACATCCATCACCAAAGCTTAAATTGCTGTCTAAGCCAAATAATAATAGAATTCTTTTAACAGGGTTATAACACACTATAGGATATCTAGTCAGATTGGAACTTTTTTAAATGACTAAGGAAATTAAGTGCTTTCACTGCCATGGTACCTGAGCACATATCATCTCTGTAAATTCATTTGAAAATGCACAATTTATTTTTTCATTGAACTAAACTGTTAGGGCAATTCTATTCCAAGCAAGCTGCTATAACACATTGTACTAACAGATTCATTAAGGGAACAGTTTAAAAGAAGGTTCAATTTTATAAAGATGTCATCTATGTAGAAAAATATTCTCATACTTACTGCTAAAATATCTGCCTCCACCGGTAAAAGATTCAGGAAAGCAAATAACTGAACAGTCAAAATAGTGTATATCTGAGTGGCTGACAACATCAGCATTCCTATTGACAACAGCATGTTTTATTTAATACCTGCAACAACAACAAAAAAAACACGGAGTCAAGGCATACAGCAAATGTTTTCCTCTGTCATTTTACTGGGCTCTATTGGTCAGTTAAAACTTCTTCTAAAGTACACAGAGTATTAGTCTACATTTACTTTTGTGAAACGAGTAATCTTTAATTCATACAATTATTTTAGAGATAGAAGTCCCTTTTGCTAAGGGCACGTAACCTCCATGAGAATGCATGCAAGCAAACAGGAAAATTGTGATAGTAGCACTTCAAAAAGCTTTAGGCAACACATAGCAACGCAAGCAGCACATAGGAATGAACACTCACACGATATTAATCTCTCCTAGACATTCTTAATCTTTCCTTCTTCTATCATAAATCCAAATCAGCAAAACTCCTCATGTACCTGGAGTAATTCTACTAAAAGCATTTATTCTAAATATACACTTGCAAAGCCAGTGTGATACCAACAGGTACCAAATACAAACTAGTTCTACCAACTCCAGTGAAAGTCACAAATGCTCAAACGTGACTTGTGGTCTGAATGGCAGATTCAGTCTCCTGTAAAGCATGTGTATTTTTAAGAAAAAGTATGCATTTCACAAGCTCATGCCATTAAAAGGAAGTTAATTCTGCTTTGTTAATAATTTTTCATCAAAACCAGTAGCAAAAAGCAACAGCTTGTGTCGGGGAATAGAGGGGCACATCTAACAGAAACTGTTCTTTAAAACTGCTGATTTATCATTAATCAAAGCCAAAAAAAAAAAAAGCAAGAAGAGGGGTCAGGAAGAAACAAAACAAACATTTTGATATTTTTCCTTTAAAAAAAATCTTTGTGCAGTAATGTATTAAAAACACAAACTAAGGGCCTGAATGCCTTCCTTGTGTGATCAGTGACACTTGCATTCTTACTGAAGTCATTGACAGTACTACCTTACCTTCAAAAAAGACCCCAAAACCAAACAAAAACACAACAAAAAAACCAAACATTGGGGAAAAAGAGAGACAAAAAGGCCACAAAAACCCCAAACAAAACAAACATTTGCATGAACAGAACTTTGAACTCCCTCTCAAATGTAACACATGCACAAACTGCAATGCTAACAGATTTCATTCCATAATCTCTCATATTAAAAAATAGCCAATTTTACAATCATATGTATCTTGAAAGGAAAAAATTTGTCCCATCAAATACAACACAAATGTTAAAAGTATAATGTTTAAATTTTGGACATTTCAATTCCTCCCAGCAAAGACCAAAGCTAACACTTAAAATAATCCACAATACTCCTCATCTTGGAAACTCTCAGTATTCTTTGAAACGGATTACAGATTACTTTCCACTTGTCTCTTCCAAGTAATTATTCTTCTGGCGCCAATGAGAATCTCAATCTGGACAACAAACATGATTCAGGTTGAAATGTCATTTCCATGACTGATAAAGACTGTTCCTTAGGATCACAGAATTTATTGAGTGTCTGGGATACACCCAGATTCTTCCACACTTGTCCCAGGGCCCTCAAATTTATGCTCTCACAATCCACAAACGTATGAACATGGTGCAAATCTGCAACATTTGCTAAATATCATGTTTAACGTACCAAGAAATGATGTCTCTGCAAAGCTTTAGTCTAAAATGCTCAGTACCATTTGCCTATGGGCATTCAATCCAACGCAGGTATTTCAGCTTCTAATACAAACAAGAGGCAGTAACATAATATGCACTCACATGAAGGTAAAAGATCTACTAGCTAAACAGCAAAATCAAGCATCCAAAAAACTTGGGTTGGGCAAGGGAAAGGAAGTTTCAGCCTTCCACGTAACTGACATATCTTTTAGTGCGTGCCACTCACGTACTGAATGAAGCAAGGCTCTGTAGGGGAAAAATACAAGAACAGGATTTATTAAACTATATAGCCATTTCTACACAAAAGGGCAAATGGATAAACTGAAGTTGCATTAGTAGCCATAAAAATAACATTTCCTCATTTCTGAGTCCTTGACTTTCCACATAAACTGTACCTTTCACCACTTTTTTTTCCCCTTAGAAGTCACTGAAGTATACTTCCCATAGCTTGCAGTAATACGGGGGTTTGAGATTCAGCCTTAATTTGTGCTGTTGGGAAATGCCATCTGAACTGGAGCAATAGTTAGCTGACAGAGGGATAGAGACTTCCAGAGCAGAAGGACCAGGTGCCCATCTATCTTCTCCCCATCTCTCATGAGCTACACGTAGAGGCTTCTGTCCTGTATGATCTTCCCAAAATACAGAATGGATTACTGCCCTGCCTTCCTTCCCCCCACCCAAAAAATAATCAAACCAGTGTTTGCTTTCTCTACCTCCTGACTGACTTTACACTTTCACTTTCTTTTCCCCAGATGTCATATTCTATCAACTTTATTTTATTAAAACAGAACTCAGTCTCAATGTACAATTTCACCCAAGTGCTAGTATAACATGTTCTGCATCAATACTCTTTATGGGTCACAAAAATCCACTTAATCTGTATGAACATATTATAAGCCTTTATAAGCATTTTAAAAGAGCACATTTTAGCTATGTAATAACCTAGATCATTCAATAGCAGCACTTCCATCTGCAGAATTTGAGAGACAACAACTATTGTTCGTTTGTGTGTGTCATGCTCTTGCTATCTGACTGTACCACTGAAGCACACAAGCTTAGAGAGGAAAGACTTGCTGGGATTCCACATTATGATCCACCTGGACACCAGAGTCTTTGTCTGCTGGACACAGTCTTAAAGAATGACAGAGAACTCTGTCATACAGAAAGGTTATTCTAAACAAAGCTACTTACCAAGTGAGAGAATACATTTTTGTGCTTAAACAAACACCTTTGGAAAGGACTGTCTTAACAACAAAAACTCTGTAGAGCAAGGAACAGTAATGGAGAATTACCCTAACTCAGCCTCCCAGAACAGCCTTCTACTTACTAACTTGGGATACAGCAGGAGAGGAGCGTACAACCTGATCACCACTAATTCCCAAAAAAATCTGAGGAATAGCCCCACGAGAAGGGTGGAAGTCAGTGTTAATGAGAAGTTGCCAGAAGGAGCCTCCCCCTGAGCTCTCACTTCTAAATGCCTTTCACTGCAAAAACACAATCCAATGCCGAAGATCAGGACCTCTGCTCTCCACTGACAAGTTACACCTGCCAATTTCTTTTTGTACTGTTGCTACAGTCATAATCCAGTCTTAAAACAGACAATGATTAGCTGTCTACAGAGGAACTTCAGATTCCTCTTAGACTTAGCTATAGCATGATTACGGGCAGGCAGCCTCTTAAGAACGCAGCGGCACTAAATATCTTATTCCCCTTATAAAAACTCACACCTAAATGTGATCAAGCTAAGAAATCCAACATTCAAAATTCCAACACATTCAACAAAACACATGCAATCCAGTACACCTCCTACTTCAGAGTACAAAACAAGCAACAATCAAGCACTATGTTCAGCCCAAAACCTAACCATTGTCATTGCTACGTTTAAAAGAATTGCTTGGCCCACAGATGGATGACCAAGTCTCTCTAACAATCCTTCGTGTGTAGTACAAAATTACTTGAAATGACATAAAATTAAAATAGTGGTAACACAAAACAACAGCAAATACACCGGATCTGGTATTGCTACAATAACTGAAATAATTCAGGGACAAGTTTTAAAAGTAGATGGTACGATGGTACATGTTTAATATTATCATTAGCAGAACACCTGGATCTACCCTAACTTCTTTTATTGGAGGAATCTGAAGTACTCCACAAACAATTAAACTCAATAGGTCAATCAAATTGTTTGTAGGATTGTTGAAAGCCTCCAAATTGAGGCTTTTTACTTAAATGGCTCCATGTGGATTTGTTTTCACTTGACTGTAGATATTCCATTCTGAAAATTGTAGCTTTGTTGACTAAACCAAGAAATCACAGACAAGCCTACCACATTCTCTTTCAGAATCAAGAAACACCTAAGAATTCCTGTCTTCCTATCCTAGCCTTTGTGGGTTTTTTAAGCAGAAAGCATTGTCCCACGATCTGAGGTCCTCAACATTAATTAAAGCAAATACTGGAGAGTGACATTTGATTTAAACTGACACTAACACCAAGGTAATTAAAATTCATTATTACTAGTGGGAGGAAACAGCTGATATTCTCAAAAACAGTTCTCATGATTCTGACTTGGTCATTCAGACATATGATGCTTTGTGAAACTTTCAACTGGTTAGCGGAACAGAAGTTACAGTCACCGGAACCTGTAATGAGTTATGAAATTCATGAATTTTTATTTCTAATTAAGATTTACCAGTTCCTCTCATCAGCCTGCTCTAACAAAGAGGATGTTGGTGAAACTGAAGGGATAAAGAGCAATCGTTCAAAAAATGCAATCATTTTTACTATGACAGAAGCACCAATACAATGGGAGCTATAACAATATTTTAACCAATACAGTAAATTCAGCACATACCTTACAACACAGGGAAAGAACTAAAATATTATTGAGCAAGATTACAAAACACCAAAACTAAAGTTGTCCTTGCAAACAACATGCATGTACAGTGTAGTCTTCTCTACCAGTTACGCACATACAGATTCTTCTGGGCCCAGAACTATTGTCTCAAGCGCAAGCAAAAAAGCCTTACAATTCCTGAAATTCTGTAGCTCCATTTGTAGACTGTACTCTTAATTAACCAAGGCAGCTTACAGCACACAGAAACACAGGTGTATGTAATTAAACACTATGCTGTAAACCACAGAAAAGAAGTTAAACTTGACTGCATTAACCTTCAGCACTTTACACCTGATTTTCCAGTGTCTATAGACAAAGTTCTCTTTAAGTAGCTTCAGGCGTTTGAGAGTTGTTTTTTTTTTTCTTCCCACTCTGCATTCTAGAACTCACAAAACAAACTAAACCCGGGGAGCTACATCCCTCTGTCACAGGACTGAACCGGCTCACCAGGTCAGAACTGAGGAGGGGAAGATGTGGGGTGTGCCATATCACAGCACACCTACGAGCAGTAAGGCAACCATGAAGTAAATATACTAACTTGGAATGTATCAAAGTACTGCCCATGAAGACATGGCAGCAGTACTATTGCTGTATGTACAATAGAAAATACATTTCTGATTACGTTTCAAAGGAAGGGGAGAGCAAAACGTCCCTTCTCACTTGAAAATAAGGATGGCTAAAAAAGTTCAATACAAGAAGTGACAATACACGATAGATACACTTATCTGCTCTACCAGACACTAAGAACACCCTGCCTGCCTCTTAATGTGTTAATGGCATAGTTTGTATTCATTATAAGGCTTTATGACACACAGAGTGTTTTTAACACCAATGCGTTGACTCCCAGACCAGAAAAGGCAACCTGAGTGGAAAACTTTCTTTTAGATACAATTCCTGCATCCTGTCAAAAAAAATATCAGTTTCATACTTGCCAACGTGAACAAGCCTTATGAGCATGTTTATGACAGATACCATGAAGAAATTGCTTGGTTTGGGACACACAAATATATTTAGAGCCTTACAAACTACCCACAAAGCCCCACAAAGTACATATAAAATACCAAGTTTTCTGAAGTTTACATCTCAATCAACTCAAAACTTATTTCACAGCAGAAGACAACACAAAGCAATTCCTCGTCCATATGGTTATGCTTATGCTTCAACTCTCTCAAGAAAACACATCTTTCCTCTCCCATTTGTGAAAAAAAACCTAATTCGTACATCTATATTAAATTCTATTTTAAAGCCAAAGAGGATTACAATGCCTATAGCAATCACAAAAATCATACAAACATATAAAAGCTTTGTCCTCCCACAAACTCAGTAACAACATTTGCTGTATTTTTGGTAGGTTGGGCTGCACCTTCCAAAATGCCACGAGCAGAGGATGAACAAAAGTTACACAAATAATATCAACAATTTTCACACAGATCCCCAAAAACCCTAGTGTCGCTGGCTTTTTGCATTTTGATGTCGTCGTATCATTACTGACCCAAATCTCCATCCAAGACCTATCTGCAGAACTGAAAACTAATGGCACACAAAGAAAGTTTAGTGTTCAGATCCGGTAAAACGCAGGAATTATTCATCCCAATTTGTTTTCACCTTTTTACTAACAATTTGGTTGTCAGCCAGCCAGACACCATCCTACTCATTCTCGTCCACGCATACCGAGCATTTCAGTGCACAGCCAGCCTCAGAGGAACCGCACACACCAGCGGAGCTGCGAAACGCTATAGAGCAAGGGCTTAGCTTTCAGCAGTCTGGGAGAGATGCTCGGAGACCTCTGGCGTCCTGTCCTGTCCTGTCCTGTCCTGTCCTGCCCTCCGCTCCGCTCCCGCCGGGGCGGCTCTCCGCGGTGGCTGCAGTGACGGCCTGCCGGAGAGGGAAGCGCCGGGCCCCGCGGGCAGCCGGGCAGGGCCCCGCCTGGCCGCTCGAAGGGCGGAGGCAAATAAGCGCTGCGCAATGGAGCGACGGGCCCAGCAGCTCCTTAACCGCCACCGAGCCACGGCGGCCGGCGGCAGGGAAGAGGCCCGAGGCAGCCCGACGCCCGCGCCCCCCGCTCCAGCGGCGCTCCCCGGCAGCGCTCACCTGCGGGCCCGGCGCAGGGAGCCGCGGGCCGCGCCTAGGCCGACTCCATGGCGCGCTCCCTCCCCTCAGCGGCCACGGCGGAAGTCCCGCCCCGCCGCCGCGCACCAGGAGGCGTCGGTCCGGGGCAGGCCATTGCTCGCTCGGGCTGCCACTCAGCCGCCGGCGCGTGACGAGGGGCGGAGCTAGCAGCCGAGCGGCGGAGCCATGCTCTGCGGTCTGCCCCGCCCGCCGCCTGGGGGAGGAGCTTCCTCTGGGGCGTGGGCGGGGCCAACTGCGGCCGCCTCAGCTGCCGCCGCAGGTTCAGCCGCAGCCGTGCCCCGGACCGGGCGGTGGCGGCTCTTCCACCTATCCCGTTCTCGCCGCGCCGCCCCCGTCGGTTCCCGGGGCAGGCGAGGGACGCGGCCGTGTCCCCTCTCACGGCTCTCCGGCACTGTCGGGCGGCACGGGCCCCTCAGCGCCCCAGCGCGGCGGAGGCGCAGCCTGGTGGTTTACCGCCGGCCCAGGCTGCGGGCGGCCTGAGGGGCGGCGGGCGGGCGGGCGGGCCGCGGCAGGCAGGCAGCGGGCCCCGGCGCTTCCCCAGCCTCGGGCCGCCCCCGCCCGGCCTTCCCTCGGGCGGGAGCCGGCGGGAGCGCGGCCGGGGGCGTGTGGGCCTCGGAGCGGGACAGCATCGAACCCGAGCGGTGGGCGGGAGGGAAGGGGGTTCCCCCCTCGCTGACTTTAGCCCAGCTCTGTCCTTCAAAAAAACCAAAACCAACCAGCCAACACCCGTGAGAAATGTAAGCTGAACACAAAACGTAAACAGGATGAGGGGAGAGAGAGAAGGTCGATATTACTATAATTAACGTACTTGCTATGTTTTTCCAGTTACCACTTTTGTGTCCTTCAGGGATTGACAATATCTTATGCTTAAGAACAGTGAGTGAAGGTCCTTTTCCCTTAATGTGTATGCTTTGCTTTAACAAAATAATATTTGTGGAAAAAGTCATACAGCCTTTCTCTAAAGTTCACTTCTGTAGAGCTTTGTGTCTTCCTTTAATTACCCTTCTCCTTCGTGTTTGCAATAACATTTACTCTGTGCAAGATACAGGATGTTACAGTATCGTCAGGGTTGGAAGGGACCTCTGGAGATCATCTAAGCCCAACCCCCCCGCCACAGCAGGGTCACCTACAGCAGTTGCACAGGACGGCGTCCAGGCAGGTTTTGAATGTCTCCAGTGTGGGAGACTCCACAACCTCTCTGGGCAGCCTGTGCCAGTGCTCTGCCACCCTCAGAGTAAAGATCCTCCTCATGTTAAGATGGAACTTCCTGTGCTCCAGTTTGTGCCCGTTACCTCTAGTCCTATCACTGGGCACAACTGGAAAAAGACTGTTCCCATCTACCTGGCACCCTCCCCTTAAGTATTTATAAGTATTGATAAGATCCCCCCTGAGTCTTCTTTTTTCTAGACTAAAAAGCCCCAAGTTCCTGAGCCTTTCCTCATAAGAAAGATGCTCCAGTCCCCTTAGCTCTTTGCTGGACCCTCTCCAGCAGTTCCCTGTCCTTCTTGACCCGGGGACCCCAGAGCTGGACACAGTGCTCCAGATGTGGCCTCCCCAGGGCAGAGTAGAGGGGGAGGATGACCTCCCTCGACCTGCTGGCCACATTCTTCTTGATGCACCCCAGGATGCCACTGGCCTTCTTGGCCACCAGGGCACATTGCTGGCTCATGGTCATCCTGTTGCCCACCAGGACTCCCAGATCCCTTTCCACAGAGCTGCTCTCCAGGAGGTCAGCCCCCAACCTGTACTGATGCATGGGGTTATTCCTCCCCAGATGCAGTACCCTACACTTGCCTTTGTTGAACCTCATCAGGTTTTTTTCTGCCCAACTCTCCAGCCTGTCCAGGTCACGCTGTATGGCGGCACAGCCTTCCAGCGTGTCAGTCACCCCTCCCAGTTTTGTATCATCAGCAAACTTGCTGATGGTACACTCCATCCTGTCATCCAGGTCATTGATGAATATATTGAACACGACTGGACCCAGTACTGACCCCTGAGGGACACCACTTGTTACTGGCCTCCAACTGGACTCCGCACCGCTAACCACAACCCCCTGAGCTCTATCTGTCAGCCACTGTTCAACCCACCCCACTGTCCATTCATCTAACCCACACTTCCTAAGCTTGCCTGTGAGGATGATGTGGGAGACAGTGTTAAAAGCCTTGCTGAAGTCAAGGTAGACAACATCCACTGCCCTCCCTTCATCCACCCATCCAGTCACGCCATCATAGAAGGCTATCAGATTAGTCAGACATGACTTCCCCTTGGTGAATCCATGTTGACTACTTCTGATAACCTTCTTTTCCTCCAGATGCTTGGAGATGACGCCCAGAACAAGCTGTTCCATCATCTTTCCAGGGATGGAGGTGAGGCTGACCGGCCTGTAGTTTCCCGGGTCATCCTTCTTGCCCTTTTTGAAGACTGGAGTGACATTGGCTTTCCTCCAGTCCTCAGGCACCTCCCCTGTTCTCCAGGACCTTTCAAAGATGATGGAGAGCGGCCCAGCAATGATTTCCGCCAGCTCCCTCAGCACTCGCGGGTGCATCCCATCAGGCCCCATGGACTTGTGGGTATCCAGTTTACTTAATTGTTCTCTAACTTGTTCCCCTTCAACCAAGGGAAAGTTTTGCTTCCTCCAGACTTTCTCTGTTACTTGCAAAGTCTGGGACTCCCGAGAGCTGGCCCAAGCAGTGAAGACAGAAGTAAAGAAGGCATTCAGCAACTCCGCCTTCTCTGCATCATCCGTCACCACAGCACCCGTCTCGTTCAAGAGCGGGGCAGCATTTTCCCTGGTTTTCCTTTTGTCTCCTATATACTTAAAGAAACCCTTCCTATTGGTCTTGACATCCCTCGCCAGGTTCAATTCCAAGGCTGCCTTGGCTTTTCTCGTTTCTTCCCTGCATACCCTGACAGCGTTCTTATACTCATCCCAAGTCGTCAGCCCCCTTTTCCACATCCTGTAAACTCCCTTCTTCCACCTGAGTTTTTTCTGAAGAACCCTGCTCAGCCATGCAGGTCTCCTTCCCTTGCCCGATTTCTTGCTCTTTGGGATGCACCTATCCTGAGCTCGGAGGAGCTGGTGCTTGAATATCAGCCAGCTCTCTTGAGCCCCTTTACCCTCTAGAGCCCTCTCCCATTTGATTTCTCCCATCAATTTCTTGAAGAGATCAAAGTTAGCCCTCCTGAAGTCCAACATTTCAACCCTACTTGTCATTTTGTGCATACTGCACTTAATGCTGAACTCTGTCTTCTCATGATCACTACAGCCAAGTCTGCCCCCGACCTTAACATCCTCCATGAGTCCCTCTTTGTTTGTCAGTACTAGGTCCAGTAGTACACCTCTTCTTGTGGGCTCTTCCACCACCTGAGTCAAGAAGTTATCATCAACGCACTGGAGGAACCTCCTGGACTGTGCATTCCTAGCGGTGTAGCATGTTCTGTCCACACAGAAAGGATATGTAGACTAGGATTACAACTGCCTGACCAGCCACTTGGAAACAGTAGGAACTTTTGTCCTGTGATCAGATTCACAACAGGTAAAGGAACTTAAATATATTTGAAGCATTTTGCTTTTACTGAACTGGCTGCTAAGCTTCAAAACTGGTGAGGTGGGGAGTAAATAGCAAGTGAACAGACATTTCTCAGGTCAATTTTGTTTCACTGGGAAGTGAGGATGTAAAAACCACAGTGATATTTTAAAGGGTTTTTTTCCCTCAGAATATGAAATGCAAGAGTACTTAATGAATTTATGAATTGCTCATTGCTGTAATACTTGACTACACGTAAATCAAATGTACTTTTATGTTACTTGTTGCTTTGGCAGCTTGTATCAACCGTTTGGATCTGTGCGGCTCTGTCATTTTCTGGGATAGTAGTACCAATGTATTGGGAGATCTGGGGACTGAGGAAAAAGGAAGGGAACTCACAAAAGCATTCTGAGATTTTTAAAAGCATGTATTACGGTTTCTATTTTATGACAGCAGTCTTCCCTATCAGGAGAGAATGAACAGAAAAGTTCATCTCAATAATGGAAGCTAATATCTGGATTTATTTCCCCAGTTTCATTGTGAGGTTATAGGCAGCGTTGCTAAAAGGTGTCAATCTCTCTAACAGCTACATCTGTTATTATTTCAAGGATAGCTGGGGAGCTAACATCCTTTACACAAATTAGCTGAGGTAGCCTTTGCATATACTTTTTTTTCCCCTGGAATGTTGATAAAGTATTCCACAACTTTGTCCGTTTTCTGAACTCACGCTTGGGCTATTTTTAAATGGTCGTAACTAACACAGGGTGTCCAATTGCTCAAACGGTATGTTTCTCTTCTGTCTGGCATAGCGTAGGATTCCTGAGTGCTCTGAATGGCTGCTAAGGAAAGGGCTTCAAAAAGATGGGTCCCACCAGCTCTGTGGCGATGGAGAACATCAGGATGTCTCCTCCATCTTATTTCTCTTTCATCATCTCCCTTAATTTTTATACTTGTTTTTCAAGTATAAGATTTGTATTCATTTTGTTCACTTCTAAACTTAGTTTCTGATCATCTTTAGTTTATGACTTCACAGTCTGTTCCTGTAGTGTGTTCTTAAAATAGGCACATGCATATATGCACACGTTTCTTCAAGGTAAATCAAAGGTTTTCTGATTTCTGGCTTAAAGAAATTATCCAAACATCATGAAGATACATTTGTATGAAAAAGATTAAAAATCAAAGATCGGCTATCCCACCTAGGATTCACTGCTCTACCGTTTTCTGGAGAAAGATGTCCACCGAAGTGCTTCATTATATCATGTATAGAAACATAGTAACAAGTAAAGCTTGTATCTTTCTCAAAATTCCATTAGCTAATGAATTAACCGTGGTGAGGCTAATTGGTCAATTAGCCTGCTGGCAGGAGACAGTGCCTATCTGTAATTCTACCCGCATACAGGTATGTGTTGGGAGTTTCTAGGGCTGAAGGATGTATCACCCTAAACAGCAAAGCCGGACTATTGCCCAAGAGCAGAGTAGGCAGAATTAGCCTATTTTCTTGGAGTCACTTGATCTTAAATATGAGGAGAGGAAGATGTCGGTTTCCTGCAAAAACCTTAATATTGTCCCACCAATCTTTGATATTTGTAGAGAGATTCCTTGGTAAATAAATATAATGGAGATCCTAATGGATGTAATCTTTATCCTATTCCCATGAAAGAATTGGTCTTTGTAAAAGCTTGTCAACTAATTAGTTTGTCAACTAATTAGAGATCCCACCCGCTTTCAAATACTAGCTCCAGTCTTCCAAAGCTGTTTGCTTTTCATTGTGGCTGTAAAATGAGAGGTGAGTTTGAAACCTTTCTGAGCAGAATTCCTGGGAAGAATATTCTGTGAACCTCCATTTTATTTACAGTGGCTTTAAAGTGAGTGTCTTCTTCTAGAACATCTAGCTTTACTTGCCACTGGACTGGTGACAGCAAGAAAACGTGCGATTTATTACACGCTTTCAAAATACAATTCCCCAGTTCTCTTTCAGAATACAAAAATCCATGAGTCTTACTGTAATTCAGAGATGAACCGTCAGCACAAAGTATCCTTCAGACCAGAAATCACAAACTAAATGGAGAGTAAAAAATGATGGGTCGAAAACTACGAGGAACAGAAATCATAAGCAAAACAGACCATGATAACAAAAGTGTTAAAATACATTTCATTCTTACTAGGAATGGAGTTATGTTACACAATCAGTTTCTCTTTTGCAAACTGTAATATATTCTATGGCAGGGGTTAAATGCAGTTTGGAAAACAGGAGAGAGTGTCTTGAAATCAGAATTTCCAGTGCAGTGGGAGTGCTGCTGTGTTCGTGATCTGCACCCTTCGCTAAGCCGCCCAGGTCTGTCTTCTAAACCTTCTAGTTCAAGTCCTAGAAATGGCCGAACTGTAGTGGCATAGGGTATCGCACGGGTTAATTTATCCTGCAGTATACATAAGCTTCTCTTCACTTTGGTATTCCCATCTCTAACTGGGGATGATGTTATCTCTCACTTCAGAGTTACAGTACTTTAAGAACTTTTGTGCTCCTCAGATGGAAAGCGTTATGAAGGCAGAGTATAATCCTTTAGGGGCCGACGCTGGATAAGAGAGGCACCATAGGCAGGACACCAAAAATTGCTAAGATGGGCTGAGCAGACAGAGGTTCTGAGCAGGGGTTAAAACTGACAGAGGGCAGAAGGAATTCAAATGAATGACTGAAAACTGGAAGATTTGGGTGAGGAATCAGCAACTGAGAAGTGCAGTTAGTTTCTGAACTGGTTTTGTTTGTTTGATTGATTGATTTAGCTTCTGGTTATACCAACCAGAAACTGCTTTAATCCAAAGTACAGACTCTTTAATTATTGTCTAGCAGCACCAGTGCCTAGTCTGTCCTGAGTGGAGTAGAGGGGAGGTTTAGACAAGATATTAGGGAGAAATTCTCTCCTGTACAGGCGGTGAGCCCCTGGCCCAGGTTGTCCCGAGAAGCTGTGGCTGCCCCATCCCTGGAGGTGTCCAAGGCCGGGTTGGACGGGGCTTGGAGCACCCTGGGCTGGTGGGAGGTGTCCCTGCCCGGGGCAGGGGGTGGCACTGCATGGACTTTAAGGGCCCTTCCAACCCAAACCGTTCTGTGATTCTATGAGTCATACTTTCCTGAGTTCAGGTAGATGTACCAAGTATAGAACACAAAAATCTCCTACTTTGTAGCTTGGAGAAAATATGGCAGAGCTGTCTGTGGGATGTGCAGGTCAGATACACAGAAGGGCTTGGCAAATAAAGTTATTTGGATGAGTTGATTAGGAACTTTGCTGCTTTGGGTGGGAACATCTGCTGCAAGGTCGTGCTTGAAAAGACTAGAAACAAAAATCTGCAGTCCTAATATAGCACCAACAGTTTTAATTTGTGAGGGTGGCTAAGGAATTACATTCCCTTCACGCTGCTGCACAATCGTTACCTCTACTTTCTCCTTTGCGATTTTAAGTCCTGTGAAGCTATCCCCCAAAATCTCCAGCGAGCAAGCGCTGAAGCGTTACATTTACTATCTCAGAGTCTCTTGTGTCCATTCTTGTGGGCTTGCTCCTGGACAGCACTGGAGCTCGGTACGGGGAAGGTTAGGGATGAATCTGTAGCACGTTCTCATGTCCCTTCACAGTAGAATGTCGTGCGATCTATTGGCCACCATCAACCAGAGCCCTCACCAGGACAGGGGAATGCTGACAATGGGGTGGAAGAGGGGGAATGGGAATAACGTCTGACCTGACTGGGGCTGGACCGTGTTATGCTGACAGCCTCCCGTGAGAAACTCCTGGTGTGACGGCTGCTGCCCCGGGGGGTGAGACCCCCACCCCACTGCCCGCGGGAGCACGTCCCAGGCCCATTTCCAGCCACAAAATCGCAAACGTTTCCCGCGGGTGTAAATATGCTGATTTGTAAGTTGAAGATGTGCACAGGTGTCGGTGGGTGCAGCGTTCCGGCACGCTGTTGGGGATTGGTTGTGGGGGATTGCTGTGGGACCGCTGTGGGACTGTTGTGGGGGATCACTGTGGGGATCGCTGTGGGGAGTCGGTGTGGGGATCGCTGTGGGGGATCGCTGTGGGGGGTCGGTGTGGGGATCGCTGTGGGGGATCACTGTGGGGATCGCTGTGGGGGATCGCTGTGGGGGATCACTGTGGGGGATCGCTGTGGGGGGTCGGTGTGGGGGGTCGGTGTGGGGATCGCTGTGGGGAGTCGGTGTGGGGATCGCTGTGGGGGGTCGGTGTGGGGATTGGTGTGGGGGACAGCTGTGGGGTCGCCGGGAGCGGTCTGCGCCGCCCGAGCGGGCGCCGGTGCTCCCCGCGGCGGAGCGCGCCTTCCTCTCACCCGTTCTGCCCTCCGCCCGCCCCTTCGGGTGCCGCCCCGGCCCACGGGCGGCGAAGGGCGCTCTCCCCGCGCGGCCGGGGGGGGCCAGGCCCGGGCCGGCGCGGGCTCTGCGGCGCACACAGTCCCCGGGGCGGCCCCGCTGGCAGCGTCCGCTCGCCTCTTGGCTCCCCCGGCGCTGCCGGCCGGGCCGGGGCGGGGCGCGGTCGTCCCCCCCCGCTCCCTCCGTCGCCCTTCCGGGCCGGCGCCGCGCAGGCGCCCCGCGGCGGGGCCGTCCGTGTCCGTGTCCGTGTCCGTGTCCGTGTCCGTGTCCGTGTCCGTGTCCGTGTCCGTGTCCGTGTCCGTGCGGCGGGGCCATGCTGGTGGTGCTGTCGGAGGAGCAGAAGGCCCACCTGGGCTGTCTGCCGCGGGCGGGCGCCGCAGGTCCGGCGCGGGGGGCGCGGGGGGGGGGGGGGCGCGGGGTCGGCGGCCGAGCGGGGTCTGCAGCGGAGTCGGCTCCTCTTGTTTCAGCCCTCGGCGAGCTGGCGCGGATGGCGGTGGAGCTGCTGCGGCGGGGCGCGGCGCCGCGGGCCTGCGAAGCGGCCTCCAGTGAGGGCCGGGGGAGAGCCGGGCCGGGGGGACCGGGAACGGGGCGGGGGGGCGGGGGGGACCGGCAGGACCTAGGAGGTGTGAGAGCCGGGGGAGGGGGGGGCGGCGCGGATACCGGGGCCGGGGGGGACACCAGGGGGACCTGAGGAGTGTAGGAGCCGGGGGCGGGGGGGATATGGTCGGGGCCGGGACCGGGAGGGGGTTACGGGGGGGGCGGGGGGCCGGGACCGGGGACTGGAGGAGACCGCGGGCACCGGGGGCGTGGGGGGGGGGACCGGGGGGACCTGGGGGGGGTATAAGAGCCGGGGCGGGGGAGGGGGGGCCATGGCCGGGACCGGGACCGAGGGGACCTGGGGGGAGTTACAGCCGGGGGGGGGCCGTGGCGGCCCGGTTTGGGGTTTTGGGGGGGTTCTTGGGTGGGGTGGGGGGGGGTTAACTTGCCTTTTGAGCCCCTTGCATTGTTATTCGAAGGGTGTCAAATCACTTTGTTGTCTTCTCTGCGAGTTCGCTTGGGGTAAATTTGCAGGTTCAGGCACTGTTGCCCAAACGGGCCAAATTAGCTCAATGGGGCAGTAAAAGGCACTTTGTGGTTCCTCACAGGAAAGCTGAACGTGGGCGCTGACACTGTCCAGCGCGCGGTGGAAGGACTCACCTATCTTCTCACCGAAAGCTCCAAGCTTATGG
Organism: Pluvialis apricaria; assembly: GCA_017639485.1. Taxonomy (NCBI): domain Eukaryota; kingdom Metazoa; phylum Chordata; class Aves; order Charadriiformes; family Charadriidae; genus Pluvialis; species Pluvialis apricaria. The sequence continues at coordinate 6,875,571 of CM030014.1, forward strand.
TACAGACACCTCTGCCTAAGAAATGCGGGAATACGCTCAACAGAGGTCTTCCAAACGCTTCTAGTTCTGCAAATACTCACGAATGGGGAAAAATTAGTTCAAAATTCTGATGATGTTTATTCTTTTAATTAATTTTTTTTAAAAAAAGGTGTCTCATGCAGTTCTCTTACTGAAACACTGCGTCTGCAGGGATGACTGCAATTTGTATGCAGTGTCTGAAGCTAAAACTTGACGACATTTTAATAGCATACAGCGAGAACATGGTAACTTAGTGTCTATAGAGAAGCGTCTTCAGGCGTGAGCGCTGTCTAGACAGGACATCTCGAGTGAAGATGATGTTGCTGCTGAGCGGGTGCGGTGCGGGAGGTGTGCTGCACTAACCCCTGTGCGGTGTTCCGCACCTCTGGCTGCTGTGGCAGGTCTGAGAGCTTTCTCGGCTCCCAATATCACAAGTTTTGGTGGGTGTAAGCAGATATTAAAAGAATAACCATTGGATAATTGCCCTTTTCCATTGGAAAGGCTGTTTACTCTTGATGTAGTGGAATATAGACGTGGAGAAGGGATACAGAGACAGGTCATTCCAGACTGAACTGGAACAGACGTTGGTCTGAGGAGCAGGTGGGGAAGGGACTGAGATACTGTGGAATCTCCCCTTGAAGTGCGGGGACTGACTGACAGATGAATGGTCGCGTATAGTGGCAGAACAGAGATGATGGCAGACTGTTTGCAGTGTGAACGCAGTGTAAAGGTAAGATGTTTCCTGTGGAATAAACAACCACTTCTGCAACGATGAACTGGTTGAGCTTCTCCAGGGCAGCACGAAGATGTGGACCTGTGGGAATCGGCTTCTTGGGGCCGCTCCGAGTTACCATAATATCAGCCTTAGAGTCCTGCCTGCGGCTCACTTACACGTGTCGGCATTCAGACCACTTCAGAGTATTCATAATTTGAGTATTGATATTATGTTAACATACTGTTGATAAATCAATGACGGAAATGTGTACTTCCTCACGACAAAGCTCAGGTGCTCTTTGTGTTGCGCTTTGTTCTCTGATATGAAGACTTAAATGTGAGGATGCTGAACATTTTTCTTTTTAAAAAAAAGTGATCTTAAACTGTTCCTGAAGCTCATGCAAGTCAGCAGTAACACATCAACACGTGTAAGTCACTTAAAACATGAATGATTTGTTTTGCCCTAGCTGTAGCATTGTCCTCACTCATTCCTGCAGGAAAATAACTGCACCGTACCGTATGTGTAACGTTTGCCTACAGTTTTGTTTGTTTCTCAGCAAATAACGATTATTACCCAGTTCTGCATTGAGGCCTAAATTGTTGTTTCTAGATTTCTGAGGTAGACTTCCAAGATTCCATTCGTGTTCTGGGATTCGCGGATGAATTGAACAAATTACTGCTGCAGCTGTACCTGGATCACAGGAAGGAGATTAGAAGCATCCTTGGCGAGCTGGCACCGAAGCTCCCCAGCTACCACAGTCTTGAATGGAGACTGGATGTGCAGGTAACTCCTACTGTGGTTCCAGTACTCTGGATTTTACTTTTTTTTTTTTTAACATCATAAACAACTACTAAAAAATGAATTTATATGATTCCAGAGTAATTGAGGCAGCAGTTTTTCATGTATTTAAAACTGACATAATTGCTATTGCTAGTTCGAAGATGAGCAGGGTATGTAATGATGCAAAGTATTTGCTTGGAGCAACCTGGGCTGGCGGGAGGTGTCCCTGCCCAGGGCAGGGGTTTGGAATTCAGTGATCTTCAAGGTCCCTTCCAACCCGAACCATTCTGTGATTTTATGATTTGTTGCTTTATGAAAGTTGAATTCACAGCCTCATTGGTGTTTTAAAAGTGTTAGCGTATACGAAATATATTCGGTCCTAATTATCACCTAATTTTCAGAAAGATGGAAGCATTAATTAAAGTGGATTAGTATCATAGATACTAATACAATACTCATAGAATCATAGAATTGTATCTATTCGTGTCTATGATATCTATGATACCAATAGATACCATTCTATGATTCGATGAGTATCGCCTAATGATAAAACTGAACAATAGATTGGGTGTATCTCTCGTGTGGATTTTTGAGCAGTCCTCCGAGCAGGTCCTGTGAACCTGTTGTGAACTGTAAATGTGAAAGCTGATAACCATCGTCGTTTGTTTGTTTGTTCCCCTGTTCCCACTTCACCTAAACTCCCTCCCACAGCTTGCAAGCAGAAGTTTGAGGCAGCAGATAAAGCCTGCCGTGACTATAAAGCTGCATCTTAACCAGAATGAAGAACAAACTGCCCAAGTGTTGCAAACGGACCCATCCACCCTCCTCCACCTAATTCAGCAACTGGAGCAAGCGCTGGGGGAAATGAAAACCAACCATTGCAGGAGAATAGTGCGCAACATGAAATAGCACTGAGCCACGGCTGCTGTCGTACTAAGCAGTTTGTGAAACAGCTAAAAACAATGTTCACAAATACCTTTTGAGGAACAATAAACATCTGGATGAGATGAAATGCTTTCCTGTGCCAGGGTCTTGAGCCAGGAGTTACAGGCTGAATGTCCTCTGGTGCTGACTTTGCACACCTGCCTGGTAGGAGATGGGTAATTGGTTTTGCTCCGCTTGCACATGTAGAAGTTCGGCGTGCTATGCTGAGAATTTCTTCTGCTCTAAATTAGTATAGTTCTATTCGAAGAGCTTTCCTGCATTTAACTGGAACTGTCTTAATATTATGTGAAGCTGCACATTTATTTTTACATTTAATACTGGTGGGAATGAGACTTTACAGGAATGTTTCTTCCATCTAGATTCATGTATGTGTAAGAGCACGCATGGGACTGCTGCCGCTTCCTCCAGAGGATTCGGTCCCCTCAGAGGCTGGGCGCTACACTGCTTTTCTTCCCTGCTTAGGTAACAGAAGAAAGTGTAACCAAGCCAACGCTTCCATTTTAAGCAAGCCAGCTGTAACCCCTGCTAGGCAGGCTCACGCTTCCTGCAGGTAGCAGTTCCCATGGAAAACCCAGTGACCTAAGCACCAGTTAGTGCACTGCTCGGTTCTGGATGTAAAAGGGATCTGAAAAATTGCAAAAGTAAGATCACAGGCTGGGAGGCAGATGAAGGAATAGCGTTAACTCCTGCTAAATTTGATCTTCATGTTGTGATGCCACAATTTGTGTTCCCCTGTATGGAATAGTGTGCTCAGAAAGGACAGACTGGCCGTCTGTCACAGCACAACAGATGCTGTTCCATTTTTCAGAGGAATGTCTAACAATGGTTACGTCAAAAGTCACTTTTCAGTTGTATTCTAATGCAATATTTTGTAGGTTTTGTGGCTAAGGTTAAACAGTTTTACTTACAAATGTTTTACTGTCACTAGTGAGGGTGCGTCATAAATCGCTTAAAGTATATTGGAGAGGACAAATGGCCAAGAGAGAACCTTAATGTGCAGATTCTGGCAATAACTGTATTCACTGTCTTTCATCGCAGCACCATACATTTCTGTATTGGTTGCGTTCCTACATTCACAAATGCATTATTTTGTTCTGGTTTTGAATTTTTGTATGATTTCAAATGAAACCTGCATGGCAGAAGTGCTTTAATCAATAACACCTACTACCACCTTAAAAAAGTCCATTTTCTAGAGTATGGAGTTGTTTATTCTGTAACTGCTTTGAGCGACATGGCGATGGTCTGAACAAACTTCATGTCCTCCCGTACATGAACCAGCCACGTGTTGCATTTACCATCCGTATGCGGTGATTTTTTTTTTTGGTTTCACATATAGTATGTAGTAATTAAATGTGATCAAATGTTACGACTTGGGATTTCTGGTTAGTATTTTTGTATGCAATTGGCCTACATTTTCCGGTGAAATACAAGAGCAGCCTGTATGTAGGCCAGTGATTTCTCTTTATTCCGTCTCTCCCAACTACAGCCGTAGTCTAGAACGCATGGCCACAGAATACAAGTTTTAGATACAAACCCTGGAACATTTTTGTATCTCATTTCACTGCTGCCCTATGACTCTGAACGTACTGACCTTTCTGTCTCTGAAACCTTTTAAAAAAAGAAAACTAGTTGCTGTAGAGCCAGTTGACATCATGGTAAATGCTGGCAATTCACCTGTGTGTCATGTCCTGAAGCATGTGCGAGAAGAGAAGGGGAGGGGTTCCCTCAGTGATCGTGAGTGAAATGGAACAGTTTAAAGTGGATTTTGTGAATACAGAATGTCATTAGACAGCCCACATATTCCTTTTTTGAAGCTTACTACAATAGTGTAGAAGTAAAAACTGCGACGCCGGATGGTCTTGTTTCCTCTAACAAAAAATGACCTGAATCGAGGACGGTCAAGGTTAAACTTCGAAGCTGGGTGAAATTTAGAGAAACTCAAACGCTGGCAGTGATCCATGAACAAACTCGAGAAGGAAAGTAACGAGAAAGATTGTTACACCAAGTGTGTTGCTTTTGAATTGTCCCTTTCAGTTTGTTGTGGGGAGAAGTACCAAACCTGGAAAAGCAGCTTCTTGGCCGCTACTGATTCCAGCTGAACTGTCGGGAGGGTTGGCTTGTCTGTGCGTTGGAACGGGTCTGCCTGCAGCTCTGCCGTTCCCCCTCGCCCTGTGGCCCCATCGCCAGGGCGCATGCCTGCAGACGAAGCGCTGATGTGCAGAGAGCGGCAGGACAGCGAAACACGACGTGTGGTGCGAGTGCCCGGCAGACGACACGTGCTGCTGGTGCTGTCCTGGCGCTGGTTGGAGTCCCCAGCATGGGGACCGGGGTACTCGTACAGCTGCTGGTTCGTAGGGCAGCGGAACCTGGAGAGCAAAAAAGCTGCTACTTCAGCAACCCACAGCTAGTGGTAAAATCAGAATTCACCTGTGGGCCTGGGGTTTTCCAGCCTTAATGTAAACTCTTTCCAAAATTAAAGGTGACATATAAAGCTGCATTTAATACAACTTGTTTCCTCTCAGGAATTTGCAATTGCTTTATAGAAACCTGTGAAGACATGGAGAGTACAAAGCGTTACTCACAAGCTATAAAAGAAACATATGTAAGATTGCTACTTTTAACCCATTTTATTTTTAATAGGCTTTTTAAAATTTGCTCTGGTGTGTAGCCTCTAAAAGCAAAGTTAAATTTAAGGCTGTTTCCTACTGTTTGTTTTTTTCAAGTCTGAAAGAACTGATTATTGATTTTGTAACAGAAAAAACTGAGTCTTCTTAAAAAGGTAAGTAACTTTTTTTCAAAGTGACTAATCAAACTTGGTTTGTAGACAGTGCTGCATTTTCATCGTGAAGCCATTTACAAACATCAGTTAAGTTCTGAATAGAATCATAGAATGGTTTAGGTTGGAAGGGACCTTGAAGATCATCGAGTTCCAACCTCCCTGCCATAGGCAGGGACACCTCCCACTAGACCAGGTTGCCCAAGGCCACGTCCAGCCTGGCCTTGAACACCTCCAGGGACGGGGCTTCAACAACCTCTCTGGGCAACCTGTTCCAGTGCCTTACCACCCTTAAAGTGAAAAACTTCTTCCTAATGTTTAATCTAAACCTGCCCTCTTCCAGCTTAAAGCTGTTCCCCCTCATCCTATCACTACATGCCCGTGTAAAAAGTCCTTCCCCAGCTCTCCTGGAGCCCCTTTAGGTGCTGGAAGGCCGCAATAAGATCTCCCCGGAGCCTTCTCTTCCCCAGGCTGAACAGCCCCAACTCTCTCAGCCTCTCCTCATAGGAGAGGTGCTCCATCCCTCTGATCATCCTCGTGGCTCTCCTCTGGACGCGCTCCAGCAGGTCCACGTCCTTCTTATGTTGAGGGCTCCAGAGCTGGATGCAGTACTCCAGGTGGGGTCTCACGAGAGCGGAGTAGAGGGGCAGAATCACCTCCCTTGACCTGCTGGCCACACTTCTTTTGATGCAGCCCAGGATACGGTTGGCCTTCTGGGCTGCGATCACACATTGCTGGCTCATATATAGTAATAATAATAATAACCTGTGAGGAAATGGAGTGTAATACTACTTCATCTTTAGAAATGTGTTAAGTATGGAACAGAATTCGTTACCCTCAGGGTAGAACTTTTCTATGGTTTGTTTTACTGCAAAGTTACCGTTGTTCTGCCGAACTGCTGCAGTGCGTGTCAGGGAACTTCTGGCTTTCTGAAACAAGCAGCTTGTGCGCGGCTCCATGCCACCTTTTGATAGACCACTAAATTCGGGTGAACTTCATGCCAGTGCAGAGGTCCAAGTGCATAGAAAAGCTAAAAATCCAACTAGTTTAAGCGTAAACTATTTTCGTAAGAGCAGAGCTGGGCTCAGCCCTTTGCTATATGCTTCTCAGGGGATTTGTATCCCCGTTTATTTTTTCCTGGTCTAAACAGCAGAGGGCAGAAAGTCTATTTTTTATATTCTACAAAGGAGAAGTCTCGCTATGCAGTCATTGTCAGTGTTTGTCTTGTGATAGGAATTGTTTGTAGTCCCAAGGCTTATCTTGGAATGTATTTCACCGTTTTTTTCCAAATTTGTGATCGATTTTAAACTGAAACCAATAAAACTTCCAGTTTTCAGCCCTTGTAAAACATTGCCAAGCAGGCTACTTAGCAAAGAACATAATACAATCCAGTTCGTAAAACTCAGGGTGACGTAATTTGTTTGGTGGTGTAAAATGTTTATATTCTTTTAGGCATTGAGGAAATTCAAGCAGCAACACTTTTCTTCCTCCTGTTTTTTTTTTTTTAATCCTTTTGAATGAACTCTGTGATCACTGTCCGTTTTGTAAAATCCATTGCTTAAGTTTTTGTTCCAAGTTTTAACCAATTCCCCACCCCTGAAGCATATTTATCGTCTCCTACAAGCTGTATTTTCTTGTACTTTTGCTTGTCCCTGCTACTCTTCCTTGCAAGCTTTTAACGTACTAGACTAAATACTTTCCCACCTTTTAACTGGCTAATTAGATGTTCCTTGAATTACATGGGGAAAACTGTTTTCATTTAAACAGCTGTGGAGTTAGGTTAGATAGATACACATCTAAATAAAATCAGTATCTGAACTTTGGATTAGGCCTACAATTCTCATTTAACAGAAACCCCACTGAACTTTTTGTCTTAATGCTGTATTTTGAATTTAATGTTAAATGTATTCGCCCCATTTTAAATTTCGTGCTGTTTATGAAACGTGCCCATGTATAGACTCGAAGGTATGAATGGTGGTTTTGTTTCAGTTCCAGTTTTTGTAAGAATGCCTGTTTCCTATGCCGTGACTCTCGAACTTTAACAATAGCGAGTGTGTCAGAAGGGAAGTCCCAGATTAGGCATAACCTGGCAAATCTCCACGAGCAAAGCTCGGCTCTTTCTTTCTTATCTAAATCAAGGGAAGGAAGTCTCCTGTCACTGCGCTTGGCTTTGTGCTCAGGGTCAGGTATATTACAGCACAATCTCCTTTTTTAAATACTCTTGCTGATTTTATTTTCAAGGTAAGTATAAATTGTGGCAGTTTGGTTACCGCAGTGGTATCTTGAAATCTGAAATTTCACTGGCCTGTCAGATTATTTGTATCACTAGAAAACACTATTACTTCATAAATAGGTTCTGGGGTTTGATTTATTTGAAATGTGGCAGGCTTTAAACATTACCAGTAGTTCTACTGGAGATGGGGTAGTGAGCAGACTGCTTTTACATGCAGAAGAGTGCCGGTTTTACTGGGATAGTGCAATAGAATTTTAGAATACATTTTAGGAATTACCACGATCATCAATTTTATGATTTGCTTATTCTAGATTCTTTATGACAACTCATGCTAGATACATAAGGACAGGCAATGCTTCAGTCCATCTGTCAAATCAATGACAAACGTAAGAGGAAGACCAGTCTAAATAGTTGCATCCTGGTTGTCCCAAATTGTAGATAATATTCAGGCTAAGACACAAACCATAGTGTCTAAATATGCTGCCAGACACATGAAATACACCCCCCCACCCCCCCCACCCCCCGTTAAATACATAAGAACCTTCTACTGATGTTATTCTTTTCCTTTCCCTATCTACTGCTCTGTCAAAATGTTATTTTTTTGGCAAAAGGAAAACTGAAGTATACAGAATAAAACTGAATTTCACTTTGTGGAACCTTTCTCTTGCTCCATCATGTGCTTGTGTGTGCATGAACATCCAAAGCAGCATTCCTAGTGCTCCTCACAGACGCTTTTATCAGATATTTTGGTACTTTTATGGGAACTGCAGAAGTCAGGAAGCTTCTCTGCAAGGCCTTTCGAGCATCCTGTGTTCATAGATCTACCAGAACAGGAAAATTTCTGTCCCGTTAGATTTGTCTTTAGCAGAAGCCCCAAGAAAGACCTAATTTTAGAGAAATCCCTCAGTTGGTACCTACACTATTATTGAGACAAAACCTGTTGTAAACACTGTTGTTCTGAATTTCAGGACAGGACATTTTTGTTAATGATTTGACATGGGTGGCCTTCAAAATCACCATTGTTTATGCTTTGCTACATCCAAAGGTATTGTCTAATCCCCAGGTTGAAGAATTCACAAGTTTGCCAAATCCTTCTCGGTTCTTGCTGGGGATTGCAGATCTGGAGTCACGGTCAGCAGGCTGAGGCAGGAAGGGTGAACCTGCGGGGTGGCCGTCTCAGCCCGTAGCGTTGGTGGAGCTGGTCCACTGAAGTTGGCTAACTCCGCGTGAACCCAGACCATGCATAAAGGGTTCGCATGGTCCCTTCTGCCAGCTGAGCCCTGCTGGACGGGGACATGCAGGTAGCAGATGGCTGCAGGCAGTGTGAGGGATGACAGCAACTGGAACTGTCCCAGGAGGATCTAAAATGAGACAGTCGGTGCTTGGAGAACCGAAGTTCCAGCCCCAACAAAGCGAACTTGGGACCTTTCGGGAAACTGCTACATAAAAAAGATGAGACGTCATCAGTTGTCTTGATTTTAATTAATTTAATGTAATTATTAGAGGTTGTGGCACTTTCTGAAAATATTTTCTTCAGTGATCTTTGCTTCTTCACGTGATTTGAATGTTGAAGGAATTTCCTCCTAACCATGGCTAATTTAGGGATGTGTTGTAAAATCTCGTATCACAAAGAAGTCTAGCACTCAGACTCACAGCAGACTCAGCAATTCACAAGAAAGCAAGATACATGCCTTTTAGAAATCACTCAGCAAATATCCTGGAAAGGAGGCATGCACTTTGAGTACTCCTATTTAGATTGCTTTTACCATACAAAGTTTTCTTTTTCATCCTTCTTGAACAAGTTCTGCAATCACACCTTTTCACTTTTTAATGCCTTGCTGCACCAGGTGCAACATTTCAGACCTTCCTCATGAAAATCATAAAACCAAAACACGAAGGAAAGCAATACTGTGTCTTCCACTCTTCCCAGGTATCGCTGTTAGGAAAACACGTGCTGTTTTATCTCCGTCAGACCACATCTCCTCTTCCTGGTCCCTCAGCTCACAGATGGAGATGTTTGCCTGTGTCCTCCACCTAAAGAACGAAGGCTCTCACTGCTCTGCATGTGAGCACCCACCCTGGGGTCTTCCCTGTGCAGCTAAACACAGAGGGACACGGAAGAGGAGAAGCACTTCTGCTTCACTGGCTGCTTCCAGTGTCACCCATGTGCTCAATGGCAGCACCACATCTTAAATGTTTGGGTTTAGACTGGTCAACTTTAACACTTCCTAGAACAACAATTTGCCTCTCATCCACGCTCGTTCTCCCACAAAAGTTAAAAGTTAGTATAAAGGATGAGTTTCCAGGCAAAGAGAACACACACAGTGAAAGCAGGGAATACTGATCATGAATGTTATTCTACTCGCTGGGGAAACAGAGGGTTCTGCAACTCAAAAGTATGCGGAACAAGTCCTGGAGGCGTTGTCTTCCACAGAGAAGGGAAAAAGTGAAATATGCAGTGATAAGCAACAAGTACAACCAACAACATGTGTTCAAGCTGTGTTAAGAAATATATAACACTGCCTTTTTATTTACTTTTTTTTATATATACGTATATACACACACATACACTTACTAGGCAACAACTGGTATGTTTTACACTAACAGCAGTAGAATCATAGAATCACAGAACGGTTTGGGTTGGAAGGGACCCTGAAGACCATCCAGTTCCAACCCCCCTGCCCTGGGCAGGGACACCTCCCCCCAGCCCAGGGTGCTCCCAGCCCCGTCCAACCCGGCCTTGAACACCTCCAGGGATGGGGCAGCCACAGCTTCTCGGGGCAGCCTGGGCCAGGGGCTCACCACCAGTAGCAGGATGTCGGAATAACGAGGCTCAGTTTCAAACTGCCCTACTGAGCTCCAGCGAATCACACACCCTCTGTACCGGACACGGGAAATTCAAACTGGAAGATTCTCCCAAAATATCAAATCTGATTGTAATTAAACTATTAGCTTTGTTTCCTGGCAAAATGTACATCAGAAAACCCTCTCCGGGTACATGCAGTTTTTATTAACAAAAAAGAAAACTGTACCTTACTGTATCTTTCTGCAAGTTAGGCCAGAAAAAGTACTTTTCATGCCGATACGACTCTCAGCACTGTTCTACGCTACCCTACTGCTCAAGTTTGCAGAGCTATGCCAGAATATTTTTTCCTCTGTAGCTACTCCTGTGTATTTTAGTCTTGTTAGCAGGGTAATTATTCTGGTATTGTCAGCAGCGTTCGCGCAGGGAGCCAGACTGAGATAACTGTTCCAGAACAACTCTTGCCAGGCACAGCACACCGCATTAAGCAATTTCTTTTTTCTTTTTGCAATTCTGGACTTTTATTCTGAAGTACCAGAGCAGATCAGGTCGCAGTTTATTTTACATGACTATTTTAGGACTTATTTATTCCACAGAACTTGGCCAAAAATCATCTTCCAAATCTGTCTTGAGTAACTGAAAGCCTTGAAGACTAGCTGGTCTTATGTCCTTTAAACATTACCACTGTTTCCACAAATGTGAATTTGTTTCCTAATTCATTTATGTGCCAAAAGTCAGCTGTATTAGCAAACCTCGTTTTCACCAGCAGTTTAAGCTACCCGAGACGAGCTCATTACGGTGTGCCTGTGTATTCTGCTCCGCTGTCATCATGGGAGGGGGCACACTAACCTCAGTAAAGGCGGCGAAACAAGCAGCTGTAGTGTGGTGACTTCTGACACGGCTTCAGCTGTTTGCAAACTGGACGCCACGGCTTTCCCCAAACCACTGCTGCAAACTGTTTTGCTGCAATCTGCCTTTGTACTGATGTGGATGAGCAGTGCTTGTACGTCCCATTCCACTGGCTTTGCTGTAAGGGGAGGAACTTCTGAGACACGAACATTTTTTGGTTAGCACAGCTGTTTCTGAAATGAATGTCTGGGCAGTCGTCTACTATAGATGTTCACATGGCTTTCTTGCCAGTAAAATTACATCAATTTATAAAACAACATGAACTAAGCAGACAGAAGTTGTTTGTTTTTTTTTTTTTTTTGCTAGCAGACTGTGTCCACATTGGAGGCTTTGCTGGCGTGGAGACGCTGGCTGGGGAGGTATGCTGACATAGCTGTTTTGGTGAAACTTTGTAATATACACCCGCTCTTTGTATTAAATAAACCACATCAGAGCTGCCTACATAGCATATGCTTTGCGTGCATTCTGAGGTGCCAGCCAAAGCCTAAAAGCTTCCAGCTACCTGAGAAACAAATAGCTGTGAAATGCACACAGATAAAACCCAGAATCTTAAGCAGTGACCACTTTGGTAAAAAACACACGCTGTTTACTGAAGTATGCCCTTCCAGAAGTCTCTTGAAAATTAGATTGATACAGAACTTTGTATATTATGCAAGAGCATAATATACAAAAATCTCTATCAAACAATAACCAATTGCCACAAGTACAAATAAAAATTATTAATTTGCATGACAAATGGTACGTTTTTTAAAGTGTAAGTGTGTGTGTATGATGCACATGTATACCTTTGTATAGTGAAACTTCTTGTAACAAGCTCGACATGAGCAAGCAGTGTGCGATCGCAGCCCAGAAGGCCAACCGTATCCTGGGCTGCATCAAAAGAAGTGTGGCCAGCAGGTCAAGGGAGGTGATTCTGCCCCTCTACTCTGCTCTCGTGAGACCCCACCTGGAGTACTGCATCCAGCTGTGGAGTCCCCAACATAAGAAGGACATGGACCTGCTGGAGCGCGTCCAGAGGAGAGCCACGAGGATGATCAGAGGGATGGAGCACCTCTCCTATGAGGAGAGGCTGAGAGAGTTGGGGCTGTTCAGCCTGGAGAAGAGAAGGCTCCGGGGAGATCTTATTGCGGCCTTCCAGCACCTAAAGGGGGCCTACAGGAGAGCTGGGGAAGGACTTTTTACACGGGCATGTAGTGATAGGACGAGGGGGAATGGCTTTAAGCTGGAAGAGGGCAGGTTTAGATTAAACATTAGGAAGAAGTTTTTCACTTTAAGGGTGGTGAGGCACTGGAACAGGTTGCCCAGAGAGGTTGTTGAAGCCCCATCCCTGGAGGTGTTCAAGGCCAGGCTGGACGTGGCCTTGGGCAACCTGGTCTAGTGGGAGGTGTCCCTGCCTGTGGCAGGGGGGTTGGAACTCGATGATCTTCAAGGTCCCTTCCAACCTAAACCATTCTATGATTCTATGTTTACTGTTCCATTTCACTCTTTGTTCTCCATTATTTATTCTGGAGGAACAGATGCTTTCTTTTTATATATGGCTCTTCTTCCCTGAAGTCTATGAAAGCAAGTAGACGTAGTTACTGACCACTGCATGTCTCTCTGCATAGGGCACACCCAAGCAGAAGGCAGGAACTATGGATGTTCCTCCCGGTCTGCGCTGTGTAACTGTTACTCCGTTACCCAGAAAGCGCGAGATTTTTCCAGGGAATCCCGAATGCTTTATTTTATAATAGACATTGCACATGCATCTTCACCTCCGTAGGCTTTCTCAGAAAAATGTTAATGCATGCAGGGCTTTGACACAAAGCAGTGATGGATCTAGATTAAAAAACACAACATGTGGTATTGTTTCTTTAAACCGTTAGATGCTCGTTATCTAAGGGTACGTTTGAAAGTGCACTTATTTCTTCTGATCTGTTTGCTTGGCTTTCCACTGAAGTATAAACTGAATTTGCTGCTAGAAAATGTACAACAAATAGGGTTTACTCAAAGTACTGTGCTTTTATAGATCCTTCAGTTGAACAAAAAAGTCTGTACTCTTCAAGAACATTTGAACAGCACATGAAATTGAGATAAAGTAATGTTATTGTCTTATTTTTTATAATGTATGATCTTGCAATTAGAAGAAAGAAGTAATGATAAGGAGGCTTTCTAGGTCACCTTTGTGGTTTGGTTCCTTTATTATTTAATCCAATCCCATTGTGATGGAAGTGTCATTTTCTTCCACAGACTTGAACATATCGAATCCTTTTCTATAAATGCTGGTGGTCATATCCTATTTTTGTGTCCAAAGGAGGTTACTATTTTCTAAACAAAGAATAATAACAACAATACTATGATAACTTATTCTTAAAGTTTTAATCGCTTTCAGAATAGCGGAGAAAGATGCTTTAGCCTACACCAAGTGGTACAATAGCAGCTAATGACACAATGCGGTAAAAAGTGCAGCCGAAATACTCACATCTTTCTGAAGAAGACAGTTCTAGCTGTAGCAAATACTACTCAAGTTTAGAACAGATGGGCATATACTTACTCATGAGATGCCACACTGTCTTACGGAAGTGGTCTAATTACTGTAGATGAGATGGCACCATGAATGAGATTACCAGCGCCTTGCCTGGAACAGGCATGTCATCTGGAAAGGAATGTAAGAGGTAGGCGGGTGTGTCTTTACTCAAGGATACCGAGGCCTGGAGGAAGCAAAAAAAGCCCTTGTAAAGGCTGTATGGAAAATCACTCATGTTCAGATCATTATCTGCACGATAACCATGTGCACGCACACAATCATCTAATATCCAAAGGTTTTAAACAAGGAAACTGCAGCAGAAAATATCTTTAATTTCTGCATAACCCTGGAGCAGGTGCTGTAGTTGGCACAGCTGTCCGAGTTAGTAAAAACGCTAGCAAGTGACCCAGCAAGGAAGCAGTAGAAGAATGGTACAAAAGATAGCATGGAAAATTCTTAGGGAAGGGAAGCATAAACAAGCCTCAGGAGTACTGGGTTTCCTGACCAGAAATATAGCAGATGTGGGGGAAAAAAAAAACCAACCCAAAAAAACCCAAGGAGGAGATGTGCCTAGCCAATGGAAACATGAACAGGAAATGTAAGGAAAAATAAATGAAAGGGAATATTTGTTGAAGCAAGGAAATCAGGAAATGCACAAGCAAGATCTGTTCCATAGAGCCAGCTGATCCTAATCCGGAGTCCACACACAGGCTTAAACTGTGAATCTCAGAATCTGCATCACCAATACTAAAGGTAACACTGACCAAGGGACAAAGATTGCTCGAGGGTCAGGTCCAAGTTCTAAGCTAGAGAAGCCAAATGAAGTTCAGAATAGTTCATGCTGCTTCTTAAGAAATAAATAAGAGTAAGAAATAAGTTCAGAAAGAAATTACTTACCTAAGGCTTTTCTAATGTAGATTCTGATTACAGAGGAGGATGTATTCTTATTAATCAGCTTAGCCTGGAGACTGTCCAAAGCGCAGAAATAAAATGAAGAAATGCATTACTAAAATAGTTATATGTACACGCGACATGCGATACCTACACGTGTGTAGTCATAAAAACACTGTACGCTTCCTGCTGTAAAAACCAACGTGGAAGTTGCAAAAAGAAAAGTATTATTCTTTACAAATGCAGCTACTACATTTAAGCAAATTCTGGTCACACCATCCCCATTCAAAACATGTTCCAAGTGCACCAAAACATGAGACGATTGAAAAAAAAAAAGAAAAAAAGGTAGGTAGGTGTTACATTTACTTTATAGAAAGCCTCAGGAATGCATTTTGGTGGCAGCTCTGGCTCCTAGGAAAGGCTAAATAGAGGACAGTGACTGCGGACAGGCAGTCAGGGTCGACCCTCACAGTGCATCTGAAATACCACAGCGGGTTGGGAAGATTCACGGCGCAGCTCTGCCCCGAACCCGTAGGTGCGGGCGCGCCGCTGAACCCCACCCGAGCTACAGCGCAGCGGTGCGGCCGTGGCGCTGCCACCCCGAACCATCCTTTGGCTTCCAGAACTGAGCATCGCCCGCGGGCTTCCCGAGGAGCGGCGTTAAAGCAAAGCCAATTAACTCGACAGAAACTCGGGTGCCCCCCGGACAGAGAGCGCCCCAAGGCGCCACGCTTCTCCCCGCCCGGCCGGACCGGCACTGCCGCAGCTCCGCCGCCGCCGAGCGGCACCGCTGGGCCCGGGCACCCGGAACGGCCCGGCCGGCACCGCCTTACCCGGCCTCCGCCGGCGCCGTGCCGGACAGGGAGCGGGGCGACGCGGGGAGAGACCCCGCGGGCGCTGAAGGACGCCCCGGCCCGACCGCGGCGGGCGCTGAGGAGCGCCCCGGCCCGCCCGTGTCCCCGCCGAGCCGGGTGCCCCTCTCCCGCCCGGCGCAGCCGCCCCCGCCCCCGCCCCGCGCGGCTCCCGGCCCCCGGGTTTCGCCGGCAGTTGCATAACGGCGGGGCGGGGCGCGGGCCGGGGCTGGCGCGCGGGACGGAGGGGCGGGCGGGACGGACGGAGGGGCGGGCGCGGCCCTCGCCCCGCCGCTGCCCGGCCCGGCCCGGGGGGAGGGCGCCGCACTGCCCGGGGGCCGACCCGCCCGCCCGGGACGCCCGCAGAGGCGACTTCCCCGTGCCGCCCGCCCCGCGCCGGCAGAGCCCGCCCGGCTGCGAAGGGCACCTCCGCGGCGGCGACGGCGGCCTGAAGCGGGGCCGGCCCCGGCACGTCCGCGCCCGCCGCCGCGTGGAAGATGAACCCCGCCGCCGCCCCGCCGCCGGGGCAGCAGGTGATCCACGTCACGCAGGACCTGGACACGGAGCTGGAGGCGCTTTTCAACGCGGTGATGAACCCCAAGCCCAGCTCCTGGAGGAAGAAGATCCTGCCCGAGTCCTTCTTCAAGGAGCCCGACTCGGGCTCGCACTCGCGGCAGTCCAGCACGGACTCGGGCGCGCCGCCGCCCCGGCCCGCCGCCGCGCAGCACGTCCGCTCCCACTCCTCTCCCGCCTCGCTGCCGGCCGCCGCCGCCGCGCAGCAGCACGCGCACCTCCGCCAGCGCTCCTACGACGTGACGGACGAGCTGCCGCTGCCGCCCGGCTGGGAGATGGCGCTCACGCAGGCGGGGCAGCGGTACTTCCTCAAGTGAGTGGGGCGGTGGGCGGCCGCCGGGGCCCGCGCCGCGCCGGGGGAGGGTTCTCGGCCGCGCCGGACGGCGGGCGCGGGAGGGGGGGGGGGGGCGGCGTGCCGGCAGGACGCGAGCTGCGCCCTGAGGCGGCGGCGGGGGACAGCGCCGTGAGGCGGTGGGGGGCCGCGCCGTGAGGTGAGGGCGGCGGGGTCACCCGAGGCGGGGGGCCGGGGACGGCGGGCAGCGCCGTGAGGTGAGGGCGGTGGGGGGGGGCAGCGCCGTGAGGTGAGGGCGGCGGGGTCACCCGAGGCGGGGGGCAGCGCCGTGAGGCGGCGGGGAGCCGGGGACGGCGGGCAGCGCCGTGAGGTGAGGGCGGCGGGGGACGCCCGGGGCAGGGAAGCGCCGTGAGGCGGAGCGGGGGCTCCCCGGGACAGGGGCAGCGCCGTGAGGCGGAGGCGGCGGGGCCCGCGTGAGGCGGCGGGGGACGCCTGATGGGGGGCAGCGTTTTTCCAAGGGGGATGCGGGGCGCGGGAAGGAGACCGGTTCCCCCTCCCCGGGGGAAGAGGAGCGGGGGGGGGGGCGCTTCCCGAGCCAGGGGGAGAAGCCCGCCCTCCGGGCTGCCGGCTCCGCGTTTCTTTCCTGCTCGAAAGGAAGATTTCAGATCCTTCCCGGATTCAGAAACTGATTTTTTTTTTTTTTTAACAAAAGGAGCGTGCCGGCAGCGTCGCGGCCCGCGGGTGCCCCCGGCGCTCCTGCCCGGGGGTGTCACTCCGGCGGGCGGCAGTCGGCGGGCAGCGCCGCGGCAGCGCCTTCGGCCACAGGCTTTTGTTTGTGACACTTGGGATTTGATTCAAAGCCGTTTAAGAGGCCCGAAAAGAGTGATAATTGTGGTGTGTGGTAAGGTAATAGTGCCTTTTATTTCGTAGCTTGTGTGTCTCTGCTCCAGGTTCATTGCAGATTAGGTGGCACTGTGTTAACCTGGTAAATATGCAGTATTCGAAATGTTAACAATGAAATAAAATATTTACTGGTGAAGCCTCGACCTAAGGATCTTGAGGGAGTTCGGCTGCCGGGGCTACAGGAGATCGTTTACTACAGCCTTCTCGATCGGAGGAATAGTGTCTTGAGTTCGTGTTCAACCCTCTGTGTGTGCATGTTCAGCCGTAACAAACAGACAATGGTGGGGCTCAGGGGAAAGATAGAAAATACGTACCATTTAGAAAAATGAAAGGCATAATTTACTTCATTCCATAATGATTTCTTTGCCTTGTGGCTTTGGAATCTCCAAAGGATTACTCAAGAGCCCAGTCTTTGAATTACTCTGCACAGAGTTTAGATTTTTGCCTCTTGTCACACTCTGAGTGACGAGCAAAGCACGAAAATATGTCTTGTTTCGTTCTGCCGTTCTGTGTGTTCCTGTATATGGTTTAGAATACCGGGTGGACACGGACCAGGGTCCAGACTTAGTAGTTTTTTATTAATCCGTTTTATTGCCTGAATGAGAAGATCTTGTTGCTCTGCACTTTGTTTTTTCTCAATAGGACAGGACAGAGAAGAAGCAGCTGACTGATAGGAGCACCCTAACAGATCATTTGTAAATAAATATTTTATATAAATTCTTGCTAGGGCTTGGCTAGCAGGTGTTTTCAGATACCTCTGGCTAAAAATTACACAACATAATCTTTGTCTGCCATTTGGCTTTTGACTAATATCAAAATGAGCTCATGTGGTTTCGCCTTCCTGTCACACATTTCTGACATAGAGACAGAGTTTTCCAAGCTGGTGGAGTCTTGTTGCTTAGGCCAAAACGTGAGTCCTTTACTGGAAAAAAGCATGGATAAAACCCCAAAGTGTCTTTCATTTTTTTTCCCCATATCCTGTCAACAGTAATATTCTGATTAACAACATCCTTTTTTTTTTATATAAAATAAAATTTTCATTGTGTATGTAATTTGCTACCCAAGTTAGTCTTTGTTTGGTTTCCCCAGTTTTATTTATCCTACAGAACTTCTCTTATTTCTTTAAAAATTAATTGGAATCCTGTATTTCTCTATACCTATAATGTATTTCTTAATACCTCAATGCTTTTGGCAGTAATACTTAGCTATGAAACAATAAATCACATGAATTATAATATTTTGCAAGTGGTGTAACGTTTCTCAGGTGAAAATAGAATTTTCTACAGAAATTTAAGATTGTTTATGGAAAGCAGCATTTAAGACTACGTGCAATAATATGTAGGGTTCGAGTAGGATGATGTGCTTGAAAATCCTATTTGGTCAAACCAGGCATACAAGGCCACACTTTGCTATATTCAAGGCCTGTCTGTCAAAAAAAATTTGCCATTTCTTTCCAGCTTAATGATAAAGATTTGTTTATAGTCATTAGCAAAAGAAAATTGAGAGGCAAATTAAAAGCAAATAGCCAAATTAGGTCCTGTTCAAGCCTTTATTATCTGTAGAAATTTAGAATGCAATTTGTTGTATTTAAACATACTTTCCAGAATTATTGAACGAAAGTAGTGATGGGACTTTCAATGAACAGTGGGCTAACCTCATTGACCAGGAACCAGCTATAACTTGAAGCCGTCACACTCCTGCGTGTCAGTTCCTGCAGAAATTTTCTGTCTGTGACTGGAAGAAACATAAGTAGCCTGGGGACCACTCCACCCTGTAATTAAATACCAAACCGCAGAAGTGGGGGATGGAAAACAGACTAATGAACACACACTTATGGCAATGTTATTTAAAGCATTTTTCTGTGTGTGCATGTGTGGAAAAAAATTTAAGTGTGATTTATTTCTGATAAAAAGGGGCTCTGGAAAGACAGGCAAACTGCCTTGTGCGGCTCTTGTCTTGGTAAGTGGGAATATCAGTTGCATATCGATCCACGAGCAGAGCTGTGTACACATATTCTGTAAAAAGAATTTTTCAAGTGTTACTTTACACCGATTTGTTTTTAAGAAGTACAGCCTCGTATTTCAAATGAAGACTGAGGTTTTAATGTTTTCTTAGTGTGTGTACAGTGCTTCTTGGTCAGACTATGATTTCATTCCAGAAGGTAAACAGAATAGAGAGAGCGCAACTTTCCACTGAGCAGATTTGTGAAACTGTTGCCGCTGTTATCTTTATCACAGTGTGCTTTTTTTAAAATGTTACAGTGAACATTTGCCATACCAGGACATATTTGCCAGTAAATCCTGTTTAAGGGGAAATAAGGCTGATTATTTTCAGTAATTTATTTACTTGATGTGTTCAAATTTTTTTGCTATTGGTTTCTGTTGGCGGAGAAGGTTGATTTAACACACGATGAGCTTTTTATTACTGAGCCTGTTCAGCTGGACAACAGGAGAAGAAAAGTAATGCAAATACTATGAAAATACTTTTTGTCTGAAAATGACAAAATAAGTAATATTAAGACAGTTGAAGTGCTCAAATGATTTACAAATACAGCTTTTCCCTGAAAGCCATTTTAGTTAATTCTGTAGAGACTGTTATTCTTTTATACTGATATTGTGCTTGGTGCTGTACAGTATTCATCATGGAGAGACTTATTCGCCTCTGGAATGTAGTTACAGGTCTAGAAGTGGGGAAGGAGATGGGCAACGCATGAGACAGTTACTCTGTTAAGTTCTGATAAAAATGTGGGAAACACCTTTGCAGGACACTTGCTCAGTATTGTTCCACGGTTATGACCACAATTACTGGGGGACGTGATGTGTGCCCCGTCAGGAGGGCTTCCATCCAGGCAGCTTTCTTTGATCCTTGGAGAAAAAAGGTGCAAAGCAAGAGGCCGTGCAGCCTTGTTGGTTTTGGTGTCACGCGTTAGAAAGAGACTTTTACAAAAGCGTTCAGCTTTTGGAGCATTTAATCCACACTTTAGGGGATTTTGTTCCCCATCTCCAGTGGTTGTTGACTTAGTGCCTGAACTGCCTCTCTTGCCCCTGCCCCTTTATTGAAAATAAGTTACAATGTGCGAGATAGTGTCAGGATGTATTACTACTAATGACGTTTATCTGGAATGAATGCGTGTATCTATTTTAAAGTGTTCCTAACAGACAGGAAAGCTGTGATACAATACCAAAGTTTAATTGATCGAAATTCAGCTATAGCTCTTTGAGCTTTGTAACTCATTTCAGAGATGCTTAGGAAGTTCTGAGATCGGAATGTACACATCAAAACTCAGTTTGCAAGCTGTGATTGACAGCGTTAGAGGTCTACCTGATTGCTCCTTTGACTGGAGTCTGTAGTTCAAATGCTGTTTTAATGCCGAGTTTATAAATCCAGGGAACTTGCTTAACTTTTGTGGAAATGAGAACTGTTTTTTTATCTTCTGCTTCCTGGGATCAACGTGGTCTATGGAGTCATTTCAGCCTCTTGGTTCTGAGATTGGGTCGGATCTCATTTTGGCAAAACTTGAGTGATTGGCCTTTGTCTAAGGGATGTCTAGCATAATTAAATAGGAGAGGGTGTCAGCATGTGAACTCTTCAGACATACGCAGTTAGGTTGTCTAATTCCTGCAAATGAAAATGTGAAATATATGACATATAAAAATAGGAAAAATAATTTTAGGATTAGAAACAAATGGTTATAGTCATCTCTTGATTGAATGATCTCTGGTACTACGTGCAAGCAAGAAAAACAATGGGACTTCAAAGTCATCTCTCAAAGTTATTTTAGTTTGCTGATTAGTTTATTGCAAATATTAGGCCTTGATAGGACTTTTGCCCAACTGAGGACAGAATAAGAATTTCAGAAATTAACCTTATAAGTTGTTTGGGAATAACTGTTTTATTCCAGTACAAAATATTGCCTAAATTTCTGGTAAGGGAGAGTTATATAGATAAATTTGAATATACTCCCCAAATTAAGGGCGTAAATTTTAAAGTACAATAGAAACAATATAATTGGTAATCACAAGAGTATTTAGTAAGTTTTATTAGAGAACTGTTGGTACTGTCAAGTTGTTATTGGGACATCCTAATAAAAGCAGTAGACACTAGTCCATATTCTTGCTGTTACGTGCTTGGTAGGCTGTTCTGCTTCATTAGAATTGCATACCTGTGGCTCCAGTCAGAACTTGCATTTCAGTCATCACAGCTTTAGAAGTTTCTCAATTTAATGCGTGTATTCAGAATGCAACCATATTTCAGATACATCTGTATAAGCTTAATTACTGTACTTGGCAAATATATTAAATAATAAACACTGACAAACTATAACGCTAATAACGGTAATAATCTGCGTACAAAGTTAAAATCTTTTTTTAATATTACATGAAAGAAATGTTATTTCCTGGTAGTTTTTAGGTACCTTTTTGATTTTTAATAATGTTTTCTTATCAATATGTTCCACTAAATAGTAAGTTCTCATGATGGTGTTCAGCTTGATATAAACATGTAGCTTGATGGGAACGTTCAGACAGAGCAAACAGTGAAGTTCATGTGATCGCTTGAAAGCCTACACTGATTTTTCTGTTTTTGAAGATGTTTGCTAGTTTTATATTTTAGATGACTCTTCTACAAGTGCATTTAAACAGAGTATATATTCTGCCTAAGAAAATTCTGTATCATTAGCTCTTAAGTACATTGGTACAACAGTACCAGCATGGACATTTTCATTCATTTATTTATTTACTTTTTATTTCTTTTGTTGTTTTGAAAGGTTTACTAGATTAACTTTCATATTCAGTGCTACGTTAGAAGTAGTGAATTGAACTAAAAACAGACCTGCAATTGTCTCCACAGGAAAAAAAAAGTTTGACTGTGGTAATTTTATTTTTTTGTGCTTCTGTCAATGCAAGGGACTATATGGAAGTAAAATACTGAGAAATAAAGTTAAGCTTACAATTTACAGCAAAGTGAAAATAAGTTATTAATATGTTTATTTAACTTTGTGGAAATTAAAGTTTTTCTTTCCATTGACAATTATAAATACTTGGAACAGCTTACTTTAAAATCAGAGTGATTCACTGGAGGAAATTTTGACCTGGCTAGACAAATAACTTTTGATATAAGTTTCTAAAGCATAGCTGAAAAGAAAAATTAAGCTAATTTCTATGTTGACGTTGGAATCCCTCTTAAAAACTTAAAAAATCACGGAGGATCTATGAGCTGCTTTTTTCCCTCTGAATTTGGTAGTAGGAATGCCTACAGAGTTTCCGATGAACGCTAATAGTTATTCATTTTCTGGTCCAAGGCGGTGTCTTTTCATGATTAATAGACTACTTTCTCAGATTGTGTCTGAGAATTGTGTCTAAAATTGTGTCACCTGTGGTGCTTAATAAAATTTGGTGGTTAATGCGGTGCTTAGAATGTGGTGCCTAATAAAACCTGAGGATGAAAGCAGGTCTGGAATAAAATTGCTTTGAGGACATGTTCAACTGGATGTGATCCAGTTCCTACTCTTGCTGGGTCTTCTGAGTTAGGACACAAGCTACATTTTTGACTTAGCTGTAAAGTGTCAGTGAAGAAAGCTTTAAGCAAGACTACACTGACCCTAGAATGTGTTACCAAGAAGGGTTTCCTTTGAGGAGATATTAAAGAGACTTACTATATCTGTCTAGACACAAAAGTTGCAGTGACTCTAGGTGTATGCACTTCTGAATGCTTTAAGGAAATTGATGACCACCCTGCTATACACACTATTGTGTTGATATAAAATTGGATATGTTGGGCTGATGTACACTTTCAAGCTAACAAATTAATAATGTGCATGCAGAGAATCGCTTTGTTTTAATCAAATTTGTCTGAAAGTAATCCTTTAGTCTTAGTGTTAAACCCAGAGTCCAGGAGTATTTGTGCATTAATGGATGACAACTGTCATGTGTCTATCTCATGATATGAGCTGAAAATACAGTGGCTTTATGCGTTGCTCATTAGAAAAGAATATCAATTAGTGTATTTTTAGAAAAGTGTGCATAGAATAGATAGATGCAGGTGTTAATTAAGAGCGCTACCACGAAAACGTTTTTCTGGAAGCATCTGAAAGGGTATTGGCTTTACTAATGGTTTGGGTTGCTCCAGGAAAAAAAGAAAAGAGCAATAAGTTAATTTTTATAATTTTTGTGAGCTGCTATAGTCAACATCTAAAAGATGGTCTGCCTGGCCAGCCTTACTCCATAGTTGGTAAATAGAGGGGGGTATGCAGAGCCGTCTGCTTCCCAAGTTGATGAATGTGTCCAAGTTTGAACAGGTTTGACAACTTAGAATTTGTCAAATCTGTCCTTTCCAGCTTTTTACTGTTCACTCCTTCACATCATGTTGGAAGAGTCGGTGATTAGGCTTTGACTTGTTTCCTAGTTGGATGCTTTGGATGAAGTTGAAAATTGGTTTTACCCATAATTCCGTCCCTTTGATTAATGAGGTTATTACAGGACAAGAGCTTCTTTGTAACAGCATATTTAGTGCTCTGGGCCCTAGCGTGACTAGCAGATGCAAATTGTATGGAAGCAATTAAATCCAAAGGAAATGTCATGTGGGCTGAATTTCAACATACAGACTTGTGATATTTTCCCCCTTCATCTTAGAGAGGGAGAGAGGTGGGCGTGATGTGGAGTGGAGGTGGTTTTTTTTTTTCAATTTGGGGATTTTCTTACATCGATTAAATCAAAGTCCAGACCTGGTGTGAATGCTAATACCCGTGCCTGTTGTATGACCTCTTCAAGAATGCAAAACTTGGGAACATTGCACTGTATGGCAGTATTCCCTACCTATGACTATTTTTAAGGCAGATGTGACTGAAGCTACAGTGAAGAGACAGATACAGGCTTGCTTAGAGAACTGAACAGAATGTATTGTGTTAAAACTGAAATAACTGCTTAGAGTGTCACCAGAAATTACTACGACAGCAGGGGAGGTGTCAAAGAGGAATTAGCTATCTTGCTATTCTTAAAGAAATTCTTACAGGTTGTATTAAATTGTATTGTGTTTCTGAAATAAAAAATTGTCTTTGAACTGGGAGATTTCTGTTTATGTGAGATTCTTAAAGGCCACTAGCAGACTTAAATGCTCTGTGGGTTTGTAGGTTTTTTTTTTAAAGAAGTTCTCAAAACTTCTTGATTGACATGTTTTTTTTAGGCTTCACCTTCACTGTGAAGCGCCTAAATACAGCAGCATCAGAGAAGGAGGAAGTGCGAGTCATTGGGAAGCTGACCTAGGTTGAAGGAAACAGCAGTGCGGTTCCTGTTGTGCTGCAGAGTGGGACTTAGGAAATCACGTAATCTCTCTGTGCCTTCGCTTGTGGTATGTAAAACTAGAAAAATACGTTTTCCCACTTTCCAGTAGCTCATGTGAAATAGTGTGTTAAAGATTGAGGCACTAGCACAAAACTCAGGTTCAAATCTATAGTGATATTGGTAATGCAGAGCATGTGCATTAACAGCTGATCAGCATCTGTTCTTGTCCATGAAAGTTTTCTGTGTATTGAGGCAGACAGCGTACAGGAATAAACACTAAATTTTTGTTCTGTGGAAGTAGTTTCTTATAGTGTAAGCTTACATCCTTTTGCAGTGTTACCATTCTAAGTGGATCCAAAGCTTGTGTTTCCATAGGGCTGCTCAGACTTTAACCTCCAGAATATCACAGTGCAGCCAGTGGCGATTCTTGACCACTCTACCAGCAGCAGGAGTTCAGAATCCCTGGAGAGGACTGCAGGTTGCTCTTTAATATCCTTCTCCTGCTGTCTTGTTTACAGAAACTAACTACAGTTTGTGCAAACTACAGCAGTGTGTTTGGAGGTAGGACAGAGTTTTTCATAGGAGCAGACTTCACAGATGTAAGAGGAAGGCGGATTGCCCAGCAAGGAGTTTACAGGCCGTATTTTCAAAGGTCTCTTGACCTGATGAATCATTTGGGGGATGTGGGTTTGTAGTCTTCTTTTTTAAAAAGTGAGAAAGAAAAAGAACAAAACCAAGCTGGTTTGTGTCATTTGTTTGCCTAAGAAGCCTTTTGTACACATTAAGGTGCAAATGTGAATGTTGTTTTCAGAATTTTCTCAAAATATGGGATTTTCAGAAGCTTCAGGAATAAAAGTCATTATCACTTGAGAAAGGCTTTGGATTTTCTGCTTAGTTGGACGGTTTGGACAAAAGTAGCTTTTCTAATCTTTACATCCATTCTCTATGATCTCTTTTAGAGCCACATAGGAAGTTACGTTGTGTGGATACACTTCTCTGCAGCCTCTTGCCAGTGCCATTGTTCACCTAGGTTAGATATCTGGGGACTCGAACAAAGCGGGCTTTGCATCAGTAACTGAGTACAGCCTGCACTGTGTGGTCATCACTGTGCAGCTTTGTGGGCAATGTAGTAAAAGGTCAACATTTTTGAGCTTACAAGAGCAGAATTTAGTGTGGGAGTTCTTCACAAAAGGTTTTTTTATTTCACATTTGGTTTTGACACTACATTTTCCTAGTCGTGTTTGTCGTTTTACTCATTCTACTGTATATATTTAAACAGAAATGTAACTGCTTTTGCCTTGAGAGGTTAGGAAAAAATATTTTCTTGCAAACGTATATGGCTTAATTGCACAGGCACATGTCAAAAATGAGGATTTGATGTGATGTGAAGTTCATGTGAAAATTGTGGACCAGATTTTAATGTTGCATAAATGTGTGTATATGCAATCTACAGTTCCTCTGACATGGCAGCCCTGCTAGCAGGAGGGGTGTCGTGATGTCAGTGATTCTTACCATCCCTCCATACTGCAGAGGATATACCTAATATAATTTTTTGACAGCCATTCCTGTAATGAAGACTTTTCCAGTCATGCAACAGAAATACTGTCATCAGAGATGACAATCAGAGATGCTGCTGTCACTGTCTCTCAGCCCTGATATCACCCAATTAGTAGATGATAATTTTAGACAAAACTAATTTTTCTTAGAGGTGGTAGAGGGCTGTGCTTTTTTATTCATCTTTTATATTTGGCGTTTCGATTTTTTTTATCTGCTACTGAAAGACTTTATGGCAGTGGAGAATCAATGAAATTACGCCACTGCAAGAGAGCGGACAATGTAAAGTTGAATAACTAGAGTAAAAGAGATTTTTAGTGAGACTGTTTCCAAGTTACTGAAAGTGGAACAATTGAATGATTGGTATTTAAGAGAAAGTGAGGTTTTGCTAAAGATTCAGCACTGGAAGTAGTCAGTAAAGGTATGTATGTTGTAAAAGGTGCCTTGTCAAAGCTAGGAAGGATCCTGGTTTGAGATTTGTGACATTCCCAGGATGAAAAAGTGTTCTTTTTAAATTCTGCCAAACTTGAAAGTGGAAAAATGTTGAATCCATCATAATATTAAAAGAAAAAGAGAGAGGCACAATTCCAATTTAAAAAAAAGGCATCTATTTATGAAAATTTCTGGAGCTACTGATTTCATATGGCTTTTACTTTGATTATGTTGTGTTTAGATTTCAGTTTCTTTTTTAATATGATTTGCTCTAAGTTCCATCCAGAAATAGATTAAGAATATAAAAGGTTCAGTTTCAAAGTCATTCTGACAGCTCTGTAAAGGCCTCTGTAGGCAACTGTTGGTACAGAGATTGTGGATGTGATCAGCTGTGGTGGAGCCTCAGCTGAAGGTCACCCAGATGACATTTTGTATGTCTTTCCACTCTTGGGATCATTTGTTATTGTGTTTTTTTGTCTTGCTTTTAATTTACATCTGGAAAGGGAAAAAAGGGTTCTCTGGGAAGTCTGAGACATTAGGCAACACGTAATTTTTTTCAGTGTCACACTCAGCCACATGTAATTGGACAAACATTTTAATTTTGAATTAATAGTTCATTTCAGTATTTGGGGGTTTGTATTTAATTATTATTTTTTAAGACTGTTTCAGAGGGCTTCCCTGTTTCAGAAGTGCTGTTGGACTTGTTCTTCTAGGACTGTTTATTTTATAAGTCAGTAGAAAAAAAACAAGTTGATGTAACGGAAAGGCAGAAACTTAGCTGTTTTATTAGGTTTTAAAAATGTCCATTACCTACAATCTAAAAAAAGTGTTGCAAAACATAATTAGACAATTTCCTGGTACAATAAAACATCTCTTTTGGAAAAGATGCTTTGCAAAATGAAATTGGTGATTGTTACACTGATTTTCTTTGTTGCAAATGAAAAGTTTGATCTCACAAGTCCATACTTGAGATAGATCACTCTTGTGAGTAGGAATTATTTAATGAAGCATTTTCAAGAGCAAATCCAGAAGCAGAGGACCCAAACCTTGCTACCTAAAGGTGTGGAACATCAGATGTAAAACACGTGCATGGTTGCCTGGCAGGAGTTTCCGTGTGGCGGTGAGGTGCTGGGGGAAGGCTGCCCTGCAGGGCAGTAGCTGGAGACCACCACACCCCATGGCGCTCTGTTCAGCATAACGACAGCGTAACCATCAGCTGCCTGTTCCTCTCGCTGGGGTCCCACGGTGACAAAGGGCTGATCAGGTCGGACAGCCTGGCTGCGCGCGTCTGCCATGCAGGAGTCCCTCAGTGATCGAGTGCATTGCTGGGCAGGTGCCTCAGCAGTTGGTGACGGTGGAGCTTCTGGTGTGCTGCAGTTCGTGCTTGGAGCCTAGCAGTCTGTGAGAACGTCTCTTTCAATGGATGTTCAATGGAAAGAATTCCATCTCTCATCTTCCCAAAGAGAAAAGAGAGTCCCGGAACTTTATGTTTAGAATTGATGGGTTTGTTCTTCTCTTGTGTCCTTACTCGTGAAGGACCAGACGACCCATACTTCAAGCAGGTGCTGAATAATTCATGGAGAACCAGAGGGACTCAGTTACGGGACCTTGTTCTGAGTTCCTTTTTGCACTCTTAACAGAACAGTTTGCCACTTAGTTGGTGACTGTGATTGCATTTTGGTCCCCTGTCCAAGTAGAGTCATGAGAGTCAGGAATGCTCCTAGAGAATTTGCTTTCTCTATTCCAGCCTGTTGATGCCCCAACAAAAGGTTGACATGCTCTAGTATGGGAGCAGCCACCCACAATGCATTTTCTGCATTGCTTTATCACTGGCTTGCAGGAAGTTTGTTTTGCAGTCTGTGGTGTCTTCGGTCTGTGTAAATGATTTATCGATTTTTACAGATTGTGTGAAAATTCTTCCTCATTAGCTACAGAGGATTAATAAGAGTATTTCTTATCTTGTTTTAGTAGTCCAAATATTGTTTCAAGCTTTTTATTTCAGTTTCTTATAATTTGATATTGCCAATATTCCTTGTTTATCCAAATGAGGCTCTCGTATTAAGTAGGTGGTTTTCAAAGTTGTAGTCATTCATGATCTGAGAGGTGTCAAACTCTCCATTACTTCTGTAGGAAACAGTTTGTTCTAAATGCTTAGCACTTACCAAGATGAGGTAAAAGTTTACTTTTCAAAGTTTTTCCCTTTGGAATTTCTCTTTTTAGCACCAAATGTAATGATTATTTTTTCCTGCGAACAGCTGAAGTAAGGGGATCTGTGTTCTGATGTGTTCAGTAGCTGTCCCAGCACAGAGACCTCTTAACTACGACTTTCATCAGATGTGCTTGGCTGTTGATGTTAATTAAAATAACCCTGCTGACATGATGAGTAAGCTGATTTTGTTCACTGATGCCTCCATTTGTCTCGCCCAGCCACAGCATACTGTGAGATAACTCCTATTCAACAATGACTATAATGTAGGGTTTTTTTCCCTGGATTCTACTGTGTTATGAGAAAAAAATAATTCTGTTCTTAGGATGCTGTAATAGTTCTTGCTTCAAAATTTTACTTTTGTGGCGTTTCTTATTCCTCAGGTTCCAGTGGATTTTTTTTCTTTTCAGTGGTGGAACACATAAACACAAGTATACAAAAGCAAAACAAGTATGCAGGCAACACATGTACAGTTTCTTCTTTGAAGTATCTCTCTTTGTGAGAAGAGCATTCTTATTTCAGGATAGGCAAAGTACTTGATATGATGGAACTATTATAATTAATATAGTTATTTTAGGCTACCAAAAAGGGACTTTCAAAAAATGCTTGGTCATTTTCCTAAATATTTTAAATAAGTAAATAGCATTAAGAGGTACACAATTGGAAAACATACTGTAGATTGATTCTACCTGGTTTTGCTTTAAACAGAATTAATTATTTTGGACTTCTTATGAACAGAAGCAAGAATAAAAATAGAAGAAAAAGCAGCTAAAATATGTGTAGAAGTTTTACCTTTCAGGTTCCAGAGCAAATACCAATCTAGCGTTGATAGAAGCAGCGTATGGAGTGCGGGCCCTGCCAGTAACATCTTGAAACAGAGGGACAGGAGCATAGAGGGGTTTGTAGTTGACCGTGGGCTTGGAGCGTGCGACACCTTGGGAATGCAACTGCAGGTTATGGGGCCAATCGTCATGCTGCTTTTGTGTGAAGAACACTTTTAAATTCTCAAAATATAGGCTGCTGTATTACTTCATTGAAAACTAGTAAGAGGCAGAATGCTTCAGTAGCTAGTTAGTCTTAATAACATGAATTGCTGGCCCCGACATTAATCATCCAAACTGTGACGATGTACATGTTCTTCCCATTCAAATTTTGTAAGTGTTGTAAAATTAATGAACTGTAAGAGCTTTTTAACTGAGATTTCTCTGGCTGGAAAGACAACTGCTTTTGAAACAGAAATAATGAAAATGAAAAAGGCATGTAAATATTCCATCTTTAAAATTAGCACAGTATCGTCAGGAATTATGAGGTACTGCTGCATGTTCTCCTGTTGTGTTTTTTTGGGGGGCAAGAGGAGCATCCACCAGGCACTGATGGCCCTGCTAGGATGAGAAGAGATTTAAAGCTGTTTAATGAGATGGTAAGTATTATCCAACTTCAAGTGAGGCATTAGGGCCTTTATAGCGTTGTCGTCGTTTCCCTCCCCACGCCCCCCCCAAAAAATTATAGACCAAAATTTGCAAAAAATTAGTTTTTTCACGTAAGCAAATTACAGGAGTTTTGTCAACCTAGTTTGTTTGTGACAATATTAAAAAAAAAATAAAATCAAGTTCTTGAGAACAGGAAATCGGAGTCATTGACATTTTAGCAGTTTTGCCAAGATTTTTTTGCAATGGGACTAGTTAATGTACATTTCGGTTTACAGTGACTATTTCGTAGAAGCATAGGGTGTAGTGAGAAACTAGTCCAGTCCCTTTCTATTAGAGACAAATTCTTCATATAATCCCCTTTACATTTCTTAAACACTTAAGGTTTTTTGACCCTGATCTTTCTGTTAAGACAGTTGCAGAAACTTCTCTGATAGGCAGAAATCTTGGTTTAATATCCTGCCTTTTTACAGTGTGCAG
Source organism: Pluvialis apricaria (assembly GCA_017639485.1). Taxonomy (NCBI): domain Eukaryota; kingdom Metazoa; phylum Chordata; class Aves; order Charadriiformes; family Charadriidae; genus Pluvialis; species Pluvialis apricaria. The sequence goes on from CM030014.1 coordinate 6,906,142, forward strand.
AGAGTTACTCAGTGTGTGTAATGAGAATATTACAGTGGGGATATAAGTTTGTAGGCTTCTATATCTGTCTGCTGTAATTCAGTGTACGGTAACTTCACAAAGAACTGTGATTCTAGTCCATAAATTGTAAAGAAGAGGCTAGCTCTTGGTATTAACCATGCCAATACTTGCCCAAATCTATGGAGATACATTATTTTAAGCAGTCGTCTGCAGTGATTGAATGATTCACATTATTATGTTTGTTTTCTTTCCATGGTAGAGTTGCTCTGAGGACAGAGGGATGATCTAACTTTGATTCCTTAAACTCTGTTTAATTATATCAACAGCTAGACCTCCCATCTCTGGTGCATTATTTGACAGAAGCAGACTTGCTGTGATGTTCGTTGCCAGACGTGTGGATGAAGTGTGCTGCTGTGGCAGGTCACAGTTTTGTGCTGCAGCATGGAAGTGTATGGACAGTCTGTGGCACCAGAGGTGGTTTCAGTGCTGCACATCTGGAAAGCAACTCTCGCATGATCTGGGGTTGTGCTAGATAAAAGGAGTAATTCTGTTCATGTCTGATGGTCTGCTTTGTAAAAAATGCCTCAGATTTAAGAGAGCCACTAGATTATCATATGGAGACTCGTGTTGATTTTCTTGTCAAACAATTGCCAAAACATTGTAATTGAATCCAGTATTTGGTGCAGTATATTTAAAGTCAAATACTTCTCAAAACATCCATTAAATTTTGATGTTTTGGCATGCTGTTTTTCAGCAATTATGACAGATCTTTCTTGTAACAGAGAATAATACATTAAAAGGTGAAAGAGGAGCATAAGCTTGCATATAAAACAAATGGGGATGGAGTTAAGTCACAGGAGCGCTGTCAGTTTCCATTTTGTGCCACTTTTCCTGTAGATACAGACATATGTTTGCATTTATTTGAGTAGTTTTGGGGTACTGTCTGGTATGCTTTACTAACAGCGTGCCTTTTGCTGAGGATATTGTCTCATGAACATTTCCTTTTTCTGCCAGGACAGCCTCTACTAGAACAATATTTTCAGTAGTCTTTTTTTATCTTGGAGAAACAAATGTCTGATTCATTTTTCTAGAAAAAACAGGAAGCTGTAAAGAAGACAGAAAAAGAAACGCATGCTATCACTTACAGTTTAATTTATAAAGGTATAAAGCAAACTGGAAGTAACTCTTTGTTAAGAAACTGAGGGGATATTACAGTTTTACTGTTTTCCTCATATTATCCGAACCTCAGGTAAAGAACAGTTTACCATGAACTTGTTAAAAAGCAAAACTGAAAAACCACCTACACATATGAAAACCTCAAATTAAAGCAGCTTCAGCACAACAGTATGTATTTTGAAAACATCCAGTCGGTGCGAGCTGTGTTAGCCGTCACGTCACGTTAGTGCTGTGGCTGGTGAAGATCCTGACTAACAAAGTGCTTTTCAAAGCAAGAGAGAGCAGCAAATGGGGAAATTTGAGTTGAAAGTTCTTTCTGGCCTGTATAAGGTTGAGATTTTTTTTGAAGTGGAATTACATGATTAATGGATATAATGTTCCAATTAATTTTAGTACACTGAAAAAAATCCTGCACATTAATAATCATGGTACTAGGCATGGCTCTTTTTGCTGTAGAAACGATTAATCCTAAAGGCAGATTCTTCCCAGATTTGCATACAGATGTGTTATTCGGTCCTTCTCGTATGCTGGAAATACCCATGGCCATTTTGCAACTTTGAAAAGCGGTGTGATGGCGTGCTGAAAGGGAGGTGGAGTATTAGAAATCACAGAGCACAGGAGGCACTGCAGTCGGGTGATGGTTCTCGGTATGTGCAATCCCAAGCAGTAACTAAGTGATGAGGTGTTGATACTTGGCGCATCACTGGTACTAATCTTGTGCTTACCTTGCTGTGCATAACCCAGTCCTCCACGCCGGTACCTTTGCTACCATTCTTTCTCCCTGGGGGCAGTAGTCTTCACTGTTGCAGTGTACACAGGTGAAGAACTATTTCTGTAACACAAGCATTGTTAAAGATTAGGCCTTCATGTTTTAATACCCATGACAGTGGAAGGAGGCTTAGAAATCTAAGAGGAACGCATCCTAAGGAAAAGAAAAGTCAAGTTAAAAAAATTCTGTTGTTCTCGTGCTTTTACCCTCTGACAGATATGAGGTCAACTACCTAAAAACTGTAGTGAAATAGCTGTAGTGAATATACATGAAGTTCAGTTTTCATTTCTGCAAATAAAATACTCTGTGGAAAGATTATCTTGACTGTATTTAAAGAGCACTTGCAAAGTGCAGAACCATCAGAAATTAATCTGACCGTGTGTAGCTGAAGCCTCTGCCTTTGGGGTAGTGCTGGGAGAAAACTGTATGTTTATATCCAAATGATGAGTGGTGCGGCTTGGTTCACAGCCTTTGTGGGTTCATTGCACAAAACAATTCAAATATATGTGATAGTTTGTAACTGCCAACAACCTGCTTGTCTGGTATCAGCTCAACTCACGCAGGCATCTTGAGGCATCTTGATCCCAAGCTCCAAAATTGCTTTTAGGCTTTTGATTGCTGAACACAAATTTTCTCATAATAAATACATTTGGCTGTTTTGAAGTGGTATTTTTTTCTTGATGACTGTACTAGGAAGAGCAGGGAAGAAAAAAAAAGTCTTAACTAAAATTCCTCTTGGGCCATATGGAAAGAGCGTATCACTGCAAAAATTCTACCTGATACAGACATGACACTTGTCCTGACTTTGCTGTGCGTGTCAGTGTTGCAGCTTGCCGCCTTAGTGTTTTACATCCTGGCGGAAGGAAAATGTTTTCTAGTCAGTCAGTGCCCAGCCTTTTTACAAAAAAAGCAAAGTTGCACAGGCTGCTTTTGGTGTTTTACCTTAGGATCTTTGAGGCAAAGCTTTGCCAGTCTTCAAAATTTTAATTGATACGTGAAATTTTTTATAAGTCGCAGTTTGTTGTTTTTTTAAAGTTAACTGCTGAGAGATTGCAGTTTACAAATGACTCATTCCTTTGAGTCATTTGAATGAGTATTCCTTTGATAGTGTAATTCCAGATGGGATATGCAGGACTCTTGACCTGCCAGATCATCTATGCTAGACCTACATAAATCCTGCAAACTCTTCCCTTGTACTGAATTCTCATTTTTCAAAACATTTCTTTTATTTCAACTTAAAATCCTGGTAAGATCACCTCAGTGTAAAACATTCAGATACAAACAAAAGTAAGCCAGCAGGGTATAATATAGCTGATAATTAATTGATTGCTGTCCTGGTTTCAGCTGGGAAAGAGTTATTTTTCTGTCTGGTGATTGCTGGGAAAGGAATGTCAATAATACCTATTGTTTTTAGTTGTTGCTAAGTGATGTTTACACTATTCAAGGACTTTTTTCAGCTTCCCACAGAAGCCTAGGCAGAACTATGGAATGGCCAAAGGAATATTCCATACCATAGCCCTCAGGCTCAGTATATAAATGGGGGTCAGCCGAGGGCGGGAACCCGCAATCACTGCTCAGGATGGTGCCAGTTCTCTGGGCAGTGAGAGTGACCAGTGTCATTATTATTATTGTTACTTTTCCCTTTCTGTTATTGTTTCTATTAAACTGTCTTTATCTCAACCCAGCAGTTTTTTCCTCCCTTTCCGCTCCTTTTTTTCCCCTCTCTCCCCACCCCCCCACCCTTTCTTTGGGTGGGGGAAGGGGGGAGTGAGCGAGTGGCTGCATCGTTCTAGTTGCTGGCTGGGGTTAAAGCATGACAATTCCCATAACTACTGGAGAATACTCTCCAGCTCTTGCTGTGAGGAAGGTGCTTTGTTGCAGAAGTTTGTCCCAGCTCTTCCCCTCCGCGCTCCGTTCCTTTCTGCTGATGCCGGGTGGGACTGTTGAAGTGGGTTTAGATTTGAAGAACAGAACAGGCATACTAGTATGTATGACAAAGTATTGTTTTTAGGTGCGTCACAGTTGCCAAAGAGAAAGGGAGCTCTATTGTGCACAATACAGAGAGAACATCATGTGTTATGACAACTATGTCTTTTAGGAACATCTGTGTAAACCACTTGTTCTGGGAATAACCACCATTATTTTGCTGACCACAGGGTTGTAACTGCATGGTTGAGCTGAAATTCAGAGTGTGTTTCTCTCTGCCAAAGACACTGTTCTCTTGCTGGCATTTTGGAGTTGGATGCCCCTTCCAGAATTAGTCCTTTGAAGCTGGTGCACCTCAGTGAGGCATGCAGAAGTTCCTGTCGGCCTAGGCACTGCTTCACACTCCCTGGATTTAGCGAGCTAACTGCCTGCTGTGAAATCCAGCGGTAAAGGAGTTTTGCAGTCACGGCCATGCAGAACTCATGGAAGTTTAATTTTCCTTGCTGCAAGGTGTAGTGAATAACTCTTACTGATCTTCAGATGGTTACAGTGTGAAGGTCCTTGCTGGCCTTTTAAGCCTTTTGTACAAACTGGATGGCTAGCAAGTCACTTCTTTAGAAATAGAAGCCAGAAATGTGTTCTACATGAAAAAAGATGAGGGGGATGTGAAGCTTATGTATTGCTTGCAACCAATTTAGTGCCTGAACAGTTATGACTTCTGAACCCATCTTTTTTGCCCCCCTTCCTTTGTCATTCATGTTTATAGTAACCAGGCCCATTAACCTATTTTTTCTATGAAACTTCCTGCTGCTTTATGAGGTCCAGTTTTTATTTCCCTTTGTAACCTTTATTTTGACAGCTAAAGGTGTCTTTAGTTATGCTCTTGCGTATTATTTCCCTGGCTTGTTGACTCATTCACTACAGAGGATTAAACATTCAGTTAATAAACATCTAGGCGTTTTACTTCATCTCCTGTCATGTGTTCTTGTTCCTTACATAGTGCACACTACTGAACTTGTTCTGAAGGTGCAAATACTGTCTTCTCCTTGGAGTTTTGGTGGTGCCCTTTGGCAAGCTGTGCCAGGTCTGTGGATAGCCTTGTAAACTTTCCTCATCTGGTCAGTCCTTTTTCTAGTTAGGAGAGAGTGCCCGTGAAACACCGATTGGATCTGTAGTGGAACCTCCAGTTTTGAGGTTCCAGATTTGTCTCTAGTAAAATAAAAAAGGAATTCATAATCTGGCTGTCTGATTTGTGGGCACAATCAGGCAAATGTAAACTTAAAGATTCCTAATTTAAGGTAATATTTAATTGTGGGTGACAAAACTGTCATGTAAATTACAGGCACAAAATAGTGTTTTATTTTTTAGCTAAGTCTTTCAAAGCCAAGCTCTGTAACTGGGTGAGCTGCAGAACGTTTATTAAGTCTAGAGGTTCCCAGCAGAAGCTGTTACATGTAATGTTCTTTTCACATTGAAGGAGGAGGAAAGTCTGGTTTGTTTTTTTTCTCTGTATGTTCAGCTTTGGGAGAAAAACATGCACTTGTCTGTTTTCCAAGAAGATGTCTGAAGACCTGACTTGGAGTGTAATATTGTGGAGTTTTGTCTGTTTGTGTCTAGTATGGTCATACTTCTAGTATTGTTTTAGCATTTCCAGAGAGCATACAGAAAAGCTTGGGGGGAACCATAATCACATGGAAATATTAAGTTGTTATTTGTCTCAGGTCACTTATTGGCCTTCACGTCTCAGAGTCTGGAAGGTCCAGAGAAGATCGATGGCTTCACACTTGCCCTGGATCAGGAGTTTGTGGCAGCAAAAAGCAGTTAGTTGCCATGAGAAAAAAAACCCCACGCAATTCTGGTTTCTTTCCTGTGCTTGTCTGGTTTTATTTATATGCTTTATGTCAACAAATCAGTACATAAGATTGTCTTGTATGATGCAGTCTGTCTAACGGGAATTAGCATAAGTACCGACACTGACTGCAATGGAAATAACAGCGCAATAATATCCTTGGTAATGGAAGATACTGTGACATTGGGAAGTAAAAAATAAAGCATGTACAGTTGGATGAACCCAGTAGATGAGTGAGACGAGAGCAGATTTTCAAAGGGAAGGGTAGAAAATAATTTTCCCCTCATTTTTGGTTGTTCAGTTGGCAGTGGCCTATGGGCTGCCCCTCAAGTTACTTATGTTTTGCCTCTTGTTCAGCTGTTCCTTCGCTGCCTCCCTGGCAGGAGTGGAGAGCTGCTCTTCTGTGCGGTCTTCGTCCCAGCTGCAGGTTGTACTAACGCTGATAAGGGGCTGACAAGCGGCCAGAAGTGGAAGTGTCCTCCCACCCCTCTTGGTCTGGTATGACCCCTGGTACAGAGGCTGGTTGATGAGACAAGGTAACGGTTCCATTTCATTCCCTGCCCTGGCTTCGTTGTATGCAGGAACAGACGACTGCACGAAGCTGCCTGTGTCAAGGACAGTAATGTCAGTGTCCCCTGACTTCATCACTGTTGCAGTTGTGGCTTTGGGGGCACGTATCTGATGTGTATCTCGGGTCACAATTCAGTTGTACCCAAAGAAAAAAGTGATTCTGTTTTGGCTGACAGAAGCTGAACTGAAAACGAAAATACAGAATGATCGCTCTTACCTCTCAGCCAGGTAATAATCTGATTACTTTCATTATTGTAAATTATGAAAGTGCCAACATATGGTTAAATCTTACCAGATAACTTTTTAAAGAGAACTGCTGTATTGCTCTCCTCTGAACTCAGTATGCCAATAAAACATCACAAATCTTCATTAAGATGGCAGAGCTGCTTGCAAGTCATATCTTAATTTGCATTCTCACAAAGTTTCTTTTGCCTTAGTAGTTTGTGTTTGGTCAAGGATTCATTTGAAAAGCTTTACCATTTCATTGAATTTGGATAATGTAAATTCGTTGTCTTTTTTTTTTTTTTAAAGACCATAAAGGATTTTAAGGCTTTGAATTCAATAAAATACCATCTATCAAAAATATTTACGATGTGAAATTGTAAAGGAAGGCAACAAAGGTGGTGGAAGGAGCAGAGGACAGCCCAGGTAGTAGGTTTGTGGAGCAGGGAGGAGAGGAGTCTGAGGGCTGTCCTCATTGCTGCCCGCAGCTCCCTCCTGGGGGAGCAGAGAGGAGGGTGCTGAGCTCTTCTCCCCACTCCCTGCTGGTAGGACACAAGGTGGTGGAGTAAAGCCATGTCTGGGGAGGTTCACATTGGACGTTAGGAGAAAGGCCTTTACTGAGAAGGTGGTCACATGCTGGAAGGAGCTCCCCAGGGAAGGGGTCATGGCCCCAGGCCCCTTGTGTCTGGATGGCTCTCAGGTAATCTGGTTTAACTTTTAGGTTGCCCTGTGTGGAGTCAGGAGTTGGGCTTGGTGATCCTCATGGGTCCCTTCCAACTCAGGATATTCTGTGTTTCTATGAAATAATTCCGTGTTTATTAATAAGAAGTCCAACTGAAATAGAGGGAAAATGTTTTCCAGGCAAGAAGCTGGTCTAAAATACTTCATTTCTAGTAGATTTTAAAGATCAGATTTTAGATACCAGATTTTAAATGGTTTATTGGGAAACTTTACAGCATTCTGTGACACTGCCTTTTTAATGTTTTTCAGTCAATGTCAACATTTTTCGTAGCTATGGTACAGCATTCTAACATTTAAAAAATAGTCACACCTCTTCTGAGGATAGCAAGCCTCTTTCTCTTCCCCTCGCCCCGAAATTAGTTAGCCAGATTTAATGCGTAGGCTAAACATTACCTGATCAGTCACTTTCCTTTGCATTACTAAATAAATAGGCTTAGGGCTTGCGTCTAAACTACTAATAGTGTAGTTGATATGCGCTGTGTCAATATCACAGCATTACTGCTTTTAAATACAGCACAGAATATTCCTTTGAACTGTACACAACTTCTCATACTCATACCCATAATCCTCAAAAATGTGTGCACTTGTGAGGTGCACCAACATCATTAAGTGTCTGATATTTTTATACATTATTCTCAGCTTAAGGGAAGTCTTGATTGTCCACATTTGTACTTAAATTTTAAAAAGACAGATTTCCTTTCAAATAGGCTATGTTTGATCAGAATATTACTATTATGTGAGAATTGACAGCAATTCCTTATGTTCAGCTAAGTCTTATTTGAAATTCTGGACTCATTTTAAAATTCTCAAGTTACGTACAGAGAGGACCAATGCAGAACTGTCACCCTTCCTCAGCTGAGGTCAACTGTCAGCTACCAGACATTGTTTCTTTATTTTGGAAAGGTTTTGTTTGGGCAAAGACTCAGTCTTTTAACCAGATCCTGCTTTTCATCTGTTTTTCATGGCAAATGATCACATTTCCCAACCATTTGCAAACAGTGACTGTCTGGCAGGATTTCCTGGATACACAGTAGCTTGAGATTGTCAAAGGCCAACTTTCTGAACTCAAGCGATTAGTATGGTTATTTGCACTGCCTTTTCTTCCATGGGAACTAAGCAGCTCATCATATGGAAGGTACAAATAAGGTCCAGGAAAAGTTCATCTGCTAGCTAATCACCTCCACCATGAATCTTAAAGAAAAAAATAATAATTGAAATAGGACACCTCCTGATATTTGTGGACTAAAACTTTCTGAAAAGCTGGCTCCAATGCTCCAATATTTTGGGAGTGAGAGCTCTGTAAGGAACTCCTGAAAAAGTGATTTATAAGCTGATCCCATTTTTGTCTGGTTGAGTGAGGTACTGAGGACCTCTCAGCACATAACCCATTAGTTAAAGCTGTGTGAGCAGAAGGCAGGGGGTAAGCAGTGCTGACTGTGGAAAGAACCATTTCTTTATTAAACTCTTTTTTTTATATTCTAAGCTGACCTTCAAAATGAAAAGCAAGAGGGTAATAAAAACACGTAAACCCAGAGACGCTATGAGACCAATTTTAACTTGTTTCCTGTGATTCAATTCACTGGAGGAGGTGGTGGGGGTTTTCTCATGTCCACACGCCATATAACAGATTGAACCCTTTGAAATTTTCCCATGTTCTGAGGGAACCCCCTAAATGGGTAATATGGAATAGTAGGGAAGATGCTGATACTGATGAGAGACAGGTTTTTGTCATTATTTTCGTAGAATCCATCAGACGTTTTTCAGGTCCTGGGTGTTTTTTAAATATCAGGAGTCCTAATAGATTTCTTCTTAATCTTACAGAGAAGAGGAAAGAGCTATGCTCCATTTTCCTTAGCATACATCAGTTGATTTTTGTTGATTGCTTTCCTTTTCCTCACCTTATGAGAACTTATGGAGAGCAACATTCTGTTCTATCTTCTGTCTGTTACAAGTTATGTTTATCCTGAATTGTCTTTTGTTCTTACTACTGAGGTAGTGACAAAAATGGTCCAAACAGAGGAAGCAAGATGAAGTCCTGATCCGTTCAAGTTCATGGGCATCTCAGTATTCGTTTATGTGTATCAGATTTTCTCCCATTTAATTTATTTTACAGAGGAAATATCAAAGGTATCCCAATACCCTCTTTCTCTGCCCATATTGTCTAGAGTCTAACTTTCTTCCACTGTATGAATGAGATCTAAAAGTTTGGGTTTGTAAGGCTGGGCTTGGGGCAAGCTGGTTAGTTGGTTGTTTTTTAAATATGTGTGGATCCCCCACCCCTCTGGGTATGACTGTCTGCAAGATGCCATCTGCGTGGCTAGCTCTGCCTACAGGCTAGTGAGCACAGACCCTGCTGCGGGAGGGACGGCTTCTCAAACCTTGCGAAAACGCTTGGGCAGCACAACTCTCAAATAACCACACATCCACGTCCTTATATACATATTACACATTATAAAACAAATTCAGAAGTGTTTGTTTAACTTCAGACACCTAAGTTTGAAAGAATGCTTCTTATTCTACACCAGGTAACACGAAAAGGAGAGCGTGGACCGAAGCCTGGGGTTTGGTGGTCAGATAAGCAGCATGAAGCACAGATTCTTTCTTACCCCTCTAAGCGATTCCATACCCCTTGTACAAGCATCACTGCCAGTGAAATCAATAGAAGATTTGCTTCCACAAGCAGCAGGCAACCTTGTAACGCAGCTGTGAGCTGCCCTGTTTTTCAGTGTCTGCTTCTTTCATTAAATAAATCTCCAAAATAAGCGTGCAATGCATTGCATCACTGGCAGGTTGATAAAACTTCAGTACTTACAGTTAACAATCACAAAGTTGTTCCTGACAATTTTTCAATAACAAAAAAAATGTTTTCAAAAATACTGGGATATTTGAGGGCCTTGAAATTTAAAATAATTCAAGCTACCTTGTGGCCACTATTGTGGTAGATATGGGGTAGATATGTGGCAGGGGGGTCCCTGCTGTGGCAGGGGGGTTGGACTTAGATGATCTCCAGAGGTCCCTTCCAACCCTGATGATACTGTGATACTGTGATACTGTGATAAATATACATCCAAAGTAATTTCATTCACCTGAATAGTTATATCTGTGATATAATGAATGAAGCTTCTTGCCTAAACATTATTTTTAATTTCTTATCTTGCAGTTCAGTCATAGGAGAAAATGCTTTTGCCAAAGGAATTTTAGCAAACTAGTTAAAGTCTGATTGGCAAGATGTAAATTTTGGTCTGAAGAATTAGAGTTTTAGGGCTTTGAGGAAAAGCAAAAAATGTATTTTAGGATCTAGTTTGGCTCTGCATGTCTGTTGTGCTGTAGCCGTTGGCATTCCTGTTAAAATATAAAGATTGTTGCCTGTGAAGTTCTAACAACAGAAGCTATTTTGACTTTTTTGGAGCTTAATAAGTGTACTGACCTGAAAGCTGAGGTTGTGAGAATGATCTCTGAGGGAGAGTTGCAGTACCAGGAACTGCTTTGCACAAATGTGTGTATTTTGAGCCAGAGTGCTCAGTTTCCAGTGAGGGAGAATCATCTGTTTGGGAAATATATTCCTCAAGCCAATTCATGTTATCGTTTGGAAACTCTGACCAAGCAGAACTGGAAAAAGAGAGCTTGCTGTAGGAAAAAGTTAGAACAACTGCTGTGCATTTGTGGAAAGAAATTCTAGAGGCTGTGGTAATACCGTTTTGTTGTCTTTTTAAGAAATACTGGTTGCTGTATGATTTCAAAACCAACAGGTAGAAAGGATTGCAGATGTGCCTACTTTTAGAACAGAAAATAGTTTATTTCTGCAACAAAAACCTTTTACAAAGGTGTGCTTGATTATATTGCAAATATCGGAAGCTCTTGACAGTTATTCCTCAAATTACAAACATAAACCGGAACATGATGGTTAGTTAAATAGCACAAATAGCAGGTTTTTACTGTCATTATGATGAGTTCAACCCTATTAGTTCTCTGATCAAAAGGACACTGGTATTAGAAAAAAAATCCCACTTTATTTCTGCACATGCAAAATGTACAATGCTCTGGAAACATTAATGGTGATTTTCTGACAGACTCAGAAAGCAAAACATGAAATAAAAATCTAAACTGCAGAGGAGAATTCTGGGATCAAATTCTGCAGTGTCATACGTTTCTCTGCCTCCAGCCAATGCAGTGGGATACAACTTTAAAAGAGAATTTTTCTATAACTTCGTAGGGATTTTCTGTCCTGTTTTGTTCTGGGTTGTTTGTCTGTCCTACGATCTCTTCTTGCCTGGGGAAGATTTTGATTATTTCCCTGTAAGGGGATTCTGCATAGTTGAAGCAGGGTTTCTTGCTTGTTTATTTATTTATTTTCACTGGAATGCAGAATATGTTGAAATAATAACAGCTTGTCTAGAAATGCCAGCTTGGTAGTAAAAGAATATGTATTAGATTGGGCTGCTTTCTTGTTACAAGACAGCACCATTTTATATTTTGTGTATGTAAACCTTGAATGTGCATAAATATGGTCGCTTTTGACATGGCTGTTAGATTGGTAAATAGAGGTATTCACAACAAAACCTGATTATAGCCCTCTAGCTCAAGTGGAGGGCAGTTAATTATTTTTCATTCTGTTGCCTATTTAACAATTTCTGTAACTTCATGAATCTGAAAATGTCATGTATCTCTCACAAAGGAATATTTTGCCTTCAGATTATTATCTTTTTCCCCAAAATAAAATAAACATGATTTTAATATTATCATTAATATAGCTCTGTAAATATGAGTGCTGCCGCACTCATCAAGTAAATAAATGCATTAATGCCATTATATATTGTATACATTAAAAAATCCCATAAGAATGTTCTGTATAATAGTTTCATGTAGTACCTTTTCTTCTTTCTCTCAAGAATTGGGATTTCATCCAAGTTCTAAAGGTTAAGTTGTCAATAGAACTCAAAGAGTGTTTTGTTTCCATTTGTATAACTAGTTTAATGTTTTTTAAGTCCTCGGCGTATACCAACAATGGAATCAGTCAGACAGGGAAGCTTAGCAGGACATTCTTAAAGTTCCCTTCACAGCAGCAAATAATGCTGAAACTAATTCAGGAAAAGAGCAACTCTCTGCACTGAAGGAGTTATTTTAATTAGTACTAAGCATAGGATAATAAATATTCAAATACCTATGTAGTGTTCCAGCTTCAAGATTAGAAATTACGATGAACGTGCAGTAGGAGAACAAAGTCCATGGTTCAATCAGTTTAATAATTACATTCTGTCTCCTTGTTAAAGCGTCATGAAACTTTCATGAAACATTATCAGTGTCTGAAAAAGCAAGTGCCATGAATTTTATTAGCTGAACCCGCAGGTTGAAATACTGTAGACTGACACTTGAACCAACTACGGTAATGAATAGTTGAACTATTGACTGTTAGTTATTAATTTCTGCACTTTCAAAGGAGAAGTGATTGAGAGATACTGGGGTTTTTATGTGTTTGTGTGCTTTTAGTAATATAATGAAAGATAAAATCTTACTCTTTCCAACTGTTGAACAGTGTAAATGAAATCAATAGCTTGCAGCTTTAAGCTCTTCTGCCTAATGGGTGTTTTCTCTTCATATGTATATACTCTGTGCGTGATCATTTGCAAAATGTTATTAACATTTTGGCTTTGAATAAGGCAAACTTTTTTGCTTTCCCGATTAACAGTGAATAATGTCCGCAGATAATTAAAACGCTGAAGCTTGAAAGTAATACTTCCCAGCTGTGGTGGCTTCTCAGTACTGTTGTGCCAAGGGTATGGTGGGGGCCCCCGGGAGCTTTTGGGCAGCTGTAGCCGTGGGCTAGCTATGCTAGCCGACTCCGGAGTGCCCGCGAGGGCTGCGAGTGTGCCCGAGAATGGGCTAATCTCTTCCCTTTAAGAGAGGGAAGTTCTTGGAGTTGTTCATACTAAAAACCTAGTAAAGCATATGTTCATTGATGTCTATTTCTGGTATAAAATGAAAATATTGCTGTAGATTTCCATTAATCTTTCCCGTTCTTCCCTCCTCTGTCAGAAACCACTAGACCACGACTGAGCATGAAGCAGACCGACACTAACCCAGCCGTCTCGCGGTTCAGGCATCCTGGCTCTGCCCTCCTGTTTCCAAACCTTCTCCTCCGTTTGGTTTGGACCAGCAGCCATGGGGCGGCAGGTGCAGTCAGATCAATCTGTTAATCTATCTGAAATAGTCAGCAAGGTTTGTTTCCATAGGTTCAGTGAGTCGGCCAGGGTGTTCATGCATTTAGCCTTGCCGCTGCATGGTTGTAGGGGGTGACGCAGAGGGGATGGTGAGAGCGTGCAATGCTGGGTGGGCCACCGCTGTTGGCAGCGTGGTGGCCATGAAACCACAGGGAGGTTCTGTTAGTCAGGTACCTGCTTGTGGTGGTTTAGTGCAATCTACAGGGATTGAATTGTGACCTTTAACTGCTTCGTGTATTGTTTGTGATTTAGAGCCACAGAAAAAATAGAACAGACTTTAAATTGGTTTTTGTTTTATTTGTGACAGCCCAAGTGTCCCATGGTGTGCCCCAGAGGCTTGGAAACACAGGAAGCATCAATATGTTAGCCAAGTCACGTGTGCTAAACAGCAGGGAACACACTGCAACTGTCTGATTTTCCTGCCTCAAAGTATTGTCCCATGAAAGGAGAATTTTCACCATTTGTCAGGTTTCCCGGCACTCTGTACCATCTGCCTGCAGCGGGGCCCTGGACATGGGCCAGTGCCAGAGAAACACTCTGTGTCTGTCCTTAGCCAGCCGTGCGTGCGCCAATAGTCTAACTCACCCTGTCTAGGTTCTTGTGGAGTACCATCTCTATGGTGTTTTACAAGAACTCATTACTTATCACTTATCTTCTTAGAGGGGATGGGACCCATCTAAAAATAAATGTACATTCCACTTGTGTGTCTGAGAAAGAAGGTAATAGCATTCTTTGAGTACCCAGAAGAGAACCAGACCTATCAACTTTTCTTTGTATGATGTTGGAAAACGTCAGGCTAATGGAGAAATACTTGTTCTGCAGGTAGTATTCATTTTCAATGTGGTTGTTACAGGTGATAAAGCCACAGAAGAAGGATGTGATAAATGTTGTCTGCGGGGAATGCCATTTTTACCCATTATTTCCTAAAAATATTTTTGTGAATTTTTGTGTCTTCACAAGATAGCCTAAAGAGAGGCTCTACTCCTTCAACTTCTGTTCATCTGTTATACTGCTCGCTGTGTGAAAATGATTTTTTTATGTCCATTTAACTGCATGAAAGGGTGTATGTGCTTGGGAGAAAGAACTCCCCGACCTATACTAATTTCTAAATTAGTGATGATGGGATTTCTAAGTATGCCAGGCACTCACGGTGATAGCTGAAGTCACTAGACACTGTTTTGAACACAAAAGCGATACCTATTTTGTAAGGGCAGGGCCTAGATGTTTCAAAGTGCTCCCTGAAATGACTGGATACTTCTAAATATGTTGTACCCCTGATCTGTAAAATAGGGACGGCCTTGTAAAACTGAATGGATATCTCTGAAGTTGCAGTGTGAGGATTTACTCATTATCTTTTAAAGACAGGTTATTCTATCTGTCACTAGAATGGAGTTTGAGAATTTTGCAGTAAATACGGGGTGAAGCTGCATGCTAGATAAAGAAAATACTTAATAGCATGTCAGTAACTGAGCCTTCGAAGAGTTGAACACACTTGGTAAGTAAAACAGGCACTCTCTGGGAAAAATAGTGTGCAATTAGGTAATTAACAACAGTATCACAATGCATGACCATGAGAGGACCAAAAGAAGCTAATATTGAGTATGTTATTTTGGTTCATTGTGTTAAACTTTCCACATTCCTTTTTGTATGTGTGTAATGTAAACATAAGCTTAAAGAAAAGACTAAGGCAACTGCAAACCTAATGAAATTGCTGCTTTGTCTGCACAGTCTGGCATGTAAACTGTCTCTGTTGATAAAGATTTCTCTCCAAACGTGTTCTGTATGGGCTTATGCCAGATTGAAGCTCATTGTCTTTAACAAGATGTGATTCAGATCATAATTTAACTCAGTCCCGTTTCCGCTTAAGTTTGCATTTAACAGAGCTATGAACAAGTGACAAGCCATAAAAGTTGGGCTATCCTACTGAAATTATTGCATGATCTTCAAGCTTTAAATTTTTAAGAGAAGTGACCATCCATGTTTGGAAGGTAGTTCCCACACTGTGGGGACTGTTGCAGCCTACTTAATGAGTTATAGTTCTTAAATGCACAGGCGGGTGCGTGATGTTAGGACATGGTGCTGTAGTTTTTGTAAAACCTTTTCATGTTGGGATGAGAGGCAGAACTTGGTTCTCGAAATTTTCCAGTCTGTGGTGAGAGAAGGGGGAGAGAAGTGCGGCAAAGGAAGAGGAATCTGACTGCATGCTACAGGCAGAACAGTATGTTCTCATACAGTTATTGAACCACATCCTGCCTTTCTTTTGTGCATATAATGGCCATGGAGAAGACAGAATATCTGCAAAGAAGTATAAAATATTTGCAGATACACCTTTTGAAGCTAAAGCTACTTGAAGTTGAGAATTAACTAATCCATTAGTATTTTGTTAATAATTGAGAAGAGTGCTTAATGGAGGATTCTGACCCCATCTCTACAAAACCGGGCAGTGTTCCTATACTCTTCCCAGGATACCTGTCCTTGCGTCCACTGCCTGTGCGTTTCCTTCTTGCCCTTCAGTTTCACCAGCAGGTCTCAACTCAGCCGTGCTGGTCCCTTGCCTCCCTTTCCTGATTTCTTACACCTGGGGATCGAGAGCTCTCGTGCTCTGTGGAAGGTGTCCTTAAGGATGTGCCAGCTCTGTTCTGCTCCCTTGTCCCTGAGGGTGGTTTCCCAGGGGGGCCTATTGACTGACTCCTGGAAGAGCTGGAAGTTTGCTTTCCTAACATTCAGGGTCCTGACTTTACTGTTCCCCTGACCCGTATCCCTCAGGACTGTGAACTCCACCAGCGTGTGATCCCTGCAGCCCAGGCTGCCTCCAGTCTTGACGTCACTGATTAGCTCGCATTGGTGACCATCATGTCCAGTATCGCATCCCCTCTGGTAAGGCTGTCTGTTACCTGGTTTGAGAAGTTATCCTCAATGCACTCCAGGAGTCTCCTGGGTTGCCTACAGCTTGCCGTGCTACGTTCCCTGCAGACGTTGGGGTGGTTGAAGTCCCCCAGCAGAACGAGAGCCTGCGAGCGCGATGCCTCCTGGAGCTGGAGAAGAAGGCTTCGTCAATAGGCTCCCCTCAATCGGGTGGCCTGTAGTAGACACCAACCACAAGGTTCCCTTTGTTGCCTCGATCTCTAATTCTTACCCGCAGGCTTTCACCCTGCTCGTGGCTATTCTTCAGAGACAGCTCTTCACACTCATCCATTTCTTGATGTAGAGGGCAGCGCCTCTGCCCCTCAATCCTCCTCTGTCCCTTCTGAAGAGCCTGTAGCCATTGATAGCTGCACTCTAGTCATGGGATTCATCCCACCAGGTTTCAGTAATGGCAACCAGGTTGTAGCTTTCTAGCAGTACAGTGGCTTCCAGCTCCTCCTGTTTGTTGCCCATGCTGCATGCATTGGTGTAGAGGCACTTCAGCTGGGCTGTTGGCCGTGTCACCTTCTTAGAGGAACATCTCTTAGTTCCTTTGAGGTATTTCACTGGCGTTTCCCTCTTGGCTTCTATGACCTCACGAGCCACTGGCTCATCTCTGTAAGATCTCAAGTGTACTGCAGTGTAGCCAGCATGTCCCAGAGCCACAGGCTGCAGGCCCTCACTAGCACCCCGTCCCTCTAACCTTGGTGTGTCATCCCGCAGCTTGGCACGGGCAAGCCTGATATTGCCCCCCTGGCCCCTCAAGCTCCATTTAAAGCTCTGTCGCTGAGCCCTGCTTGCTCCTGAGCAAAGACCCCCTTCCCCCTTTCAGAAAGGTGAATCCCGTCCGACGCCAGCAAACATGGCGCCGTGCAGGCCATCCCATTATCAAAAAACCAAAAACTGTGGGGGTGACACCAGCCACGGAGCCACGTATTAATAGTCTGTTTCTTCCAGTGTTGCTGCCCACAATTGGGAGGAGAGAGGAAAAAGTAACCTGTGCTCCACATTCCCGTACCAACTGTCCCAAGGCCCTCAAGTCTCTCTTGATTACCGCTTGATTACTTTTTTTCACAGAAGTGGGTTCATGTGCATTCAGGAGCACATGGAAACCCACTTCCATTTAGCAATTGCCCGTTGCGTTGTGAGGTTAGTCCTCTAGGCTCCTTCTGGGCAGGGAGCGAGTGCCGGAGGATCCGTGGGGCACAGTGTCCTGAACCAGCCCCGGCTTGTCTTGTGAAGGAGATGACACCAGTGATGGTAATAGCGCTGGTTCCCTTCACCTCTGCCCTACGGCACCTTACTAGCTGATAAAAGACAGCTGCTGGAAAATAGGTGAGAGGTCTTTGCGTGTTTAAAGGTAAGGAAATGCAACTGCTTGAGCCTACAGTTACCCGCTTATTCCGGGCTCTTTTTAACCCACTTAATTGCGTGAGTCTGCATTGTAGTGCAGCCCCACAAAATGGCAGCACAGCTGGAGGAGGGAGGCAGCGGGTAGTGTCCGGGGACGGCGCGCGCTGGTGCCGGAGCAGCTCCGGGGGCAGCCACGGGCAGGTCTCTGCTGAAGGCCCCAGCTCCGGCAGGCGTGACAACATGACAGTCCATGAGGACATGTGTGAGGAGTTCCTGCCTTGGCCAACCACTCCAGCTTTTGTACCAGCCCTTAAGTTGTGCTAAATTGATCCAGCATATTAATAATTATTTTGATCAGGTGTATGTTTAGTCTGGACTGCTGTGCTGGTTTGAATTGCTGTCCGCAGCCTACACCAGTTGCACCAGCTGAGCTGAGGAGGGGGCAGAAGACATGAACGAGCAAGGTGCAGAACTGACCGTGGTGTGTTTGGCCTCACAAAGTGTACTGCAGAACAGGTGATGTCTTTAAACTCCCCTGAATCTTTATGGTTTGAAAGGCTGAATGCTTAGCACCCTTGTGAGTTAGGTTCCTACACAGATGAAAGCGTTAACGAAAACGAACATGAATTTTTCTTTGTTATTTCCACAAGTTGTCTTCAGGCTGTGCTGAAGCTGCGCCAAACCTGTGGCGGCAGTGAAGGCAGTGGGCTGCTCGTGTGGGTCGTGGTGGGTCATGGGCTCTCAAGAACCCTGTGCCAGCTGACTTGTGATCGGTTTGGTCAGGGTCAGAGAGGGCCAAAATTACCAGCTCCTGCTCGGGGGAGAAACCCGCCCTGCCACGAGAGGGAGACCCACTGGGGACTGTGGCCGGGGCCGCTGGCAGGGCCAGTGGGGAGAGGCTGCTCCTGTGGCTGCTGGGAGCATCTCTGCTTTGTGTCAATAGATTGTTTTATACCAGCGTGTTTTACAGCAAGTTTCTAAGGCACTGAAGGCTGATGCAGGATTCCTCTTTTGCTGCTAGACCTTCCATGGTAATGGTAACCGGAATATTGCGTGGCTTGGCTCTGGCTGTGATTTTACCAGAAATGGCACTGCAGTACTGTGAGCAAGCTCACGCAATACACTGGGAAGTTGTGGCCCCGAGGTAATCTTCTTAGAGTTGAAAAACTTTCCATCTATATAGAAGTGTATCTGCCACATTATGCAGCCTCAAAGCGCTGCCAGTGGACTCTTACTTGAGACAAGATTGCTTTTTGTCCCTGTCTTGTTTACAAGGAACGGAGGGACAGAGCGAAGAAGTTGGGCAATGGTTTGGCTCTGCTTGGGGAGATGCGAGCAGATTTCCCAATGTTTAGTGATGGCGGTGTAGCGGAAGTGGGTGGCTGGACGTGCTCCAGCCCGGTGGGAGCCACGGCCCTGTTGGAGCAGTTAATGAGTCAGAACATGAGGGCTGTCGGTGCTGATGAGTCATCAGCACCCTGCTTGCCCTGGAGCAGCTTTGCTTTGATGTGGCTCAGTCCAAAATCCACCCTCTGGGGCTGTGTGACAAAGTCCTGACAGAGGACCCCCCTGACAGAGGACCCCGTACAAGTACAACAGCATGAGCCAAACTCTAAGTTTGTGTTACTTTAGATGAGAGCGCGCTCATGGAGTAATGTATTTCAGTTCGGTTCTTTCTCCTCAATTCCTCTTAAACTTTTTTAGATTGGTAGATCTGAATTTCCTAATACTAGAAAAAAATACAGTCTGAAAATAGAACCCACTGACATACATTTGTTGTTGGAGTTAGTACAAGCTGAAAGAGAATGAGTATACTTCATGCTGCTCCTTGCTAATTTAAACGAGCTGAGCTGTCTTGGCAAGGCTGCAGTGGAAGTCGGGGATTAGAGCCTAGCAGTTAAAAAATGCAGTGTCAGCAGTAGCTCAAGTTGTGAAGAACACTGACATCTCAAAGTGGGAAGCAGACACCTGAACAGGGAGTGTTTAACAAAAGCCTAAGGTACAACAGGTGGAAGAGAATCAAAAAGTCCTAGTAAAATACTTGTTCAGATCCAAACTTTGCTTTAACTTTTCTCGGATGCGAGGCCACCGTTGGGATACAATTTACCGCTTCCTGAGCTTGTGCGTGGTAGGGCTTTATGGGTGTGATCCTGTGATCGGGTCAACTCGGGGCCAGTAGCATGTTCTGTGTCATATGTGACAGCTACTCCATGTGTCTCATTTGAGTTGTAAATATTTAACTTTGCTTGATTTCAGTAGGAACAGTATTAGCCACCAGCTAAGTATTCTTGAAAATCTTATTTTCACCTGAAAAACTTGAAAGTGAAAATTTGAGTATGTATTTTGGGACTACTTTGTCATATGCTTGACTATAAGAATCTTATGAAAACAAGTCTTAAAAGTTCATTACATTTCTACATGGCAGTTGTCTCTACTTCACAGTGAAGCGTCAATGTTCTAGATTAGGCAAGATATCTTTAAAGTTTGGGTCTCCTCCTCTTTGGGTTCAGACACACGTAATGGAGACACATCTTCAAAATTTATAGCAAGGAACTGTTGCACTAATTCTCTCCCAAGCTCTTACGATGTCTCTTTGGATAATGTGTGCAGATGATGAACAGAAAACGGCATGCAATGAAAGAGGTAATAATAGATATATAATAATAGTAGAATATAATAATAATAAAAGAGCAAATAATTAGAGATTTAGAGCACTCATAAAATTAGTCTTTTTCAGAATTGTTCTGACATTGAGTTTCAGCTTCATCTTTGGTTGAGCAACCAGTATAGTAATACTTGTTACAGAAAGTGTATTTACATGTGATTAGCACTTTTTATTCAAACACATTTTTAAACAAAAATCGTCTTATTGTTCCATCTCCTATTTTCCTCTCCCCCTGCCTTTTAGGGGAAAAAGGAAAGTAAAAATGACAAGGGAAATTGAAAAATATGTGAATAACTTTGGAGCTATTTTATGAAAAACTTTTGAAAGTGTTATTACCATTTACAGGAAATCATGCAAAAATTAAAAGCATAAACTAGCAATTACAGAAAAATACTTTTTTCTTGAGGAAGGTGGAAACTTCTTACAACTTACAGAAACAGAATATAGCTCTTGGGACTGAATGAAAGGAAGATGATTTTGTGGTATTTATTTGGTGTAACAGGTTATCTTTCTGTATAGATGCTGCTACACCAGAATTAAATGTGTGAAGTGATTTGTAACAACATAATCCCATTGATAAAGCGGGTAAAACTAGCATAAACGTCAGTGACTTAGGGGACACTTAGACTAGGGGTCCCACTCAGTGATACCTAATCATCTGAGCGATCCTGAAAGTTAAATGCTTAATCTTTGTCCAGAACCAGCGTAAAGCTCAGGTGCCGGGAGGACTCTGCCAGGCGGGTCACCCGCGTAGCACAGTTCAGCGATGGAGGCACAATTTCTAGCCTGTGTTATTTGCTGTCGTCTGAAGCTTTGTTTTCCGTCTCATTGTTGTAGGCTATGTGATGTGTGCCAAGAAAAAAATCCTTCTGGGATTAGTAGTTCTGGAAATAATAAAGCAAGGAACAAATGGATTGTTACAATCCCAGATAAGGATATTTAGGGGTTTTCTCCATAGTGTTTTTCTTTCGTGTGTAAAGATACACATTTCAGAGCTGAATAAATGGTCGTTACAATGACATTTCACACCTGAGCGAAACAATTTTTTTCCAGAGTTGAAATAAACAGCGGTAAAAGGGTGTGGTTTCACGGTCAGAAGTGCTGCTCATCACCGCTAAGGCTCCGAATTGCCTCTCCCTTCCTCGTGCAACCGTACAGCTAGTTGGATGAGAGTCCAGCAAAAACAGAATCGGCAGAAGAGGAAAGAATAAGAGCTTGGCATTACCCACAAGGGTTTGCTTAGCCTGATCTGCCAGACTGCGCGGCTGCGGGGTCAGTGCTGTCGGCCCCAGAAGAGGGCTGAGAACACAGTGCTGGGAACGAGGGACCCCCCTGCCAGCCCAGCCTTCAGCCCGGAGCACGGGGCTGCTCCCGCATCCACCTGCGGTGATGGGATCTGCTGTGGCTGCTCCACGGCGTGCACGACCCAGCGCTTGTGACGGGGACGTGGGTAGGAGCCGCCTGTGGCGTAGGGACTGTGGAGTGCTGACTGCCTTTGAACCGAGTTTGGTAACGAACGTCCTGAATTTTAGGACAGCGTTCTGCATTTTAAGTGTTTGAAATCCACCTGTGATGTGTAATGTTTTACCCGTTGGCCTTTAAGGAAAAAGAGGCTGTTCTGAATTGAATTTTGTCAGTTCTGATACCCAGGAGGCTGTAAGAATCTAAACAAAGGCTTATTTCTGCCACTGCTACATTTTCTTTATTCTCCTGTATAAATAAAAAGATACTAGTCCAAAATTTGTTATCCCAGTATAAATCCAATACATTTCAGGTGGAATGAACTGGTACCTGTTTCTGCAAAGGTTTAACCTATCTCTTCCCGATACCTATGTCGAAGT
This sequence comes from Pluvialis apricaria, assembly GCA_017639485.1. Lineage (NCBI taxonomy): Eukaryota > Metazoa > Chordata > Aves > Charadriiformes > Charadriidae > Pluvialis > Pluvialis apricaria. Next base: position 6,928,376 of record CM030014.1, read on the forward strand.
GAAGGGTATTTAGATAAATAATGGAAGTCGGAGTTGGGGGGCTTCTTGGGCCTGAAACCAAGCCCTTTATTTTAGAATCTTAGTGCTGATTTCCGGGAGTTGTTGGGTTTTCATACTGCTATCTTAGTTGTTAAATAAGCATTGTCTAGTGTTTAACAGCCTTTTTTTTGGTAACTGGATAAAACCAGATTGGTTTAGTGGTCATACTAATAAATTCTAGTAACAACCATCCATCACTTGGTCTTGAATCCTAATATCAGTGCCATATTTGAGGGTTCTGTTTCAGACACTCTGTCTGCGTGTTTTTTAATGAAGAAGTTGTGTTTGTACACTGCCAGGGTGGCACCAAGAAGGGCAAGCAAGGCCACTTGTGGGTCCTGGCTGCGGCTGCTGAGAAGTCACCATGTTTACATACAAAATTCCTGTGGTTTGGTTTGTTTTAAATGCAGTTAGGTTCTTTAAGGTCTATGATCCTTATGGTTTTTGATCAATTTTTCAGTTCTTCTGTAAGTTAAGAAGCATTGCTAAATGGCTGTCATTGCACTGCTTCTCACATGTGTAATTGAAGTACAGATTGTTTTCTCTATAAAAAGGATAAAAGAAAATTTGACCAAAACCAGTATTAGTTTTCAGTTACAGTTTCATGACTGGTTGCTTTGCATAGTGATTTGCGGAACATTTTTATCTTTCCTCATGAGGGCTTTCATATGAGAAGGGGCTTTATGAATTTATTAAAACTTTATTCAGTATTTTTAGTTTGCAACTTTTATTTCCAATGAAAAAGGAGAAAATCTGCAAGGCAATAAAGATACGTCCTAGAAAGATATTTACTTAGAAAATACTTCCTTATTTATTGATTGCAGATTATGTATTTCTTCATGGCTTGTGCTGGCTTAATGCTGACTGCCTCACTGTGTCGGTAACTGAGAAAAGATACATACTTCAGGGAGAGCAAATGGCAGAGCTCTTCCTCGTAATCCTTTGTAGGCAGGACATTGTAAGTGGGTGTATTTTAAAAAAACAAGAAAGGGATGGAGTATTGTCTCAGGTACAACGTGGAAAAAAGCTCCTTTATAGAAAGAACTACAGCTCATTTAATTCTAAACTGATAATTGGAAACCAAGTGTTTCAGCAGTGAGTGTTATGCCAAATGCGTTTCTGAAAAAGAAACTACTGGTTGACTCTCCGGCTTTTAAAATGTATTGAGGATAATACTAACATGGTACTGTTCTTAAGTTTTTTTCAAAGTTATTATTTGTACAAGGTTTTGCTGAGCTGATGATAATGTTTACTGTCAACTGTATTGCTGAAGAATATTTTTAATTACTTCTGTTACCTAAATAAATATGATTTAAATTTTTTTAGAGTTTCAATAAAGTGAACCCAATGACCCTGTATTGAAAGTCCAAGACAAAAGAATTCATAGTTCCTGAAATAGACTGCCAACCGCCTCCCAGCCTCACGCCAAGGCTGTCCAACCCGTGTCTCCCCGACGAACAGAAGACACCAGTCCTGGCCCAACCAGTCACAACCCAGCTGCGTGTGGGCCACCGCTAGTGCTTTCCCTGCTGTGACCTGGAGGCTGGGGCTGGTGCCAGGAGCTCTTGCGTGGCCCTGGGCTGCCTGCGGAAAAGGGCGCGCGGCTGTGCCGTGGTTGTGGGGAGCGCCTGGCTCCCTGTCAGACCATAACGGGGAATGGGTTGGGGCTGTCTCACCCGTCCTGCAGCACACGGGCAGAACTCTGCCTGAGTGTTGGAGAAGGGAGAGGATGGGAATGTGCCATGCTCTGGTCACAGCCGTATCCCGGCCTCCGGATTTGCAGAGATGGGAGAAGCCACAGAGGAGGAGCAGCCACCCTCCACTGTCATGGGCAGCCCCTGCCCATCCCTCCCTGCCCTCCCCTCTCACATGTCGATTGTGACATAGCCATGACATCACCAGGGCTGGTTCTAGAAGCTGCTGGCTGTCAGTTGTGACATAGTCCTGACATCACAATGACTAGTTCTAGGAAATGGTGACTGTCTGTTGTGACATAGCTGTGACATCAGCAGGGCTGGTTCTAGCAGCCAGTGGCTGTCGGTTGTGACATAGCTGTGACATCACAATGGCTGTTCCTAGGAGCCAGTTGCTGTCAGTTGTGACATAGCTGTGACATCAGCAGGGCTGGTGCTAGGAGCTGGTGGCTGTCAGTTATAACATAGCTGTGACATCACAATGGCTGTTCCTAGGAGCCAGTTGCTGTCAGTTGTGACATAGCTGTGACATCACCAGGGCTGGTTCTAGAAGCTGGTGGCTGTCTGTTGTGACATAGCCGTGACATCACCAGGGGTGGTTCTGGGAGCTGTTAGGATTCAGTGTTGACATAGCTGTGACATCACAATGGCTGTTTCTAGGAGCCGGTTGCTGTCAGTTGTGACATAGCTGTGACATCACCAGGGCTGGTTTAGGAGATGGTTGTTGTCTGTTGTGACATAGCCGTGACATCACCAGGGCTGGTTTAGGAGATGGTTGTTGTCTGTTGTGACATAGCCGTGACATCACCAGGTCTGATTCTAGGAGCTGATGGCTGTCAGTTGTGACATAGCCGTGACGTCACCAGTGCTGATTCTAGGAGCTGGTGGCTGTCAGTTGTGTCATAGCCTTGACATCAGCAGGGCTGGTTCTAGGAGCTGGTGGCTGTTGGTTGTGACATAGCCGTGACATCACCAGGGGTGGTCCTGGGAGCTGTTAGGTTTCAGTGTTGACATAGCCGTGACATCACAAAGGCTGTTTCCACGAGCTGTTGGCTCTTGGTTGTGACATAGCCATGACATCACTGGGGCTGGTGCTAGGAGCTGGTGGCTGTCGGTTGTGACATAGCCATGACATCAGCAGGGGTGGTTCTAGGAGCTGGTGACTGTCAGTTGTGACATAGCCATGACATCACCAGGGGTGGTTCTGGGAGCTGTTAGGGTTCAGTGTTGACATAGCCATGACATCACAATGGCTAGTTCTAGGAGCCGGTTGCTGTCTGTTGTGAGATAGCCGTGACATCACAAAGGGTGTTTCCACGAGCTGTTGGCTCTCAATTGTGACATAGCCATGACATCACCAGGGGTGGTTCTAGGAGCTGGTGGCTGTCTGCTTTAACATCACCAGGGGTGGTTCTGGGAGCTGTTAGGATTCAGTGTTGACATAGCCGTGACATCACAATGGCTAGTTCTAGGTGCTGTTTGCTCTCGGTTCTGACATAGCTGTGATGTCACCAGGGCTGGTTCTAGGAGCTGGTGGCTGTCAGTTGTGACATAGCCGTGACATCACCAGGGCTGATTCTAGGTGCTAGTGACTGTCAGTTGTGACATAGCCATGACATCAGCAGGGGTGGTTCTAGGAGCTGGTGGCTGTCAGTTGTGACATAGCCGTGCCATCACCAGGGGTGGTTCTGGGAGCTGTTAGGATTCAGTGTTGACATAGCCATGACATCACAATGGTGAGTTCTAGGAGCTGGTGGCTGTCAGTTGTAACATAGCCGTGACGTCACCAGGGGTGGTTCTAGGAGCTGGTGGCTGTCAGTTGTGACATAGCCGTGACGTTACCATGGCTGATTCTAGGAGCTGATGGCTGTCAGTTGTGACATAGCCGTGACATCACCAGGGCTGGTTCCTGGCATTACTGCTGCATCACTGTGACATGGTTATAATCTTCCAGCATTCAGGCAAGAAGACACAACTAAATAATAAAAATGAAAATTAAAAAAAAGGATAAAATAATAGCTGGCCATACTGGGGTGGGGAATCAGGGTAGCTGAAGAACAATTTGAAGAGCAGGACATCAGTGAAGGTTAGAAAAGAAGTAAAACCAGCAAGTCCTACCCACTGCTCAATTTTAAATATGTGTGTGGTTCTCGCTGCTGAGATTTGTGGGTTTGAAGACAATTCTGGGAGAAAAATGCTTGTCCTCTTGACCAAAGGTGGTATTTCACGCCTTTAGAGTTGAAGCCCTGTCCCGCGCCCAACGCTGTGCCCTGCGTGGTGCAGCGTGAGCTGTGAGACTCGCGTCTGTCGGTCCCTGCCACAAACGTAAGGTTTTGCCAGGGACTGTCCTGTGCCACGTGCTGCAGTGGGGCTGGAGTGAGACGTCGGCATTCGCTTCCAGCTGCTGCCCCACCACCGCTGCATCGGGCAGGGCAGAGGCTGTGGGCACAGACCGAAACCCGGCGGTGCCCTCTGAACCTCAGAAAACACTGTTTTACTGCGAGGGTGAGCAAGCTCTGCACTGGGTAGACTTGTTCTCTTTTCCCAAATACTTAAAATGGAAGGATCCTCAAAATCTTAAGAGCAAACACACATAGACAACTCTGCACATGTTCGTAGCTCTCACCTGAATCAAAAAACCCGAATAATTAGATGTTGTTGTCTTTTAATGCCCATGAAATGTGAGAATGTTACCGCTGAGAGGAACTTTGATAACAAAGCAGAGTTTTGAAGTTGACCAGTTTGGTATTCCAGTGTGTCTTTCCGTTAAGAGTCGTTCCTGCTGTTGCTCGTTGTATGTCATTGGCAGTTCTAGTTAAAGGTTTCACATTTGTAGTTAGAGTGAGGAATATGTTCAAACAAGTTACAGACTGCTTAATACAACTGACTTTGTAAATACTTCAACTTGTGCTTCAAGTTTTCCTAACAGGAATTTGTGCTTTCAGTTTTTAGAGATGACCATTACAGGAAAAGAAGTCTGATTTAATTTTAACCTTTTTGCTTAAATTTTACAATGTTTATATGTAAAAAGCATTTTAAAGTGAGAAGTGTGTTTTGATATAAGCAGAAGATCAGAAGAAAAAATAAATGACAAGATGATGAATAATTTCAAGTCTGTTTGGGTGGGGTGAGAAGGGTAGAAACATGGGATAAGAAAAGCAAACAGGACTTCCATGACATTATGCCTAACCATGTATATAATATGCTCGGGTATTTTGTGTTAAACTTGTGTTTTATCTTTTCTTTCTCAGTCACATAGAAAAAATTACAACATGGCAAGATCCTCGAAAAACTATGAACCACCCGCTGAACCATGTGAGCCACCATCCTGCCGCTCCTTCCGCACCAGTACCACAGAGGTCCGTGGCGATGTCTCAGCCAAATCTCGGTGAGTACCAGGTCTCATCTCTGTGGTGAAAATGCAAAAGAGAGAGGAGAGCCACCTTTTACTAATTCGTTTGCCAAAGCGCTTTTTGCTTCAAGAAGGGTAGCTCTGATTCTGCTGTCAGCCCTAACAGATGTTCTCCGCTTCCTTTTCTTATTTTTCCCTCTGCAGAGTTGGCAGCAAGTGAATTCGTACTGTTTGAGGTGAAATTCTAACATCTCATGCCTTTTATTTTAGAGCCTCTGTGACACATTTTTCATGTAGTATTGAACACGGAAAAATAAGCTCTTCATGTGCTTTTTCATTTGGAGGTGCTTTAAAGCCTCTAGAAGCCCACCATGTAATTTTCAAAGCTCACTGTGCAAAGTGCTGTGAGGGAACCTGTCCCGTCGTTCCTGAGTTTCTCCAGGTCAGAGGCTGTAGCTCGTTTGCTTGTTCGTTTGTTTATAGTGGTGCGTTTTTTTTTGTGTAGTTAGGTTCTGCACTGGAATCATACAATCATAGAATGGTTTAGGTTGGAAGGGACCTTGAAGATCATCGAGTTCCAACCCCCCTGCCATAGGCAGGGACACCTCCCACTAGACCAGGTTGCCCAAGGCCGCGTCCAGCCTGGCCTTGAACACCTCCAGGGACGGAGCTTCAACAACCTCTCTGGGCAACCTGTTCCAGTGCCTTACTACCCTTAAAGTGAAAAACTTCTTCCTAATGTTTAATCTAAACCTGCCCTCTTCCAGCTTAAAGCCATGTCCCCTCGTCCTATCACTACATGCCCGTGTAAAAAGTCCTTCCCCAGCTCTCCTGTCGGCCCCCTTTAAGTACTGGAAGGCCGCAATAAGATCTCCCCGGAGCCTTCTCTTCTCCAGGCTGAACAGCCCCAACTCTCTCAGCCTCTCCTCATAGGAGAGGTGCTCCATCCCTCGGATCATCCTCGAGGCTCTCCTCTGGACACGCTCCAGCAGGTCCATGTCCTTCTTATGTTGGAGACTCCAGAGCTGGATGCAGTACTCCAGGTGGGGTCTCACGAGAGCGGAGTAGAGGGGCAGAATCACCTCCCTCGCCCTGCTGGCCACACTTCTTTTGATGCAGCCGAGGATACGCATGGCCTTCTGGGCTGCGATCGCACATTGCTTGCTCATGTCGAGTTTCTCGTCAGTCATCACCCCCAGGTCCTTCTCCACAGGGCTGCTCTCCAGCCATTCCCTGCCCAGACTGTATTTGTGCTTGGGATTGCCCCGACCCAGATGTAGGACCTTGCACTTGGCCTTGTTGAACTGCATGAGGTTGGCTTGGGCCCACCTCTCCAGCCTGTCCAGGTCCCTCTGGATTGCATCCCTCCCCTCCAGCGTGTCTGCCTCGCCAAACAGCTTGGTATCATCAGCAAACTTGCTGAGGGTGCACTCTACCCCACTGTCCATGTCGCTGACAAAGATGTTGAATAGTACAGGTCCCAGTACCGACCCCTGAGGAACACCACTCGTCACTGCTCTCCACATGGACACCGAGCTGTTGACCGCAACCCTTTGAGTGTGACCATCCATCCAGTTCTTTATCCACCGAGTGGTCCATTTATCGAATCCATGTCTCTTCAATTTAGAGACCAGGATATCGTGTGGGACAGTGTCAAACACTTTGCACAAGTCCAGGTAGATGACATCAGTAGATCTTCCCTTGTCCACTGCCGCTGTAAAGCTACATGCAAAATACTAAAGCTACATGCAAAATACTAAAAAGTCTGTTTTGCAGTATGAATTACCCAAAGACTTCCTATAAATGATGTGGTTTCAGTGCTGTTCCTGTTCAGCACTTCAAGCTTAAATTTAAGCATCAACTTAATGTTCCTGTGATTTTGCCAGATACGAGCCTTAGTGAAAATAAAGCCATGAAAACTCTGAACAAGGTAAATAAAAGATGTAAATGGAAGAAAACATATTCATGTGTAATTGAGAACTACAAATAATCCCTAATATTTCATTTCCGCAGCTTTAACTTTTCTACCACTCAAGAAAATGGGGAACAGATAGGTCAGCTTACAGGCTCAAGATCACAAAACTATGTCAAATAGGTAGTCTTCAAAACAGAGGCCAGATTCTTGTTCAGGTTCATTTTTGGTAAGTTGGTCTCATGATTTCATGATTATCATTTGCAGTGTGGTTCATCAGGGCTGTCTGTTCACATACCAAGAAAATGGTAAACATTTGGCTGCCAGTGGTCACCAATAGCAGTAATGCAATATACTTATTCACTTTGTCTTAAATTTTTAATAAACACCTAGGCTGTGCCTCGAAGTAACTAACTTCAGTTCTTTTTTCTGCCTTTCTCATGACAACTGTCCCGCTTGAATATACTGAGTAGAAGGTGTTGGTTATGTTATGTGATTTAGCGGGCAGTAGCAAATCATATAATGAGAGTGGATATCTGGGGAAGAAACCTGAGTAAAACCCAAACGGTTTGGGTGTACTGCAGGGTGTCACCCGACATGGTAAAACTAACAGTTGCTCTGCGCATGTTCCTTCAAACCACAGCTGCGTTTAGGTCAATCTGTTTATAGCAATTCTGAAATGGCCAAGAGGTAAGAATAGGACAGGGGGGTTTCTGTTCATACCAACTCCTCAGCTTATGTTGACATCTGTTACAGTCTCTCTAATTAAAAAACTAAGGAGGTACCATAAATCAGGACAGTGTACAGCAAGCTTCTTCCCCCATTTTGTCAGTGGAAGTGAAGCAAAGCCAAATCCTGTACTGAAATACTTGGACACGGAATTTTAGAGGAACGTCTTTCTCAAGACACAAACGATTGGAAATAAAAGCACACACCTAATTACGAGTCTGTTCTTTAAGTGACTTAGGTGACCAACGTGGGCATTTCCACAGACTTCAAAATCTGTCACCTCAAAGACAGACTATATTTCATTCAGTACCCTTCACGTTTATAGATGAGGTTCCGCTTTTTGGTAGGAATTTATATAGTGCTTGGCATAGTGGTTCAGGTCTGTGGCTGAATTTCCTAAACATTAGCCCACTAGAAATAGTATGTAAAAATTTCCACAGTGTCCATGTTTATTTAATTGGGAAGATGTTTTATCAAAAATGTTTTGGTGAACTTTTTCTCATTCTGGTGGCTTTCGAAAGGCATGCTGTGACAGTTTGGGCGCAAGCAAATGTGTTTGCACAGCTGAGCAGCACTTTTAGCACTGTATTATTAAAGTCAGCATCAGTCTCTGATTCTCCAGTCCACCTGTTTGAACACACCAAGTGTGACACTATTTTATTTAAAAATAGATTAAAAAGACTTAATCTAGAAAATATGTATACACAGAGAAATTACAAGATTGCAGTAGTCTGAACAGAATACAGCCACCTCTGAATACTTCACGTGACAGTTTGAAGTACACAAGTGCGGTTTCCAGTACTAAAGTAGAATGTCTCTAGTTTGAGATTATCTTGGCCAAAAGGAAGGGCCTTTCTGCTCTTTTGTGATGCTAACAGTGTCACTGCTGAACCTGCTCTCTGGGGTCTGCTCAGACACTGAAGTGAGCAGTTAGTTGGTCTGGCAGTTGGACGTCTGAGCCAGAAGTGATTGTGCCAACATCTTACAGACATCAGAGGAGAAATGGAAACTGGATACCGAGTTAAGCTGCTCTTCTGGCCGTAATTTTGTAACTTCTTAGCAAATGAAGTCTACGCATCTGTCTTTAGCCTGAGCGTTTTTTGGTACTGTAGGGATTAAAAGAAGTTTTTCTTTTGAAGATATGCCACTTAAAAGAAAAGGATTTAAGTATTCCAGGTCTGCATACTGGTCTGCACTTCCAATTACTAACACATGTGTTTTCCTTGCTACGTGTCTTATGAAGAGATGGAAAATCTGGTCTGTTCTGTACAGCTTGTTGCTTTCGGTTATGAACTCCTTTCAGCAATATTTGCTGGGAAGTGTACAAAGGCACTCACAAACATTCTCTCAAAAGCACAGCGTGTGACTAAGTGATGCCAAATCATAGTATGCCTGTGCCTGAGACATAGAGAAACTATAGTGAGATTTGATTGAAATTGGTAGACATACCTTAAAAATCTGCTGTTTTTTTCTACCTTTTTTTCTTCCTGTGGTTTTATGGTGTCTGTTTATGAACTACACCTACCGGTTTTCTTACAGCTTCAGCAGTGTTAATTTTCTTACTAACATTTAAAGCATTGCTTTTTAAATGTTCTGTAACAAAGGCATCTGAAGGTATTTCTTCCTTTGATGCATCTTCTTAAATTTCCAGAGAACTAGTACATGCTAGGCAGGTTTCTATGCTCATTTACACACCGCCACTAAATTCAGTGAAGTCATGAATTAAAAAGGAAATCTGTCCCGGAGATTGAAAGCATTTTGTTGCAGGTTAGCATATATTCAGACTTGTTCAGTCTGCTTTTTCTAAATATTTTACCTTTGTTGTTCTTCTAAGACAGTTTGTAGATGGATATACTAAGGAAAGGACAACATTGACAGGAATCTTTTAACTATATATTTTGTTGTTGGAATGCAACAGAGAATCTGATAGGCCTCTGACTAAAGACAACCAGGTATTTCTTGCATCTTCACAAGTGCTTCATAAATCCCATTTACGTTGGTGCCGAATCTGCACGTGTATTAGTTTTCTGCCCATTCTGAAGCATAGTCTTTTTCAGCTGATTGATAAAGTATTAACTATCTGTTGCCAGTCAACTCCATTATTGTGGTAGAATCAAAGACCATACGTGGAAGGAGGGGTATTTGTACGTCCTTATTTTAGGCATCTCACCTAGGTCCCTGAATGAGGTGACCGAGCTTCATGGACTTCCTCTGAAGGAAAGGAAGGAGAGAGCAGCTGCAGTGCACCTAAGCTAACAGTCAAACTACTGCCTGACTGCAGTGACTAAATTGTTCTCTGGAAGGGCCTAAGTCCAAGCTAGGGAAGCTTTTCTGCCCTAATGGCAGTCACTGCTGTAAGAAGATTGTGGAGGATGGTTTTGGGCTATGTGTAGCAAGATTTTTAGGGAAAATTAGATCCTTACAAAAGTTTTTTTGCAACAATTTTTAATTAAATGCTGCTTGTTTTGTAGTCTTTCTCTATTCTACATTATGCAACACTCAAAACCATTGTTATTTTCGTCCTGCTTCCTTCGAACAGTTTTGAAGAGATTTCTTTTGTGATTGTACTCTTCACCCAGTTGGTGAGCACAATCTGGTCTTCATTTAAATGTTTTTCAAGTTTAACAGTTTGCAACTTATTTTGACATAAAATAGTCAAACCCTCTAATAGTATTTATGTTTTCTATATAAATTATTGTGAATTGATATGCATAAGTTCATTAAAAAGCTCGTATGAAAGGAACAAACTCTATCTACAAAACATCTCAGAGGGCCTTCTGGGCGAAGTGGCGTGCACCACGGTACAGTGGGTTATAGCATTTAGGCCTTGCAGCAAATACCAGTTGCAGACTGTGAGGCACAGTTGTTCTAGGTCCTGTGTGTTAAGTAGTGCCCAGAATTTGGTGGTTTGACAGTTTTGGGCACTCTGCCGCTTTGTAACATGCCTTTGAGTTTATTTGGGCGTGGATAGCGGTTTTCAATTTATCTAACTAGAAACTGTGGTTAGAATGTGTGTTTGGTCTAACTAAACTTGCCGAAATCCAGCCAGGCTGGACATCCCTGATGCTCCCTCGTGCCTGGGTACCGCTGTCATCTTTGCCTCTCTTCAGAGCACACATTCCAGCGTCAGCAGTCACAGAGACGCATACCTGGTCTTACCACTTTGCCTTTTCCACTTCTGATACACAAGAGAACTTGTGACTCATCAGGCTTCACAGAGAGATGGGATTGGTGGGTGGAAAGGCTTTTAAAAGCTGCAGTCATGTGTGAGATGGCTGTCAGGGAAGAAGCAAGAAGGAGTGAAGCAGAGACAAGCAGAGCTATATTTCCGCAGATCCCTTGTGCGTTAGAGCTGAGCCATCTTCTCTTACCCTGTCTGGTTTTTCCCTCATAACCTATTATTTTCCATGTAAGTTTGGAAAAGGTGATCTTTCGAGGTCCCTTCCAGCCTGGGGTGTTCTATGATGATGGCTGATAACTTGATAATTTTCTAACTTGTAAATTATTGTCTTGGTGCATAGTGTCTATTGGCCCAGCTAATCCTCCCTTCAGAAAACATGTATCGCTGTATCGCTCTTCATTCTGAACACCGAGAGAGTACCTCATAACAATAAGTTCTTTCAGGTTCTGTCAAGATGAATTCATTAATATGTATATTTGCAGGGAAAAAAATCATAAAGATGGTTAATGTCATAATTCTGAGGTTTCCAGTGTTCCCATATTCTATCTGCATCTGGACCAGATTGTTTTAATCTACCTCTGTGCTGCTGCTTTTTTGTCAGTTATCTGCTAGTGGCACCCTCAAGGGGTAGTATGAGAAACCGTAAATCGTTCAGATGCACTGAACTGAGGGACAGCTGCTAGGCCAGTAGTGATGTTATGAGCTTGCAAAGGTAGGGATGCCTATTCTGACGTAAGGGAAGAAGCTAGATGAGTTTCCACACGTGGCTGAGGGTTGGGACCTTGCAAAATTTAAGGTTGTAGCCATCACAGAATAATTCAGGTGGGAAGGGGCCTTTGGAGATCTCTAACCCAAACTCCTGATCAAAGCAGAGTCAGGTGTGAACCTACAGAGGGTGGAAGCAAGAACAGATAGCCTGGGAGGTACCTTCTCTGGGCAGAGAAAAACCTGATGAAATTCAACAAGGGCAAGTGTAGGGTACTGCATCTGGGGAGGAATAACCCCATGCTTCAGTACAGGTTGGGGGCTGACCTCCTGGAGAGCAGCTCTGTGGAAAGGGACCTGAGAGTCCTGGTGGCCAACAGGATGCCCATGAGTCAGCAATGTGCCCTGGTGGCCAAGAAGGCCAATGGCATCCTGGAGTGCATCAAGAAGAATGTGGCCAGCAGGTTGAGGGAGGTCATCCTCCCCCTCTACTCTGCCCTGGTGAGGCCGCATCTGGAGTACTGTGTCCAGTTCTGGGCTCCCCGGTTCAGGAGGGACAGGGAACTGCTGGAGAGGGTCCAGCAAAGAGCTACCAAGATGATGAGGGGATTGGAACATCTTTCTTATGAGGAAAGGCTCGGGGACTTGGGTCTTTTTAGTCTAGAAAAAAGAAGACTCAGAGGGGATCTTATCAATACTTATAAATACTTAAGGGGAGGGTTCCAGGTAGATGGGAACAGTCTTTTTTCAGTGGTGCCCAGTGATAGGACAAGAGGCACAAACTTGAGCGTAGGAAGTTCCATCTTACCATGAGGAGGAACTTCTTTACTCTGAGGGTGGCAGAGCACTGGAACAGGCTGCCTGGAGAGGTGGTGGAGTCTCCCACACTGGAGACATTCAAAACTCGCCTGGACGCCGTCCTGTGCAGCCTGCTATAGGTGTCTCTGCTGTGGCAGGGGGATTGGACTAGATGATCTCCAGAGGTCCCTTCCAACCCTGACCATTCTGTGAATACAGAGAAACTGTCCGAGCAGTCAGGGATCAGGTTAGGAAAGCTGAAGCCCTGATGGAGTTAAATCTGGCCAGGGACATCAAGGGAAACAAGAAAAGCTTCTATAGGTATGTCAGTGATAAAAGGAAGACCAGGGAAAATGTCAGCCCTCTCCAGAAGGAAGAGGGAGACCTGATCACCTGGAACATGGACAAGGCTGAGGTACTCAAATGACTTTTTTGCCTCAGTCTTCACCAGCAGGTGCTCTAGCCACACTGCCAAAGTTGCAGAAGGCAAAGGCAGGGACCAGGAGAATGAGGAGCCACCCACTGTAGGAGAAGATCAGGTTCAAGACCATATAAGGAACCTGAAGGTACACAGGTCTGTGGGACCTGATGAGATGCATCCCTGGAGGGAACTGGTGGATGAAATTGCCACGATACATGAGAAGTTGTGGCAGTCAGGTGAAGTTTCTGCCAACTGGAAAAGGGGAAACAAAACACCATTTTTTTAAAAGGGAAAAAAGGACGACCCAGGGAACTACAGGCTGGTCAATCACACCTCTGTGCCTGGTAAGATCATGGAATAGATTCTCTTGGAAACTCTGCTAAGGCATGTGGAAAATAAGGAGGGGATTGGTGACAACCTGCATGGCTTCACTAAGGGCAAATTGTGCCTGACATATTTGGTGGCCTTCTACAGTGGTGTTACAGTGTTGGTGAATAAGGGAAGAACAACTGACATCCACCTGGACTTGCGCAAAGCATTTGGCACGGTCCCACATGACATCCTTCTCTCTAAATTGGAGAGTCATGGATTTGATGGATAGACCACTCGGTGGATAAGGAATTGGCTGGACGGTCGCATTCAAAGACTTGCGGTCAACAGCTCAATGTCCAAGTGGTGCCCAGTGACGAGTGGTGTTCCACAGGGGTTGGTATCGGGACCAGTGATGTTTACCATCTTTGTTGGCAACATGGGTGTTGGGATTGAGTGCACCCTCAGCAAGTTTGCTGATGTCACCAAGCTGTGTGGAGCACTTGACATGCTGGAGGGAAGGGATGCCATTCAGAGGGACCTGGACAGGCTGGAGAGGTGGGCCCATGTGAACCTCATGAAGTTCAACAAGGCCAAATGCAAGGTCCTGCACGTGGGTTGGGGCAATCCCCAGCGCGAATCCAGGCTGGGTGGAGAATGGATTGAGAACAGCCCTGAGGAGAAGGACCTGGGGGTGTTGGTGGGTGAGAAGCTCCCCATGAGCCAGCAATGTGCGCTGGCAGCCCGGAAAGCCCCAGCAGGGCGAGGGGGGGATTGTGCCCCTCTGCTGCACTCTGGGGAGCCCCCCCTGCAGCGCTGCCTCCAGCTCGGGGGGTCCCAACAGCAGAAGGACACGGAGCTGTTGGAGTGGGGCCAGAGGAGGGCCCGGAGATGCTGCGAGGGCTGAGCCCCTCTGCTGGGAGGACAGGCTGGGAGAGGGGGGTGTTCAGCCTGGAGAAGAGAAGGCTCTGGGGACACCTTATTGCAGCCTTCCAGTGCCTAAAGGGGCTCCAGGAGAGCTGGGGAGGGACTCTGGATCAGGGAGGGGAGCCATAGGACGAGGGGGAACGGTTTGACACTGACAGAGGGGAGATTGAGATGAGGTATCAGGAAGAAATTCTTGCCTGTGTGGGCAGTGAGCCCCTGGCCCAGGTTGCCCCGAGAAGCTGTGGCTGCCCCATCCCTGGAGGTGTTCAAGGCCAGGTTGGACGGGGCTTGGAGCACCCTGGGCTGGTGGGAGGTGTCCCTGCCTGTGGTAGGGGGTGGCACTGCATGGTCTTCAAGGTCCCTTTGAACCCAAACCATTCTGTGGTTCTATGATCAGACCAAGTGCTCAGGGCTTTATGAATCAGGTCTTGAAAACCCTTGTGACAGATTAGAGAGGGTCCTGGTGCAGTTCTTATGCTTTCATCAGGTAGGACACTGGCTCCATAATGAAAATGGGTTGTTGTGTCATCAAACCCAGGTTGTGGGGTTTCAGAATGCGTAATACACACTTAAGCACAGAGAACAATTTCTGGCAGAGGGAGAAGGGTGCTATATATACTTTTGTTTGCATTTGACACCTGCACTTTCATCTGATCAGATCATGTGTAAATACAGAGTATAAGAAAAATAAAACAACATGGCATATCTGTGGTAGAAGCTGTTAATATTTATCTCCATTTTATAGATCAAACAGTTCAGGCATAAACCAGTGGAAAGCTCAATGTTAATTTGTTTGGGGTCAGTGTATACCTTGATCCTGAGAGTTCAGCCATATTAACTTATTGTCTCAAACTTCAGATGAAGAACTATTTGATTTTTATTTTTTTTCCCTACTGTAGAAGAGAAATCTCTTGCCTTATAAACCTACTCTGTCAGTCCACCAGCAGGCATGACCCAAGTGACACAAGCAGAATAGTTTTAACTATTAAAACCACTGGTTCTCTAAGGTGAAAGACATTGTTTAATGTGAGGAGCCTCTTACACTGATGACTGTTTGTGTTATAGAAGTTCATCCATGAATATAAAAAGTTTAGCTCTCAGCTGCATTGCTAACAGTAATTTAATTGGGTGTGGATACAACTGGGGGTTATGGCACTTCTCCTGTGCTTTCAGTTTTTTTGATCAGCCAGGAAATCCAACCAATAAAACGATGCAATAATCCTGTCTTGAGAGCAATAAACACATGAACCAAAGTTTCCATATCCTGCCATGATGAAGGAGGTGTTGCTGCTATTGTTTGATGATGATAAAATGCAGTTTTGGTTACCGTTTCAAAGTGAGTCTCTGGAGATAAGAATGCAGAAATTCCCAAAGTGTTTAAAAACAGGTGGTAAGTATTTGAGTGTTAACTAACATACGTGAAACAGTCTAGATTTTGCAAGGCTTGGTTTGCATTGGCTGAAAATTTGGCTATGACTATGTAACGTTAAGAGGAACGTGTTTTTGCCCCGGTGTAGCCCGTACCCTTGCACCACCTGCACAGTGGTGGTGCTTCCTGTTCCAGGTCATTTTTAATTACTGGACATTCTGAAAGAAGTGGACACAATTCAGTTGTGGTCAGTGTGAATAATTTTGGCACCTGCTTCTGGTTAATAATACTTACAGGAGAGTTGGAAGCATTGTAGAGGACTTGCACGTTCTGTGGGAATGAGAGTTTTATGACACAGCTCTGTAAAAGAACAGGGTTGGGTTTTGTTATTTGCAATTAAAACCTCTAAGAACTAATTTATCAGGCAGATGTCAAATGGAGTAATCTATTTATGTTTTAAGGACAGTGGCTAATAGTTCCAGAGACTAATAGGCGTTAACTTCAGTATCAGGTAAGTTAAATCCAGACTCTCAAAGGACACACACCTTTAAACCAGCAACTGACTATCTAGTAAATCTGAAATGTGAAAGATTGTTGTGTTCAGAAGAGATGTTGGTATTCTTCCAAAATCTATTACTTTTTAATTTTAACACAAAGACATTCCTGTTGGTGTAAGGATTTCCCTTCAAGGTTAGTAATCCAGACATGGGCCAGTGCGAGAGAAGAGTGTCATTTTCATAGTTTAAAAGTGAGTGAAATGCAGAAGCTGAAGATTGCATGAAACAAAAGAAAAAATAATTTAATAAATATTTTAAATAATAATGGTCATTGGTAATTGTTCATTAGCGTTAGAGCTGTCTCTCCAGTAAGGCAGCCCCTAACTTTATTTGTTATTGATGTATTGTTAAAAGTGCTTACCGAGAAAATCTCTGATCTTTTAAATAACTTCCTGCTAACTCATAGCTTTGATGCTACACCTGCAGATAGTTCATTTGGGTTTTTTTAAGCTTGAGTCATTGAAGACAGGAAAGATTAGTTAAATGTGAATATCACAGAACTTAACAGTTTAAACTGTTGAGAAATTTCTGTATAGCTATTTTCAGCCCAGAAATATGAATAAAGGAGTCTCTGTGCACTGCAATAGTACAACTTTTTGGTTTAATACTTTACAGATTTTTGGAACAAAATGCACCAGAACTGAAAAGCAGCATTTTTTGCTGACCTTGTTGGAAGGCTAATGCTGTTTCTGGGAAATAAGTGAAACAAGCAGTTCTTTGTTGGCAGAAGCGGAGAGAGAAAAGGAGTGGAGCCTAGTCTTCTTTTTCTTCACGATGTCGTGACTAAGTCAAAACTGTAATATGGCTGGGTTCCTTCTTTTTTTTTTTTAACCTCTATAGACATTTGTTTTTCATCAGACTGTGTTGCGTGACACCTGACCCTGGCCAGTACACATGAATTAGGCTCTGGGCTGCCTGTAAACAGAGCAGAGAAAGAGATCCACTGTTGCATCCAGACACTTCTGACACTAAAATAATAAAAGTTGGTACAATCAGTTCAACACATATGTCAGAAACAATTTAGATTTGCGTGTTTTGGCTTCTGCAACTTGCAGAGTCTCTTACCAACAAAATAATCCTTGCTTAGTATATATCCAGCAAAGCCATCAACAGAAAGGTCTACAATGTCAGAAAACCTTATTCACTAGAATATCATTATTAATTTAAAAGCAAACAAAACAATAAAAGAATTTTTTTCATTTTTCATCTAACTGGAAAGAGAAGATTACATAGGTCTAACTTGAGATGTGAACTAAATAGTTGTAATTCCATGGGCTGCAATGAGTCTGTGGCCACATCGGCCAGGTTTGGAACTTAGCTCCACATTTTTACTCACTTTCATTTGAGCTGGAAGATTGTGCAATGGCTGTTTATTGAAGAGACTTACTTCATTTCGCAAAATAAATTTGTTTTTCCCCAAGAGAACTGAATTCAAGGCCACCCTGAGTCTGTCTGCTAGAATGGTGAATACTTGTCACCTGCCATGTTATATCCAATCTCCTTTACCACAGGACAATAGATTTGAGCTTTTTATATTTTTCCTTTGTTTGCAGAACCTTAGAAATGTCAGACTGGGAGTGCCAAACCCTGCCTAGTGAATTTAAGCTTACTGAAGACCAGTTGGTTTTCCTTAGTTCCTTTTGACCTCTCAAAACCAGTGCAGTGGTCCCGAGGCTCCCCAGATCATGGGCTGAAAAGAGTGGTTAAAGTGTCACTGATTTGTTAGATGAGCGTCAGTTGTACTGGAATCAGTATTCGTGTTGGGTAGTCTAGGCAGACTGTGGACTGCAGGTTTTTCTTTTTTAACCCAAACTCCATTATGTTCCTCATAGTATTCAAATACAAATTCAGAATTCCAATATAAATAATATCAGGCATTAATAAAATTGCATAAATAGCACAACAAACGTGCTGTATTATATCATGAGGAACAGGGATTTGTAGAATGTCATTGTATCGGTAAGTTGCTCAATGGAGTGGACACAAGCCTTTCCTTTGACTTCACTGGGCTCATTCAAACCGGTAGCGACAAAGAATATCAGCTATGTTCAAAAACAGCATTACTGAACTGTTCAGTACAGGAGTTCAGCTCTGGTTCAGTTGACCAGTGCCAGGAAAAGCAGTTAGGTAGAAGAATTTTCTCAAACTAAGCTTATGTATATACCATAGGGGTAGTTTTTCCATTGTTGGGATTCTTCTCATTCCAACTAGTGTATTTACAGATTCACTGTTAATTGAAATCTAGACAGTATCAAACATATCAAACATACTTAAAGGTTTTCCAGGTACTGTATTTTTCTGCTTTCCCCATGCATGTCATCATAGCTCTACTGTTAAGAAAAGCAAAAGCAACTTACTGTTTATCACAAAATATTTTTTTCTTATCTGAAGAATTCACGCAGTAGAAAATGCAAAAACAGTGGAAGTCTTGGTCCTGTAATCACTATATCACCACACTTTTACACACTTCTTTTGAAGAGTCGGGAGTTCTGCCTGGACACTGGGTTTTGCCCAAGTAGGTAGTGGTGCAGGGTAAAGCCTACCTGATGTGACATACAGTGTTGTACACAGAAAATACGGAGAGTGATAGAGAAAAAAAAAAGGAAATCGTTTTGTAAGTGGTCATAAGTGTTGGCACAATTATACAGAAGACAAGTGGGACCACAGGTTTTAATGGTGTTGATTCTGTAAAGAAAATGTGTAGAAAGGTGCAGTGATTACCTGTAAAAGCACACTTCATTATCAATTGATGTATAAACTAGAGGTTGATAATAGCAAGAATCAGATATCCTATTGGGACTTACTTTTGGAATTGCCCTGTCTTGGGCGGTGTTTTAATTTGTACAGATTTGTAAACTTCAGTGTCATTTTTGCAAGCATGGATTAGGTAAAAATATGTAATGATTTTCAACAAAAAACAGGTCACAAAAAATGGTTTCCAGCAAATGTGAACCTTGGTTTTAATTTATTTTGTGGAAGGCCCAGTCGTATTAGTTGTATCATTCCAGGACTACATGCATCGGAAACTTCCATGTTTTTTTCCAGAGGGAAAGGAAACAATCCTGTTTTCTGTCGTGAAACGTGGAGAGGCGCTCACAGGACCAATATGAGCAGATCCGTTGACTTTACAACGTGTAAAGGTGTTTTCTGTAGTAAGATTGGTATGGGATACAGTTCTTTTTCATATGCAGCAAAACACAAATCACTCGCTAGTGTATTCTGGTTTATTCCCAGATGCGCCTTGCCATAGTCTCCCTGTGCAGTCAGAAAGTTTGAGACCTTAGGAAGCGTCTGCCATCTCCTCTCCAGCGGAGGAGCCAGCTCAGTGGACCATGGTATGTCCAGTTGCCTCCAGATGTGGTTTCCTTTTCCACCCAGGCTTGAATTCAGGTAGAACTTAAGGATTTTTTTAATATTCCTTTTGAATTACTAGTTTCCAGCATCCGGACTGAAAGGTACTGAAGAGTACGTCAGATCAGTTGTGCTGCATCTGAACAGAAAGTGCTTTACAGAAGCATTTAGTTCATATACGGGTGCTGTGCGCTCACCCTGTGTTTGTACTGGCTGTTGAGAGATACTAGTTGTTTATCTTAAATAAGTAAGTTTTAATTAGAATAAATTACTTAGGGTTATAATACGGTGTGATTTACGCTCTTTGCCTAGCTTTACTTGGCAGGAGTAGCTAGATTTGCTGAAGGCTTTGGGCCGCTATAGAGTTAATTTTCATAGTGATTGCCCTAGCAGCTGGTACAGTGCTGTGCTTAGTCTTTTGGTATGAGGAAAATGTGGATAACACAGGGATGTTTTGGTAGTATTTTCCCTAAGTCTGGGACTTTTCAGTTCCCCACATTGTGCCAGCAAGAGCAGGTGCAGCAGAAGCCTAAACCAGAAGATAAGAAGGCTCCAGCCCCCAGCAGACACCGCGGACCGAGGAGATACGAGCGGCCGGCCCCGGCACAGAGAGAGAACAGGGGAAGGTGCTGGAGGACCCCAGACCAAAGATCACCATTGCACTAAAAGACATGTGAAGGGTGCGTGCGGGGCGGGTGTTGGGCTGGCAGGGCTGTCACTGCCCAGGGGTCTCTTCACTCAAGGTCCCTCTCTGGAGGCGCCCAGCCCGGGCTGACCCTGCTGCTGCAATTAGATTTCAATTAGATTATTTATTTTGATAAAATCCGACACCTGAGACTCTGCTGCGGGAAACCGGGGTCGAGCCTGAAGGAGGAGAGAGTGCGCCCAAGAGCGAGAGTGTGTGACGAGCCGAAGGGGCACCGTCGGCTGCTGGCAGTCGCCTGCTGCGAGGGGACCCTGGTGGGGCAGTGACAGAGCCGGTGGGGTGCGTGGGACGCCTGGGGGGTGTGAGTGCTCGGGCGGGGGCAGCGCCTCCATCACTGATGTAGCTGGGACCGGGTCAGTTGGACAGTGGCCCCTGCGGCGCTGTGATTTGGGCTGCAATGATGCCCGAACTGGCAACGGAGCAGCATTTCAGCTGTGCCTGAGCAGAGCTTGCGGAGTGCAGAGGCTTTCTGGTTTTTCTGGCTGTTTCCCCACCATACTGCTGGGGGTCTGCAAGAGACTGGGAGGTGACACCGCCAAGACAGCTGATCCAAGGTACCTACAAGGATAGTCCGTAGCGTATGCTGCCATGCCCAGCCGTAAGAGGTCAAGGAGAGGAGGAGGAAGGGGAGGCATTTGTGGTTACAGCGTGTGTCTTCCCAAGCAACCCATACCGGTGCTGAGTGCCTGCCTTCCAGGAGGCGGCTGAACGTCTGCCTGCTCATGGAAGTTGGGAGGAAATTCTTTATTTTGCTTTGCTTATGTGCGCAGTTTTGCCTCACTTATTAAACGGTCTTCACCTCAGCCCTCGCCGAGTTTCCCTCGCTTTTGCTCTTGCAGTCTTGTCCTCCATCCTGCGGTGTGGAGGACCGGCGTGGCTGCCTGCGCGGGGGTCCCAGTCTGCTGCTGCAGGACAGCTGCAGCTTTCCGGAACCGTGGGTAGACTTACTGCACGTTTGCTCTGTGTTGAGCCACCTATGCCCAGAGAGCCCCAAATTGTTGGATCTGCTCTGTGTACTCGCATATGCAGATTTCTGCCAGGCATCTCGAAGCCTTGCAGCCTGCTTTGCCGCTGGTGGGGCCGTTGGGTTCCCCAGGGAGCCCCTCTTCCCTCGGTCGTAGCTCCAGGGGCAGAGGCTCGTGGTCGCAGCCCCTGCAGCACTACTGCGTTAGGTTTTCTGAAGCATCGTTCAGTAGCTTTAACTGCTCTGCCAAGATGCGGGATACCTGGGCCGATAGTTGGTGTTGGAGGATTGTGAGTGCTGCGGGTTTCCCACCGGCACTGCCGGTGCCTGTCTCTGCCTCTGGCATTGCGTGTAACATCACCACCTTTCCTTCTGCGCGTCTCTGGTCTCCAGTATTCCCGTGGCCACTAGGTTTGCAGGCAACATGGGAGGATCACTTATCGCTGATAGACTTTCTTTATGTTCTTTGACCTGGACATAAGTCGCAGGATGGCCGTGCCCAGAGAGTGGTGGTGAATGGAGTTCAATCCAGTTGGCATCCGGTCACAAGTGGTGTTCCCCAGGGCTCAGTATTGATGCCGGTTCTCTTTAGTATCTTTATCAACGACCTGGACGAGGGGATGGAGTGCACCCTCAGTAAATTCGCAGATTACACTAAGCTAGGTGGGCACGTTGATCTGCTCGAGCGTAGGATGGCCCTACAGAGGGATCTGGACAGGCTGGACCGATGGGCCGAAGCCAGTGGTGTGAGGTTCAACAAGGCCAAGTGCTGGATCCTGCCCTTGGGTCACACCAACCCCATGGACACTACAGGCGTGGGGCAGAGTAGCTGGAAAGCTGCCCAGCAGAGAAGGACCTGGGGGGGTTGGTGAACATGAGCCAGCAGTGTGCCCAGGTGGCCAAGAAGGCCAACGGCATCCTGGCCTGCATCAGGAACAGTGTGGCCAGCAGGAGTAGGGCAGTGACCGTTCCCCTGTACTTGGCACTGGTGAGGCCCCCACCTTGAGTGCTGTGTTCAGTTTTGGGCTCCTCATGACAAGAAGGACATTGAGGTGCTGGAATGTGTCCAGAGAAGGGCAACGGAGCTGGTGAGGGGTCTGGAGGACAAGTCTTATGAGGAACGATGGAGGGACCTGGGGGTGTTCAGCCTGGAGGAGAGGAGGCTGAGGGGAGACCTTCTCGCTCTCTACAGCTCCCTGAAAGGAGGGTGCAGAGAGGTGGGGGCTGACCTCTTCCCTAGTGACAAGTGACAGGACGAGAGGAAATGGGTTCAAGTTATGCCAGGCGAGGTTTAGATTGGGTATTAGGAAAATTTTTTTCACTGAAAGGGTTATGAACCATTGGAACAGGCTGTCCAGGGAGGGGGTGGATTCGCCATCCCTGGAGGTGTTTGAAAAAAGGATGGACGTGGTACTCGGGGACATGGTTTAGAAATGGTTTTGTCAGGTTAGGTGAAGAGTTGGACTTGATGATCTTAAATGTCCCTTCCAACCTCAACAATTCTATGATTCTATGATTCTATTTCATTAGGTCTTCTGATTTTCTCGGGTCAGAATTTCTCAGAGATAATAGCTGTTGATGTGGGAAGCTGCTGTTTTCAGTATAAGCCTGTCTGCATTCCAGTGGTATAGTCGTCTCTCTTTATCTTGAGAGCATTGTGCAAATCTGAAATTGTCTGGTAATGACCCCCTCAAAGCTGATGCCATGAAATGAAGCGGGTGGCTCTGCCCCATGGTCTGTGGGTTCCAGGAGACTCCCGAAGTCATGCTGGGGAGACTGGTGTGGCTGCGTGGTGCTCTCCAGAACACGTGATCCTGAAAGCATGTTGCAAAGGTGGTTTCGATATGCCTGCCACAGGGTCCAGAAAGATTTACTGGTGTGGGCTTTGCACCACCTACAGGTAATGAAGCTGCTGTAGACCCAGAGTGGCCCTGGCTGTAGCACAGGGCTGGTCCGCGCCTGTTCAGTGCAGCCGGTACTGATCTGCGTAGGTAATGAAACTGATCTGTACTCTGAGCAATCCATAGAGTTAATACTTTGAAAATTCAGTGTTTCACTCCTGGCTTATCTGGAGGATGTCAGTGCTGGATGCTATTCTTAGCACCATAAAGAGGGAGAACTTTTGCCTTGGGTAAATCAGAAGCCCATGCAGTGTCTGTGGATTGCCTGATACCAGAAGTGCTTGCCTCGCTTGTGCAATTGCAGACTTCTTCATTGAAAATGACTGGTATCGACAGTCACTCCATTTACACAGCGCTATGAGATGCTCAGGGGTATCTTGGGCGCCAAAAATTTTAAAGTGATTCTGTTCTTCACAGTCTTTTGGCTGTTGTGTACAGTCTGGGAATCACAGAATCATGGAATTTTCAGAGTTGGAAGGGACCTCTAGAGATCATCTAGTCCAACTGCCCTGCTAAAGCAGGAGAGTTCACCACTTTCTTCCCGTGCTTACCACGCCAGGTTCTCAGCCCACCTGTCTCTCCTAACTCACAGCTCCTTTCGCTGGGGCTGATACACTGTTCAGCGCTACTGGCTGTTGCTCTTTTCTTCATTTTCCTGGGCATTTCGGTTGGATTTTCCCTGGTACTTGAAGACATTTTGCTATCAGTTACCTTGTTTTCCTGAGAGCTGCAGTCGTGCTTTGTATGGAAGTTTCCTGTCCTGGATCGGGGACTGTTCATGTAGGTGAGGTTACCCACAACCTGCTGTCTCCGTAGTGTCTACTACATCTGCATTACTTTTGGTGATTAGTCCCGGTAATACTGTCCCATTTGTTCTCGTATGCTTTTTCTAGTGAGATAATAAAATCTTTCCACCGTTTTCCCATCTTTATCTTCTGTGGTCAGTTCTGTATACAAAGTGAGATCTTTATATTGCTGATTTTTTTGCAGAGTATTGGCTAGCAGAGCTGCAGCAGTGCTGCTCTTCTGCAGGCGGTAGCTCTTTGCCCTTTCTTCTTGCCCTCTGCCTCCTCGGAGCACATCCTGCACCCCTCTCGTCCTGCAGAGCGTGTTGCCCAGCATGGCGCCGCGGTCGCAGGCAGGCGTGCGCGCACGTTCACGCTCAGCCTGGTGCTCGGGGCTTTCTGAGCACGAGGCCGGTGATGCACAGCTTTTCTGTATGGCCAGGAGGGTGACGGGGTGTGGGGTGAGCAGGGCGGCATGGCACACCTGAGGAATTGATCTGCTGCCGATGGGTGTTTCCTAGTGCACAAACTGTGTGGAGCTTTTTGGTGCCCAAATCACCTAAGACGGGGCAGGAACTGTGCTGAGGAGCTTGGCGGTGGCTGCAGGGCGACTGGGGGGAAAGGAGAAGGCACTCCGTCTGCCGTGCGCAGCGTGTCTTCGGCCCCGGCAGTTGTCCTGTGGTGGGGGCCTTGCCAGCCGGAGAGGACAGGTGGGTGTTTCGCATGGCGCAGCCATCAGGAGCCCCAGGAAGGTGCTTTCCGAAAGGCTGGAGCACCGTTTGGACAGGCTCTTCCACAGAGGACACGTTCCACATGCCGTGACACGAACTGCTGGTGTAGAAAAGCCCTAAAACTTAACACATTAACTGGAGGCTTGCTCATAATCATTTCAGTGCCTTTCAGTGGAACCAAGGCAAAAGAGTACTTGCAAATCTGCCATGATTTAATTACTCTTCAGCTAGTTCCCAGTCAGCTGTTTTATTACTGTACATGTAACATTTTGACCCTTGAGATATATTTTTAGAGCAGCTGAATGCAGCAGTTGTTGTGGGAGGTGCTGCAGAACGCCCCAGTTTTTGGTTTCATTTTGTTTTCTGTAATAGATATAAAAAAAGAATTGCCTAACAATTTCATTTTTATTTCCCGTTAATGTCTGCTTTGAGCTAGGTTAGATTAAGTTAATGTACATTATATGTGTGCATGCACACACCCAAAAACTAGATCTGACTTCACAAAAGTAGATCACGTATGTCCTAAATTTGCTTATGGGACATTATCGTGGTTGCACTCAAGAGTAATTGAAGTGGAATGATGCTGTTACACAGTTGGCAGGGTCAAACCCAGGGCCTTAGCATCTGTGTATTTATAAACTGGTTTTGAAAGGTATTAAAAAAGGAAAATTTATGTTATCACTGTATCAATTTAATGCTTCATTTTAAGTTAGACTTTATCATAAGCATACTCTGTCCAGATAACCTCGACAAAACTGTCTGTACTTGTCTGAAAGCACAGATACGTGGCTCCTCTATAGTTAATGTTGCTGAATCTGTCCAGCTTGGGCTGCAATGAAGGTAGATGTCTGGTATTCAAACTGAATGGAGAGTTACCTCAATCCCATTTTTTCTCGAAACAGTGTATGCTGAAGAAAAGTGTGGTGTCAGCGCATTAAAATCACCTTCAGTAAGTTTGTGTCTATGACCCACATCGTTGGTTCTTTAAAAGGCATTCCCATTAGTGGTAGTTTTGAACAGATTGGTCTTTCTGTGGACCTGTGTCCAGAGATACAGACCCCCAAACCCCTCAGGAGAGAGGCACTGACAGAAAGAGGAGCAGAGCCAAATAATGCAGGTGGTGGAACTGGCTGAGGATGGCTCCTGCCCACTCCTTTGCCTTCTGCGCATCTCCTGCGCTGAAACTTGTAAAGCTCTGCTGTAGCTGTAGCTTTGTCAAACCCAGATGATGTAAATCACTTTTTTTGGAAGTAGAATGGATTTTTGTTGTTTCTTAGAAATATGATCACATACTTCTGGTGTACTTGACTTGTAGAAGACTCAGTGTCATGTAATTTCTATACTCCTAATGTCAAGGTGTGGGAATGCTTACTGTACTTGTCGTACTGAGCTTCCTGTAGGTCCCTGGTGGTATGTAACAATGGATAGTATTGCTTGAGAGAAAAGTAGTTTACTCCAAGATACAGAGTTCATTGAACCAAAATATTCTCTGTCCGCATGAGAAGAAATGGCTTGGAGGGAACCACAGCTCAAGGAGAAGTATTCCTCAGCGTTTTCATTCTATCTTGTTCTTTGCCTTCTTACAAGTATAACTTGAGCTGTGATGCAACATGGGTACAGATCAGCTGATGAAGAAGGGAGTATTTTATATAGCAAAGGCAACAAGTAGCCATGATCAGCAGTACTACAACTCTCGCCCTAGCCCTGCCTGTATGCCAGACACACCGTGCAGGCTATTAATCTTTACTTAACTTCTCCTGGTTCTATCACTTGCATGTGCTGCTTAGATGAAAGCATTTTTCTTATGGAGAACTCACTACATTGTGATAATCCTTCAGCCAGCCTGGGTTCTTAGCGTGGTTGTTCTAGTCACTCAACCATTGACATGCCAAAAATTTAAGCACATGCATCTACATACGAGAAGAGTTAAATTCCTGCCTAAGTGCTTACAGTCCTGGCAACTTAACACCAGATTTACACTGATATGATTTATATAATTGTATCTTACTTATTTTAATATGAATAAGACTAGATTCCCTGTATCTTAAAATGTTGTTCCATATATTGTTTTTCCATTATGATTTCTGCACCCAGCCCTCATTCCTACCGTTCCCCTCTCAGCACTGCAGTTTGCTAACCTCTTGGGGTTTTTACTGCCAAAAAGTTACTGATCAATGCTGGCTTTGGTTCATCTGTCCTGCAAACAGCTTATTTTTCCCACCTGGACTCCTGCATTGGCTGCACACAAGCATTTTCACGGCTACCCAGTTACTGTTGCTGGGAACTGATCTAGCCAGAAAGTACCTTCTTTTTATCCCCAGGCAGGTTTTAATTCACTGTGTGGCCACAGAAGTGCTTTCAGCGAAGGGGCAGTGTGTGGGCAGGAGCATCAGCCTGGGCGTGGAAGAGGCGATGAACGGCAACGCGCTGGTTTCGTGGGGAAGCATGATGTCATTTGTGTGGATACAGCTGTGTTTAGACCACATGTAGACCGAGTCCATGAAAAGGTTGTATTTCTGCAGGGCTGCTTTTAACTGGGTTTATTGCTCGAGCTGGATTTGCCGCTGAAGCTAAAATACCAGGCAGCCACACACTCGAATGGTTCTTTACGTGCTGGACCTGCGTGATGCTGTGTCACCCAGGAGGAAGAAGGTGATTCAGATCTGATGTGAGCATATGTCAATATTTCGGTCAGGTTTATGCTGGCCTGATGCCTGCGTACCTGCCTCACTCCAGCCGCAGAAAGACAAGTCAGTACCTGGTTTGGCAGAAAGCTGGCTAGGGTTTGGTAGCTTGGCACTGGCAGAGTGAGTTAAGTTCAGCATTGTGCACAGCATGGGTATCACACATTTGATCCAGGCTGTAAAATCATCGCCCTGTTTCTTTCAGTGCACATTCCATCAGCGTTTGCTGTGCTCTGCCCTCAAGGTCACAAGTGAACACAGCAAAAACGTGTGCAGGTCTGAGAAGCAGAAAACTAAGCTGAGATTTCAGTTCTCGTGTGGTAAGAACAATGAGGGAAAGGTAAAAAGGAAGATACAAATCTTAGTCCTTTGGACAGAAAAATATTGTATCTCTTCCAGAGAGTATTTTAGCATCTGAGCTGTTCTTGTTAAAAGATGAGAGCTTTGTTAATTATGCTGTTACCCCATTAGTGAAAGAATCCTTGCAAAAATGTCAATTAATTTTTAAAGGAGTACATGGCTGCCACTTGTAATCCAGACTGGCTTTAGGTATTGTATGTGTTTTTAACTGGAAATGTGAAGGTGGGGAGAGAAACAAAGGAACTGTTCAGGAAAGGTGTTAGGTTGCATTGCTGGGAACTGGTACGGTTTACTCAAGAAGGAGTTATGCCAAGCCTGAACTTGGCATCTTCTTTGGGTTAATTTTATACAAGCTTGTGTTTAAGAACTCATTAAACTCGATTCTTGCCTAATGTAGCTGTTTAAAGCAGCTCTTTCTGTAGAAGATTGCTAAAGATATTTGCTGAGTTTGATAATGAAACTGGAGTCACGTATTAGTAACTTGCAATTACACTGTTCTTCTGTTGAGTCGTTCTCATACTGGGAACTCAGACAGCTAACTTTGTGCTCACCACATCCTGAAACACGGAGTGACTGAGGCCATTGGGAACACGGGGCAGCACTTGTTCAAAAGACACAAAGGCACTGTCAGGGACAGTTATCAGTGATTCTCGCTGCTTCGCTTTGTTATTTATGAATGTGGTGCAGACTCCATTCAGTTGTCTTTTCCTTGCATTTCACCTGCTTTGGAAAAGTAAATGAAAGTATGTTAAGCATATTATGGAAAGATGTAGCTTCTGGTAGTTTCTGTTGTCTTTTTGTTGCACTGCTTTTTTAACTTCTGACAGTCCAGCTTGTTGCTGGATCTCATTAGATGCACTTTTTTTCTCTTCAGTGGCAGTTCTCAATCTGCTTTTCATTACAGTGATGTGTGAGTGCCTGTGAGGTCAGGAGCACTTGAAACACTTCTGGGAGATGTGACAATAGTATTAACCTTCAGTTATAGATGAGAACACGGAGACTGTGACCCGTCTGTGACAATGGGGAAGGCTACAGCCTGCCGGGGAGCAGGACCTCCCACGAGGTTTGCTTCTTCACTGGGACGGGGACATCCCTCACCTGCAGGTCACTGAAAATAGTGTGTATCTCCTTCATCGTGGTGGAAAACACACACAGTGCTCATTATTTGTGCTGGTAATTACTTGTACAATAATTAATTTAGATCTGTCAATAAAGAAAATGTTAAGATTGAGAACGTTTTTACTAGCTTACTACATGTTATAGGCACACAGTTGTAGAGGAATTTTCAATTAAAAAAACTCGCATGTCATTTACTACATGTCACTAGGTAAATATTTGAACATACCAGTAGGAATATAAATACTTGCTGTATTATAAGTATTTATGTTTCATACACATATGAAATATTAAAAATAATTTATTAAGCAATTACCAGTGCCAGATCTTGCCAGATGAAGTGGTTATCTCAGTCATTTGAAATACGGTAATTCTAATAACTCTATACTGTAAATGCGCAACATGCATCTTAGCCCTGTTTATCCTAAAGTACAAATCTACTTGATAATCCACAATTTGTTTTCTTTCCCGCAGTCATGAATCACCAGCACCAAATAACAGCCAGCGCGGCCGTGTCGCAGCAGAGCCGTCCTCCCCAGGCCCCGCAGCCGGGGCTGATGAACCTGCCCAGCGCGCTGACCGCGCAGCAGCAGCAGCAGCAGAAGTTGAGGCTCCAGAGGATCCAGATGGAGAGGGAGCGAATTAGGATGCGTCAGGAGGAGCTACTGCGACAGGTAATGCCAAGGATACTCTTTTCTTCTGTTCAAGAGCCTTTAGTTCAATGCATCCAGATTTTTACTAGGTACAGTTAGTGGCTCTGTTACTTTATGTCAGGATTAACCATTGTTTTAGGTAAGGGTAACCAAAAAGCTAACATGAGTAGAACATTTCATTTTTTTCTCTAGTGTTGAAGAGAACACAAAATGGCCATCTGTCAGGAGTTACAGACCTGGTGTCTTTCTTACCAGCTATAATAGTAGTGTAAGGACCAAATTCTGTTCTGCATCTGTTCATAAATCTAGAGCAAGTGTCATTGATTAATTCTCAGTTTAACTTGGTTTGCATAGTAGACGTGTTTATGCTTCACTGAATATAAAGGCAGAATATATGGAGTTGTTCTTGACTCTGGTCCCAACTCTGTCACTTGCACCCTTTGCCTTTGAATTAAAATAAAATCACATTCACATCTTACATGAATACCTCTGACTTGAAGACTTTTCAGAGATGGTCCTTTGTGGATGTTTTGTTTATTGTTCTATTTCTTAAGTTTCAGCCCTAGATAATGACTCATATTGTACAAAATAACTTCCTTTACACTGCTTTAAGGAAATAAAAAGTTTTAACAATTGTGTATCTTCTGTTATGGACAACTCCACTGGTGGTGATGTGTTTTTCCTGGCATATTAATCAGCTTCCTTAGAGAAAATAAATAACCTGTTTCTCCCAGGAACAGTGTGAAGAGAGTTTCTCCCAGGAACAGTGTGAAGAGAGTACATTTTATCAAGAATAACACCATTATTGGTGGCATTGTAAATGCTGCAGTTACTAAGTACTAAGTACTTTTTAAAATGGTAATTTCCACAAAATCAGAGTCGCAGGCTGGTTGGGGTTGGCAGGGACCTCTGGAGGTTGTCATCTCTGACCCCCTGCTCAAGCAGGGCCACCCAGAGCCGGTTGCCCAGGATGGTGTCCAGGCGGCTTTTGAATATTTCCAAGGATGGAGACTCCACCACCTCCCCGGGCAACGGTGCCAGCGCTCGGTCACCCTCCCAGTGACAAAGCGTTTCCTGATGCTCAGAGGGACCCTCCTGTGTGTCCACGTGTGCCCGTGGCCGCTGGTCTGTCTGTCCCTGGGCACCGCTGGGAAGAGCCCAGCTCTGTCCCCTCTGCCCTGTCCCTGCGGGGGTTCGTGCACGTGGATGGGATCCCCCAAGCTTTCTCTCCCCCAGGCTGAACAGCCCCGGCGCTCCCAGGGAAAGCAGTGAGCACGCGTTTTCCCGAGCTTTCCTGTTGTCACCTGGGTACCCACAGAAGCCCTTCTGGTTGGCTTTGACTGCCCTGGCCAGGTTCAATTCCAGCTGGGCTTTAGTTTTCCTCACCTCATCCCTGTGTGCTCGGACGAGGTCTGTATTCCTCCCGGGTTACCCATCCTTCCTTCCACCCTCTGTGAAAATAGCAATTTTGGGGAATTACTATTTCATGCCTTCAGTCCTTTTGCCTTTGGGATTGTACCATAATCCATGGTTATTTTAGGGTAACATTTGTTTATACTGTATTTAGAAATACAGCATGACATTTTTTTGCAACATGTAGAAGCATGTTTGGTACTGGGCTAACGACAGCAATTGGCTGAACTTTTCTGATGATTTATTAGAGAACCATAAGTTGCTGTAATGTTAGTGACTTGTGTAAAATGCAAAAAGAAGCTTAAGAAAAATCCTGGCAGTTAGATGTGCTCTGAGAAGGAGTAGCAGAGGGCACGTCATGGGCTGACAAGCCACAAGTGGGTGAGGAGTGATGCACTTCTTTCAAGTCTGGAGGAGAATGACTGAGAGAAAACACATTAGTGGTGAAAATGGACTGGAACATCTCCATGAGCTCTGGAAGACTGTGGGTAGCAAAGAAAGGGACATGTATATCTTTAAAACCTTTATGTCTGAAACAGAGATCTGGAGGATCAGAGCAGATTCACCAGAAGGGAGATGTGCTCACACAGGATTTGTCATCTTTTAGAGGCAGCAGTCATGGAAACCTCACACTAATGGCCAGCTGCTTGGTTTTCTCTCTGCAGCCTTTGAATGTTGGTTTTGCTAAATATGTTGGGGTTTGCTTTTTTTTTTAAACATACTGTCTCAGTAAAATTAATGGAAGAAAAGGTATTTAATATTGGTAATGACTGAGAATTTGAGGTGCTCTTTTTCCATGCTTTTATTTCAGAACAAGTAATTTTAAATTGCATTTTACCAAAATATCACTTTTCAAAAAGTAATATAATGATTACAGTCACTCACCAAATCAAAGGTTATTAGAATTGTATTGAAAGAGCTTTTTTTTCTTCATATACAGAAAATGCAGTTTGATGTGGGTCTTTTTACTAATACAGACTTCTGACAACAAGAATATGGCTGTACTTTTCTTCCCACGTACAAACTACATGTCAGTCAAATTTCTTTCCAGTCACAGCACTGGAACCTGAGTAACTTCATCTTGTGCAGAGAGAAAGACCAAATGCAGGGAGAATGTACATACTGCTATATAGTAGGCTTTTGTGAAAGAGAGATTGATAATGAAATGAAAATGGGTGTATGGTGAGTAGAATTGCAAAAACGTTAGTGATGATATTTGTAAAAACACTTCACAACAATATATATGCTTCATTTATAATTTTTGCTTTTTTACCTCCTTCCTCTAAATATATGTTTTAAGAACCTCAAAAAAAAAAAAGATTGCTTAACAAAAGTGATTAACAAAAATTCATTAACACATTTTGAAACTGTGCAGCACCATCTAGCTGCATTTGAAAAAAAAAAAAAGCATTAAAACTATGTGCTTTTATAGCTGCTGCAGCAATGTTGGCTGTCTTTGCACGTGGTTATTCCCGTCGCCTTTGGTGAATATGTGTGCGTGCTCCACGTTAAGCAAGTGCTCAGTGCTCTTGCTGAACAGGGCTGAAAGGCAGATGTGATGCCACTAAAGTTTCTCAGTTTTTTTACCTGCTCATGTCAGGGCTGAACTTGACTTTCACAGTTCAGGCCCGAGTCTGGAAGCCTCTAGAGACACCGTCGTCTTGTGCCCATGTTCAGTGTCCATTGCCAGTGATTTTCGAGAGTTACGTGACAATATGTTACCTGCATGTGCTGCGCTGTGTTCAGGGTGGTGGTCTCTGGCCTGAGCAGTGCTCTCAGGTCTTCTGCGTGCCTTCTCCTTCACTATCGGGCACTCAGAACATCACAGAGATGGGTGTGGGAAGAGAGCAGGGATATCTGGTATGAGCTTAGTCATAATTGTCATTGTGCCAATAACGTGTTTAGCTATTTTTACTCTCTTTGGCTCTGTTCTTGCTTCAGGACAAGAGCAAATTAAGCTTCAAAACAGTTGTGCCATGAACAGAAGGGCTGGTTTCCCTGCTCTGCTGACTGTGTTTTACTTTGAAACTAATACACAGTGCTCTGCAGCTGTGCCGTACTCAATCAAGCCTCCAGTTTATCACACCCTGTACCACCCTGCACCTCTGGTGCTTGTTTGAGCTCCACATGCCATGAAGCAGGACAGTGTCACTTTGCGTTACTGAAGTTTTCAGAACTGGTGTAGCTCTTAGGGAACAACGTATTTCCCACCCACGGAAAGCAAGATGCAAAATCCATCCTTCCTAAGAGAACTTAGAACCGTAGAACGGTTTAAGTTGGAAGGGACCTTGAAGATCATCGAGTTCCAACCCCCTTGCCCTGGGCAGGGACACCTCCCACCAGCCCAGGTTGCTCCAAGCCCCGTCCAACCTGGCCTTGAGCACCTCCAGGGATGGGGCAGCCACAGCTTCTCAGGGCAACCTGGGCCAGTGCCTTACCACCCTCAAAGTGAAAAGTTTCTTCCTAATGTTTAATCTAAACCTCCCCTCTTCTGGTTTAAAGCCATTCCCCCTCGTCCTATCACTACATGCCCTTGTAAAAAGTCCCTCCCAGCTCTCCGGTAGGTCCCCTTTAGGTACTGGAAGACCGCAATAAGTTGTTCGCGGAGCCTTCTCTTCTCCAGGCTGAACACCGCCACCTCTCCCAGCCTGTCCTCCCAGCAGAGGGGCTCCAGCCCGGGACCTCCTCTGGCCCTGCTCCAACAGCTCTGTGTCCTTCTATGTTGGGGGCAGGAACTTTGTGTAGTTCCTGACGGAACCTGAGCACTTCTGAGCCCTGGCAGCCGGGAAGGATGGACAAATCCCTCTGGGGTCACCGGTGTTCAAGTACAGCTGCTCCTGCCCTGACCCTCTGCTGCTGCTTCTGCTTTTCTGGTGTGACCAGTCTAAGGGGAAACGCTGAGTAAGCGTGCGCACTGCTGCCGGCAGCTGCGAGGAGGCACAGAGCCTTTGAGTGAGAGGGGAGGAATTCTTCTGGTGGGTCACAAACCTCCTTTGAGCCTGGCAGCAGCTGCGGGTCCCCACTGCCACTGCGGGCTGCAGCTGCTGGGCTGAGGCGCGCGCCCAGCCAGGGGGAGCACGCGCTCCCACAAGCTCCCTGCTCAGGGAATTCGGCTCCTTCCTTGTCCTCCTCTCCAGTTACTCAGTAGGGCCTCTGGAACTGCAGGCTGAGTACGTGCAAGAAGGGCAGCGTTTCAGAAAACCAGTGTAACAGCTTCTATTTAATGTTTCCTTACTCAGTTTTGTCATTCTGCAAAGAGTTAATTTTCTTTCTTACCAGTCTGTTTTCATCAGCTTTCCAAAGGAAAAGGGACAATCTGCTTGCTGCTCAAGAGCTTCTTGGAAGTGGAAGTAGAGGTGGTGTCAGTAAGACATCTCTGGAGGGGTCCTGCAGGGAGGTTGTCCCAGCACTTCTCTGGGCACAGGCACAGCCTGGCACCTTCTTCGGAGGGGTACGGACAGGCGCAAAGGCAGCGCTCCTCAGAGGTTCCTCTCTGAGCCTGTCCCATAAATACGTGCACAAAAAGATACAGGGGCTCAGAAGAGGCTGTAGAAGGAGTGGTATGTGAGTATGCAGAGGAAGATTTATCATTGTTTTGTCCTCGCAGAGCAGAACCTTGCTGGCCTGCCCTGGCCTGAGCAGAAGGACGTCGTGCTGCGCTCTTCCCGCTGCACAGACTGGCCCGTAGTCCGATTATTGACGGCACGGGCAACGTCTCCGTGTCTCACTGTCCACCCTGAGTGTGAGGACTGGCAGAAAAGGAATTGGGGTGACAAGCAATGGGAACTCACTACAAAAAAGTCCTCGCTCACCTCCCCCAGCTGGAAGTGACTGTTGGGCAGCGCAGCCCGGAGCTCAGTCCGGTTCTGCCAAGGCGGCTTCCAGGAACCATCACAATGAATTCCTGTGTCTGGCACGCAGCTAAAAGGGATTACATCAGAATTGTCTTCAGAGGCAGTGAATAGTCCAACTCACTGCAGTGCTTTGAAGCTTTTAAAGCTTTTTGCAAATAACCACTGATGAAGCTTTTTTGACATGCCTTTGTGGTGTCAAAGTACTGGGGGGGGTGTTTTAATTTATTTTGTTTTGTTATTTATTTTGAAAATCGCCTTTGGGTTTTTAAAATAGCATATGCTGCAGTGCCAAGCAGATCATTGTGGGCATTTGGTCCTTTTTGAACTTAATGCTGAGTGTTGTCTCTGCCGGCCACGAGGAGGCACGCCTGTGTGCCAGAGCGGAGCCCTCATCGGCAGAGCCAAGGCTCCTCTTGGAGTTTCAGCTGTAATATTGCCATTCACAGGGCTGCCAGAGGTCTCTGGTATTTATTGCCAGGCTTTTTAACCTAGGGTAGGAGATTCCTGAGTGTTCTTCTTGAGAACCTTGTAGTCATGCTTAGAATAGAGAGCAGGGTATAACAGGCTATGACACAGCTGTTGTGACGGTGTCATCGATCCATTACTATTGACTCTTGCTGGGGTAATATTAAAGCAGCAAAGAAGTGTAACGTCTGTAGCAGCACTAAAGTCTGAACAAATCACCTTCGTCAGGCAGCAGCGGAGGAGGAGCACGCTTGGATGTGCTCTGCTTGCTTCCCCCGCATGATGCAGGAGACCCTTCTTCCGTGTAATAAACTACACATTGAATTAATATTACAAGCAACGTGTGATATGTTGAAATAAAGACGTGGGAGGTGCCGTGCCGTGCCCCAAGCAAGAGTAGATCAAGTAACTTTATAATAAATGCAGTGTTTCCTCCAACAAAGAAGAGACAGGAACTTAGATTTTGTAAACGCCAGAGTGAGCCTTTTCTCAGGGTGCTGGGGGCTTCTCAGCTCACAAATGGTCCCACCCTGCAAGGCCAGTCTAAATCCTCTGGTAGGTTAAACGTTGCTGGAATGGATGGTTGGCCCTGCTGCAGTTGGCCGTTAGGAGGGCCAATTACTGTATCTGGGAACACGATTAATGAACCTGGGTATGAGTCTCTCCTTGTTGGACCAAGCAGTAATTGGCACCATGTTTTCCAAGATCACTGTCTGAATTCCCTGGCTGGGACAGAAAACAGCCAGCCAGCGTTAAGGTCTGCAAATATATGTGACATGCACAGTGCTTTGTGCAGGAGCAGTAAGTCCAGTGCCCTGGAGAGAAGGGACATTTTGCAATGCCTTCCTATTTGGAAGGGAGTTCAGTGAAAAACCTTCATGTTTAACAAAAATCCTTCTCAAATGGCTGGCTGTTTATCTTACTGACCGTAGGATAAATCACCTGATGCGTAGCAGTAGTGTCGTGTCTGAGCCCTTGTTTTTACCTTTTTAATAGCCTAATCTGAGCTACTTCTGGAAATTAAATTGCCATGGCAATGGGGAGTAAGTTTCAGAAGTTACCAATGTTTTAGGTTTTTCCCCTGCAATACGATACAGAAAAATCTTTGCGTGTTTCTGTAGGAGGGCCGTGCGGGTGTGCTGTGAGAGGAAGGTGTGGTGGCGGCAGGTCCCGGCTGGCCAGCGGTCGGAAGGCGGCTGTGCCATTGAAGCAGCACAGGTTTCAGCTCGGCCAGCGCGGGTTTGCCCTTGGTACTTGCTCGGGCATCTTGCCCACAGTGAAACCTGTTCTCTTGTCACTTGGCTGCTGTCGGCTGCGGTTGGCTGTCCCAAGGACAGTCACAGCTGGTCACTGAAGCAGCACAGACATTGTGCTATCGGAGGGTTCTTCTCCCAGTGTAACGTGGAACAACTGGCGGTCAGAATTGGGCTCGCTAAGCGCGCTCAGCATGGCTTCACTGCATACGCAAGGAAGAGTTTGCGCGTTGCGCCCAGGGCTTTCTCCTCTGGGAAAACTTACTGGCCTTGGCAGTTGTGTGCCTTACTCCATGTTAGATAAACTCATCTTGGAACTCAGGCTGTTCTGGGAGGGATGTCCTTCAAACACAGCCTTTGTGTCTGTAGTAACCTAAATTTGGGTAATGCAGGAGCAGCTCTGGCTGGATGGTTGTGCCAGATGGAAGAAGCCAGCAGCAGTAGATTTAAGAGATTCTCTGCTCTTTTCAGTGCTGTGTATTTGGCTGGGCATTTTTTGCATCAGTCTGTAAGAGAAGTGAGAAGCTGTAAGGAAATTCTTGCCTATGTCTGTGCAGTTCAGTGTGTGAGGAAGGATATTTATTTCATGGAGGGTTAAAGATGTGAAACTCCCTTCATGAACAACACTGTGTTTTGCAACGTACTGTGATTTTGTGTGCAAACGCATTTTGCAATTAGTTGGAGGTTCAGAAATCTCTATTAGTGCTTTGTGTTTTGCTGTTTTGGAAAGCCACCAGAGGAATTACAGACTTAGGGGAGGAGAGGTGTGTTTGTGCTTCTGTAATGAGCTCAAAGGAAGAAGGGACCACATGAAGAATGAGAAAAGCCTCATGTTTCCTGTGATCATTTCGTTAAATGTGTTCCATAAAGATGAGATTTATCTCTGTCTATGTTTAAAAACAATTCCATGGAAATGTACAGATTTTTCAGTGTTGTTTGGAAACCTTTCCTCACTGTCTTCGTACATGGCTTTTGTCTTAAATGCAGTAGTTCTGCGGTGGCTGTGGAGAGCAGTGCAGTGAATACAAGGCTTTCGGAGTAGTAGAATTCACTAGTCTCAGAAATAAGCTGTCTTTGGCAGTATAGTGAGAACAATTATGTAAAATTAATTACTCAGCTAGAACTTTAGGCTGTCAGTACATCATTACCTGCTCTGGAAACGCAAGGCACTAGAATATCATCCCTCCTAGGCATCTGGTGTTTTTATTCAGAAGAGTTTCAAAACTCTTGCTGTGAATCCACCTACAACAATGCGGACCTTCAATCCACCTTCATCAGATACACCCTTAAATAATGACCTTTCTTCTCTACAGCTGCATGACTTTTCCTTCATGGATTTTCTTTGGCACTGCTCTCTGGTAGAACAGTTGGTTGTTAGCCTTTGTCATCTCTGGTTAATTGTCATTATCAATGTTTCAGCTTTGATGTTTTTCTGGGCAGCATATTTTTAGTTCAGTTTTTCTCTTTGGTGAGCAGGGAGCTTGGCAAGCTCTCCCCTACCCCCCACCACACACATATGCAGTCCCCAACAAGTCGAGGCACTGGTTTGCACTGTGTGATCCATTGACAAGTTGCTGGAGACAGAAAAGATTTTCCACCACCTCCTACAGGCAGGAAATTTTCAGGCTTATGTTTGATGCAGTGCAGTTGTATTGAGCAATACAAATGAGTTTAAATCTGATAACTGAAAATTGCATGACTGCTGCCAAGAAATTATTAAGATTGTCCAAAACAGAAAAGCAGAATCTTGTAGAGAAAGATGTATGTATGCGCATGGTCATTCCTTGGTTCACAGAGTCGCAGGAGAGTGGAGGTTGGGAGGGACTGCTGGAGATTGTCTGGTCCAGCTCCCTGCTTGAAGCAAGGTCAGCTGCAGCAGTTGCTCCGGGCTGCCTCCAGGCAGGCTTTGAGTATCTCCAAGGATGGAGACTGCACAACCTCTCTGCGGAACCTGTTCCAACGTGCCATCACCCTCACAGTATAAAAGGGTGGTATCGGGGCAGAGTTTTCAGTGCGCTAACATGTAGGCAAAGTAGCAAAGAGAAATTGTTTCCGTCAAATTCAGACTTGGTCACAATATTCTGAAAGAGACAAATAGTTGGATCTTGAACAGGATTTTCTCAGTTATTTTATTTTTAGTAATAGTATTTGATTTTTAGAAGTGACAGCAACCAAAATGATAACCAATATGTATTTTCCGTGTCAGCAAATTTTTTTTTTTTCCCCCTGTTCTGATCCTATCTTTATTAGTGTGGAACAATGTCCAGTGCAGTTTGGAAACGCACTGCCCAGGTATCAAAAACATGAACTTCATTGCTGGATCGGACTTTAACAAAAAAATATCCTAGCTAAGTATGTCCTGCCTTGTTTTATCTGCCTTCCTTTTCTTTTCTCTCTTTCTGTATGTCTTTCTGGCTGTCTTTCTAGTGCTAGCCTTGCATGTGTTGCTGCAGTTGCTATTCTTATATTTAAAAAAATACTTTTAGTATCTTCATGTAGACAGCTAAAAAAGCCGGTCTGCCCATTTTCTGAGGTTTGCACATTTTCAGAGACTCCAACTGATTTAATTAAAAACATCACCATTAGAATTGTCACTTGACAAATGTAGTGACATGCATAAGCAATCATACATAAGCTATTCAGAATCTTTGGACTATTTATTCCTGACACTTACTAAATAATTACACCATCTAATGTAATTTATTATTTATCAGTGAATATATTGATAATTTGATTATAAAGGAAACATTGCCTTAATGGGCACTAATATATGTTAATTAAAAATAAATAATTGTTACATTATTCATGAAGAGACCAAACCGGTCGTCCTCAATGAAGAAATTAATTGAAAACATAGTAAAACATCATATTCTCACCTCAAAAACATGTTAATCTTTTCTGTACTTGGGGGAATGAATGACTGATTCAGTGGAAAAAAGTTTTCTACTGGGATTGAAGTGAAATACTTCCTTTGCTTATTTCATTGAAAAAAAAAAGTTTGGTAAACTAGGTAAAAAACAGTACAGCTTTATTATTTTAAGGTCTTAGGATATCTGTTTGGCACATCCCCGTGGAGCCAAACAACCTTTGTATAGACCTCTGCACCACTAGATGTCATGGTTGTTTCACAGAGAGAATGCTGGAAGAATTCATCTTTCAGGAGGAGCTCTGAAAGGAGTTTCCTGTGGCTCTCCTTGCTCGTTAGTCATCCTAAAGACAGAGTACATGAGACAGGTCGTTAGGCACATGCTTATTATTAGGCAGAGGGTTCATTCGGAAGATTATTGGGTCAAAGTCTTGGTTCCAGTGGTTTTCTTCTAACATGTTAAGTGCTTTATGGTTGCAAGTGATATTCGGTATAGCAAACTATGTCATCTCGTAGCAACTCACATAATTTCAGTGCCTGACTTTGCTCTCTTTTGCACCAGTTTAAACTGGGAGCAATTTCACTTAAGGTAAGCTGTTTGAAACAGGTACACGGGAGATTAAATTTGAGTCTGTAGGTTTTAAACTGCTTTATTATTGCTACTCCAGGTCTCACAGAACTTGGCCCCACTGATCAGTGACCTGCAGTTGTTGTTTGAGGGTTTCACAGCTCTGGTTTGCACCTGCAAACCCTGGCCGGGAGTGAGTGGCCTCGTGCAGCGTGGATGGGCTGTTGGTAACCAGCTGCCACGTGCGGGGCTGCCGGTGTGGTGTGATGAGTGACACACAGGGGGTGCGAAGTCGCAACGTAGGTAATTAGATTCCGTGGTGATCACCTTGGTGGCCAGCAAGGCCACAGAGGTGCCGCCGTTCTGTGGGCGGTTGTCCCCAGCTGCCATGGGCCGCTGCAGCGCTGCCAGCGTGACGGCTCTGCCGGTGAGGACGCTTGCGAGCACACTTCACAGTGGGCATCATGCGGGGAGCATCAGGCTGGTTTAAACAGGCAAACAGGCTCTGGTGGATCTGATTAGAAAGTCCTCAAACACGTGTGCCTGCGGGCTGGGCAGTGGGAGCGACATCCGGCCGCAGCAGTGACCTGAGGCAGAGTCTGCAGCGTTCCAGCCAGCACTGATGGGTATGAAAGACACCATCTATCTACACCATCTATCTTTCTTCACACCAGTGTAAACAGCCATCAGTTATGTCGTTTAGAACTACTTTCCTAAATAAGATGACATGCATTTATGACATGTTGGCTTGTCACAAGACTGCAGTACTTCTGAGCTGTTGGAACAACTCTTCCCTTACGTCCGTGTGCCTTTTCAGGAAGCTGCTCTGTGCAGACAACTTCCCATGGACTCGGAAAGCATGGCCTCCGTTCAGACTGCTGTGAACCCGCCTGCCATGGCACAAGACATGAGGCCTATTACAAATAATGGATCCGACCCTTTCTTGAACAGGCAAGTCCATGTCCTCTTCATCGGGCAATTGGTTCTTCTTCTTCTCTACACTTTTAAAGCAGTCTCTCTGAAGTAGTTCCCCATATCACCTTTATTTGTGCTTACAGTGAACAGGGGGTACAGCAGAGGGGCTGACCTGAAATGTTTCAGTTCGTACTTGTTACGGTTTGAGAAACCCATAACAATTTATTGTTGTTTAGACAATCATTTTATCACCCGATGACCCCTCCCCACCTGGGAAGGGGAATCGGGTAAAAACAAGGAAACCCAGGGGCTGAAATATAAACAGATTTAATGGAATAAGATTAGATAATTAACATTAATAGCACTAAAGAACCAATATTGATCCCGATACCAGTACAGAATATGCAAAGATTATCCTCAGCCCATTCTATCCGTGGAAGCTGTGCACTCCCAGCAGGGGACAGCCAATGTGGGACACTGTGAGTGCTGCGGCTTTGGGGGGAAGGGAAGGGCTCAGGGCTCCGGCACCGGGGCAAGGAGTTCTCAGGATGGCAGCCGTCAAGAGAGAGAGCCAGCTTCGCAGTAAACTTCTAGTAAACATGACGTGCATCGAATGAAATAATGCTGTTGGCCAGCTTGGGTCAAGTGCTCAGATCTCACTCCTCCTCATCCCCGCACCTGATGAGCTTGAAAACACTGAGACCTTGAAGCCCACACACCATAGCTGGCTGTAAAGTAAATATTTTCACAAATTCAGACATTAAAGTCTTCTAAAAGTGCAGTTTTCCCAAGCGTTAGAAGAGAAATTAGTCCTGTGTCACTCAAACCAGGACAATACTTCAAGAAGGAGTCTTAGAAATATCAAACACATAATAACAGATGGTTTTGACTGTACTGTAGATGTGTGCAGAAGACTCTAGGTAGAATAGGTACATTACCTAAGTATAAAACAACTCAATCTTTTTAGGCTATCCAAACTGGTTTTGTCTAGAAAGTTATATATTCATGTGAGTATTTCAAAATTTAAGAGTGGCCTCACTTCGGTTGCTTTTTAGGCTGATGTTAGTGACTGCGTTAGTGGCCAACATTTGAGAATGAGGCTTAGTGACTCAGTATTTAATATCTAACCTACTGTGCTGTCTTTTTTCGAACACCATGGTCAGGGACTGTGTCTGGAAGAATATCTTTACTGAGGCTTTTTCTGTTTCAATTTGCAGTGGGCCATATCATTCCAGGGAACAGAGTACGGACAGTGGCTTGGGATTAGGATGCTACAGTATACCAACGACACCTGAAGACTTCCTCAGCAACGTAGATGAGATGGATACAGGTAGAATACTCTCATTTAGTTTAAAGTATAGTGATACTAATAACTTCGTGTTATAACCAGTAATGTTTTATAATTGTATAACTGAACAATAATCTCTCGCTTTCCTATGCGAGAGAACAGACCGAGACTGTGGGCGAAAATGCCTAAAAGGTACTTAGTTCCTAGAAGGTTCTCAGCTTTAACTTAGGTCCAGATTCTTCCCTTTTATC
Organism: Pluvialis apricaria; assembly: GCA_017639485.1. Taxonomy (NCBI): domain Eukaryota; kingdom Metazoa; phylum Chordata; class Aves; order Charadriiformes; family Charadriidae; genus Pluvialis; species Pluvialis apricaria. The sequence continues at coordinate 6,970,493 of CM030014.1, forward strand.
TTAGACTGATACTCAACAAAATAAGTAAAAGGTGGAAAATTTGAGCCTTAATTTGTGTTTTCGTACCATAGTCCCAAATTAGGAGGAGTAAAAATCTAGTCTTGGCTTGTATTCTTGGTACAAATCATTGTGTTTTCTAACACTAATGAGTCTCATTAATAAGTCTCTTACAATGGCAAAGTTGGATTTGCCTTCAAACAGAATGTATTTAGCTAGTTCAGGTTTTGGTACATATTTATTTTTATATCAGTGTCCTCATGGTATTTAAAATACTGAAATAAATTACTGGGAAATCAACAAGTTTTTTCCAGATATTGAAATTCTCAGTGCTTCCTCACCTAAACTTCCTTTTGAAGCCATCAGAAGTTGCAAATAGTGAAAGGTTTCTCCATTAAAGGTTTTCATGCTTGTTATTATTAATTTATGAAAAAAGTATTATAATATTGCAGAGCTAAAGTGCTGTAAATTTTTTTTTCAATTTTTACCTTCCAAATGCCACTTTTTTCATTCAGTTCTGCCCCGTGGGCAGCATTGACCCTGTGCAGAGAGCAGCCCAGGGGGTTGCATCGGGCGCGGTTGCAGTGCTGCCTGTGCAGACCAGTGAGCGTTGAACAATCACGCTTCCCCGGGGAAGGTCAGAGGCCGATTGCTTTGAGCACTGCTGGAAAGGGCCTTTTGTGCTTTTGGGAGCAAAGCAAGGATATGGAATTAACTCTTACAAGAATGTGCATCTGCAGGCAAGTGTGGTTTTGAGGTAATGTTTGTAGAGGATAGGAGTGCACGCAAGTGCTGATGGGAAAAGGGCAGGCTAATTTTTATATCAATTGTGTTGTTTTAAATTACCCACCAGAAGAGTTTGGTATTTCAAAAGTTCTTCTTTCCTTTTCCTAGGAGAAACCATAGCGCAGACAACAATGAACATAAATCCACAACAAACACGTTTCCCTGATTTCCTCGACTGTCTTCCAGGAACAAATGTTGATCTTGGGACTCTGGAGTCGGAAGACTTGATCCCTATCCTCAACGATGTGGAGTCAGTCCTCAACAAAAACGAGCCCTTCCTTACCTGGCTGTAATCACTCAGTGCTGGTTTGGCCTACAATGCAATTCAACATTTATTTTTCCTCTTGAGATAGAAGTAGAATATCTCAAAATCCTCAAGAGATACGCTTACTGCCTTAATGACTTTTGTTACATCATCTTTATGGTCAGTTTAATCTCTGCCTGGGTTTGATTGACACTAACTTAAACATAAAATACATATATATATATATATATATAAAAAAACATATATGCATATATATTTCTTCCTCTTTGAAAAAAAGCACACTACTTTATACATCTGTATACTTCTTTACCTTTTCAGACCAGGCAGAAATGTTTCACTTTAGGGACAGAAGGAGGGTGGTGTTTGTGCATGTCCCTGGCTGGTCTCCTGGGTATTGATTAACATCACAAACCCTTTATGAATCACAAAATCTAACTACTAGTGAGGTCACTTGGTTCCAAAAACGGCACAGCATCACACCACGAGAGCGGCTTTATTACTATGTTTATGACAATAGTATCAGAATCTTTTTTTACCAACTTACTTAAGCTTTAAAAATCTTTTTTTCATTCTTAGTAAAACTGTGCTGTATGGAATATAGATTAAATCTGATCCATATCAGCCATAATAATTCTCATTATATATTTGTAAAGGCACAAACAGTACTATTGCCATTTCTTTTTTCAGTATATTACTGTATAGTTTTCAGAAAATAAATACTTCCAATCTGAAAGTACCAGAATTGTTTAGCAACGTTTTTACACTACAATATTGTTGCAAAATAAACCAGACTGGTACTGACTGCTGCCTTTTAAAAATAGAGCATTATATTATAAACAAGCATTTTTTTAAAAATATCTTAGATTTTGATGTTTATTATATTAAGCACTACAATTTTGTAACTTAACACGAACAAACAACTTTTTAAACTTTTTATATGTGTAAAATCTGTGGCAAATACCTTAAATGCAAAAACATGCTTTTAAAATCAGGTCTGAAGAATGTGGCACTACTTGTTAATGTCATGTGTAGTGGGAAAAAGCGCCTTCCTCATACTGTTTTCAGTAATGTTTTTAACTGACAATGTTGAAATACATGTAGTTGTATACATGAGAAAAGATGGTGACTTTGCCAGGGCAGCGCTAAGGTGGCATTGTAATTTGTCTGGTGAAGTTACTCAGTTCTTGAGTCTCTCGTGTGTGGCAGCGGCGTACAGGCCACAGGCACGCTGTGTGCGCTGCTGCCTAGCGTGCATCCTGCAAACGCTTCTTTAGCGGAGGTTTGGGACTGAGAAGGCATCAAGGACGTTAAGCTTGCAGTTCCCCTGAAATGCAAATGAAGTCCTAAAATTCTTAAATATTTTGAAATTATATTATTTATAATCTATGAACTTAAGCTTTTTATATAGAAAAATACGTCTTTTTATGAAAGGCATTAAAACTTTTCTCTAAGCTTAACCCAGGCTATGTAGAGAGAGGCAGAGATGTAGCACTCAGTGTTAGTGTGTGCTTGCCAGGTCTAACGACACTTAACCAGGTCTTACCGATGCACCCGAGTATTGATCACTACAGACTTTGGCCATCTGGTTGGGTGAAGGCAGGTGAAAAGGTCAGAGATGAGGTGATGGGAATATGGAGTAGGTTTGGGGGACACGTGATCACGTATCAAACGTGGGTCCTTGCCGGGAGGGGTGGCTGCAGGTGGGGATACACAGAAAATGAGTCACCAGCGTTCAGTGAAAAAGGGGGTAGAAGAACCTGGTACAACAAACGACCTTGTCAGTGATGAACTGCTGGTGTACGTGGTACCAGAATACGGAAGATAAAAAGCACACCCCCCAAAATTTTGAAAAAAGAGATGGAAGGCAAAGACCTACAGTCATGAAGTTGTGTTACATAGGGAAAAGTAGCTCTTTTTATGTTTGTTTGTGGTTTTTTTTTAATAGAAAATGAGATGTGACAGCAGAGTTGTGTCTGCACAGAGCTGAATTACTGAATGGGCATTGTGTTCCTTTTATTCTTTTGGAGTTTGGTGGTTTTTTTTTCATTGATGTTTTTAATTATTTTTGCTAGTGTTAACTGTTGAGATAGCAGAAATTTCTTTTCAACAAACAGGGGACCGGGCAGGGCTGACCAATATTCCTGTAATTATGATTAATCTCTCTCTTTTAAGGATTCCTTCAGGTTGTCAGCCTAAATGAAAAATAGGTGGTCCTGAGGCTCTGTTCTTTAGTGACATGACTGATTTTGGTAAAAGAATTGGAGAATTTTTGGCGCCTGGCTGTGATGCCGGGTTGTAGGGCCAGCTCGTCAGTACTGTGTGATCAGCCCAACGAACCGAGAGCCATCGGTGCTAGAACAACTCACAGCAGCTGCGGGTCTGAGCTCCCGTGTTGTTCAGTGGGTATTGCTCATCGTTAGGTTATGATTAGAAAATGCAGTTTGTTCATTTGCTAGTAAGTCTGTACTAATGTAAATTTTTGTCATATAAAGGATATTCCAAGCAGATCAGGTTCTCAGCGGGCGTGAATTAGCTGAGATGTGCTGACTTCTTTGGGCTGCACTGATTTTTGTCAGCTGAAGGCCATACTTCTTACAGCGAACACCGATGCAGTTTTCTAGCGAAGTCATGTAGTGCGTTTATCAGAATTGTGAAGCTGCAGACTTGGTTCCTCTTTCATCGGTGTTCCAGGTGGCTGAGTGTCTGGGCTCAGAGACCTTAAAGGGGTAAAGCAATCAGGAACTATGTTCCCGTATTATTTCCATAGTAAACCAGCAGCGGATTGGGAACAGGAGGGTGCTGTGTGAAACATTACTTGCAGTGTAAAACCACTGCCAAAACCTTAGGTCAGATCTTTACTCAGTCGTGAACTAAACCATGGTTAAGTGATTCTTTACACTGTGACCTTTTCATTTTGTAATGGAGAGGATGTATCAGATAAAGTGCAGCAACAATAAAATCTATTTTTTAAAGTTCTCTTTTTCTAAAAGTTTCTGGCTTTAAATAGGCTTATGGCAGAACTTTTAAGTATTCAATTGTGCTGAAAGTAAATTTATTGCTGACAGTATTTCCCTGTACTGTTTCAGGTTTTGAACATTTACTTTACTAAATGTTCACTGTCTGCTTGTAGTATAAATACACTAAATGTGCCAGCAGGACAGTTTCACTGTTGCCCACCACTGAGGGCAGCACACATAAGTCTTGGTGATACAGAAGTGGTGGGACATTGTTAATTACAATTTGTATTCTGGTAATACTGTTTGAATGTAACTTGGGGAGGGATTGGGTTTGAGTTTTTGAGAACAAATGCTGTGTGGGGAAGGGAAGGATTAAAATGTCTATTTTAAATACAGAAAAATGTGGGGTTTCAAATAAACTCGTTTCCTAATATGCTACATCCATGTACATGCTAGTACTTTAACTTCCTTATTTACTTCTTTATTTACTTTTTCATTTTGTTACGTGACATGTGTGAGCATTTGTTTTTGATTTCAAATACCTTGCAAGAGATTGTATGCATCAAAAGCAATCAGATCAAACTGTTGTATCCAGGGGTCGGTTCTGGGTTGTTTTTTTTTTTTATTTCTTTGATCTTGTACATGAAAAACAAATACAAATGAGCGTAAAGATTTTGGATGCATATTGGTTTATTAAATTGTTTCTTTTTTCCTTTGGAGGATTTTAGCATGCGCTTCCCAGGGAACTGTGTAACACTGCTTGGAATAAGGGTACAGACACTGTTCTGTGCAAAGGCATACGTGTTGAATATAGATGATTAGCACTTAGCAAACAAAAGGGGTTATTTTGCCATTATGTTCCAGTTTATTAGTAGTTGTTATGGCCGTTAGTGATGGTTACAGTTCTACTCATAACACTTACAACATACTCCCCAGTGCCACCATTGCTTGTTTCTTTTAGCGGCACCTTGCAGCCTCTAATTCACTAGCACAAACATTTTGTTATGATTTGTTTAATACAGTTATCTCTAAGCAGAAGAGTTAGCACCAAGTCCATTTGCTGTTAAGTTCTGTTTTGGGGACTTAAATAGTGCATTTTTTTCAGTCTGATCACTTCTTCAAGAAGTTTCTTAAATTCTGTATTAAGAGAATACCTGTCCGCTTCCCTAGGGACAGGGCATGAAACCTAAAGACATCCTGGGCTTGTATTTGAGTTCTGGGCTTTACTGTCACGGCACATAACATGGGTGATTTCAGATCCAATGCAACTGTTACAATTAGTTAATTTTAATACTCTTCCTTGAATCATTCCCTTACGTAATTTATTCTAATTAATTGTTAGAATGCTTCTAACAATACTTTGCATTTACATAAAAAAAGCTCTGGAACCTCCACCAAACAAATGCAAATTAGCCTCTGGCCCTGTTTTGAGAACTGTGTTTGTTAGTTCATGGCGTATTTACTCAGGAATATTAATGAAGTTTCTCTGGCAGAAACACTGAGCGTGTGTTTGTCTGCAGAGGTCTCTCCGTTTGTTCCCAGATGTGCGGGCTCACATGTTGGAAGGTATCGCTCCCTCCCTCCAGGCCAGTCAGCAGTGCTCCGTGCAGGCGCTCGCTGCCCTGTGGTGTTACCGGAGAGCTGTAACAACAACGTTCCTCAGAGAGGATTTATGATGAGATTGTGATGTGCTGAAAGCCCCCGCCGTTTCCGAGGAGGCACAGCGACTCTGCCTTTCCTGCACAGCGGGGCAGCCTGCCCATCCCGCTGATGGGCCCTCTCGTTTCTGACGCCTGCGAAGGAGCCTGGTGCCCGGGTTTTCTCCTGGGGGAGCAGTGTGCCCATCACTGCTGGCACTCGCCTCTCCTGCCGCTTTCCATAGCGTTCTGTCGCGAGGCTGTCCCCGCAATGTTTTTCTCAGTGTGGTACTGCAGTTAAAATCTCTTGGGCTTTTTCCTACCTGCTCCTCAAAGCTTGCTCTTCCCTCTGGCATCAGCAGTGCCTGTGTCCGTGTCGTGGTTTAACCCCAGCCAGCAACCAGGACCGGGCGGCCACTGGCTCACTCCTCCTTCCCCACAGGAGGGTGGGGAGAAGAGGGAGAGGAGGAGGGGAAAGGGCAAAAAAGACTCGTGGGTTGAGATAAAGGCAGTTTAACAGGACAATGATGGAAAAGGAAAATAGCAATAATAATAATAATGGTGAAAGAACATGCAAGGCACAAGTCACTCTCTCCGCCCCATGAACTGATTGCCCAGCCCAAGCCGAGCAGCGATCGCAGGTCCCCCCTCCCGGGCGGGTCCCCATTTCTATACCACGCACAGTCTATGGGATGGAATATTCCATCAGTCGTTGTGCTGTCTGCGCTCCTTCTTGGCCTCCATGGGAAGCTGAGAGGAGTCCTTGAAAAGCATAAACATAGCTTCGCAACAATTAAAACAGTATGGATTATTGACCTTCCTTTCACAGTGATCTCAAGAAAGAAAATTAACTCCTTCCCGGCTGAAACCAGGACGCAGTTAAACTGTGCGTCATCTCCCAGTGAAAAAGTAATCTGGCAAGAAAAAAACTTAGAGGTGTTTTATCTGGGGTTTTATTCGTTCCATCCCTGTGATACTGCTGTCTGCCCTCCGAGGTACTGGCCCCATCCTCACCAACGCTGCAGGACAGGTGGTCTGCCCAGCCTCGGGCGGGAGAGGGCGGCCCGGGGTTCGCCCTGGTTCGCCCTGTGCTGGTTACACTGGCAGTGATGGAGAAGCTGTGAAGGGGGAGCTAAAGCTGAGCTGGGGACAGGTGATGAACATTCAGGATGAATGACGTTAGGAAATGTCGTTTGCTTTTGGCTGAGCAAATGTCTTTTAACTTTGTGTCTGCTACTTCCTAATTTTAGAAAGGAACCTTCTGCAAAGGGTTGCCAGTTAAACAAGGCGTCGTTCCCTGGCAGGGGACACTGTGCTGCAGTTAACATGTCATCTTGTTGTGGTCCATTTGTTGGAGACAATCCATGAAGAGAGCTCCAGCTCTGTATGCTCCAGCCCTGCAGCGGCACCAGTTTTGTCAGGCTGAAGTTGAAGCGCATGGGCTCAGAATCACCCGCGCACCCTCCCTGTGTTGTAATCTGAGTTGTTAAATGACTTACGTGTTTCTTTTTAGGTGAACTCCCAGCGGAAGCGATGCCGCACAGTGTCAGAATTGGCCAACCCGTCACTGAGTAGACAGTTTTTATGGGTGAATAGCAGAGCGTCAGATAACGTGTGCATCTCTGGGATTTTACAAATGATGCTACTGTTTTGCCATTAGGTCACGGGGGTTTCTACATCTGTGTAGCAGTTGACATTTGTGCACACTAAAACTGTGTGTGATGTCCAAGCTGGCCAGGACACGTGCGGTCTGTTATAACTCAGTTCTCCCTGTTCATCATCCCTCTGCTGCCATCCTCTGTCTGTCCCTGCCCAGCACTGTCCTCTCCATACCTGTGACTTCTCTCCCAGGACTACCGCTGGCCCATTAGGTCTTTCTCTGTTACAGCAATCCATGATCAGTCCCTCTCGTTGGTTTTATGGGACACTTTGCTCAGTCAAAACACAGAGAGGAACCTCCATCTTCTGCAGAACTGACGCTGGAGGTAAGCATGACTCCCTTGAAACTACGTGCTGGGGAGAGCCTCGGAGGTTAACCATAACTGAATCATTCAGGAACGCTGTTCCTGTGCTGTTGTTGGCACTTTAAAACACTCAACTGGGCGAGCTGCTGGTTGCAGTTCATTTACGCGTGTTCAACACAGCCCAAGGCCACGGTGTGAGTGCAGCCTAGATCTCGAGATGGAACGTGTGCGCCTTCTCTCAGTATCTGCTATGTGTTAGCGATGTTAGAAAACCACCATGTCGTTGGGCATCTTAGAAGCATTGACTCACGACTCCTGGTTTTAGATATCATAGCTTCCTCACTGTTATTTCTTACCCCAGGTCTCCCACAAAGATTTATTAATATATCAAAATCGTACGCTATGCAGCTACCCGTCCCTCTGTTGAATGCTGATGGGAAATATTCCGTGTTCCCAAAAGCTTCATATAAATAAAACAGGACAAATGCGAGATGAGGTACAGGACAGCTGCTAACCACAGATGAAAGAATAGACGGAAGATGGTTGCATCCGTCTGTGGGTGGCGATATAAAGGGAACTCTCAAATTCCCGAGCAATGCAGTAGAACAGGTGGGAGAGACAGCTGTTTCTTAAAGAGGTTTTTTTTATAATTTCTTTTATCGTCTTGCACAATGTATCACTGAGGCCTCTTTGCTTTTATTAATGTAACCATCACTACCTAAATCTAGCTGTTTAACACTTTTGCATATTGTTCACCAGCTTTTAGTGCTCCTGAATACTTTAAGTTCTTCAGATATCTCTCGTGTAGATACAGACTACATGAAACACGTTCTCTGAAAGCACAGGCCACAGAATCATTATTTTGGGAGGAAAATTTTAGGGAAGAGAGTGGCAGATATGTTGGTGATCTAGAAGCCTTGAGACATCCAGTCTGGCTGGTTTGTGAAAATTTGTTTTAGGAATTTCTTAAGGGGCACGTCAGTTGATCTGAATCCCTCAAAGTTCTCCCATCCCTCTTATTTCCTCCTTGATTTCTTTGGGAAAGTTTCTTCTTTTTAAGTTTTAAAAGACTGCTTCTTTCAAAAAGGTATTTTTGCCTCTCAACGCTCTTTTGCCTTTGTATCTCTTTCATAGCACTGAGCCAATCACAGCTAAATTGAACTTCTGCAAAAAGATGAATAAAGAGCTTTTGCGCTTGTGTATAGATTGGAAGCTTTAAGAAGAGGAGTCATGAGCTGCTCAACTCCACTGAATTGAAATTGTAATGTGTGTTGAAGTCACAAGCGCAGTGTTCAACTTCTGGAAAGTTGTGGGAGAAGCTCGTTGGAGGAGAAGATGAATGCTGAGCTGTGAAAGAACATCAGTCACGATGAAAGAGTGAATAGGTTTTGTTTTGTCAGAGGTGAGGACTGAAGTGTGGTAGGAGTCTCCAAATAGGCAGAAGTTTGCTGTGAGGAGGAAGACTTTTCCGTAAGCCCCCCGGGAAGGGAACAGCATTGTACCGGGGGGGCGTGAGTACGTGTTAAGAAAGTCTTCCTAACTTTGAGAACAGTTAGCCCTGTTATAAAATGCTAAAAAGATGTTGGATCTCTGAACTTAGAGATTTTTAAGAACAGGTTACAGAGATGTCTTACAAATTCTTGTTGTTTGCAGTACCTTTGCGTACAAAGGTGGGCTCCAGAGATGCCTCCCAGACCTGTTTGTCTGTCTGACTGTCACTGCATCACCTTTGTTAGACAGGAGATCACAGCTGGTTCGTTAGTGCCATGAACAGGGGGTTAAAAGCCCTTTTACTTCACAAGTAGGAACAGATTTGGTTACTTAGTGTGGATATTTCTACATTGTTAAATTACACAGGCTGCACAGTTTCTGTGCAAGAGAGATTCAAGACAAGGATTACAGGTGTGGGGCACGTTCCAGCATGTAAATAGAAAATTGAGAGAAAATTGAGTTTTCTCATCAAATAGCTGGATTTAAATAGGATATGTCCCTCTCCTTTCCATGAGTACCAATTGTATATTGTATCAGAGATGGCGCAATTTACTTGATTTTCTAGAAATTAGGCTTCATTTACCATTTGTTTGGAGCCTGTGTTTGAAGGTGATGTTCCATATGAGAAATTGGCTTGCTCTCTAACATGACAAGACCTGTGGGATTCACAGCAGTGACAGATCAGGTTGTGGTTCATCCTTGTCTTTGAGACAGTGAACTTTGCTGTTAGAATCAATGGCTTGGAACCTGCAACACTGCTGCTCTGTCCCTCCCGTCTTGGGGTGGGGGGGGAAGTTGAAAAAACTTCAAATAAGGGTGGAACAACTTCTGTATGAGGAATGGCTAAATACACTAATGCTCTTCAGACTTAAAAAAAAAGAGACAAGTGAGAGGAGATATGAGAGAACCGATGAAATTGGGTATCATGGGGAAGAGGGGACAGGACTGGCTGTGTACTTCTTGCAGGCAAGAAGTAGGGGCATCCCGTGAAAGGAGTGGGTGGCAGGGTCAGGACAGAAGAGTTCTTCCCACAACACGAGTGAGACTATGGAAGGCGCATTGTGATCCAAGAAACAACTGGACAGCTTCATGGAGAATGAATCCCTCAAGAAGAGTTAAATGCAGAGATGGAACCTTTGTCTCAGGACGTCCCTGGAGTACAGAGAAGCGTAGGCTGGGAAAGTCTCTACAAGCCTCCCATATTCTACTTTCTGTGTTAGGTTTCATCTTCTACAGCCATACTGTACGGTTACGTTCCCTCTGGTGAGAGTGACTGGAGAAAAATTAATTATGGATGAGTGAAGAAGCCAGATCCCCGTTGTGCCGAGAAATGGCTGTGAATTGGCCTTTCTCACGGAATTCGTGGTGTGAAGCAGGGCGTCGTGGTGTCCGAGATGACTCATAAAGCCTCAGACGAGGGATCCACAGCACTCTCTGCTTTTGCCTGTTACTTTGACCCGCCACTTACCTGCACAGCCGTGCTGCTGAATGCACCCGTCTGTCAGGCACAGTCAAGAAAAGAGACCCCCACCATGACAGCCACCAATCTCTCTTGTGACAGAGACTCTCTCTGGAGAGCATTTTAGTCATAGCAGGTCTGGAAGAGAGGAGTCCTCACTTTTCCACGTAACGTAAACATGTACTCAAAAAAAGTTAGACTTGTCATATTTCTGTCTGATTAACCTCAAAAGAAAATAGTCACAACTACATTACAACTGAGCTTGTACCAGCAGCATTTGGTGATCCCAGCTGGAAAGGTGACACAGGAGAGAATATATTTTGCCTGAGAGTACCCTCTTTTTAAATGGAAGCTGTTTTACAAAAATAAGTATGAATGTGAGAGTTGAATTTAACTTATTTTATTCCATGATGCGGGGTTTCAGGAAGGCTAGAAAGGGAGTCAGGGCTTCATAACGTTAAGTGGGGGGAAGTGCCCTTCATTCTCATCTTCTTAGCCAGAGACGATGCATCCGCAGGCTGCCTTCTGGAGCGCTTGCAAAAGGGAGCCTCCCAGCATAAGGGAATATTCGTATTCTTTAGACAGTTCCGTCTCCCTGGAAGAATAAAAACATGGAGGTAATTTAGTGGCTACTATTCCCGGGCCTTTCAAAGGTTTTTATTATTTCCCAGTGGCTACAGGAAGCTGCCAGATAAACACCATAAATATGGGCTGAGATCGTATTTCCAACCCCTGGCCACACTGCAGGGCTTCAGCTGTACTTTAGGAAACATGGTCATGGCGCTGAATGAAGGCTAGTTCAGTTCTTCAGACTGTCGGCTAGTCAGGTGTATATATAACTCTCATCAGCACACAAAATGATGAAAAAAAACCGTCAGTTGCTCACCCCACAGCATCCGCAACATTTGCAGTCCCCACAGATCGTTCCCAAGAGGCCGTTCACCACCTGGATGCTGCAGAGCACTGCCTGGATCCCGCTCATGACAAGCAGCAAGGAGAAGAGGGTCAGGTTCCACGGGATGATGTTTTCGGGTGACCGGCACAGGTTCCACAATGTGTTGTTAGAGAGGTAATTCCTGGGGGGGAACAAAACAGTTATAAAGACGGCGCCGTTGGCTCACGGGGGGGGCTGTCGCGGCGGACACGTCGTCACTGTTGTGATGTTCTGTTGGTTTCAGCACTGCCAGAAAGAATTCCCACGCTTGCACTGATGCTACGTATCTAGAACGTGATTCCCTTTGAGTCTCTAGATCAGTTGAAACAATTGGTTTGGAAAGCCGAGGCTCCAGAAGGAACAGTCGCGGGTGAGTGTGTGTCCGATACAATTGAACAGTTTCTGCCCTTTTGGGAAGAAGCGACCTTCGCCAAGCTTGTGCCAAACAGTGTCTTCCGGCAAAGGCATTTCTGTTCCTGCTGGTGTGGTTCTCTGCCGGGTGAAGCAGTGCTGACAGTGGACAGTGCCTCATACCCCCACCGTGCGCACCCCCAGCAACGGGGCTCCCGGGGTCCCCGTGGGACTGTGGCACCTTCTGTCCCTCATCCCTGGCACACACCCGGGGTTGACACGCACAGGTGTGGGTGTCTACACCTGAATATTTGTCCTAATTTACTGCATTACGTTGTAATGAAGCCAAAACAAGTGAATTATTGAAACAATGTGATAGAAGGTGAATAAACTCAGTTCTCCTAACAAAACAGGCAAATAGTGTGTAACACACAATGTTCCACCTCTTTTTTTCTTTTTAACCTGAACTGCAATTTTGCGGTGTGTTATGCAAGAGGCGCCGGTCAGTCATGCTGGCTGAGGGAGACTGCGTTAAAGTTCCCCAGGGGATGAGGGTTTGCTGCACCCCTGTCGGTCTGTCCTGCTCTCCTGGGGGACGCGTCGCACCCGCGTTCCAGCGGGGCTTTGCTGGCTCCAGCCCCGAGCGACTGCATTGCTGCGGTTCTGTCCTTCACCCCACCTCTCTGAAAGGGGTAGGGACACACAGCAGCAACATGTTGGAGTTGCAGAGTGTGAGGAACAGACAACTCCATAACCGAGATAAAATGACATGTAGATACTAATTATTTGAATGCTATCAAATTTTGATATAAGATGTCATTGCTATTTGTCTGGGTGGAATTATCCCCGCACGCTGCTTATCACGACCTCGAAGGCTGTGCATTTCTCTCTGTCGGCTCCTTTGAAACTCAGTAGTTTTCATTGTGTTTGCTCATCTTTACACCCATGTTTCTGAACCTTATTTAGTATTGCTGTATGGTGCTGGTTCTTGAAGAGCTTCTGTGTTTTAGACAAACAGTATAATTCCCATTTTTAGACAACGGATTTGGAAGTTAAATCACATCATAAACTTTAAACATGTATAACTTTTTTTTTTCTGATTGTTTTGTCTTACCCGTCCTGGAAAGGATAGGTCCACTCTGTTCCAGTGTTACATTTAGGGCCTTTGTTTATGGCTACTGCTGACAAAACAAAGCAGTATCCAGCTCCCAGAACTCCAACTGCAGCAAATATTGTAGAAGAAAACATCTGATGAAGAGAAAAATGATGTTATTTTTGTTCTCATTCAAACAATGAAATGTACCCTATCCATGTGAATGTACATTCACTAAATTCAGCTCTTCACCGTCAAAATAGTCAACTCCTGAACAGCTAAAATATCTCAGCTTGCAATTATATAATAATGTATACGGCACACCTGCACTGGTATTTATGAGCTCTGAAAGAATCAGCACCATTTGCCTGAAAACGAAAGGGGTTGACCCTGACACGGCAGGCAGCACTCCTGCCCTTTGGACAGTATTTGTCCATTAGACTGGTAGTTGTTCAAGCTCCTGTGTTTCACTGGGTCGATGTCTTTCTCAAGAGACTGTGAGCAAGACTGAAGTCTGGGACCACACAAGGCATTAAAAAAAAAAACTACAGTACCCTTTACAAGTTAGCTTTGGCATCTTGGTAATCTTCGGACCAAGTAATTATATTTTTTCTTCCTGTGTCTCCCCTTCAGATTAGTATACTTTACCTCCTCACAGGTGCTCGTCATCATTAGGTCTAATAGTGCAATTGCAATGGCTTGGAAAGGATGTCTCTATTTTTCTGCTTTTTCATTACAGCATTTTCACGTATTCTAATATGTAAGTAAATCACGTAAAAACTAATGCCCTGCTTGAAGTCTGAAGCACCTATAGCCGTAATAGTTTGTAGGTGGAGGTAGTTACTGGATCAAAGTGATATAGGTGGAGGAAGGAAAGAAATGTACTTTCAGGTCTGTGAGTTTTCATTCCGACCTCATCACGAGACTCTTGCCTTGAGTGTTGACATGTATTTTTGTGTTGATATATCTGATGGGGGCTAACTTAAACATTATGTTTATGTAGTGGGCATAAACTGGTTCTGTTAACATACAAGAATGAACTCAGTTCTCAGTCACACTGTGGTAAGGCCACCAGGACTCTTATTAGGGTGTACTTAGTACTCGTGACTGTGTTCGCATTGCTGGTCTCTCAGCCGACTGCTGTCTCACATGAGTTGTAACCAGGTTTGGCTCTGCAGGACGGGAGCGGCTTTGTGGGCACACGGTTTAGCTCTCACAGGCCAGCAGGAGCCCAGGTGGCAGCGCTCATGGCCGGTGGGGGGTCACCCCGGTGGGGGGTCACCCCTGGTGCGTCACCCCCGGGTAGAGCCATGCCCCAGTTCTGCTGCCTTGTGGGGCAGGATGGTAGGGGTTTGGTAGACGCTGAGTTATATGTGGTCTTCAAAGCTAAACTAAGCTATTTTCACTGCTAACAGAAAATTGATAATATAGTGTGGTGACAAGAAATATGTGGCTCTGTTCCCCCCGAAGTTCCACCTCCTTTGTTGGGATTGCATGAAGACGGCATCAAAGCTGGGATTTAGGGAAGGCTCCTTGTTAACCTCACAGTCATGACTCTGTCCCTATTTGTTTCTTCCTTTTTCTCTCAATTGAAAACCTGTTCCTTTATAAAAAAGTGTAATGATCGACTTGAGCCAAACAATTTATTTCACAAGGACAGACCTTTCTAGTAGAAATACATTTATTTTTTGTCTAGTCTCATTTTTAAACTAAAATGCCTGAAATGTTTACTCATGTCTGAAGGTATCCATTTGAGATTTTTCACTTCTAGTGTGAAAGAATGGTATAAACTCAAAGTGGGGCCTGGTCTACCCGGCTTTAAGTAGGAGATAGGATTCGGTGACATCCCGAGGTCTCCTCCAACCCAAAATTTCCTATGAACCTGGTGAGGTACTCACAGCCCATTGCGTGGGTGTGCAATGAGTTGGGAATGTAGTGCCCAACTGTCAGAATGATTTTAAAAACTGCCAACCAAAAATGGCTGCAGAGAACTGTTATGGTCTGCAAAACGAAGTGCAGATCTTCCAGAAGCTAGTTTTAATTGTGAAAGCAACTGTAAGTATCTTGTGATAGCAAAATACAAGACGGCAGTACAGTTGTGGTACCTGTGGCACAACATCAAAGGCATAACGCAGTTTTTACAGCCTGTTATTTCTACATTCCAGCACTCAGACAAATGGTGACTCTTTGTGCTCTACACTCTGGACTCTGTCTTATCTCCCAGTGACAGAGCAGAAGATACATATACCGTATCAGTAATGATTTAACTTTTACTTTTTTGCCATCTTTCCTCTCACTTACCGCAAACCTCTTTCCACAGCTCTCATTACCACAGCATCCACAGCAATCGTTATTCTTAAGGCCCAAAAATACCAAGGCAGGAAAGATCATCTGCCAATAACAGAAATACAGTTTGAATTGGGATTAATTCAAGTTATATTTGACTTTAAGTATAACAGTTCCATGTCTTTTTTTTTTTAATTATTATTATCGCTACATTAAGTTACTTATTACAAAACTGTTGGATGACTTTAACTTATTTGTTTATCCAAGAAGAATTTGCAGCGTTGGAGCCTGCGTTTGAGGCACTGAGTAAATTCAGCAGTGCAGAGCCGTGGATGGGTGGGGGGAAAGTGGGAACGTCTGAATTTATATACTCACCAATACGCCAGATCCCAAGATCCCCCCGAAGTACCAAACCTCATCTGTAATGTGTAGATTGTTGTCAACCACTTTTCCTCCAGGGAAAAACAACAAGATGTTAGCAAGGGTGCAGAGCACAGCCAGGGGGATGAGCGTGGTCCCCAGGCACTTGGCACAACCTCCCGTGCACATGCTTGCTTAAAGAAGTGGCAAACACAACCAACGGCAGAGGAGAAATCTCTCAGACGTTCTCAGAACTGTTTTATAAGAAGGAGCTTCTCGGTGTACTTTACAAAGTCCAGTTTCTGCTGTGCCTTTAGAGGAGCTGAGCCTGTAGAACGCTTCCCTCAGGGCTGTTGCTGCAATCTATCAGAAACGCTGGTGCGGGTTATTTATACGTTCTCGCAGCGGTGATGTCGATTTTCTGAACGTCCGTAAATGAAGTTACGTTCAGTGCAGCCTCTCATTTTACGATGACAGCCAATAACCTCTGTTAATATTTTACTAATGAGGATGAGACTTCATTATCTGGGCTTAGGTCATGGGTAGATATCCTTACTTCTGGATCATAATTTTTACAACGCATTGTCCTTCACACTACAAAATGCTTCTTTGTAAAGACTGACACGAAAACGCATAATGAATCAGCTGATGTTGATAACAGCTGTGTGCAACGGAAACATTCTAGTGAATTTTCTTTTCTTTGGGAAAGTTGAGCTAGTCATTTGTTATTTGGAAGCACTCAGACAAGTTGTAGATTTGCAATAGGTAGTCAACTATTCCAGAGGCAGTGCTTTGCAGCTGGTATCTCTGAACAAAGGAAAATGATCAAAAAACCTTTCGGTGGGCTTGCTCCTTAGGTTGTGTCCTTTTGTGTTCTCTAGGAATAATGTGTTTCCTCAAAGTCCAGCATTTCATCTGCGCTCAGGCAAAACTTCCGCTTAAAATGATGCCACACAGACTCCCGAGCTCCAGCAGACCCTCGCTGGACGGCGCGCAACATTCTGTTCAGGCAAGCACCTCTTGTAAAGCAGGGTCTGCAGCTACTGAACAGATACTGGATACCTTCTCTTTCATATTTGGACTTGGTGTATTGTCCTGTAGAACTCGCGTTAGGATGATTTTCATGCCAATCTTCATTCCTAGCAAATAGCAACAGATGCAATTCCTTTGCTGTCCCTGTGTGGACATGAGAATTCCATGTGCTTTGAGATGGAAAAGTTTCCACTTTGCCCAGAGGGTAAAGCTTAGGAAATTTTCATTCAAATTTGAAATAAGCCTTCTTTTAAAGATGTTTGAGGCTTTGTTTTGATCCATATAGTGGATCTCTGCTGCATCTTCAAAGACAGGCAGCTCAGAAACACCTAAAATTTTACCTTTTACAGCCACAAAATCCCATGAAGTGCATGATATTGAACTGCCCAAAGCTGCCTTGCACCATCCAGAGCTATGGCTTCAGGTAAAGTGGCAATGCTGAGTAAGCAGGTTTTCGCAGCCACCCTCCTTATAGCAATGGCACAGCTAAAAGAAGCCCAATTCCCTGTTCATCGAGACTAATTCCCTGGTCTGGTTCGCCACAAGCCTCGCCGACAACCATGCGGATACTAGAGAGAGCAGGGGCAGGGATGCCCTGAGGCACCGCCGATGCTCAGAAATGTGTTTGGAACCAGAGCCAGCGCTTGTCGGCTTTAGGCTTCTCTACAGAAACAGAAGGATATAAAGCAGTTTTACCAGACTGGAGGGCCAGACCTCATGCTTTTAGGCAAATATCCTTTTAAGGTGACAGTAGTAATACTAGAAATCCTATTTAAGTGTATATGCAGTTCTTGTAGCCGTGGGGTGCAACCGGAAGGGTTGTCAGCGCCTGCGAGGGCTCTCAAACGCCCTTTCTCCTGAAGGTACCAATGGGATTGACCACAGACAGGTGCTGTCTCTGGCAGATTGTGTGTTTCAGGTTCTGCTGTAAAATATGAATCAAACTTAGAGAAAATTAGTTACTACTAATTTAGGTGTGGCACTGGGTACATGCCTATGGTTTTCAATAGCTAAATTCTGTCCAACTTCAGGCAGAAAGGATCACTGTCTTGCTTTTTTGATTAAAAGATGAAACTATGAAAACCCATTTTCATGTCAGACTTAAGACTAGATTTTTGAGCTTCTGTTTCCTTCAGGGAGCCTCTTCTCAGACTACGAAAATTATCACAGTATGAGATAATCTTTGCAGGTAAAAAAATCAGCTTACTTATTTACTATGCACTCACTTGAGCGGAGCAATTTCTACAAAGAAATTTTACATTTTCCAAAATGTTCTTCTCTGTAGCAGGAACCAACTGGGAAAATGCTAAAGTCTGTCAGGTTCTTTGGTGGGTTAATTGATAATCACATCTTTCTGATATGTCTATTATTGCTTTAATTAAAATAAGTATTTGCATAGATCAAGGGAAGTAGGAAATGCTCACCGAAAATTTTTGTCATTGAGAATTTATGGAACTCCCAATACCAGTCACTAAAACAGCTTTTAATGGCTTGGGGAGTAAAAATGGTGCTTCATTTACAGAAGGACCACTAAGGAAAAATAACACTGTGATTCAGATGCCTGTGCAGTATATGGCAACTTCTCTGTTAAGGAGCCCCTCTAGAGTATGTGTCTCAGAACAAGGCTGCGAGAAAAGATTATGTTGTGAGAAACAAACAAAAAAGTAAATCTGGACTGAGGACAAATTGTGTAAAAGCAAAGAAACTAAGTTATTTGTATGCGATGGTAACGACTTTTTCAAATGAGCCCCAGATGCTCATAGGAAAGGCAGGGGATCAAAAGCCAGCGGGGCTGCCCAGCAATGCTGCTGATGTCCCCAAATCATCTCTGCTTGGAGGCACTAGGTAGGTAAGATTTGTTCACAAAAACAGTAAGTAGAACCAAATAAACAAATAAATCTGTCTCACCATTTACCTTTATCCAACCTTGTCTGGGTATGAATACTTAAGGAACAGTATTTTTACGTAATTTGTGGATGATTTAGGATGGATGGAAGTAGACATGCTTGGTCTGAAGCATCAAGCTATCAAGACTGAGTGAAAATGTGGGTAATGGACCTGGATTGTTCGGCGCCTGTTACCGGGCAGCTGCGCTTTACAACACTACGATCACTGTGTTTAGCTTCTCTTCCTCTTTGATGCTCCGTAGAAGACGCTGCTTCCCTATACTGGAAAGCCAGCCAAAAAGGTACAGCGCAGTCAGTAAATACACTGCTGGTCTTCTTTGGCCTCAATATCTAAGAAAATCGCAGTGAAGCTAGTGAGCTGTTACTTAGAAAGTTTATACTCTGCACGACTTGCCAGCCTCTTCTCGAAGGTTAGTAATACTACAATGACGTCACGCAGTGTCACGATTGCTGATTCTGTTCTCTGTTTGATACCTGTGAAAACCATTATGATGAGGTGGAAGTATCAGTATTGCTCAGAAGACACAAAACCTGGGCAGGATGGGGCGGAAATAGGAAAAAAAAACATATCTAAACTAGACATGAGCTTTTGGATGTTACCGTCCTTTTACCTGGTTTGGGATTTTTAATTTTTAACTTACAAAACAGCAGCAAAAATCTAGGACACTGAAAAAGCCTGGGAGATGGGACAATATTTCTAAAAATAAGTGAAGCAGCAGGTGGGGACTACAATAAGTCCTAGAATTACTGGAATTGCAGAATGCTGAAACCTGTGGAAGGCGCTGGAAGGTGTCCTTGCCCAGGGCGGGGGGGGTTGGAGCTAGATGACCTTTAAAGTCCCTTCCAACCCAAACCATTCTGTGATTCTATGATTCTATGGTGAAGATGAATCAAAACGTGAATGTATCTTCTATAGATCATATTTTGAAATTATGGCATATGCCACATTTTAGGATAACACTGTTTTTTGTTTAAAAGGAGAATATTTCACATCATATATACTTAATCCCATTCAATAAAAGATGGCAAGAAATGATTGTCACCAATGCCAAAATAATCATATGCATTCTTTTGTGTATTAAGAAGACCAGAAGATGGCTCCTTTGTGAGGACCGCTCCTAGGACCGAGCATGTCTGCAGTGCTGATGTCTGTAGTGCTGAGCAGACTCATGATTCCTGAGGAAATCACACTGGTTTTCTTTGTAAAAATAATTTCATTCGGGTTTTTAGAAAGACAAATTTTGGGTGGCTTCTCAAGTTTGCATATAATGCAACATGAAGGAAGTCTACAGGTTTCTGGTGGGAAGAGCAGATGAGGCAGAACAGCGTGGACAGTGAGAGTGGTTGTTCCCAGGGGGCTGGAAGATACCTGTCAAGCACAGTGCATTTGGTGCTGTTGGCGCAGGAGGCTTTAGGAGGAGCCTGTAATTGATGAGTCATTGAACAGTTTCTGGGAGTTGTGCTGCATTTGTTTTTCTTGTTGTGTCATTGTGATTCCTCTCTCAGCCATTTTGCTGGGAGTAGTGAAGGCTGTGAATAACATAAGCCGTTTGGTACGCATTTGGAAAGCATGAACCTTTCCGTCCCATGCTGCCCAGCTGCCGGCCGCGTGCTGCTTTGGCCTGTGTCGAGTCTATCCAGGGAGCTGGATCTACCTGTCCTCCTCCTTGCAGAACAGCCACTGCTGGCGGCATCGCCATCCATGGCGAGTTGGGCCCCTCAAGGAGAAAGGAGCCTCTGGTCTCGTGTGTGTAAAAGCAACATGTGCATGACCACTGAGGAGAGCATTTTGAAAGGTTCATGCTCATAAATTTAGCATTTAATTCCAAGAAGGACAGCTATTATGCAACAGAAAAGCAGACAGAAACAAATGAAGAATTCCTGACTGACAGCACGGTCTCCATGTGGAGTTCAGTAGGATGTCATTTAGGCCAATATAAGCAGTTTTCATGGCTTTCTACAGCCTGCTATTGCTTCTGTGGCAAAGATTCAGAACTTGCAAACTCTCCATACTCCACCTGATATGTTAAATAGACTTTTGTGACGTTCCCGGTGGGTGGAAAGCATCTGTAATTTGGCTCCCAGTTATAGCATAGTGACTCAGTAACAGCCATAGGGAAAATATTTGCTGTAGCTGGAATGTAAACCTTTCTTATTCCCCCCCCTTCCCTATCAGAGTAGAATGTGGCTTGCCAGGCTTTCAAGCTGAGCTTCCCAACAGTCACGCTCTTTCCCTCTCTGTCCATTGTCACTATCATGGAGGACTAGCAGACTCCTCCGTTCAACTGTATTCTTATTTATGCATGGCCTTTTTAAACTACTGCCAGCCTTTATGTGAGGGTTTAAGTTGCACATGTCAGCAGGGTCGGCTTAAGGGGCAGTGGCATTCAGCCTGAGCTGGAAAACAAAACTCAGATTGACTCAAGTCTTTTTCCAGGGAAAAACCGAGTGACTTGCACACTCAGTTCTTCTCAAAGGGGTTCTTCCCTTCCGTTCCAGCCCACATTTTCCAAATCTGGCCACCTATCTGGGAGGAGGAGCAGTCAGCCCATTGTCAAGCATCACCCACAACTGCTTGTCCTGGAACAAATACTCCATTATGGGGACTCTGAGGGCTGGTAACCAGGGTGGAGCTGGTCTTTGAATGTTGTGTCATCCCATCCTGTTCAGCAGCATTTTCCTAGCAATTGTGGATACGATGGAAGGCACTCCTTTCTGGCATGCTATGAGAGGGTGTTTCCTCCTCTCCTCACCTCCTAAGTCATACAGAGTCCATGCTGTGCAGAGAAAGGTGAAATGACATATTTTCGTATGGAAAAACAATAGGAATGGAAGGTCACTCAGATAGCTTTGGCAATTTCGGGATGATGTAAGCAGTGATGATCCCTTATCAATTCTTTGCCTGGTTTCTTAAAATACAGACAGGCAATGACCTGCAAACTACGCGGAGGCTGAGAAATTACAGGAACAGATAATTTGATAGATATAAAGGATAAATATAAATACACCTATGTGCCCTGTGGCTATATATAAACCCGCAGGGTGTACGGTAGCTGGTAAATGAAAAAGTTCAACAGTCGTAAGCAGTGATCCTGAAACAGAACCAGATGTAGCATAGATGGTAACCTGAAAAGTAGCGTAAATAATCCTGCATGCAGCACTAGTTAAGCATTCTTTTCTCAGTACCTAGGTTAGCCCCATGAGATACCACCAGCACTATCATCACAAGAAGTTCCATTTTTTTATTGCCATAGATTTCTTCCTAGTCTTGGTAATCAGATTTTTATTTTGTTAGATAGATGAACGTGGCTTAAAATGTATTTTGATGTACCTATTAATTTTTAATTGTAGATATGTGTGTCTTGATCAGTTCTTGTGTCAATGACTGAACTCATTAGACAGTTGTGACCCAAGGTCATGAGTTCTTGTTCTTGTGATCTGTGTAGCTGCTTCCATATTCTAAATGTAGTTTGGATATCTGGAGCTTCATAAGCTTCTATGAGAAGTACTGATCCTGCCTCTGACTAAGCCAGGGAGGATTTTGTTATGAATTTATGGGTAGGATTGGATTTACAGTAGCATAGCTGAAACCAGGTCTGTTCAAGGCTCTGCTGCTGCAAGTAAATTTGTGTGTACGTGTGTTCATAAATTTCTTATATATGGTGACACACTGATCTCAAACAAGAAATACAGAAGGAAGTTCCTGCATAAAATCCATCTGAACACACTTAATATGGTTTTGTATTTCTTTTTGTGTTGTGCAGTTCCATTGAGGAAGGGAGAGGGGCTGGTCAACTGTGGACCAGGTTCCTTTTCTTCAGAGAGAGAACTAAGAAGAATGAGCTGAAAAATGTCTCCCTTCCTGATACCCCAATCTTGATTGCAGTGAAGGACGACATTAGCCCAGGCTCTCCTTCGGAGAGCACAGGAAAGCCGCTGGCTGTGACACCGGTGCGACCTACCCAGGCCGACAGACAGAGGGGACAGACGCTCTTCCCTTTGCCAGCAATTCAGACGAGCCCTGGTGGGTATGCCGCACATGTCCGTGAGATGCTAAAAGAGTGCGGCTGCGTAAGTGGGGCTGTATATGTGCAAAGTGAGAGCCATAATCACACCCTTATCCACAGCCTTGACACAGCAGAAATTCATTCCCTTTTCGCTTCTCTGTCCAGCCTGGGGCGCGCTGTGTGGTGAGGCATGTGAACGCAGAGAAGGGGAAAATGGCGAAGAGAAAACGAGGTGTCCAGGGCTTCCCTGGGATAGTGTTTTTCCCTCCCAGCCCCGGCTACCAGAGTCCCCTGGGCGCTGACGACGGACTGGTGACATCCAGTTCCCTTGTACCTCCTTCGACCTTTGTTCTCTTCCTGACGTCTCTGTTCAGATAAGAGCTTGTGACAGACACAGCCTGGCCGAGGTGGTATTTCAAGTTGCACGCTGATATCATTGTGAATACAGAAAAGCCAAGTATGCTAATGAGGAGCATGTAAGAGAAGTGGGCTGGAAGGCGTGTTAGAACCAGAACAAGCCTGGATTCACGTCCTGCGTGGGCAGTTCTGCGAACAATAGTCAGGATGTGGATATGACTTCAGCTTCCAAGAAAGATCAAATAAATCAGGTCCTAGACTGAGTATCTGCTATAGGTAGATAATTGCCAGCTTAGAGTGGGAGATTCCCCTGCCTCTCTTGAGAATGGAAATAGGTCAGATGAAGAAGCCTGAATTTTAATGTCTGATTCCAAGTAAAGTTTTTATTCCATGACATCACTCTGATATCTGATAGCCTGGTCCTTTCTTATTAGAGAAAAATACTTGAAAAGAAGTTTGGATTTCTACTGGTGTCAGACATATGCTTAAGTTACTAACATTTTCATTTAAAATGAAATTACGCAAAATTTTATTTTACTAATGGGACTTTTACAGCTTTACTATAGCTCAACTTTATACTTCTTTGCTGTTTTACTGTTCTGTAGTCATGTTCTGTTACTTTCCGCTTTACCCACCCCCACTGCCCATCCACCAACTTTCCCACAAATGCCCTTTTCTACATGGAACATCCTCTGTTAAGGTTTTAATAATCCCATTCCTTCATTCTCCTCAAGGCATACGCTAACCATGGGACCAAAAGTAACTGTCAACCAGCAGCAAAAAGGCTTGTGGCTCCTAAGCAATCTCTGACGCTTCTCTGATTAATATTATTTTTAAGTAAGTAAAAATTAGGCAACTATGTCTATGTAATGCCTCTTTTTTACTACTGTTCTATTTGTTGAGTCTTGTGATATTTGTTTTTATCCCTTTGCAGACAAGGTGTTTTGTTACATATTAATCAAAATTGGTTTTTTGTAAACCACGATGCTTGTAGCAGAAAACAAGAGAACTTCAATACTGCCGCAGGCCATCTAAGCACCACTGAAATACTTTTAATAATTAGTACTGAGAACTAAAATTTCACCAGAGGTATTTTCCAAAATGGGAGAACAAAGGAACTATATCCTTAGGGTTACCTATTTCTGTGTGGGGATGTACGTACTCTACAGTAGTTTTGCTACCATTTGTTGTCAAGTCCCCAAAATTAAAAAAAAATCAGAATTATTTACACAGGTTATGCAGAGTTTATAGTTGCATTCTTCCTGTCACCACGAGTGCTGAAGTGCACAACTGTCTATGAGGCACCTTCATTCTCTTGCTGAGTATAATTTAGATTTTCTTCTTTCTGCTGACCTTACAGAAGTGGGCAAACAGGCAAGAGACGCCCGGGAAAGCATGCCACTTCTTCAAGTTTGAGGAACAGATGAATCTGCCTCATGTTTTTACCAGATGCTTTTGTTTTTGCACTGGATGAACAGGCTCTCCTGCCTTGCGGGGGAAGGACCACCGGATGCTTGGGTGTCTGTAACTTCTTTCTCAGCGTGACCATTTGTCACTCACTTATCATATGCCTTCAGAGCCCGGTAGTGTCCACCCTGACCTGGGATGTTTCCGAGGAGTGCAGTGACAGACCGTGTGCCTCCATGTGTATTACCCCTGCCAAAAGCAGTGTTTTTCATGCTTTGGTCTGATTCTAGTTTCTTTTTCTAGCAGTCAGTGCACCTGATGTTTCACAAGAAAATTTGAGTGGTAAGTAACATTTGTACAAGTTCTGTGAAGCTTTGAAAACATGAGACATTTAAATTACTGTTGTGTGGGCGAAATCTTTACTACAACCTGAAGTACATAGCTCCCACCAGTTCATGAGGGCAGATTTTAATCTTTGTATTGTTGTTTCTGACAGGTTTTTTTATGTCTGCTTTTTTTAAATTGTCATACTTCTGTGTCTTCTGCAACAACAACCATCTTTAAACTAAGAAGTTTTCGCACCTTCCTTCTTTGCAGCTGTAAGCACTCAGAACCTTATTATCCAGTAATGTAGTGGCTGGACAACTTTCCTGGTTTTTTTTTCTCTCCCACTTTCCTTTCAAGGGGACTTTCAGACTGCCCAGATTTTGACCGGCCTCTCTGGCGCAGAAACCTGGAAGAACGGTCACAATGCTGCTGCGGCTGCTGCCCTCACTGCCGCCGGACCTTCAGTGCTGGCACAGGGGGACACTGCTGCTGTCTTACTGGGATGAAAACACTGAGTGCGTGCATGGTCTTAAAGGAAGGTAGGTTCCAGAGACAAAGTCTGGGCGCTCCCACCCCTTGCTAGATACCAGTGCCATTGAGAGGAAAATCCTCCTGTGAATTCATTAACTCACCTTACCTAGGAACAAAGTGTGGCCTAAATGGCCCCAAATGTAAGGCAGGAATAACACTGCAGAGTTATATGGAGTTGCTTTGCTTTTACCCTGGAAAAGACTACCTGTCCCTTTCTCACCTTTCTTTCTAGACTTGGAGGAGGTGGGAGCAAAGGAGAACTAGCCCTTCATTTCTGCTGCCTGTCTGTGTTGCTGATAAACAGCACTCGCCATGTGCCAGCTCTGCAACAGCACATGGGCTCCTCTGGCCGTGAGGAGGTGGGAGTTGCTCATCAGGCGAACCAAGCGTCGCTCTCCGGTTGCATCCCTGCTGCTTGGTTTTGTATTTGTGTTGTCCAGGTGAATTGTTCACACACTGCACAGAAATGGCTTGATTGTGGCCCGTTGGGTCTTTTGCTTCTCCCACCTGTCTTTGTGTACGGTGTATGTCTGCCTTAAAGACGTCTCTGCTCTAAAATCCCTTATGTGGAAATGGTTCATGTCTCACAGGGGAGAATAATGAACCCTGGTTTGCAGAAAAGAATTCCTACAGTGTAAAAGGTGTTAATCTTATGTTAGGACATTGATACTTGGAGTATCTGGATGGTACAGGTAGGTTCAGTTTTACTTCCAGATCGACTGTCCGAAAGGAGGGCACTTCTCATTACGGATCATAAATTGCTGGTTGTGTAGGGAGGCAGACTGAAGAAAGACAGGAAGACTGTCTTTTCTGTGGAAGAGGAACTGGATCATTCCCATTTTGGATCAAATTTGAAAGACTGTTACGGTTTTGAATTTATTCAAATTTAAGAATTGCCATGGACCATATCTGCCAAGCTGTATGTCTCATGTCCTAGATGGGATTCTGTACAGGTTTTGATTGACAATAAGAATGCTATTATGTACTGCATTCATTTTAATCCAGTTGGTGTGAGACCGGGATGCTTAATGCCTCCCTGGAGGTGTTCAAGGCCAGGCTGGATGGGGCCTTGGGCAACCTGGTCTAGTGAGAGGTGTCCCTGCCCATGGCAGGGGGGTTGGAACTCGATGATCTTCAAGGTCCCTTCCAACCTAAACCATTCTATGATTCTATGATTTATCTTACTCATAACTACAAACATGCTTCCAGCTGGCAAGTCCATCTCCCATGCTGATTTCACTGGCAAAATTTGTTAAGAATGGGGTCAGAGTCCATGTTTACACTTCATTTCCTCTTTATGTGTTTGTTTAACTATCCGCTGCTTGAATTCTGTTCAAAAGAGAGATTTTCATGACTGAATGGTACTTCATGGTGTTTCATGCCGAGCTCCTCGATAGCAAGAATCAAGAAGTTCCAAAGGAAGCAGCCAGTTGGGTTTTTAGCTTTGGGATGCCTAGAACTCACAATTGTGACATCTTTCTTTGTTTTTCCGGAATAAATGCAATGTTTAATTTTTAGTTATGCATTAAGGACCTAGTCCCATACTCCGTGTGTGTCCATGGTTCTTTCTGACTTCTGTGGGAAGCTTTGTTGGAGAAGAAATGCAGAGTTGAGTTAAGACAGTGCATTATTTTGCCCAACATGTCTCAAATTGCTGGTGGCTTGACCTTGCAGTCTCTGTTCTTTCTGCACGAGGCTCTGTAGACTCTTGGAGCGCTCATCCTTGCGGGCAACATGTGACTACGAGTTTGTGGCCTTACCTGCAGTGGATTTATTCTCTAGTCACTGCTGTAGTGGAAAGCAGAATCTGAGCAGTTTGCCTTTGCACTGTAGTTGTTCGTTGATTTCTCAGTTAACAGATAAATTAAAAAATGAGGCAGATCATGCAACGGTAAGTCTGATTTCTCACCAGTTCTGTGAAAGTTTGTACTCTTCTTTTTATGAACCAGTTGGAAATCTGTACAAAATCTTGGGCGTTCTGGGAATTGTATGCTGTTTGTTGACGGCCCTGCTATCCAAAGAAAAGCCCACGGAGGCAAGGATGTGATGCACTGTTGCTGTTATCAGACTATTACTACTTTCTTTTAGCTTGGATTTCTTGGCTAGAGTTTTGGAGGGAGAACGGGACATGCCCCACACCTTCTCCCAATGTCTTTGCCCCTTCTGTTCTCAATTTGCTGTTGCAGATTTGAGAAGCTTACCCTGTTCCTCTTTTCAGAGCGTTCATATGAGGGGTGGTGCATTTTTTCATATTCCTCCCTCACCCTCCACCAAATCACCTTGCAATCATAAAATTTGCTTTAGGTACAGCAACAAATTGGTTGCTCTGTAAACAGACATCCAGATGGTCTAAGGCATATGAACTGTTTTGTATTACACACTGTTTGTGGCTGGTAATTATTGACTTGTTGTTATCAAATTTGCCAGGCTAGGAGGGGACTTATGCTGCTGGTAACAGCATCCACATTAAATTTCAAGTGATCCTTGGCACTGGAAATCTTGCCTCTGGGTATGCTGTCCCTCCTTCTAGCGTAGTTCTTGTCATTGTCACTGGGCAGTACCTGTTTAGACAGGGCTCTGTTGCTAAACAAAGGGATATTCCAGTTGTTTCTTCATGTAGTTACACCTTCCTTTTTTTGGAAGGCAAAATTTGTCCCAGCTTGAAGCTGAATTTGCTGTTACTCCCTCCTTGAAAGCCCATATGGTTTTCAGGTATAGCATGCTAGTATCCCACCAAGAGCAGAGTTGGAATATGTTAACTATTTCACAGATTTGTCTTTTATTGTACTCTAAGGTTACTTTTATTTCCTGAGATTTGACATGGACCATTTAATTTTGTCAACACAGTTATTGAAAACATTAATGATATGTTTTTCTGAAAGAAATCGACAGTCTGGATTTGAGAAGTTAAAACAAATTTTAAACTTAGAATATAAGTCAGATCTTTTTGTTTCAAAACAAGCATGGCAAATCTTTATGGCTTTTTTCAGGAACAAGTTATATTCAGTTTTATAGATGGATCTTCACTTGTGCACTCAAAGTCGACACAAATTGTTAATTCCTTTTCACCACTTTGGTTTAAACTCTACCATGAAGTATAAAAAAAAGGTGCAAGACTGTGTGCTGATGCATTTCTCACTGAAGCATGGAATATACAAGAAGTGAAGAGCAGCTTTATTTTTGTTTTTGTGCCATTGAAATGATACCAACTAAATTTAATGAGAGGAGAAATGGCTTTACCGTAAATAGGTTAATTAATGGAGGTTTTGCTGCTGCCCCTGTTAAATTGGTTTTATTTCCATGGCAACTCTTTCTGCTTCCTGGATAACTTCATTTCAGTAAATGCAAGACTGAAGTGAGTGGAAGATAGGCCTTTCTGTTTCCGTATCATGAACAGATAAATATAGGCACTTAACCTTGTTG
Organism: Pluvialis apricaria; assembly: GCA_017639485.1. Classification (NCBI taxonomy): domain Eukaryota; kingdom Metazoa; phylum Chordata; class Aves; order Charadriiformes; family Charadriidae; genus Pluvialis; species Pluvialis apricaria. The sequence continues at coordinate 6,999,064 of CM030014.1, forward strand.
TGTAGGGAATGTAATGTTACAGGTTGCTGAGAACCAAATGTCAGCAAAAATAAACAGGTGATTGGGAGTGAGAGCCCATTGATAGTGCCAGTTCATCCATGCTAAAAGCACATACAGGCTCTCAGCTGCAGGGAATATAATGCATTGCTTTTTTGTTTCCTTTCTTTCTACTGTGAAATTTTATTGTGGTTACTAGTGTGACTAGAGCCAGGTAACTGTTAATCTATTCTGTAAAAATCGCTCTTGCTCCTGTTTCTGCTTCAAACTTGAAGTTGGCTATCATGCAATTAGGAGGCCCAGAGAGAAGTTTACCAGGGCATCGTTTATTTTGGAGGTATATCGTGTGTGGGTTTAGGGGTTTGCTTTGTTTTTTTCTGAAGGCACGGAAGTAACCCAGTTTGAATGCAAAAGACTGGGTTGTTCTGTAAAACTGTAAGGACTGTAAGGTCAGGGTTGGTTACAATTTTTTTTTTTTTTCCAAACAGCAAAATAAAAGTCTGATGTTTTTCACATAGACCTTTCCTCTCAAAACTATAACGTAGCATGTCTTGCAATGATTTATTTTTGCTCAGACTTGATTTGTTAAACTTCTTTTTTTTGTAAATGGTTAAAACTGTGGTCAGAGTTGACTCACCTTGAGTAGATTAGTTATTGCTTGTGTTAATATTTAATGGTATGGTACCAGGCTGTACCCTGTTACTTTCAGAACACTCCCATCTTGTTTCGAGAGATAATGCATCTCCTGCCTCAGTACCACCTCTCTGGGATTGAGTGTGCTGCATGGTCTCAAGGGCCTGGTGCTTCTGTCGCATTTGTCTTTGTGAAAGGCTGTGATGGATCCTGACAGTGCAAATGTTAAGATTCTGAGAGCCTAATTCTGGTCTTGCTCATAGCAATGAGAAAAAAGTTAGAAATCAATTAGTTGAAAACAATAGAAATAAATTAGAAATAATTCTAGTTAGTTATCTGTAACTCACTGTGAAAAATATGCTGACCCTTTTGCACTGGCTGAGGTCGAGGGACTGCAGCAGCCCTTAGATTTCATATTTCACTTTTTCATGTGTGTGTTTTAAGCAGCCTTTGTCTTGCATGTCGCTCTGCCACCGCCGCCCTGAGGTGATGGGCTGCTCCCTGCTGCTTCCCACCGCGCCGGCCTGCCACTGCCCTGGCCGTCCCCGGCCATCCCCAAGCGCTGCCCCAGCTGTCCCCGGCCATCTCCGGCCGTGCTCCCTCTTCAGCAGTTAGCTGAGCTTCTTCAGTTTCTCCCTCTTCTCCCTTTGTTATGCTTTTAATGCTTTCACAGGAGGACAGAAGATGTGTTCCCTGTTGAGAGGAGCACCCTGGTGTTGCTGCCAGCAACCAGGCCAACATGTCGGTGGTTGGTGGCCAGTGCGGCACAGCTTGGCCTCCTCACCAGGACCACCGGCATCACAGCGTGGCAGCCGGCCAGGGTCCGCCTGGCCGCCTACCGCCCCCAGAGGAGGAGGCATGGCACCAGCTCGCTGGCAGCAATGCTCCTTCATCTGTGCAGAGCATCAGAGGGCTGATCTGCTCGAAAACTGCTTGTTTGTTCACATTTCCAGCACTGGGCTAGTCGTCATCCACGTTAGTTCTCTGATCCGGTCCAAGCAAGGCCACAGGAACACCAGGACCGACACCAGGGAAGGAGCAGGAACATGGAGCTACAGGTAGAGACCGGGACTGAATCTCCAGAAACAATTTGCAGTTAGAGCAGTTTAAGGGACTCATTAAATTGCACCTTGAGACTGTGAAGCCAACTGCTGCGGTGCTGGGCCTCTCCATGCAGTCACGGTAGTCAGTAGTCGGTAACACTAAAGTTTTATGGGTGACTATTTTCGTTAAGATAACTTTTTCCAATCATATTCACTTTGTCTCTGTGAGCGTAAGATAAAACAAGGCAATGCTGGCTGCAGCTCATTCTGCACAGGAGGTCTGAATCTGATGTAATTAACAAGATGTTTTGTCAGGAGGACGTTGCTGACCTTGGTGGAATTCAGCTCCTTTAAAATGAGTCTGGATAAGGGGTGGGGGGCTGTGGTGCTCCCCCGCAGTGCTCCCCACTCTTGCTCGCAAGAGGAGTCCATGGACACATTCAGTGCAAAGCGTTCCTGCTGCTGTTGTGGAAGGCGGTAGTAGTGCCCGGGGTTGGCACTGATGGGGGAAGCGTGTAAGCTGTGGTGTTCACTGGCTGCTTCTTCTGTCTCTCGGCTGTTCCGGCTGCCCCTGTGTGGTGTGCCTGGGGTAAAAACCCAGGAGCCGCCCGTGCCCTCGCCCGTGCCCTCCCTCCTGCTCAGTAGGGAGGCAGCCACAGAGCAAAGGAGGCCAGGGCAGGATTTCTCCCTTGTTCCCGCCACAGGGACGGCGGTGGGTGTCCAGCGTGGTGGTGGGCTACGCTGGAACTGGGTCTCCCCAAAATGCTGTCCGATGTTGCCTGCCCTGGGGAGGGGCAGTCTCAAGCCGTGGCTCAGGTAGGCCGTACCTCAGCTTGGGTTCCATAGTCAGACTTGCTCATGCTTAAAACATGTCAGCATTGGGTTTAACAAAACTTGTGTGAGATGTGGGTTAGCAGCAGGACACGGCCTTGGAAACTGGCAAAAACTTACTGTGGTGGGGTCTCCTGCCTTGGTTTGCCTAATGTAGAGCTGGTGTTTTGTTTTAATCCTTTTTGAGGTATCTCTCTGTTTCTGTCTTCCCTTTTGGATGACTAGCAGTCTGAGGTGATTTTAGGAACCATGAATGGACTTGCATATCTGGTACTAAGGGTCTTTTAATAGTTTCAAGTTCAATGTGTGTGAATTGATTTTATTGCTGTATGTTTGTTAACTTGTTGGTAGCTAATCCTTACATCGTTTAGAGCAGCTGGGAATAACTGTTTTCAAATCTAACTGGGTATCTTTCTCTCCTTTTCATTGGGGGTGATTAAAATGTTTTCTAAATGGTGAATATATTTTAAAACCTCAGTAAACCTTATAGCTTGGTTGTAGCAGAGTAGGTTCTGTTAGGTCATCGCCAGCCATAATACCAGGCTGTGCTTGATTGACCTGATGGGGGGTTCTTCTCAGGTCCTCTGACTGCTATTACCGTGTGACCTCGTGCGGGTGCTTCAGCTGCTGTCACACCCTTGCCTTTTTGAGTAAAAGTCTTGTATGCTCATGCAATGTAATTATCTATAATAACTCAAAGCTACCTAACCTGCTACATGAAGTGTCATCTTAATACAATGAGGTCTTTATACCCAGATTCATCTTTGTATTCTGCTGGTTTTACTGACTTAACAGTCTCTTTAATTTGAGTGTAGAGCTCATCCTGTAAACTTGACAACAGCATTGAAATGTGCTAACCCATTTTATATGTGCATGTGCATAGGATAAATTTGCAATTTCTCTGGAATTCAAGAGCAGGAGGAGCTCTGGTTGCATAGCTGTTTCATCTTGCACTCGCGCGCTCAGAGCCATGTTTATGCTCACAGGCAGAACCAGGTGCTCCCAGGCACAGCAGATCTGCACTTTGACTTTTTCAAAACTCGTGGGTTTTAATGGCATGCTTTTCTTAATTTTTTTACGCCTCTAAATGGGAGTCGCTGATGTGCACGATTTTTTTTCTTAGTGTTTAAATAGATCATTTCACCTCACAGAATGCCATTTGTCAAAGCATCACAAACTAGTGTAAATGTTAAATCTCCCCACCTTTCTGTGACACAGGCTGCATTCCTTCGTTATAACCAGGTACAGTTTAAGGACAAGGCTGTCAAACTTGGATTTCTAAAACTAGTCCCCTATGATTTCTGTTAAGGCAACAGAGTAAGTGACCTAAATTTCAAGGTGCTGAATATCCCAGTACACTAATTGAAATGTCTGGGGTTTGGTATGTGAACTGCAACCAACTTCCAGTATAAGCAGCAGTTGGAGTGGTTGTGCGTTTTTCAAGAAACACTTGTAGCCCCCAAGCAGAAATCTCTCTCTTGTCCCCACTGCCTCTGCGGGTAGTGATGTTGGTAACTTCTTGGTAACTACCTAGTCTGGCTCCACGTTCCCTCCCTGTTTCTGTGCAGTCACTATGCTGTGCTGCTCACACAAGAGCCTTCTCTTTCCTTCCGAAAACACTGCCGGCTTCACCTGATGGTGAAGAGCCACCTTCCTCAAAGCGAAGGCAGAAGTGACACGCAGCCCATCCAGTTCTGAGGAAGCCTGCTGCTCTTCAGGACAAGCTTGGGTTATGACTCTGAAGCTTTAACTTGCAAGATGACTCTGCATATCTGCTCTGACTCCGGCATTGTGGAGGCCACAGAGCTCACTGAGGGATCCCTGTGCTTGTTCAGCCCGGTTAGGCTGACAGCAGTCAGCAGGAACACACGGGGGTTTGGTTTATAGATTCAGATGGTGAGAGATCTCCTGCCTGTCTTGACAATCTGTGCTCAGTGGTTATCTTCCCTCTGTTTCAGTCGAAAGCAAGAGAACTTTTTAATAGTGCTGGTAGACCTTAGAAGAAATACTTCCTTAGTGGTGGTACACTTTGGCGATATCTGTAATGATGTGGAGACAGATATTTTGAGAACTTGTTAGTCCTTAAAAAGTAACAAGTATGGAAGATTAAGGACAAAGACTTCTTAAAAAATGATCTCTGTTTTCTTGACTGTCCCAATCATTATCCTAGAAACCTGCATTTCTGTCACAAATACAGCAGTCATTACAATGTAGTAACAATAATGGAAAAAACAAACAATAGGACCATAGTATGTTTAGTTCTACATGATGTTCTAGGGCATATGATACAAAGGGTTTGCTCCAAAGTTATTTTTCAGTTGCAGTGCTTCTACTCAAAGGGTATAGATATGATCATATGTATAGGTATACTTCCTAAGTATTATGCATAGAAAAGCAAAGTTGCATTTGAATTTCTTGCTAATTAGATATTTGAGCTTTGCCTAGTTATGCTTCCTAATATTTCTCATACTTCCAAAAACTCGTGTAGCTCTGTTTTAGATTGAGGCTATATAATAAAATGATAGTTGGGTTGCAAAATATGTGGAAAAAGGGAAGGTTTGTATTCCTGACACAGAGGTTGTTACTACTCATGTTGTCTCGGCAGGTAGGTCAGTGTATTCTGCACAACCCCCTGTTAGGCACAGTGTCCTGTAACACCATAATGCTTCTTGCTTTCAAGAGCAAGCACTCCTTCTAATCCAGGGTTTACAGGAAAAAGTTGTTAGTAATTCATTCAGTGGCACACCCATTGCCTATTAAGAAATACCTTTAGAAAGAAGAAGTCCACAGCATGGCTCACAGAGACTATTTTGAAACACCTGGCTACATGCACACCCATGCCTGTAGCCTTTACTAGAGGAAGCTTTTTAATTATATCAATGGGAGTTGTGTCCAAGTTGAGCAACAGAGGACAGACGCTTCAGACTAATGGGCTACCTGTTGGGCTAGCGAACTTCCTATTTTCAAAGCAGGAAAATCCATGTACTGAGTAATACAGAAACCAAAACATTCAGAGCAGGTTTGCCAAAACGTACATAGCAGCTTTGGAAGCAGGCATAAAACTTTACAAGATTTTTGTAGACTTGGCAAGATAATTTGGGTTAGCTCAGTGGTAAAGGAGGTGTTTGCTTCAACGCTCAGCAGATGTGCATGTGGCATCTGAAACACTGGGCGCATAAGTACATGCGCTCTGCAGAGCCGGCTGGCCAGGATGATGTGTGCTGGAAGAGGAAGGAGAAGTGCTTCGTCTGTCTTGACATGGTCCATGGCAAGACCAGCAAAGGGCCCTCAGAACTGGCGCTGATTCCAGGGGGTGTTGGGACACCTGTGCTGGAGCCTTGCGGTGGGGGAAGAGGAGATTCCTCCCACGGGGATGGCTGCGAAGCTGACTGCTAGAACATGTTGTTGGCCAGGAGGGGGTCATGCCTTGATCCTGTTGAAGGGAAGAAGGAATTTTGGAGGCTGCGGCAAATCTGTGTGCAGAGGCACATTTTAAAAGTGGAATAAGCATCACTGCTTTTGTAGCACAGCCATAGGAGAAGTTGGGGTGCCCAGTACTTAACGGGTCATTAAAACGCCTCCCCAACATGAGGAAAGCCACAGGCTGTCCTCAGCCTGAGGGCATTTTAAACCACATCTCTTACTCATGTGCAACCCCTTATCAGTAGGCTGGTCTTGCTGGGAGTGCCACCACCTTGTCCGATGTGCAACCTCGAGTAACAGAAAAACTCGAGAGTTGGGAGGCTGCAGCCCGGGAAGCCTCACACTGGGGATCAGGACCATGGCAGCAGTTGTCCAACAAAGCACAAGTTTAGGCACGTGCATATTTGGCAAGATTTACACGGCATCTTACTTCTACTGATGTCCTCTTACGAGCAAGCAGACTTGTAGTCTAGGCTCTTATCCTTTGACAGGTAGTTTACAGATCCTGTGCGGAAGGCACAAGAGGGCTCTTCATAATTTTATGTGCTTCTTGCAAACGGTTTTGACAGGCACCCTGCTGCTGCAGGCAGGTTCTGAGCTGTTTTGCCTCTTGGGAATACTAGGCAAAAACAAAGGCCATAATCTGGCCCTGAATGCACCAAGTATGAAGTAACCTCCATGTGCATTGTGGAAAAATGCATATCTGTAACTAATCTGCCATTGAAATCTATTCTGTGTGAAGGCTCAAGATTTCCCCTCATGTAGCAATAATGATAGAATTAGTATTTTCTTATGCTGGACTGGACAGCAGACAGGGTTACTGCTGCAGAACACTGTGCTAATTTGTAATGCTTGTATCTTATTCTAAAAGATTGAGTTGGAGAAGTGGGGAAAGCTGTTACCTTGCTGTTGGGAATCTGTGTGTTTGTGTTACGAAGGAATACCTTCACTCTGTGCTGGTTTTAATACAGATTTCTAATAATGCTCTTTTTGTTGTTGTTTAAAGCAGGGGAAAAAAGCTTTTTTTTTTCTCCCTGTAGTTTGTTGGTGTTGGGTAAATACCTCCAAGTGGAGAAGGAATCACAGCTTTGACTCTAAACATTTTTGAGAATTCTGATGTAAAGGTATGGCTTTTATATCCAGTAAGAGATTTGAGAGGCATGTGTTTGTTTTTCAGATCTGGCCAGCTCTGAAAGTGTGATTCAGAGAGAAGAATGAATCTGTAAAAATTTTCAGCTGTTCACAGTTCAAGTTCATCGAAGCCCAGTTAGAAGGCATGATTTCAAGTAAACTGTAGAGTGAATAGTTTTCTACTCCTAAATAAAATGTGACTTCATTGGAGAGAGGTTCTTAGTATGAAACTGTTTTTGTTTTTATGTTCAAAATATTATGTTTTGCAAGCTACGATATGAACTTCAAAGAAGATCTCCAGTATGATTTAGCTGATTTTTAGAAACAACTTTATACCACTTCAGAATTCCTCATAGCTAGCTGCTACGCAATGCTGTGAACAATACGATTAAATTAATACCTTACATAAGTTATGTGACCAGCGTCTGGATACACAGTGCTCTTCACGGACTAACACTGGATGTTTTGAAACATGGGGTAAATCTCATGCAATTGTACTTTTGTTGTTGCTGCTTTCAGACACGGATCACAATGCAGCTGAGTCTCCGCATGTGCTGACTGAGGCCGTGAAATGCTGCTGCACGGGTGCATTCTCAACCTGTGCTCACCCTGACAAAGTTCTGGTACCTAGAAAAAAAGCCTGTCTAGATCCTACACTGAGGAGCGTTCTCAACTAATTAACTCTAAAAAGTATTTTCTCTTCCCTTGTATTTATGGATTAGGCGTGCAAGTGCACTCTGTAGTATGTGCATGAACTCTCTTACTGGACATTTTAATCCGCTTCTGTACATACGTTGGTCATAAGACTTCCTTCAGAATTATTTAGTTTGAAGTATGTCTGTCTGTCAAATAATTTGGCTCAAAAAATTTACTGTTTTTGTAACAGTAGTACATGTATACAGCTGTACTACATAAAAAATGAAAGGCGGTAGAAAAAGAGCAAATAGTAAGACTTATTAGAAACAATAAATCTTCACATTTTAAATAAACTAAAAAGTATAGGAATGGAAGAGGTGCGCTGATGTCGTAGTTTTAATTTTAAACAAAATGCTTTAAGATGTTCAATTTCAAAAATTATGCCATAATGACTGCATGATATTTTCCTCTTGCCTAAGAATAACACTAAAAATTTTGCTTGGACAGACAGGGAACAGAAAAAAAACAAGGAAAAATTTGTCTCAAACTTTAAATCTTGGTCAGCATGATCAAAGAATCGTACAGATGTGATGGCCCACCCCAGATTCATTAAAACTTTGTATGTCTGTAGGTGTCTGTGCCTTTTGACAACTGGTTTCTGTCGCAGAGGGGCAGTGAATGCCGCGTCAGCAGCATCCTCCCCTCAGGCAGAGGGCGCGAAGAGGACCTACCGCCAGTCAAAGGTGCCTGCGGCTCCCTGAGAGCGCTGCCGCTTTCTGTGGGAAATGTTCTGCCCCAGCTGGGAGTTCAGGGTGGTGGGAACTGCACCGACGTGTGGAGCAGAAAGTGGAAGGTGAACCCAGGGTCGGGCAAAGAGGGCAGTAAAGCTCTTCAAACACAGCCCACGTGGCTCTGCTTCCCCGCCAGCCAGCCATCAGCACTGTTCTTCTATTTAAGGATTTTGTTTCATCAGTGTGTTTGAAAGTGAAATATTGGAGGCTGACGGGGTTTGCATTTTGGTCCCATTCAGTAAGGTCCATGCTCAGCAAGACCTTGTAGCTAAAAGTCAGCTTAATGTTTTGTACAATGCCAGCCTTACTGAAGGAAAATTAAGAAAGTCCTATGAGCACAGCGATTACTCATGCACAGGTAGAAATTCACATGTGTTTAAGTACCAGGCTGTGTTAGTCTCTTTTTGTGTACTTTAGATATGTGTGTTTACTTTAATTTATTGGCAGGATTGTGTTTGAACTTAACAAACTATTAGTTTTAAAGTTGAAATGCCTTATTGATATAGGCATTGCATGGCTATAAGAGGACTTTGGCTCCATCCAGTATTTTGTCTTCCGTATGATAACCTCTGTCATTTCAAAGTGTCTGTCAGAAACCTGGTGTGTCAGGTTTGTTTCAGGTCATGGTTTATACTACCAATTTGGAGTTACTTTCCTTAAATTTTCTCCAGTTCTGTACTAGTTTGAGGAGTCTAGACTAATCCAGCCCTTTGCTTTAATAAAGCAAGTAATGATTACTGTTGTATTTTTGTCGTTTCCCTGTATGAATATGTCCTCTGGGTCCAGTAGGACAGTTCACAAGATGGGGTGAGTTATGTATTATAGATATACAGTGGTTTATTTTTAACTGAGCCAGAAGTTTTGTGTGCTAAACTGGATTATTTTCTGCATTTCAAGCAGTAAGGAACCAGTTCTGAAAATGTCTTGTTGCTAGAACTGGGACTTCACTGTGGTGGATCCTCAGGGCAATGCCTGCTCTTTCACAAAGCACAACCGCGTGGCTCCAGCACAGGACTGGTTCCCAAGTGCTGAGGATTTATGCTACCAGTGAGAACATACTTCGCAGTATGACTTTTTCTAGTATGCGTGAAGACCCTTTGAGAAGGTGATCAGAGAGTCCAAACTGTACTATTCTTGCAGGATAGGATAGTTAATTTTCAGATTTTTTTTTTTAAATATATGTTCCCTGTTCTTGTTAAGCTCTGTCTGACTAAAGGAATTTTTGTTTCACACAATCTTTGTGCACCAGGAGAACAGGGGTGGAGCACCAGCCTCTTCTGCCTGTGCTCTGCACCTGCCAAGCAGATGAGAGATTCCAGGAGAGGACCAACGGACATGAGTAGTGGCCATGTCCAGGAGGCGAGGTTGTCACGCCTTCACTAGCCCCAGCAGGTCAGCGTTGTGTCTGTGCAGAACTGTGCAAACACAGTGTTGGTGAAGTTACATTTGGGGTGCTGGGGCCAGAGTTGAGCCTTTTTTCTTTAAGGCAAGGAAAGATAAAAATATCTTCCATGACTTCCACGAAACTTAAACCTGACTCCTTTAGCAGTGCAAGGTTCCATCGCCCTGAAAACTGGCTACCCTGTAACCTGTCTGTAACCAACGGTGATAAATTTTCTTTGCTCTTTGCAAACATAATTTACAACGTTGAGGAAGTTCTTCGAGTTCTTTGCAAGATTTGCTTGTAAATTCTAGATCTTCATTTTACTTTGAGACAAGCAGAAATGTCTTATGTTTCTTGGATACTGTTTTATAGCCTTTGCACCAGTTAAGCATCCGCAAGGGAATAGGATTTGCTCTGTTACTACTTTTTTACGATAGGGAAATTCTTGTCCTCCCTCAGTTTCTGTGCTCATCTCTTTGGAAGGATTTTGCTGCTATATATATTTCCTCCCCCTTCTGTCCTTGTTTGCTCCCCTTTTACACGGCTAAAATGGTGGCCCAAAAACTTTAAGCGTAGCAGGTTCTGTGGTTCTCTTTTCATCCAATATAATGAACAGTAGGATTTATTTTTAAATATGAAATGCAGCATAAATTAGTGCATTTAAATATTAAATGCAGCAGAAATTTAATCACTGTTAAAGATCAGTAGCAATATAGGTTTGGCATAGGCAGCAAGTTCTTAAACTTTATCCTTGGGGCAGGGGAGAAATCCAAATTGGGCCTTGGCAAAATATACTTACTCAGAATCCTGAAATATCAAGACTAAGTTACTAATGATAAACTTTAATAGCATCTTATTGTGTATGTTACTTAGCAATGTACTGTTCAGGCATTTTTGTTTGCATCAGTGTAATTTTAATTGAATCAATTGGTCTTATTCTGTAAAGAAATTGTGCCTTTTTGTAAAGAAAATTACTTCCTGCCAAAAGGAAAATGGCAATATGTATTGCTCTATATTTGTCCATGAGTTAGCTAATTACTGGTGATAGTTGTAAAAGCTGTCATATCTTGTAGGCTATACAGTTGTTCTTATTTCCCAAAGAATTTTTGCACAATTTAAATAAACTTTGATATTTACTAATCACGAATATGCACATCTGTATTTGGGAGACGTAACGCTGTTTGAGGCAGGTCTGCAATTTTTTAACTCTACAAGTAGATTTAAATAGTATAAATAGTGCTAAAATTTTGGGGTTTTTCTAAATAGCTGACATTGCTTTCACCACTCAACAAATATAATGTGCTGCTGTTGTGTAGGGGAGAGAACCCACAAGGATGTTTGCCTGTATACCTGCTATCCAGTTGCAGGACACATCATTATAGCATTATGTCTACTGTAACATTTATATTGTGTAACTTTGAAAAGGAACAGAAAGTGTCAGCTTTTGATTCTCTATGAAAAAATTAACTTGTGACTTAGCCAAAGAAATTACAGGTGCTACACGTCTGAAAGTCACAGTGTATTATATGATGAAGGGGATTTGAGGCAGTACATTCAGCAGCTCACAAGCCAGATTCTGTGGATGTGTCTACATTGGTGTCCCATGGCAGGTAAAAAAGACAGGTGTAGCCATCCAGATTGGAAGACTGAAAGTAGCACCTGTGAAGAACTCCTCTATGCTTACTGGGTCACTAGAATTGTAGCTTCCTTGTCTCCAAATTGAAGAGACATGGATTCGATAAATGGACCACTCGGTGGATAAAGAACTGGTTGGATGGTCACACTCAAAGGCTTGCGGTCAACGGCTCGGTGTCCAAGTGGAAGCAGTGACGAGTGGCGTTCCTCAGGGGTTGGTACTGGGACCTGTACTATTCAACATCTTTGTCAGCGACATGGACAGTGGGGTAGAGTGCACCCTCAGCAAGTTTGCTGATGATACCAAGCTGTTTGGCGAGGCAGACACTCTGGAGGGGAGGGATGCCATCCAGAGGGACCTGGACAGGCTGGAGAGGTGGGCCCAAGCCAACCTCATGCAGTTCAACAAGGCCAAGTGCAAGGTCCTACATCTGGATTGGGGCAATCCCAAGCACAAATACAGGCTCAGTGGGGAATGGCTGGAGAGCAGCCCTGTGGAGAAGGACCTGGGGGTGCTGATTGATGAGAAGCTTGACATGAGCCAGCAATGTGCGATCGCAGCCCAGAAGGCCAACCGTATCCTGTGCTGCATCAAAAGAAGTGTGGCCAGCAGGTCAAGGGAGGTGATTCTGCCCCTCTACTCCGCTCTTGTGAGACCCCACCTGGAGTACTGCATTCAGCTCTGGAGTCCCCAACATAAGAAGGACATGCACCTGCTGGAGTGTGTCCAGAGGAGAGCCACGAGGATGATCAGAGGGATGGAGCACCTCTCCGATGAGGAGAGGCTGAGAGAGTTGGGGCTGTTCAGCCTGGAGAAGAGAAGGCTCCGGGGAGATCTTATTGCAGCCTTCCAGCACCTAAAGGGGGCCTACAGGAGAGCTGGGGAAGGACTTTTTACAAGGGCATGTAGTGATAGGACGAGGGGGAATGGCTTTAAGCTGGAAGAGGGCAGGTTTAGATTAAACATTAGGAAGAAGTTTTTCACTTTAAGGGTGGTGAGGCACTGGAACAGGTTGCCCAGAGAGGTTGTTGAAGCCCCGTCCCTGGAGGTGTTCAAGGCCAGGCTGGACGTGGCCTTGGGCAACCTGGTCTAGTGGGAGGTGTCCCTGCCTATGGCAGGGAGGTTGGAACTCGATGATCTTCAAGGTCCCTTCCAACCTAAACCATTCTATGATTCTACGATTTAAAAAAATGTTTAAGAGGAGTCCTGACTACTGCACTGAAGCTGAGGTACCTTGGCTCTAGTGTGCGCAGGGTTTCCATGCCGTGGGTCTGCTGCGCTCTGTGTGTGCAGCAGATGTCGCACTCGCTGACATGGGATTTTTCTCTCTGTATGTCTGGGCTCCGGTGGCAGCTGGGAGAAAGTGCCTGGATATGCACTGCACTGATGCCGGAAACTGGCTGCAAGCGGCAGGCTTAGAACAGCAGCACGCGGGTGCACTGAAGGGCTGGTGCGTTCCTGATGCTCACGGCGTGGAGCAGACAGGCTGGCCGCTCCGCTCCCAAATATTTTGCAGGTGTTGAAATGGCCATATATATATCTTACAGAAATCCCTCGGTGGAGCCATTTGCTTTTCACTGTTTTCCCCTTCCATCTTCAGTTGAACTTGTACGTTACTGTAACAAGGCCAAAAGTGACAGCATATGATGTAAAGTTTGGATGTTTTAACATCAGTTAATTTATGGTGGCCACATCTGTGTTTTATATAGGTGTTTGCTCTGCATAGGGCTTTGTAGAAAACATCTAACTATATAAATACTGTGAGTGTGACTTTACTTGCTGCGATTTCTTTTTCCTCCTGATTTTAATGGAGACATGCGGCTGAAAATGGGCTCCTTCAGAGATACAAGTGGCCAGTTAGTCATGGGCATGTCTGCCTCAATAGTCCCCTTTTAACCATCGGTATCTACTGGTGTGTATGCTGAGCATCCTCCAGCGGATGTTTCGCAGGCAGCCGCCAACCCTGCCCGCTTCTCAGTACAGTGAGGGTCTCTGTGCCCCCACAGAGGTTACCACTGCAGGGTGGCGGGTCAGGTCAGCCTCACTGCCTGCCATGCACCATTGCTGCCAGCTGGCTGTTCTTTCAACGACACTGTCAAATATAATCAATCTCACCAGTTTGGTTATAAAAGGTATGTTATGTTTATGCTTTTTCAGAGTAGGGGAGGTAATGTCTCCCTCTCGGAGCCACTGGAAATGCCTTGCATCAGGGAAACGTCTGCATCACCCTGTCAGCGCTGCCACAGGCGGTGCGGCGCTCCCATGCCCCTTCAGAGTGATGGGAGAAGCGTTGCAGCCACACGGACGGATGGCGCAGGTATCATTTGCTTTTGGGCGGCATGCTGGCAGATGGAGGGCTTCACTGCTTTTTGCTCTGGAGACTGTTTCAGGTCTTCAGACAGGATGTAGAAACCCACAGTTGCACCAAGTCCTCCTACCGTGGTCTTTGTGTATTATGACTTAGCCCACTGACCTGTGTTTGAGGGTATATTATTTTCTGATGTTAAAAAAAAGAACCTCTCAACTTCCTAATTGGCAAATACTACAAAAAAGTTGAAAAATACTTGTGAAAGCAAATTTTACATCCAGAGCTCTAAGAGCTGAGCTCTCCCAAAGGGAAATTTGAGGGGGAAAGTCCTTTCTAGTGATGGGTGCATGTTTTTATTTTCTTTGGTTACTGCTGTGGAATGTGCTAGTGATGAATAGAAAGCGTAAGTGAGATGACGAGCCAGAGCTGTCTGAAGAACTGTATTCCTTCCTCAGGCTGCTAGATGGAACCTATAACCACTTCTGTCACCGTTTTTGTGTTTTTCTTCGATGTCGCGCATCTTTTAGTTTAGTACTGGTAGTCCCTGCTGAGAGAACTAACACAGGCTTGCAAACAGTTAAAAAAAAAAAAAAAAAAAGTAGCCAAAGCAGATATGGTGAAGAGTTGGGTTAAGCTTAGTCTGCTTTTTGTACATCTGTTTAATTCACTACAGGAATCCTCTTCCTGTTTCCTTCCCTTTGTGATGCTCTTAAGGGCTGCAGGAACACCCTTTTTCTTCTACAGCTCTTGTTGTGTCATACACGAGCACATGCCTTTCCTGTAGAGTCTAGAGATGTTTTCATTAGAACATAGAGGCTCAAGAACAGGACAATATAGAACACAAAAGCAAACTTCTGCTTCTTCAGCCTCTGTTTCCAGTTATTGATGAGCACTTGACTTTGCTAGCATCAAGATGTTCACATTAAGCTTCTGCAAGGAAAAATAATCAGGCCTCTGAAGTTGAATTCAAAGTAATTTCCACGAAGGGAGCTTATGTGCAAAACAGCAGTCTTCCTGTGAGGTGTCAGAAAATGTTTTGTGAGATCTGTTGCATTGTATACGCTCTACCTCACTGTAGAACTTTACTTATACTTTTTAAAGGTGCTACTAAATATGTTGGAGTTTGGGATGAATTCTCAACAAGCCTTAGCTGCAGCCTGGCTTTGCTTGAACTTTTCCAAGAGTCGTATAATCTTAGTTTAATGCTTGAAAGGTAAACAGTTAGGCCAGGAGTCCTCAGCATCATTGGTACGTAGCAGAGCAGTGGTGGTGCTGCACTGCTGTACTAAACTGCTGTTCTCGGGCATGTTGGTAAAGGACTATTTTGCTTGCTTAGTACATAATCTGAAATAAAATAAATTTGCTATGAGGTGGCATGGAAAGTAATTTTTGTTGTGATAATCTGTTTATATTGATTGCACATTAATCATAGGCTGGATTAATCAACAACCCGCTTACAAAGTCTGCATGTGAAGAACTGTGTAATGGTTTTATAATTGTAATGGTCCCACAGGACACATTTTTGTTTTCCTTCAGCCTCTTGTATGCCCCTGAGTAGCGGTCAATTAGTAAGCCCTATGACTTCAATTTAGGGCAGAATGTAATTGATCAAAATCTTGGGAGTCGATGGAGAATAACATCCCCAAGGTGTTTTGCCTGACAAGCAAGTGCTATTGAGTTGTAGAATCCTACAACGGTTTGGGTTGGAAGGGACCTTAAAGATCACCTAGTTCCACCCCCCCTGCCCTGGGCAGGGACACCTCCCACCAGCCCAGGTTGCTCCAAGCCCCGTCCAGCCTGGCCTTGAACACCTCCAGGGATGGGGCAGCCACATCTTCTCTGGGCAACCTGGGCCAGGGGCTCACCTCCCTCACAGTGAAGAATTTCTTCCTGATACCTCATCTCAATCTCCCCTCTTTCAGTTTAAAACCGTTCCCCCTTGTCCCATCGCTCCACTCCCTGATCAAGGGTCCCTCCCCAGCTTTCTTGTTGGCCCTTTAGGGACTGGAAGGGGCTTTAAGGTCTCCCCAGAGCCTTCATTTCTCCAGTATGCTTGACATGGCTGCAGTTTCCTCAAAGACAGTGCCTGCCTTGCTGAAGGAAAGTGTCACCTGACTCAGCTCAGATACAAGGGAAGAGCTGTGTTTGGTTTGGTGTTGGGTTTTTTTGTCCTCGCCTTTAGAGGAAACTTCCAGTATTTTTGTTTGTTTCCTTTGTCTTTGCGCTTGTGGAGAGCAGAGTGGGACTACTTGTCTGCTCTGAAGACCTGTAAAAGAAGAAAGTTGGTTTACTTCCTTTTTTTTTTTTTTAACTTGCCATACAGTAGTGCTCTTCCTTGGAAGAGCTCTCTGTTGGAACCAGCACCTAAACCAAACCCAGGTTGACTGAGGCTGTTGAGATGTGACTCCGTGGGGAAGATGCCTCAGTTCAGTTCCTATTACTGCAGTGTGCGTTGTGCCCGACTCCTGTGCCGTCAGTAGCTGTTATGAGCATTGCCATCTTCTGCAGGAGGCAGGTGGTGTCTGTTGCTCGGGACGGTGTTTCACGAGCCGTTGTAGAAGACTTGAGAGCCAGAGGTCACTGGAGCCAGTGACCCTTGAGCAGACACAACAGAGCCTGCCTGGTCAGAGCCTGATTATCGCTAGAGGGAGCTGGTGGAAATCGAACTCTTGGGGCTCTTTGTCTTCCAAGCCTTTGCAGAAAGTCCTGTGGGCATGATCTGACCCGTGAGGAGATGGCTGTGCAGTGGAACACTGCTCTGGAATGGGAATGTGTACTTCTGCAGCATTAGCTTCCATGTCTAGGGGCACTGGTGACATGAATTCTTTTAGTTGTAACTATAGTTCAAAGGAGTATAAAACTCCTAATTCAGGAACTTAGCCTTTCCCCACCCTCCAAACCAATCTGCAGCTCATTAGAATGCACCACGTGTCTGAGTTAGAAGGACCTTGAGAAAGGAGCAGCCACAGTGAAGCATTCTATGCAGTACAGGCACCACATCGCAGGCAGGTTATTTTGTATAGCTACACAGAATACAGTCTCAGTCGTATTGTTCCAGTATGTTTCCTTAAAAAAAGACTAAGAATTAATTAAAATATAATCAGTGTTAAATGTTATTTTCTTCTGCTTTTTTCCATTAAATGTTGCTCAGATTAAAAGGGATCTTCTGTGATCTGATTTATTCTCTAACTGTAGTTTAAATTGTTCTCTTTTTAATTAACTTTCCGCTTTTAAAAATGTGTGCTAGCATTTTTGAGGTCTTGATGTGCCCAGTGGAGGCCTGTGGCTGTGAGCCAGTTGGCTAGATGGCTGACAGCCGGTTTAGGGACCAGCTGGTAGCAAAAGTTCAATGCACTGAGTGCATATCGATAAATGAACTTCAGAGTCCTAATTCAAATGATGATAGTAAAGGTTGATGCAAGGGTGAGAGTGCAGTTTAAGAAATTGTCTTTCAAAAGTCTTGTGGTCATGGTCATGTCTGATTTGCTCTTCTGATTATGATGTGATCCAATTACTACTGATGCTGAAAGATTTGCAACCAAATAGAGCATGCTGCAGTATCAGTCATGACAATGTGAAAGACGTTAATTTTAAACACTAAATTTCACATGTTACTGCTATGGAATCAATATGTATACTGTTCCTAGCCAAGCAGTAGTTGTGGGATCATTCAGCAAGAATAATTTTGAAAGTTTTTAACTGGTATGAACTTACTAATGGGTAATTCCAGAGGCAAGACTGCATGAACAGTGCATGAAGCATATGCTGATGAAACAAAATGGGCAATGAAATGTGTTGCTTTTCTTTTTTTCTTTCCTTATTTTTGAGCCTATAGATCTAAAATATATGGTATTATAGAGGTAATCCTTTTTTGCTAGATTAGAGGTAAGTAGAAAAGTACTCACAGGATCACTGTATGAGAAACATGAAGATGCTTAGTGATTGACTTCTGCATGACAGGAGCCAAAGACATAATTGTGATATTTTTTTATTCCGTGTTCTCTGAAGAGTCAGAATTGGATGTCTTTTACTGGATGTCTGGTTTATGCATATTGCTACAGGGGAAGGGAGTCACAAAAGTGGCACGCTTAAGCCTGAAGACAGGCTGTTCCTCCTGCTGTGCTATTGTCCTGGTTTGAGGACTAAACCATGACAGCTATGCAGAGCTAAGCTAATCCTGAATTTCTGATTCATACAGCCATTGCACACACAGAGCATAGAACAGAGTATGCTTATAGTACAGTGATGATAACACTTCATGCTTGTTTAACTTTTGCAAGAATGTCACCATTTTAGGGATAGGCTAGAAACACAGAATGCAAACCTGTGTGGAAATACTACAGTCTAAGGGAAACAAGCTTTTGTTGGTTGTTTTGCACGGCCAAGATTTCACCCACAGGCTGTGGCAGAAATAGGATTTGTCTTATGTCCTACTTCTATCATAATAACACTGTTGCAAGAATTAATGAATGCAGGCTACATCATGTTTTTTATATGTCACCAGAAAATAGGTTTTTTGAAGTGGTTTATTTGATTGTGGAATGACCTTACAGTAGCGTTGCAAGCCTAGGGTCAATAATAGCTGTTCTTAGGTAAGGTTTATGGGCTCTTCTTTAGAGAGAGGAATTCCTGTGCACTCATTTAGTGGTAGCTCTGCCCTGACTATAAGCTTTTGAATCTCCAAGCTGATTGGTTAAATGTCAAAACTACTTTTGTTGCATCATTGCTGACTCCTCCTTAGGTCAGCATTGTTACTAATAAATTAAATCTTCTCTATTTGTGTCAACATGTGTTGTTGCATAAAAGTGTGAGCACTTACTTCAAGCTGCCTTCTACGGTTCAGATCAGTTTTCTGTCTCAAAGCGAAGGCAGAGATAGCAAGCGAACATATGCACATGTGTTACAGCTGTGTGAGAAGTGATTGCTTTCATGTTTGGTGATCTGTCTCATGGCGACAGGTGGTTGCTGCTCCTCAGAAGTAGTTCATTACTTCATCTGAGGAGCTGCCGTGTGATTAATAAAAGTAATCTGGAAACCTTCTTCTGGCTGTGGCCAGGAGAGCACAGACACCAAGGACTTCAAGGGAGCAGTTTCCTCTTGAGACTGTCCAGGTGGAGTTTGCTGGTTGACACGCGCTTGTGAGATGACATGCCTGAGGACTAGTGTAGCTACAGCATAGTGTTTTTGTGGACAATGGCTGGAAAACATGAGCAATGCATCACTTGGGCATTGAGAAGTGGACGGTAGCATGGACAGGTGCTTGTTCATCAGATCAAAGGGAAGCCATGGGTGCTCCTGAGGTCACTGCGAGCTCTGTCTGAACAGCCGGCCGAGGGCTTCCCTTCTTTTAGCTAACAGGGGACTGCACCTTCATCATGTGTTCCCAGTGGTTGTCTGAGCTGGTAGTTGCCTCTGTGAGCAGTAACCTGCTAAACAGTAAGAGAAGGACAAATGAGAATCGCTTATAAGGGAATACAAGTGTGAGTTGTCGATACACATGCATTGTGTTGCCCAGTTTTTCCAAATGCGTCTGTGCAGCCCGTGCTATTATTTCCCAGGCGGTGTCTCACCTGCAGATGTGATGCAGCTACCACACCCTGACAGTGATTCCACAACAGGCACTTCCCTCCTATTAACCTTTTGGTGATGGTGGGTGGGACCGGGAGTTTTGCAAGAAAAGTCAGAGTGACAAACTCTCTGGTTGAAGTTGTAGTGTAGGGTGTCCAAAGGGCAATGACATTAGTAAAGCCCCTTTGATTCACATCTGACCAATTTTCATAATGTAAAAAATTATTTGCTTCAAGGCTTTTTGTTATTTTTTTCTTTAGATTGTTTTCAAGGTAATTGGAAGGCATTTGCCATGTGTCTGTTTCAGCTCTGTCTCTTGACCACTACTGCGTCTTTTAGCAAACCATGTCTACAGTGGCTGTAAGGCAGTGTAAAGCAGTAGAAGTGACCATTTGGAGTATTAGAAGAAACTACTGGGAAGAAAAGTGTTATGCTTTTCAGAAGTGACATCTTTCCTTCCATCTTTCTGGTATCTTCAGTTTAAATCAGAAGATTTCTTATATTTGCTCAGAAAACACTGATGGCAGAAATGTTTATTGCAAATGTTCTGTCCTTTGTCTGGTTTTAAGAAATGAGAACCTCTTTAGGTGCTAAAGTAGTAAAAAAAGAGCAACATCCAGTTTAAGTAGGATTAGCAAGATTAACACTGGGGATTTGGGATAGCTGAGCTATAAAACTCTCACTTTGATGAAGGGAATAGCAATGAGACTGTCCTGACTGTGTGCCAGAGTGCTAAGGAAAGAGGGTTCTGTGGCATCCGTGGAGCACAGGAGCCTTACAGCATGTACAAGCGACAAGTTCAAGTATGGTAGTGTGCCCTGTGTCCCATCACGGAAACTGAGCCCAGTCTGCGTGACCTGGTGTGTGACAGGATGCGGGCTCCAGCGCGGTGGGTCTGGGTCTGCCCGACCACATCTGGATCTATTTTGCAGATATCCTTTCCTCTCGCCCCCTTTCATTTCCCCTTTAGTAGAGGGATGTTGGTGCTTCCAGCATCACTGTGGGCATTAAAATATATTAGTGGAGTCCAAAGATCCCCTTTTTTGCACAGCCCCTTACTTTGCTGTTGCAACTCCGTTTCTTCTGTTGATTATGATGAATCACTTTGGGAGTCTGGCTTAGGGCAGAGGTGATAGATGTGGTTGTAGTTGAAGTAATTTGCTTTTGTAGAAGAATTGTGATACTTTATGGTTTTCTTTTTATTGACAAAATTCTGTGAGGTTGGGGGGAGTGGGATTGGGGGGGCTTTCTGCAAGTATTTGGTAATTTTGCAAGCTGTGGTAAGTTTGACAGTCATTGATAAACTGTTCCTCTTTGCAAAAGGTAAACTTAGGACTTGTCCAAAAATATAGTACAAGTTTCCAATACACCGCTGAGCCGGAGAAAGTAATTCCTGTTACTCCTGTTGTGCTGATCGAGGAGCAGGTACAGAAAGCTGGAGAATGCTCAGCTTTACCAAGCTTGAATGTAGAGAGCTCATCTACTGTTTGTGATCACTTTTTGGCATCAGGAAATGCTAGTCTCTTTCTAACATCCTTATTTTGTGAAAGAAGCAGGCTTCTGTCCTCCTGCTGCAATAGAAGAGCTAAAGCAATGATGACTATTGAGGTGAGGTTTTTTGGTTTTATAGAGGGGCTGCAGGACCCTTGGACCCCATGTGAAATTAGGCTTGGTGTTAGATACCTCAGTAATTGGACAAGGCACCTAATTTTAGCCTCTTCTCTGGCATGAAGGGTCAATGTCCTGTTCCATGTAGTGCTGTTCTGCTTGACAAACTTTATCCTGCAGACCCGATGATTTGGGGATAGAAGCCGGTTGCTGTAATTGTTTATAAACCAGCCCCCTCCTGCCAGGAGAGGGTATGGAAGTCTTTCACAATGGTGCTACCTGCTGGACCTTGGAGTGTGCTACCAAAGCTGATTCGCTGCCCCTCTGGTTGTCTTGTCCCTCCTGTACCACGCTGCGGTAGGCGCTTTTCAGCCAGAGCTGAGGACTAGACCTACAGTCTAAGGTTAAGTTTTAACCTAGAATTAGACTTTTATTGTCGTTCATAACACTGAGTGATTGACTGCCTTATAACGTGTTCTTTGTCCAGGGCAGGCATCAGAGCTACAGGAATAGTCCTGCGAGAGAGAAATAGCGGGGTTTCCCATGGGCTGTAGGGAAGCACCTGTGAGTAAGCAATTATCTTACATCTTTAAGTGCAAAAACTGCAGTTCTTGTATAAAAGACTCAAAACCTGATTCTGTTTTGTTTCTACTCATGCATACTCTGCCATCTCATGGTGCTGGAGCATGTCCCATGTCGTAGCTTGGGCCCTGCTGTTCCTCAGGTTGACAAGAAGCTCATGTTTGGCTACTTCCATCATTTCAAACTACACAGCCCGTGATGCATTCCAAAAATCCACCACTGCTCACTTTGCCAAGCAGTAAAATTAGGATTTATAAAGCAAATAGGCATGAGAAGTGAACAAGCTCAAGATTTTTGTAGCATATACTATTATATAGGAGAGTGATCTGAACTACTATTGTGGTGTTTGGGGTGTTGTTTTGGTAGTAACTGCAGACTGCAATGCCCATGCAATGCCCCGCATGCTTGACAATGTACAGAATCGATTTTAAATACACTTCTTGATTATGTGAAATTTTATTTCAAATCAAGTGTTTAGAAAATAGTTATACAGGTTATAAATAGAACAGATTTTAAATCTGCTTCCCAGTGGCCATATGTACGGTGTGGTGGCTGGCAGCGGGGAGGGTTTTGGAGGGGGGAGTGGTTTGGGTTTTTTGGCATAACACAATAAAGGGAGTTTTCAGTTAAGCAGCCATCTCCTTCTGCAGAGGAAACTTGCAGGATGATGTTTATGCTTGGTTTAGTCATCAGAGGTGAAGTGCACAATAATGGTAAGCCTGTGTTTCTACAATTGGAGGATATTTCTCATAATGAAGGAAGTCTCCAAGGTCAACAGCCACAATAACCGGAGAAGTTACATCACAAAGCCACATCTGCACAGGACTACTCTCTGTCCCCCTACCCTTTACTTTTTGCTCACTCTTGCTGTCTCTAGGCTTAAGTGTTGCTCACATCACTTGCAAGAATACCACGGATTTGATTTGGACTTCTGTTTACAGTGTTATTTAGCTGTTAAAAAAAATACATGCAACACCCCCAAAACAAAAAAAAAACCCTCACCTGAATAAGTATTTTTTCCCCCTAAATATTTTACTGGAAAAGTCTCACAACAGTCTTCTATCCTGTACATTCCCAAACTCAGTTTGTCTAGGTACAGTTTTTGCGATGAGAATTACATTGTGTTACAATGATGGCAGCAGCAGCACCTCTCAAAACCAGTCTGGGCCTGTGAGCTTCTTAGTTATCTTTATTGTGTGATAGTAGTAGGCATGACAGCTCATGCCTGTGTGTTGAGCTGTGTGAATGTGAACAAGGAAGATTTTTGGCTATTTTAGCAAAATTTGCATGAGGGAAAAGAGAGAAGGGTAGATCTTAATTTTTCCAGGTCACTTTGTATCTCCACTTACTATACAAATTAATGTTACTGGTACACTTAACACAGATATAATACATTTCTCTCTGCGGTTTTTCTTTTTTTGTGTTTCTATACATGAAATTTCAGTGTGAGGACTGTATTTTATAATCCTCTTTTTGAAGCCATATTTTTTACCAGTGTTTGCTTGGTTTAGCTTTAACAAATGGTTGTTAATCTAAATTCAGCTTGTCTGAATTTGGCAAGAACAAGGACAATCCTTAGAACCTGTACATTTTATTAGTTTTCCAACCTCCTGATGAGGATTGCTCTTATTCCACCAACAGAATAACAAAGTGAGAGGTTGCTCTACATACTCCTCATTGCTGTAGACCTTATTCTATTTATACCCAAAACTCTGACTCAGTACTGTTGAAGGCAGCTGAGTCTTTTCCCAGCTTCAGGTTGTTGTGAATCAGTCTATAAACCTAAAAGTCAAAGCTGCTCCTAACAAAGAAAACAAAACCTTTTCCTTCAGTTCCTAACAGAACTTGTGTTGTGGTTTAAGCCTGTCGTTCATGTCTAATCATGTTCCCTGATCATCGTTCCAAGCATCATATATTAGAGTGAAATTACCTAGTATTCAATATTTCCTTGATTGCATTGGATTTGACAACAATTACTGCATTTAAAGAGGGTGGTGGCGTTCTGCCATCCCTGTTCCCTCACTCTGCAATTGGGAATGGTGGTTATGAAGAGGTGTAAACGTCATCCAGGTAGCTAGGTAACCCTGAGTATTTAAGGAGGTGAGAATAAAGGCAGACCTTCTTTTAGGTGTGGAGAGGTATGAGAGAGGTTGGATTGGACTAGTGAAAGAAGGATTTGTAAAGCTGAGGACATGTGTTTTGGAAGGCGTGCTAGATGTATTGGTTATAAGTTGCTCATCCTCGCCCTGCTCTGCATCGTGGCCAACATTTTACTTTATTTTCCCAATGGCGAAACAAGATTTGCTTCAGAGCATCATCTCAGCAAATACGTGGAATGCCTTCATGGCATTGTAGGTGGAGGCTTTTTGGTAAGTATTGAGCTAGTGATTTCTTTCAAGTTTATTGTGGATTTACATGGTATTACTGTTTTTTTAGTAGTTACATTAATTTATGGATCAAATATCTTGTCAGCAGGAGCCTCTGGAGTTTTTTCAAAAGAAATCAGCTATATTACCCCATAGGTATTATTACTTACTATTGGTTATCTTATCTACAACATTATATCACTTTAGAGGTGAGAAAGTCATAGGGTCTAGGTCACAGAATCCAAATGCAAAACTGGAACCAAGCCTCTCAGCAGGTCACAGTTTGTGTAAAGTGTTAAACCTTACATTTTTTGTTAGATTATTGAACTATTCTCCTTTTAAATATCCCTGGATAGCTAGTACTTAGTTACAATTCCTTAATTCCTATTATCTGAGATGTTGACAGTTATTTCTCTGCCTTAGCTCTTTATTCAGAGGAATTGAGTGGTGCTTATCAAAGCTTTGCATTCGAGTAACAGCAGAGGATGAAGTACCGAGCATGTTCACTGTAGCACATGGTTAATCTGAAGCTATTATCTTCTACCTTTTCAATTTTGTGGACAGCATCGTAGCATATTTAAGTTCCCTGACTCCAGGTTTCATTTTTCATTCGCTTTTAAAAGTCCTCTTAGAAATAGGGTACGGATCTCAAGGTATCTGCAAATCACAGGTTGAAAATGATTGCATGATAAGATGCTCCATCTTGTGAGAGGTGCTCACAGCTGTGTTCTAGCCCCATTGGAACCTAGACTGGGATTTGCAAAGACTGGGCTTTACACACAGAATAATACAAGTGAAACCGGTGGAACTGCTCCTGGAAAACACTTGTACAGCCTCTTCTGGACCTGCAGCATCAGGGCTCAGCAATAGGTTTGAGTAAGGGCTGACAAGTACGTGACTGTTCAACTGGGTAGTTTTTATTTTAGTGTCTTGTTAAGTAAGTCTCTGCAGCTTGCAGTAACTGCCCTTTCTTTACGGTTTTCCTCGCTGTAGAGTCTTTATAAGTACAAACTATTATTAAGTCCTGTTAGTGCTGGTGGGGAGGATACTCTGTTTAACCAACTCTGCTCCTTCTTGATTTTACGCGAAAAGCTCTGGAGTATCTATGACTTATGTTTCTTACAGATAGCCTCTGCTTTGTTAATTTGCATTTCTGTCACAGGAAACTGGTTGTGAAAACCTAGAAAAAGCTTAGATGTCTGTAATTAGATGTTTGCCTGAATTGGGCAAAATATTCCTAGTCTTTCTGCTCTAGTCAGACTGCTTTCACACAGGCAGTGATGACTACTCTTCAGTAACTAATACGTTGGTAGTAATTGTTTTCTTAACAAAATAATTATGAAAGACTTATCTTGTAGTCCTCGTTTGGCAGAAAGTGAATGCATTTTTTTTTGCAAAGCTTTTTATTTGCAGGATACAGCCTTTAATGTGAGCAAAACCTCTTAAAGTTGAAGTACTTTAAATTGCAGTAATACCGCAGGAGGCTCTTTATTGACAGGCTCTTTATGCGCTTAAATGCTGTGTACACAAAAAGTGGAAATAGAAATATGCCTATCCTGGCATTGGTGCTACTGGTATCAGTAACGAGTTGCCTACTACGTTAAATAGGAGTAAAACTGAATAATCTATACAGGCTGCCCCCCACTTCCCCTGCCCAGAAGCAATGTAAATGAATGCAATGTGGGGACTGTGTTTTATCTGCCCTGTCCGTGCAACAAAGCAGAACAGTGTGGTTTGTTTGTTCTGCCTAGGTGCTCATTCCAGCTGCCGTGTTCATTGGGCTCCACAATGACGACTGCTGCGGGTGCTTTGGCCGTGAGAACTGCGGGAAAAGCTGTGCGGTAAGTGAGCCTTCGGCTCCAGCCCCAGACATCCCACAGACAGGGGGTGGCTGGGTTGAAAGCTCACATCTATGTTTCCTCTGCAGATGCTGTCCTCAGTTCTGGCAGCCTTTGTCGGGATCCTTGGTTCTGCATACTGCGTAATCATTTCAGCACTTGGCTTGACTCACGGACCATATTGTTTTACTCACCTAGGAAGAAACTGGGTCTATCCTTTCACTGGTTCTTCTGGAGGGTAAGTTGTCTGTGCACAAGGATGTTACAACTTCCCCCATGTACAGCTGGTCTTTATTCTGGTACCTTTCAGCAGTATCAGTAACCATACACCCAGATCCGTTCATAAGTTCATGATTCTCACTCAGAACTAAACCAATGGTGTCAGTTACGCGTGCTGCTGTAGTTCAAAATCAAAGCAATATAAATCCTCTGGCCTACAAAAAGGGATCTGAACATATATATGTATAGGTAATAATATCTATATACCACAAACTGTTCATGTCCATGAACATGTCTACATAAAGTTTTAGGACTTTGAGGGATTTACAAACTATGAATAGCAGTTGTTACGAAATTTGTCTATTTGGGTAAGAATCTGTTTTGTGAAGCTTGCTTCTGAAGTTGCTTTGCATCACTGTAAATTAGCATAATACCTTCATTAGTGACAATGGCATAGAACCTTTGTAAATGAAACTAGAAAAGGTTTACAACAATCTTTGTACAATGCAGGGCGGGAAGGGCCAGAATCTCTTAATTATCCCTAATTAGGGTTCTCCAGCAAACCAAGCCTATGTAGCTGAGTTGCCTGCAATTCCACATTAACCCCCACATGTCCTGTGGGTTGGAAGAGGATTTGGTTTGGATCACGACATGCTTTTACAGTATCCGTATGGTTGGCAACCTCGAGGCTGTTTCTAGTAACAGTTGACGGCTGATGCCAGACCAGAGACAGTTTGAGTACTAAGACGCCACGTAAAGATCCTTTGCAGCAGAATTTGAATTTTACAGCTCCACTGCATCCCTCCCAAGACAGGAGGCACTCCTCCTCCCCATCCCCCAACTATGACTGAATATAGAACGGAGTCCAGTCCTTGCTGAAGGCTCATCAGTGCTGATGTTCTGAAGATGTGGGTGAGGAGTAGCAGCTGGAACACCGCCGTACCCCTCTACATTTGTTCCGTGTTTGACTCTTCCAGAGTAGGCATGTGAGGGGCCAAAGGCAGCAGCGTGAGAGAGGAAGGGACTCGTTTGCTTCGGACCAGTAATTGCTGTCTTTGGAATAAGGGCCCAGTCCTGAAAAGCTCTGTGGCTGTTTTGAGAGCTTTGCTCTTTCAGCATTCTTGAGCTTGTCTCGCTTTCATCAGAAATGGAAGATTCTGCCTTATAGCTTAGATTTTATTCTTTTTTTAAAGAAATTAAGACTTAACAAAAATTTGTGCTTGGTAGTTCAACACCTCCTTAAATAAACTCTGCATGGAATAAACCATTGCTTTTTCTTTTCCCACTGAGAGTGATTGTCCTTGGTGCAGTTACAGACTATGCATGATCTGGTTCTGGTGTATGGTAAGCATCCTACTTTGTCACAACATTAATATGCTTTTAATTGCTGTGTACAGGTACTTGTTTGAGTACAACAGGTGGTCTGAATGTCAAGAACCTCAAAACATCGTGCAGTGGAACGTCACCCTCTTTTCCATCCTCCTTGCCTTGGGAGGAATAGAGTTCATTCTGTGCTTCATACAGATTATCAATGGCATTCTTGGAGGACTATGTGGGTTGTGCTGCGGTCACGAGGAGGTAAGACATTTCTAGTTATAACCATGATTCTCAGATGAACACAAAACGTTACTGATACTACTGTGGAGTCTTCCTCAGCAGCTATTGTTAAGGTATTCTTAAGCAACAATTCAGCGTACAACTTTTTTTTTTATAGCCCTGTTATGTCCAGCATTTTTGTGTAGTACTTGACCACGTGCTTTCAGCTGGCTCCTCAGCTGTCACAGTGTAGTCTGAGCAGGAACTGGAAGGGTTTTTCTCCCCTCTGTGGTACATGTGGTTGTCAGTGCTATATAGGTGATACAACTGAAATACAAATCTCCCAGTGGTGGTGGTCTTTGCCATGGCCTAAACCATTCTTGCGTGGTGTGGTGCAGTTTTCTGGTAGGCTGCTTGTTCTAACTATATTGCTTTAGCCCTGTATTTTGCTCACAGCAGCTGATAGACTGCTGAGAATATGCTGTATTTAATGAACAGCAACACCCTGACCTTACTTAATAAAAGCAGGATAAGATAAGGAATTAAATTGCACATAGCTAACAAAACCTGCAGACAGACCTGAAGAGTTTTTTGAAGGTGGGGTTTTTTTGAGTGAGGAAGGGAAATTTCCTCTAAATTTCCTTAGAGTCTTGTTAAAAAGTTTGAGCATGTTGTTAAAATCAGTATTGTAGTGGTAGTGTTGGAATTGCAATGGGTTAAGGTATGAACCAGATATGGTTTATATCACACACTCATTATGGCTCATAACGTGTTTCACGTTTTTAATTGACATAGTTGAATGTTGGGGTGCTTTCAAAGCTATTAACGTCTTCTCGCTCCTGTCATCCATGCTGTAACTGCAGTACAAAAGAGCCACGCTATTGTTGTCTAAACATGGTCAGGTTAATTTTAGCTCTTATAGTTGGATACAATATTAGCGTCTTCCCCTTAATATCTGTTTCTTTCTTTTTGTTCCCTCCACAGACATATGCTTGCTAGAAACCTGACAATGCATTGATGTTGGCGAACGTGTGGTGTATTGAGTATTCTGTGGTTTGTTGGTTTTTTTATATTCCATGCATACTAAAATGCACATTGTTTGTTGTCAAACTGTGCTGTTGTCATCAATTTAACAGATTCGGGACCACCCTTTGTTGTTGGAGTCATATGCAGATTTTTCCACCAACCTGCCTGTGTCTAAAGGCTAAACATATCCTGAATTTCTTTAATTCATCTCATCTTAGTACAGGCAACTGCCGGAACACGTCACTAAAAATGCTTTTTTCTTTTTTTTTTTCTTTCTACTGACACAACAGCTCTGTACTTTATGCTGCTTTCCCAGTAAAGTTGCACTTTCATTCTGATGTTGGAATGAACACAAACACAATCTAGTCTGGCCTGGATATAAACAAATACTCAGCTGGAGCAAAAACAAAGGAGCAGAAAAATGTGGATGGTCGAGGGCAATTAGATGCACTTCACCTTTTCAGGATTTTTCTGAACTTCTGTATTTCACAAATAAAGATTTGTATTAAAAATACCTGGCAGGTGTCAGTGATTCCTTCCCTGCCTGTGCTGCAGCACCGCTTTCCTGGTCTTGGAGTCAAGGACGGTGGTGGTATGAGAACATGGACACAAAGCTTTCGGGTTATAATCTGCTTTTCCTCTCCAGCAGGCTCTATTGGAGTGGGAACTGCGTCACTGTTTGGTTTAGATCACTTAACTGAGCCAGGCAGCTGTGCACCAGCAAGGATACGACAGTTCAAGGGCAGCTCTGTGACAGATACGACGCTGCATGCGGAGTCCTCGTCCTGGCTCTGGGCTAGCGGGTCGCTGCTGGTGGCCAACCCCAGGGCTGGTGGGAGGCTCCTGCACTGCTGAGCCCCAGCTCTCCCCCTCCCGCTGCCCGCCCAAGGAGGGCTTTCCTCCCCACCACTTGGAGTCTTGAGACAGAAGTGTAGAGAGGAGGAAAAGAGGGTCTCGATGGAATAGGGTACAATTGCCACACAATTTACAGAATTTTTGCCTTGCTTGCATAATTGTTACTTGTCTTCCTGGTACACACAACTAATTAAACTTAAACAATTTTAGAAATTCCAATGGACAGAATGATTAGGCTAGAGTTTAGAATTAAAACTTTAGCTTGGATCCATGTTGCACTAATGCTCAGCATTACTACTCACTGTTTATGTTGTCATTTAATAAAGGCCAATTGAATTCCTTTGTTGTCTGATGCCTAAGACAGTGTTTGGGGAGTTTTATCAGTTATGTCGTGGAGAAATGGTTGTTTTAGGTTAAATTCATTTCAGCTGGCAGAGAAGTCACTCATCCAGAGTAAACATGGCTTTTCGGTAATGGGCTTGGCATCAGCTCATGTATATTGACAGCAACAGGAAAGCAATTCTTGCAACACTTGGTAAGATATTTGAGAAACTGGTTGCCAGGTTTGCCTAATACTTAGTATAAAGTGGTTGCTTCCTGTTCTAGCAGTATAGTGTGCCAGCAAAAAACACACCTTGATTTGGTATTTGCAGAGTTTGATTTAAATACAAAATAAGTCATGATGCAGAGTGCTCTACTGCAGAATGCAGGCTGTTTCAGGTGTCATTTTCCCAGTAAGCTGCTTCTAATCAGAACAGATTACTATGGGAGGTAACAGCAAATCTGATTCTAAACTAAGCTGCTTGCTAGCAATTTTGGCCTTTGCTTTTAGAAAAAGATATTGCAGCCTATTACATGATCTCTGAGTTTTGTAAAAAAAAAAAAAAATCAATCCTGGGAATGTGATGTGCCTGCTTTTGATTCAGGTGTTTTCTCTGATGATGTGAGCTGTGTCCGTGCCCGTGAGCCCGCAAAGGGAGGTTTGCCACTGATTTCAGTTAGAGGGAGGCCTGAAAAAAGTGTCTGTAGAGATTAGGGAGTAAAACAGGAAATATGGGAAGATTCTGAGAGTAAAGTCTGAGGATTTCAAAATGAAACCTCCTGGAAAAAAAAAGGGGAGAGGGAAACAGGGGAGACTCACAGCAGAGAATGGGTAGAAAAATGGTGTAATTGCATGAGTACCACCATGCCCATTTCCTTGGGTGATCTCATTTGAAGCAATAGGAAGGAATTAGTTACAACAGCTTTTATAGGATCATGAGAGAGGCCTCATGTGTGCAGAGCCTAAAACAGCTCATGAGGAAACAGAAGGAAAATATGCCATGACATCATTGCTTCTAAAATCAGCCTTCTTGCTTTTGATACAGCCCCAATTTTTTTGTTCTCTGACTACAACTTTCCTGTTGAGTAAACCCTAATCTTATTCTTGAGTTACTTTTCTGGTGACTCACGGGGCCATGGAAAGGCGGCTTGGGCCGGGCTGAGACCATTCAAACAGCTCCGTCTCGGTGTTACTGGGGTGGGTGGTTCGTGGCCTAGGGAACGATAACACATGGAAATGGGGAAACTGTCCGGGTTTGGCTTTGCACAGTGCAAAACAGCAGGCGTTTCAAAAAACAGCCAGACCTTGTGTCCTGTACAAGAAGTCACGTGTACTCAGGTCAGATCTGTAGCTGTGCGTACTCAGCTGTAAGCACAGGGGAGAACAACCGGAGCAATAACAGGATTTTGTTCATGAAACAGGTCAGCTGCACAATGCTGCAGAAAAGAGTAATTAATTGAAGTGTGACAATAAGTCTGCCTGGCAGTTTCTAACCAGTGTTATTTGAGCTTCTCTGCAAAGTGGCTGAGACTCAGCTCAGTGTTTTTGTGAGGCTGCCCCACGTTAGCGGCGTGTGTTTGTTCACCCCTGGGGCTCCATCTGCCAGCTCTGGCATTAGTGATCTGTAGTGTGAGGCAATGTGAGGCCTTTTGTACAGAGACTGGGCATATTTATCACTTGACAGCCCCCTTCCCCGCGTAAGGCAGAAAAAAGGTTGAGGTGCAGTAAGGCTGAGCGACCTGCCTCGTGTCGCAGCACGTCTGCATCGTAGCCCTGCTCGCGCTGGTCCAGGCAGTCAGGAGGAAATGAGGCTGTGGAAGTTCCTTCCTGAGCCTGCCTTCTAGGCGTATTTCATCTGGAAGATCACAGAGGAGGATCTTTTAGTAGGCAAACTGCTGCTTAAAGACATATGCTTAGAAAGGACAATGAGTTTAGACAGCAATATTCATCTATTGTTCTGCTAACTGTTAAGCACTCTCTGGTCTCTGGAATCATTCCCCAGTCACCCGGTTCTGCGAGTATGAAATGACCAAATCAAACTGAGGAGGTCAAAACACTTTTCACGTTTAAAACCTTGTAATCTTTTGTTATCTTAGAAGAGCAAAACCTGTGAAGTTCTGGCGAGATGGCTTTGGAGACATGTGGAAGCTGTTTGAGCTGTCTGCTGATCCCGCTTGCGCTTTGGAGTATTGTTGTCAACATCTTATTATACTTCCCTAATGGGAGATCTTCACATGCAGCCAGCTACCAGCTTCCCAACTATGTGTGGTATTTTGAAGGGATCTGTTTCTCAGGTGTGATGGTAAGTATTGATTCTATGGCTTTTTAGTGAATTGCATTCTACCACAAATAATACTGGGTTATGGTGCAGCGATGTAATTGTGCTTTCAAAGAGAATATGAATTACTTTGGCAAAAACACTGCAGGCAGAAAACCTCAATCAAAATGAAAAAAAAATGTGAATATAGTGAATGACATGCTATGTATACTATCTAATTTCATGTAAGTGATTTTGCAAGGTTGATTGGTATTTTTCCTGCTGGCTTTTTGTTTATGTGTAATTTATGCTTGTATTATGTAGGCAGGCACAATGTTGATTTAATCCTCTATGAAGTTTGAGTTGAGCTCTTTTACCGAAACAAAACCTGAAAAAGCTTCTCATAACTGTTCAGATGTTTTTAAGAGCTGGATGCAGTCCAGTGTTTAGAGGACTGGATACAGTTCACAACGCATTGAGTGCCACTGTTGTTGGGCTCAATACAGAAGATTGTCTCGCTGTGATTGGCATAATAGGATTTTCTCCATTACATTTGTAATATGTGCATCTGCAGAAATAAACAAACACAGAGTTGCCCACTGCTCATGGCAACCTCAGGGACAGAAAGCAGTTTTGTAATAAAAGTGCATGCACACAATCAGCATTTAAAAAAGTCTCATCTGCATAAGTAATGTGTTTTTATGAAGGTGCTGAAATGGGAGAGTTATTGAAACCTGAGACATCCTTTTGAAATCATGTATTCTTTCTAAAGCAGGGAAAAAAACCTAGTCTTTTCCAGAGGAGGAAAAAACTACTGGGCAGAAAATTTGAACAGAAAAGCATAGTTGAAAATTCATTAAAAAGTTAACTGCAACAGTGCCATTCATATTTTGAAGCATTTTTAGCCTTAGGTTTATTACCAGTTTATTAAAAACATATACATTATCCTGTTACAAACAGGGCAGCAGCATGTGAGAGGGTAGTGCTGTGATTCAGAAACACTCCCTTTTCATATTTCCCCTTTCAAACCAGTGCCTCTCTGAGTGGCAGTTTGTGGTTCTGGAGTCCAAATCTTATTTATTGAAACTATTCTAGTATCAGGTTTAAATAATCCAATAGTCTGAGAAAAACAGTATGGATACTCAACAGAGAAAGCAAATGAAAGTCCAGGTGAATTTAATGAAAAGCTTGTACTACTGACTTTTTCTAGCATAACTGTGTTGGTAAGGAAGGTGATTCCCTGACCTGTGTAAGTGGGTCAGCGAGATGCTGTTGAACAGATGTAGTTATATCAATCAAATATCCTTCCTGTCATTAGTATTGATTCTTTCACTTGTGAGCTTGGTTTCATTCCTTCGCTGGTATAGCTGTGTCTGTGCCAGTAACACTTTGCTGCGATGGGAGACACTCTACTCCTTCAAATACAAGAAACAAGTACAGTGACAGGCTAATACAAACAGCCCAGTTCCACGGCGTGCCCTGAGTAGCTGTGCTTTCCTCCTGAGCAGCTTTCAGCTCTCAACAGAGCATAACAGATGCAGTCCCTCCCTTCCATGGGCGAAGGAGACTTTGGCCTCGTATCTGCAGTCTCTTCACTGACCTTATAATGTCCCCTTATAGATCCTTCTGTTGGCAGTAATTCTAATAGCACTGGAGTGTAGCGTGTTCCATCGGTGCTGCCAGAGTGAGAGCTGTAACAAAACCTACAGGGTGAGTTTGTCTTCTATTCTTGTGCATCTCGTTAACATTTGTTCTGCGTGCCTTCCTGCTCCCGTGTCTCCAGCGCATCCTCCTCCTGCTCCATGGCTGCTTCCGCGTCCTTCGCAGAGAAGGGCTGTAGGCTGGGTGGAGAGGTCACAGAAAGTGTAGCTCCTTCCTTCTGATGTATGCATCAGGATGCAGCAGGATGGAAGAAAAATAAACAAAAAATCCTTGTAAAATAAAATAAAAACATAGAAGGCTGGAGAGTTTCAATTGCTTGTATTATTCGGAAGTTATTTTTTTCCAGTAACGACTTGATATACTCTATCTGGAATGCAAACATGTTTAATGCATGGTTATGTTCCTCTAGCATTTTGGGAAACAATTTTGCAAAAATGCAAGTTTTTTTAAAAAAAATAAATCCCCAAACAATATTTAACTGAGAGTTGTGAAACTGTCTTAAACTCTGTCTTAATCTTTATTTTGTATGTATATGCTTACTGTTCTTTACCTGGTATTTTTTCTTTCTGAATATTGAAGTTTGGGACAATCAAACATGAAATCCAACCCCAAGGAAGTAGCTAGGCAGGCTGAATGACTGTATTTGCTATGGACACTCCCCACACAGTAATATTTTTCTCTCTTTATCTCAGAGTTTTATTTCAATTGTGCTAGCCCTGCTTGGAGTCGCTTTCTCTGGATACAGTTGCATCATTTTTACCTTGGGGTTGATCCAAGGCCCCTTCTGCAATTCCTCAGGTGGATGGGATTATATCTTCAAAGACACTGCTGGAGGGTAAGAAACATCAATGTAATTTCTTCTTCTGGAAGAAACTGTTCAACAAAGCAATAGTCAGGGAAATTCCCTGAGAATTTTGCGCAAAATGGCACCATCTCTTGAACACAAGACCTAGATTGATGAGTGATGTTTTTCAACTTCTTGAATGAGCACCAGAATCCTCAAAGAAAGATATTTGCCTCCTTGTATGGAAAGACTAAATGTAAGAATCTTTGTACTGATCAGACCTGGAGGTCCATCTAGCTAAGTGTCCTTTATCTGGCGGTCATCACAATCGTATGTGTAGTAAATGACAAGATCAGACTGAGTGTAGGTGGATACTTTCTCTCAGAATATTCTCTCAAATTCCTCAAGTTGTTGGTCCAAAGATTATAGATGGCATTTTTATATTTAATAACTCAGTAGGTGTCTCTTTAACTCCTAAAGCTCAATGAAGTCTGTGGTTTGATCACTGTAGTGTTGGCATACAGCTACTGTATCTCATAAAACACCATAGTGGGGCAGACAAAGTGGTCTGTGTCCCAGCCTCCCAGAGGCATGAAAGGTTTGATTCAGATCTGTAACCTGAGGCTGCTTTCGCAAGGTTTTACATTCTCCCTTTAAAAGATCAAAGTTTTATAAGACTTGAATATTTCATGTCATATAATGCCAAGCTGTTCCAGCCACATTTGAATGCATTGAGGATTACATTTGTCAGAGGATCACAAGCAAGTTCCTTCAGCATCCAACAGGAACTGTTCGTAAACCATGGCCTTCTCTGACTTAACTCAGCTTTATTTAAAAACACTGAAGTGCACCCTGCAACCTCTGCGATGTATCACTAGCATTACCATCCCATTTGGAAATACAAAAATGAGAGTTTGAGTTCAATGTGAAGGGCCAGATGCTGCATGATGTGCACCAGATTTGGCTCAAAGCATTTCAGTTGTGAATGTTTAGTAAAAAAGCAACTGACACTGAGCAAGTGAGACTAACAAAGGTTCTTGCAGTGAACCTCCAGGCTAGAGCATGTCTCACAGTTAAAAGGGCACTTCGGTTGTGCACATTATGATCCTTGAGGATGCAAAGCATGGCTCGAGAACAACTGGGAACTGCATGCGGTGACACCTCAGCCCTGTGTTTAGGCTGCATGCCCAGGTTAGAACGATGGCGTTGGAGTGCTCCTGCTCTCTGCATGGTACTGATGTCAGCTGGACTTAACGTACAGTTGAAATTAGATCAATAAAAGGAAGATTCCTGTTTTAAACTTGCCTTCTGCCATTTGAAAAAAACAGCAGCATCTTTCTAACACTTGCGTGTCTCACAAGGAAACTAATGAAGCAGATGTATTTGAGGAAAGTAAGTCTTTTCACTCAGTGGAGTTTGACAAACCTATGCAGGAGTTATGGCGGTGTAATGAAAGACTGGAGTCTGGTTCCTGAACTTAAAGCATATCAAGCCAAATGTGGGGTTTATATATATTATAGGTAAACCAATGTGTATTGAAATTGACCTGCACCCACCACATTTAATTTTCTTCATGTTACTATTTCCCTAATAGGTACCTCACAGATTACTCTGCTTGGTCTCGGTGCACTGAACCTGCCAACATGGTGGAGTGGAACATCATTTTACTCTCTGTTCTGATAGCTCTTAGTGGACTGGAGTTGATCATCTGTTTTCTCAAAGTGGCTGCTGAGTTGAAACGGACACTCTGTGGGACCTATTCTGTTTTTGTCCAGGTAACAAAATAGCTGAGTTAATTTATTCAGCATCTCCAAGTTAGTATAGCTTCAGCAATTTCTCAGTTGAGGACCTGCCTTTTGGTTTCTGCATTCTCTATGCTACTGTGCTTTTATTACCAGAGGCTATGTAAACATCTGTTGTGTTTGATTCATCTGCTATTCCTTGTGGTATACAGAGATTGGTGAGTACTCACTCTGACCTTTAAGGCTGGGATTGAGAAGTAAAAAGGGTGTCTGGAAATTCAGCACCGATGCTGAGTCTGTTACTCCTATGTCAGCAGAGGTTTCTGAGCACCTTTTGTCTAGAATTCAATTTAAAGTCGTTCTTACCCATGTGTGGGTTTCACAGCAAACAAAAAGAAGACGACACAAGAGGTAATACATAGCAGTCATGATCTAGGCATCAGTTTTTACTGTGTTTTCAGTGGGTTGTTGAAACAACAACCGAGAGGGTTCTGCTTTGGGCAGAGGAATGGTTTGAACCCTGGAGCTGCCCACCTGCCCACGGGTGTGGAGTGGTGGGGCTTGGTGTGGCACTCAGTCCACACCAGCAGTGGACGTAGGTTGAAATTAGACATTCTTACCCCTCCTTGTCCATCTGCACTGTAGCCAAGGAACCCTCAGGGTTTTTATGGAGCCAACAATCTCAGTGATGACAGCACCACCTTGGAGAAAGATTTCTCATTAGGAAAAGCAGCAACCCCCAAAAGCATGCATGCACGCAGACACACACATATATACACGTACACCTGCGCACGCAGAGCAGGGTTAGTTGTGTAGTGGAGGCGGGGGACGTTGGGAGGGCTGCGCAGGTAGGACGGCAGCGCCTCTGCAGCATGAGGCCTCCTGAGCAGTGGCGGGGCGCGCGGGGCAGAGGAGCTGCCGCTGCCCATGGGCAGGCAGGGATGGCTTCTTCTGGGAGGGGACTGTCACAGCGGCCTCCATAAGGTCGAGGCCTGAGGCGGTTCCTCCCAGCGTGCGCCTTCCAGCCGCACCAGCCCCAGCACCGCTCACCATGCAGGCCGGACCCATGCTGCCTCCGCAGCCCTGCCCGTGCCGCGTTTAGGTCGGACCTGGATGTCGAACAGACGAACAACTTCCATGTTAACTTGAGTTGAAAAACAGAGGGCAATTACTTCCTTCCTTTTTTATTTGCAGGCTGGGATTCTCTGAAAATGGCAAGGAAATCTACACGGCTTCTCCCCCCCACCCCAGAAAAGAAAAGAAATGGCTTCACCAACACTTACAATGGTAGATTTGGGTGCTGCAAAGGCAAACAAAACCCTTGCCTGAAACCTTTGTCTCGCTATCCTCTCTATTTTGGATGAAGTTATCTGAACATTTACATTTTTCTAGTTGTTTTCTAACCTGTCTGGTTGTCCCCGACATTGATTGTTTGTTTGTTTACCCTCCAGCTTGTTCTGACAATAGGGAGGTTTGAATACCGTGGAACTACATTTTGTATTGAAATCACCTTTGTTTGAATAAACTGCTGTAAAACTGCTTTTATACTCCCCTCTCTTTGTTTAGCATGTAGGAATATTTGATGTTCGAAAGGGCCTGAATTCAAAGCCCAGGATGTCAGGAGGGGTTGTTCCCTTGAGAAT
Source organism: Pluvialis apricaria (assembly GCA_017639485.1). Classification (NCBI taxonomy): domain Eukaryota; kingdom Metazoa; phylum Chordata; class Aves; order Charadriiformes; family Charadriidae; genus Pluvialis; species Pluvialis apricaria. Next base: position 7,036,885 of record CM030014.1, read on the forward strand.
TAGTGCACTGGATGAAGCCATGATTTCTAAATGAATAAATTATAGTTAGAGGCAGACCATGATTGTCAAGGGAGGCAGCAGCTTATCCTGCCCAGTCTGCCTTGGAAGTTCTTAACTGCACAAAGCAATTACTGAACAAAGCCTATTTAGAAAGGCATACAGGCCTGACTGAGAGATACATGGCTCTGAAGTCAGCTGTGCTAATTAGTACACATTAATAGCTGCACTGGGTTTCCTTTTATTTTATACTCAGAGGCAAACTTTTGGGTTTTCTGATCAAGTATTATGTGACTTGAGGAAATATATGAGGGGACCTTGAGAGTACCAGTGCTGGCTTATTAATACTCTTCCAATACACTTCCAAGTACCCTGACCTTGCTGCAATGGAAGGCTAACATTCTTGACAATAATAATCAAACGAAAAAGAATAATCTGTTTAAAATTGACAGCTAAAATATCTTTTTAATTCATCAAAGTATTATTATTTAATTCCTAGTGGAAATTCAGGGATTCACAATAAAGTGGATGTATGGCTCATTTGCAGCTGCATGGGCAATATTTGGCTGTATTCAGCACTCTGGGTTTGAGAGAATGATCACCCAGAGGAATGTGAAATACGTACTTCAGACTTGCAGCAATGCACATATCCCTGTTACATCAGAACCAGTGGGATTCAGCTTCATCAATATCCAATATTAAACACTGTTAGAACTGCAAACCATACAATAAGTGGCAGCTGTGAGTAAGATATTTAGAAAAAATAGAGTATGCAAATCATTCAGTTCTGTTTCAAAGCAATATTGACATTTTGCCTTGATATTCCTTTATCAGATTGTTTTGAAAAGCTGATTTCTTCCTGTAGGATTTGAAGAATGCAACTAAAGTTTTAATTGCTTAGTTTCTATTAAGCTGCAAGAAGTAATAAAGAAATTAAGGATGTTTAAGAATGGGACTAGTCTTTTGGGAGATGGTTCACGGTGGCATGGATGTTCAGAGATGCGTAATAAAAAGGCATGATTATAAAATGGGGACTGTTTGCAACTGAACACTTGTTTTTCCCCTAGGCTTAAATATACATCATATCATATATCTACTTAAGCTTACAGCTTAAGCTTAAGTTTACAGCTTTGGAATTGAACATGGCAAGGGATGTCAAGACCAATAGGAAGGGTTTCTTTAAGTATATAGGAGGCAAAAGGAAAACCAGGGAAAATGTGGGCCCGCTCTTGAACGAGACGGGTGCTGTGGTGACAGATGATGCAGAGAAGGCAGAGTTGCTGAATGCCTTCTTTGCTTCTGTCTTCACTGCTCGGGCCAGCTCTCGGGAGTCCCAGACTTTGCAAGTAACAGAGAAAGTCTGGAGGAAGCAAAACTTTCCCTTGGTTGAAGAGGAACAAGTTAGAGAACAATTAAGTAAACTGGACACCCACAAGTCCATGGGGCCTGATGGGATGCACCCGCGAGTGCTGAGGGAGCTAGCAGAAGTCATTGCTGGGCCGCTCTCCATCATCTTTGAAAGGTCCTGGAGAACAGGGGAGGTGCCTGAGGACTGGAGGAAAGCCAATGTCACTCCAGTCTTCAAAAAGGGCAAGAAGGATGACCCGGGAAACTACAGGCCAGTCAGCCTCACCTCCATCCCTGGAAAGATGATGGAACAGCTTGTTCTGGGCGTCATCTCCAAGCATCTGGAGGAAAAGAAGGTTATCAGAAGTAGTCAACATGGATTCACCAAGGGGAAGTCATGTCTGACTAATCTGATAGCCTTCTATGATGGCGTGACTGGATGGGTGGATGAAGGGAGGGCAGTGGATGTTGTCTACCTTGACTTCAGCAACGCTTTCGACACTGTCTCCCACATCATCCTCACAGGCAAGCTTAGGCAGTATGGGTTAGATGAATGGACAGTGAGGTGGGTTGAACAGTGGTTGACAGATAGAGCTCAGGGGGTTGTGGTTAGTGGTGCGGAGTCCAGTTGGAGGCCAGTAACAAGTGGTGTCCCTCAGGGGTCAGTACTGGGTCCAGTCCTGTTCAATATATTCATCAATGACCTGGATGAAGGGATGGAGTGTACCATCAGCAAGTTTGCTGATGGTACAAAACTGGGAGGGGTGGCTGACACGCCGGAAGGCTGTGCCGCCATACAGCGTGACCTGGACAGGATGGAGAGTTGGGCAGAAAAAAACCTGATGAGGTTCAACAAAGGCAAGTGTAGGGTACTGCATCTGGGGAGGAATAACCCCATGCTTCAGTACAGTTTGGGGGCTGACCTCCTGGAGAGCAGCTCTGTGGAAAGGGACCTGGGAGTCCTGGTGGACAACAGGATGACCATGAGCCAGCAATGTGCCCTGGTGGCCAAGAAGGCCAATGGCATCCTGGGGTGCATCAAGAAGAGTGTGGCCAGCAGGTCAAGGGAGGTCATCCTCCCCCTCTACTCTGCCCTGGTGAGGCCGCATCTGGAGTACTGTGTCCAGTTCTGGGCTCCCCGGGTCAAGAAGGACAGGGAACTGCTGGAGAGGGTCCGGCAAAGAGCTAAGGGGACTGGAGCATCTTTCTTATGAGGAAAGGCTCAGGGACTTGGGTCTTTTTAGTCTAGAAAAAAGAAGACTCAGAAGGGATCTTATCAATACTTATAAATACTTAAGGGGAGGGTTCCAGGTAGATGGGAACAGTCTTTTTTCAGTTGTGCCCAGTGATAGGACTAGAGGTAACGGGCACAAACTGGAGCACAGGAAGTTCCATCTTACCATGAGGAGGAACTTCTTTCCTGTGAGGTTGGCAGAGCACTGGCACAGGCTGCCCAGAGAGGTTGTGGAGTCTCCCACACTGGAGACATTCAAAAACCCCCTGGACGCCATCCTGTGCAATGTGCTGTAGGTGTCCCTGCTGTGGCAGGGGGGTTGGACTTATATGATCTCCAGAGGTCCCTTCCAACCCTGACGATTCTGTGATTCTGTGAAATGATAATCCCGCATCCTAATGGATTTACGGATATTGTTTGTGGACAGAAAGAAAACTTAACAATCAACCCATACTCCTACCAAACATCTTGGAAAATCTTGCTGATTTCATGCCTGCTGTTCATGGAGCTGTTTATTTTTAAAATGTTAGGAATATCTTAAAAAAGGTTTTGGTTTTTTTGATAAAAAAAACAGTATGTGCGGGGTAGACATTCAAAGCAGAAACCCACTAGAACTGCTAAATATTTCAGAAGTGAATGGCACCAGTTCACTGAGGACAGCAAACAATCAGGGTATTCTATTCAGACTCCAGCTCAGCCATGGGGAAGATACAGGCTTATCTTTAGGCAAACAGGGTCTATTGAAATAGATTTTGCTTTGCTGGAGGAGAGGAATGAAGTACCTTAAAATCGCACCTGGCAACTCTTAACCCTTTATCTTGCTCCTGTATGTATCCTTTCCACTTTTCAGTAACTTGTCTCTGATCATGGAAAGTCTTGAGCTTGACAGACAGCAGACACAAAGGACAGTATCTAGTTTGACAGCATTTTCCGTAGTAGTGGTGTTAGCGGCTGTTCCTAACTACTGGCAGGGCTTGGCTGTCTTTAATTCATCTTTTTTGTTTTGTGATTGTGTCTTGTGAACTTGTATTCCTACTCTACCACAGGCTGGTATCTCCTATTTTAGTGGCTTAATTCAAAGAAAGAGATGTGTAATTTAATTCTTGTTGGGCATATTGTTTCTGCAACCCTCTTTATCCTTAATCCACATATTGGCGTCTCATTGCCATAGCCAGACTCGACTGTGACTTGATGGCTCAGCTTTTAAATGGACAGTTTACTAATTTGAAATTGCTGGTAAGAATTCTAAAGGCTAACAGTGAGTTGCATTTACAAATTTTATAATTTGTTTCTCATGGGGCTTTCGGCTGTAAGGCAAAGTTAAACTTGATCTAATCAACCTTACCTACAACTATTTGAATGGAGGGTTTGGGGGTGGGGGGGTGGGGTGGGGGTGGTGTCAGTCTCTTCTCCCAAATAACAGGTGATAGGACAAGAGGAAACAGCCTCAAGTTGCACCAGGAGAGGCTTAGATTGGATATTAGAAAAAAATTTTTCACCCAAAGGGTTATCAAACATTGGAATAGGCTGCCCAGGGCAGTGGTGGAGTCACTGTCCCTGGAAGTATTTAAAAGATGTGTAGATGTGGTGCTGAGGGACATGCTTTAGTGGTAGACTTGGCAGTGTTGGGCTAATGGTTGGGCTCGATGATCTTCAAGGTCTTTTCCAACCTAAACGATTCTATGATTTAAGTCCTGAATCAATCCTAAATATGGTGTCTCTAATAAGACCTGGTATGAACTGTGCCTGTTAGCAAAACCAATATTCCTGTAAGGCACATTAACCGACTTGAAATCCAGATGTGACCAGTGACTCTGATGGTGGTGGTTGAGGCAACGTGACCATCTGCCTCTCCAGCTGCAGAACTCAGACCTCACCCCAACAACAGCAGAAAGAAGTGCACCACAGAGCCCAGACAAAGCTCGTGCCCTGCCTGCGTACGTGAAACCGTTTTTTGAAGCAGCGTTCCTGAACCCGCAGTGCATGTGCTGCCTGCTGAAATCCACACGTAGAATACCCCAGGCACAGCTGGAGGAAAGCTGCAGATTTGAGTTTATAAACTGCTGTAAGCGAAGAGTTAATGCTGAAACCTGGAGTAAAGTAAAAGTTCCAGCATTATTTGTTCCTCACAGCCAATGCGTTTTGTCAGAGTATGGTGATGCTGTGTCTGGAACAGGAATGTCATTAATTTAAAACACTGCAACTGGAGATAGATGCAGAGACTCACTTTTGACCACAAATGTGGGCAGAGATTTATGGTAAAATACTGTGGAGCCCCATCCCCCTTTGCATTTTGGGGCATATTATTCCTCACGTAGGTAGAAGTGAGTCTCGCTGAAGTACAATTTCCTGATTGCTAATTCTTCACATGTTGGACGGAGGGGTTTTTCCACATTGAAATAGAACAGGGTGCCAGATGACTAATGAAGCTCCCTACAACTTTAAAAGGTATTTACCTTCAAAGGTTTTCAGAAGGTCAGAACAGCAGCATGGGCAGCAGCCAATAAACGCATCATTCAGATTAGGGAATTATGAAATTGTGGGGTTTCAGTTCAATCTGACTGGGAGCTTTTGTTGAGACTTTTTGTCAGAATATTCCATTTTTTGATTTGGTATCTTTTTTTCCCTCAAGGAAAATTTTTGAAGTAAAAGATGAGCTTTATATTTTCAATGCAACTTCGAGGACTATCAGAACACCCATAGCATTTCAGCATCCTCAGTATGAGAAATGAGGTATTGTTGTTTAAAACAATCAGGGGATATTCATGACACCAAATAATTTAACCTATGAAATTAGGTGTTCAGTCTTTTGAGGCCCTGTCTAGGAGAGAAGAGGGGTTCCTGCTCTTCAAACACCCTCTGTCAGTTTTTTTAATACCTTAAGCAAAAGATAATAGGAGTGTGCTCAGGCGCACGAATATCTTAAAATTTGGGTGAGACCCAATTAAAAGCTGTAATGGAAAAATCTTGCCTGTCAGAAGTTTTTGGGTTTGTTTGGTTGGTTTTTTTAATAACAACATGCAGTTCTTTTGCAAATCAAGAAAAAGTAATTTAGGGGAGTCAAGACACTAGGGCAAAGAAATGCTTGTTTTTACTCTCAAATAAATGCGGTGGTTTCAAGGCTACGGTTTGTGTGGGTTTTTTTCTCTTCCTCAATCCAATGGAAATTTGAACAAAATAAACCAAATATCCCACATATACATGAACAATTCTGTTAGCTGAGTATTAAGGAATGGCTTTGAATTTAGGTAGTACAATAGGAAATAAACGTTTTATTATTTCTACCTCAGTTAATTTACAGATGGGGCATATGCAACCCGTACAAGCTGATCCTTCCACTGCACCACTGACCTTCATCCATGGCAAAGAAAAAAAAATCCCTATAGAAATCATTTTGAGCATGTGATGCCAACCTGGGAAACTCCAGAATTTCATCATAGATTTGGTCAGATTTCGAAAACTTGGCTTTGGTCACAGTCATTTAGACAGAAACAGAATCCTCCATTTAGTGCAGATATGTAGAAGGTTCCAAAAGCTGAGATTGTGAACTCCAATATTCTGACAGTGCCTGAAATTTTTATATGAATCATGATTAAAATTGGTAATTTGTCTGTATACCACAATCCTGGTAAATAAGGTTTAGACTGGTATGTCATTACAAGAAAACTGTCATACTTTAGTTATGTTCTAAATCTTAGTTTTCTATCAAAATAATCGCAATTTTTCTCTCCATTAAGAAGATAGCTTCAAAGAAGATTATGGTTATTACAGATATTTTTAAGTTGCCATACAATGAAAAATGTAATTTAGAATAAGTATGACTGTGTCAGTGCTCAGAGTGCAGAAGATTTTTTTTTTGACTTCTTAAGTGACTGAAGATATATTTTTTTTTTAATAGAAGTCTTTACAATTTCAAGTTTGCAGGTGGGTTTGTATGTCCAAAGCTTCAGACACAACCATGATGTAATGGATGTATGCTTGGAAAAAAATGAAATTGCAAACTTTAGTTAGGTGCTTTTTAAACATCTCATGCTTAAGGTCCAATTTTGTTCTTGTTTTTCAATGAGACTATCAGATATAAAATGTTTACAAAACTTGAATAAGGTAAAAGTATAGCCTTTTGTGCTGGGTAGTGCATTTAGACAATGCTAACACTTACAATTATCTTGAGCTTTATACATCTATTATGCTTTTAATCAGTGAAGAATGTGGCTTAGCCTGTCCGGTGATAGACTAGGAGGAAGATAACACAGGGAGGTCATTTTGTGGAATTTCTGAGGCTCATTTCCATTTGGGCAATACTGAAGCTGCCAGGACATGAGACGCAAACATCCCCCCTCCATCTGTGGACAGCGGTCCTTTTCCTCTCTAGCTATATATGCTACATTTTGTGCTAAAGCTGCTTTTCCCAGGGAGCTGCGGTGCGTTAGCAGAGCTTATCACAGAATGGTTTGTATTGGAAAGGACCTTGAAGATCATGTAGTTCCGTAGTTGCAGCCCCCTGCCCTGGGCAGGGACACCTCCCAGTAGCGTCTCCACCAACACCTTGGTGTGCAGGCACTGCTCCGACAGCCGTGCATCCCTCGCCCCTGCCTGGGACCCGTGTGGCCATTGCTGGGCGAGGGGCAGCCGTCCGTGGGGCCGGGGCCGGCCAGGGTGAGGGCAGAGCCCCCAGCCAGGGGCTGCCTTGCCTGCGGCCGTGCGGACACGGGAGCACCAGGGAGAGTGCGTGTCATCTACAGCTTGTCACAGGGCACGTGTGTTCTTGTGGCGCGCTCCACAGAAATTATGCTCTCGGTGGTAGCTATAGCGAGAGTGATAAACTTAGTGAAGAATGTAATCAAGCTTAAGTCTGTAAATCCATTTAAATCTAAAGTACTTTCAATTCAGCTACAAAATTTATAATCCGATAACGGTCTAAATGGTAATTTAGATAGAAGGTTGGCAGAAATTGAAAAAATTTCTTTGAAGATTATCTGAACTGACAGGAATCTTCTGTTTACTCTTGACACACAGAGACGTTGTGCAACATTATATTGTGTTCACCAAAGCAAACAGGAGCCGGGGGGGGGGGGGGGGGGGGGGGGGGGGGGGGGTAAGAAGGGGGAGAGGTGGGAGAGACAAGAACATATAAAGGGAAATTGCTTGTGACCCTCCTGTGCTTCTGTTTCACATTTTCTGCAAGGCTCATGAATGCAAAATGAAGCTATTCTTCCTAAGCTGCTTTCTGGTTTCTTGCTGTTGCCAGGCTGAGGCAGTGCAGAGGGAGTACTACATCGGCATTACAGAGACGGTGTGGAACTACGCGCCTGGTGATACCAACGTCATCTCTGGACGCCTTTTTGCAGAAGAAGAGTAAGTAAAACAGTTTACGTGGGTTGAGTTTGCTTTCACAGCATTGTCTGCTTTAGCCACTCAGACCACTGTGAAAACCTGGTGAAGGCTTTGTTGGTGTCAGTGGATTTTCTGTCAGATGTATGAGGGAATTCTGGTTTTTTTCCTGGCTTGCTTGAGAATTGAATTCCAATGCACTGCACTGGAGTATGCAGGGGGGGTTGTGAATTTGTTGGAATGAAATGTTTATTAAGTAGAGAGTAGAAAAAGACCCTGAATGTCTAATGGTGTATAATGTTGAATGGCTAAGGTGCCAATGCTGAATAGAAGGCTTTTGCTGTTATGTTTCTAAATGCAGATGTTTGACAAATTTTAAACTTTCCCATTGGGCACAGGTTTCCTTTTTAGCTAGTTGTCGTTGGCAGTGGTCATTTTCAGCTGCTGGCTGTGCGGCAGCAGGGCTGGATCCTTCCACCTGCGGGGAAGGAGCCGGGTGGCTGGCTACCAGGCAGGAGGGTCCTGCGCAGAGCGAGAGCCAGAAGCAGGGTGAGGATAAGCACGGTGAGGAGAAGGCAAGTGCCCTGAAGATATGAAGAATCAATAAAGAGATATGAAGAATCAATAAAGACAACTCAGACATAAAAGGCATCAGAAAAATATTTGAGAGAGGAAAAATGTTCCTTCTATTTTTTCAGTGCCTTTAAAATGACATAGGACTGTACTAAAATAAAAACACTGAAGAGACAAAACAAATTAGAAAGATCTCAAAAATACAGTTCTCATTTAGTCTGTGGGTGAGTGACTAGAAGATTTCCTGTGGTTTTCTCTAGTGAGAGCCAGCAATAGCTCAGCCATAATCTGCCACTTCATTGGGCACGAGGCAAAGCAGTCAGCTTTTTTTTTTGTTAACTCATAAACTGAGTGACGTGCAAGACACTTCCAGTGATTCAGCAGGCTAATAATTCTGATAAATGGTGGAAGCAAGCCATCTTGTCTGACAATTGCGGAGCAGTGTTGTCATACAACAAGCCACCACCATTCACTGCACGTTCACCGCTTTTGTCTGCTCTGTGGCAATTTTCAGCATGCTAATTTAATTCTGGTCTTTCAGTGGTTGTATATCTGCAATGGAGCTGGTCCCTTTTATCATACTTTTGATTTTCAGCTTCTCCAATTCTTCCTCTCCTCCTGAACCCTTCAACTATGAGGCTGTACTTGTATGGAGCTGGATATTTATAGAGTCCGGGAAGAGTGCAGTGTACCTGCTAGAAGGAATACTCTACAATTAAATGGCAGCTGTTTAAACAGTCCAAGAAGAGGCAGAACATATTTGTTTGATTTAGGCTGCGGATAAAAAGCTTCATGCACTCAGATTTCCAGTAACTGAGCCTTTGAAACTAAAATTATGCTTTCCAAGTTTCATGGAGCTTTGAGTTGGCATTTTAATTACACTGCAAATCTGTGCTTGCCAAGGTACATACAATTCCTTCCCCACATGCTGAAACAGTGCTCAGCCTTGTGGGAAATACTTTGCATTTTTGGGCAGTATTAGCTTGCTTCACAATATGGCCTGCTGGGAATATGAAACCGAGTTGGCTTGGTTTCTCATCATGTAAGAAGAGCGATCAGGTGGCTGCTGGACTGCAGGCAGTGTTGCCCCTTCTCCCGGGATTGCCTCCTCCTGGAGGAGGTTTACTTCCACAGCTAGTCCTCCTGAAATGGGCAGGGAAATGTGCAGTATGATTTGTTGTTAGAGACTCCAGAGTCTGGGCTAACAGCATCAGCCAGTGGTAGCGCTACTGCTTTGAACAGACGGTGCCGGCAGCTTCTCTCGCCATTGTAGATAGCGAATATAAACACTTTTCCCACAAAGATAACTCTTCTCAGAGACTAAAATACCTAACGAAAGGTACCTGGCCCTCAGCACAGGCAAAGGTTGGCTCCAAAGCAGTTCCCAGCTGGTAGCTCTCAGAGACACGGTGACCCCTCGCCTGCGGCCGGTGGTGCTTGGGCAGCAGATCCACCATAGCTACAGGGTTCAGAGGTGTTGATACCACCTGTGGGAAACACCATCTCCATCAGTATCAGTTTAGCTGTTTCCTCGCTAGCCAAGCTCTCATTTTTTAATATAATTAATTTTAATGTAATTAATAATTAATTGAGAGGAGCAATGGTCCAGCAGTTAAGGCACTTAGTGATTGAGGAGGTCATTGCTAATTCCCTGCTGTTGTGTAAGCTGTTTGCACATCCTTGGACTGAAAAGCTCTGAGGCTGTGATTCTTCTTCATCTATGACTGGTGAGCAAGCTGAGAGCTTGGTCTCACTTGTTTCAGCACGCTGCATGTCCTCCCATCCCCCCCACACACTGGACGTTAGCAGCACCTTGTAGTTTTGCTCCTGTCCAGACATCTTAAATGTATTTTACAGCTGAAAATTCTGTTCCTCATTGCAATGGAGCAAGGATTATGTAGCCATCATACTAGCGTGATGATGGAAATTATTATTTTTAACAGGACATGGAAAATTATACAGCAATTTAAGAATGCAAGTACAAAAGTTTTGAGCAATAAGAACTACTATTTGCCTTGTCCACATGGTCTCAAGTTTGCTCAAAATTGTATCAAATGCCCTTATCTTCAGTGGAGAAAATGAGTAGAAAAAAATTCAAGTTGGTGCATAAAATTTAATCTCTATCTGGGTGCCTAAGTCTTTACAATAAGAGACATATTTACTCCTGAACACAGATATAGTTGTGCACAGTGCCACGGAGGCCTGATCTTTGTTTGAGACCCTACTAATTAACACCATTCAACTATAAAATGAGTATCTGACACCACAGATGTGTTTGTGTACTCTCTTTACAGGCAGGCTGGAGTCTTTCTCCAAAGAGGCCCAAAGAGGATAGGAAGCACCTACAAGAAGGCTGTTTACACTCAGTACACCAATCATTTATACGATGTGGTAGTTGACAAACCTTCCTGGCTGGGATTTTTAGGCCCTATCATTAAGGGAGAAGTCGGAGATTCCATTATTATTCACTTGAAAAACTTTGCTTCCAGAAGCTACACGCTGCATCCACATGGTGTAAGATACACAAAGGAAAATGAAGGTAAGTTTGAGTCCGTTCCGTGCCAGGATTTATCAAAAGTTAATCATTCCTCTGAGTGTAAGTGATATTCTCTCATCAAAGAGAAGACTGGACAAGTAAATAAAGATTTAAAAAAGGACACGAACAATTTAAAACAGGAGCTAAGAAGTTCGATAATTTTTTCAGGAGCGAAATACAAAGCCAAAAGTGGAATTAATGAAGAAGGTATTTTAGATCAACATTTCACCTGAAACAAGAGTATTAATATTTCACCTGGAATAAGCATATAAAGGTAGATAAGAGATGCAGGTACTGAGGATATCTAAAAGAAAAATTGATGCTGTTGTGAAGAAGATATTGTTAACAGGGATAACTTACAGTTCCAAATTCTTAGCACTAAATTTGTATATATTGCATATAAGATACACAAGACACTCTTAAAATGGAGAAACAGCTACTGCTTAGTAATAAATTAATGAGACAAAAGTCTGATGCACTTGAAGATGTATTGTGGGGGTGCTGTTGGGGTTAGTGGTGATTTGCCCTTGCAATAGCTGATGTTGCCACACTCAGGTGATGGGGGATTTTCTGCACTGGACGGCACCAGAATATGGCTGTTGAAAGTTTTACTAGTTGGCCTTAAAAACAGGGTGTGAACTGTTGAGAATACAACGTTGTCTCAAAAGCAGTCTTTAAAAATCTTTCTTTAGACAAATTTGTGAAGTATCACCCTAACTTCTAATATTTTGTGAAGTTTTTCATTACAACTAATATGTGGCTTGATATAGACATGTTCTGTGGGGGTAAAACAGGGTGTTATGTCACAGTACATTCACTTTTTGGAACAACATTTAATTTCTTTTTTCTGTTGCTCTCATTCCAGTGACACCAATATTCCTTCAGGACATATGCAGTATTTTAGAGCAGTTTCCAAGATTAATATTTAACAAATGTTTCACAAATATTTGAATTGTTATCTTTTTAGCAGAAGTACATAGTGCCCTCCTAATAAATTAAGGACTAAATTTAATGTGCCGTTAACTGAAGCACTCCCATGAAATTCAAAGGCAAATTAAGAGATTGCTAAAGAGAAGGAAAAGATCAACTCACCGGATTTTAAAGATTTTTTTTTAAACCTGTATTCAGATGTTCAGTCCATGTTACTGGAACATGCAGTCAACTTTAAAGCATGGCAGATGCTATCCTGACACCATATTGCAAAAGTGTTGTGCTAATGGTGGCGGTGTGGCATTCTTCAGGTGCTTTTTATCCTGACAACACCAAAGATTTGCAAAAGAGAGATGACGGTGTGGAGCCTGGAGGCCAGTACACTTATACATGGGACGTGACAGAAGATCAAGGTCCAGCTAAGGGAGATGCAGACTGCATAACCAGGGTTTACCACTCCCACGTAGATGCTCCAAGAGATGTTGCTTCAGGGCTTGTCGGGCCTTTAATAATTTGCAGGAAAGGTAAACTATACATAAATAAGTAAGTAAATAAATGCATATGCAAGGCGATTGATAATGGTCATTGATAAATATCAGTGAAATAATTTACTGGAAGAGGAGAAGGTTACAGTTAATTTTGAAATAGCAGCTTTTTGTCTTCTTGATTAGCTGCCTTTGGATGGTATATGAAGCAGTTTGATTTTGTGTGTGACAGCAAATATGATTTGCAGAATTCTTTATCCACAAATCCACGAGTGAGATATGTTCATGCTAGTAATGCAAAAGGATGTGTAAATACTGATATGAGAAACAGATTTACTGTAATCTTATCACATGCAATGTTTATTCTTAGTAATTTTATAGTATCTATCAAAACCAATTTGTGTTTTCTGAGCGTGGCTGTAAGTTTATGTGTACACTCACACTCAAGAAAAGTGGCAAAACATGAAGTAAACAGTGACCAGCCCTACTGATACTACACTTAAAAAGATAATGTCAGTTGCCAAAGACTTTGAATGTGCCGCTTTCTTTTTCAGATACAATGAATAAGGGCAATGAGAAACACTTTGATGCTGAATTTGTCCTTATGTTTTCTGTGATGGATGAAAATCTCAGTTGGTATCTAGAGGATAATATCAGGACATACTGTTCTGAGCCTTCCAAAGTTGACAAAGACGACGAGGATTTCCAGGAAAGCAATAAAATGCACTGTGAGAGAATGTTACATTAATGTTGCTCGTCATTGATATGGTGAAGTAATGTTTTCATGTGCTGTCTCTTTTAAAGATGAACTGTTGATAATTTATTTTTTTTTAAGCAGGGCCTTTTCTTGGAGGATTAAGAAAGATACTGTTAAATAATTAATAAAAAAAGCAATGGCAAGTATTGTACAGTCAAACCTTTGGAGTCATATAAAATTCTTAGGGGCCAAGAACCTCTCTGCCAGTGTAATTGCTCAGGTGCTCTAAACAGAGTTAGATTGCTTTGTTCTGTTTCTAGTCCTGAACTCTCTACTATAATATTGCAGTTTAGGGAAACAGTTTTTACTGTTAGTTTCAACAAAGATGCCTTTGGAATCATGGCAGGAGCTGCTGGTCATGAAGGCAGTTGTGCGGATGAGGTGTGTGTCTGATATTGGCTCACTTTCAAAGATGCGGAGTTTTTTGAGCCTCTTTCTATTTTGAAAAATAGAGCAATGCTTGTATGACACCTGCTTTTGAAGAAATGATCCTAAGTTCTTTGAAGATAACTGTAATAAATAGAAACATTTCTTTTAGCAATCAACGGGTACATGTATGGATACCTCCCAGACCTCACAATGTGTGTGGAAGATAAGGTAAAATGGCATCTTTTTGGCATGGGTAACGAAGCTGATATCCACTCAGCCTACTTTCATGGACAGACCTTAATAGAAAGGCATCATCGAGTTGACACCATCAACCTCTTCCCAGCCACATTCATTGATGCTGTCATGATACCGAGGGGCCCTGGAGAATGGCTGCTCAGCTGCCAAGTGAATGACCATATCGAAGGTACAGAATAAATTCCAATTATCAGATTTTTTTTAGCTTAAGCTAACAGTTTACTGAGTCACTTGAGCAGTACTCCTGACCTGGCTATACAGTAGACCATATTCTCCTCTAGGTAACAAAACTCTCATAGTACCTGAAATGCCTACAAGTGCATTAGATGGGCTTGAGCACGTAGCCATGGAAATCAAGGAAATTCTTGTCTGTAATGGAACTTGTTATCAGTTGGCAGCAACTGGCACAGCTGCACTTTTGCAAGCCTCGACTTTAAACAAACAATAGCATGATGTTTGCCTCTTACTGAAGGTAATTAATTACAATTTTCTGTTTGCCAGAAAAAAAGTTGCAGCTCATTCTGTGTGGGCAAGGGGCAGAGGACAGGCAGGTTAACTTGCCTGCTGACAAAGACATGTTCTGGAAAGTACATTGGCTAATAAGTAAAGAAGATCATTTCTCTTCTCTGCATCTTTCTCTATTTCCAGTGTTTGCTAACCACATGAAATACTTAGAAGTAAATTCCACACTTTTCTATTATTCTATACCCCGCTTCTCCACTATCTATATTGCTGTAAGTGAGTTAGAGAAGTAATTTGTCACAAGAGTGCAGAGGAACTCAGAACTCAAAATTGTTCTCCAAGATTTGAAAGTTCTGACATAAAAAGGAGTGTGTTTAACCTGCAGATTCAACTACACAGAGGTTATAAGTTTTGAAATAGCCATCACATCAAGCAGCATCCTGATGTCATTGAAGCATCCTGGGCAAGACTTAAATCCTACAAATTTGGCTAATCCATAGCTGTAGAAAGGCTCTCTTTGTTATAGTATTCGTATCTCCAGCAAGCAGGTTTGCTAGCAGACCTTTCTCCAAGAGTGCAGAGATCCAGGAGTTTTACAAGCAAGCTGTTGATTAGATTTAGAGGGAAGATGGTCAGCCTGGCAGCACCCGGCCTTGACTGAAGTACTGACTGACAGGAGTTTCCACTCCACCCTGATCTTCTCCATAACACCATGTCAAGTGCAGCTTTACAAGCAGAATGCACTTCACCACACCTGTCTGCCCACTGTAAATACCATGCTTGTGTTTCTACATCCCAGCTCAGCTGGCGTGCATACTTTTATGCCATTGCCCTTTCTTTTCGTTAGTGATTTGCATGTCCATCAATGGTATAGGAACCCTCCAGGGAAGGGAAGAGCTATTGGGGGCAGGGAAAGACAAAGTAAAGTGTGGTTCCTGTTGCGTTAAAGGGCAGAGCAGTTTGGCAGAAAACAAACCCCCTTGCGTTCTAACACTCCTCACCAAGGTGGGAGGCTAGGTGCGGCTAGGTTTGAATTCTGAGTGATGCCCAATTGGTGTTAAAGGGTGAAGTAATTTGGTAGAAAATAAACCCCCTTGTGTTCTAACACTCCTCAATGAGGTGGGAGGCTAGGTGCCGCTAGGTTTAAATTCTGAGTGATGCCCAATCCACCACTATCAGTCCAGTTGCGTTTAATATATATATTAAACTATCACGATTCTGGATACACTAATAGTGGACTGCACCCTCAGTCCAGTCGTGCTCATGAACTACCACGGCCACTTTTGTGGTCGCGTTCAATGAGAAACCAAAACGACCAGGTACTTAAACAGCACGGTTTATTTTAGCAACGGATACATAGGTTCTTATGGATTGCTGGTGATAAATACACTATCTGCAAAGCACGTGCAAATAAAAGTGTTGTTAGTTATACAAAACGCACGACAAAGTTATATACAATACAGCCTGGCTATAAATATAGAAAAAATGACTCTCTAGAGTTTTTCGAGGAAATACTTGGTATAGTCTAAGTCTTACCCAAAGGCGTCCATATGGGGGGGAAGAAAGGCTCAGCCCGTCGGCTGGTCCTGGAAGTCGAAGGCAGTTTTGATGGAGTCCTCCTTAACTTGTTCACGATGGTGTCTTCCCTAATATTCCCCCTTTTTTGGGCTATTTTTATACTATTTTTCACCTTCAAGGTGGAGTTTGAGTGACTTTAGTCATAAATACTTTTATTATGATTGGTGTAAAATTCTCTCACTTCACATTTAAAGGTATAGTTTATCAAAAATTCAGGGCGCAGACTCAAGGAGGAGTGGTGGCACCTTGGAGGCGCGTAGCCTTTGGGATGGAGGTGTGTTTAGGTACTATAATGACATTATAATGAGTAAAGTTCACACAAAGGACAGCATTTTGTCAAAATTTGACAAACTGTTGGCTCGGGGTAGCAGGTGTGCAGCTTATCAGTTCCATAGGACCATCTCGTTCCCATATCTGCTGATTATCACAGGGCTTGGCCATGGAATCTCCACCCCACTCCATCCCCGTGTTGCTCGGCGAGCGATATTGTGCAGGGAATCACAGATGTAGTGGATTCTTCACATACCAGCTGTGGCTGTATTCTACCCTAGAAACCTTTTTGATTTTAAGCTTTTCCTTAATATGTGAACAATGCTGTATTTTGGTTATTTTAGTAATTATTCCACCACAGTTCCTTATCCCTAGTTTTCTCTACCTCCTCGTTTTTTTTTTTCAGGGGGTATGCAGGCTCTTTTTAAAGTAAACGATTGTAGGAAATCCACAACAGTTCACAATGAGAGTACAAAGATAAGACAGTACTTCATTGCTGCTGAAGAGATCATCTGGAATTATGGCCCATCTGCCATGAACCATTTTACAGGACAGGAATTAATCTCTGACAGGTAAATGTTTCTAATTAAAGAAGCTTTGTTTTCCAAACAGAATTGATATAAACATACTAAATAAGGTAACACATATGGTAGAGCTGTCTTTTAAGCAGAATTTCTCATTTTCCTCACCTCTGCTTAAATATTAATGCCAGGATAAATATCAGAGCAAAATAGGTCTATTGTTTTCCTTGTAATCTTACTATAAATTTTGCTGTAATGTTAGTAATTTCACTGAGAGGAAGAAGAATTGTAATGTCACATGTAGGCAGTGATCTCTGATGATTCAAGATGGCTGACTATTCTGAGTCAGAGAACAAAGCTAGGAATTCATGATCCTCTCCTCAGCTGATGAAAATCACATTAACGACATCTCAGCTAGCAAACAACTTGCACGAGGTAGCTTTACCCTTTGCTTTGTGTTTACATATTTAAGACCTGGAACAATCCACTGAATACATTGATCCCTCAGATTTTTCACCTGTGAGTTAAAGAATACTTACCTGCCCCATGAGGGACGAGGCCCAGTTCATTGTTTGAATAGTGCTTGTAAAACATTGAAAGGTCCTTTCTTGAAAAGTAAAAATGTAGCCTAAAAAGCATAGGCTAAATCTTCTCACTTGTTGTTTAGATGTTACATATTCTTGGTGTTTGTATCTACTGTTGTTAAATTATTGTAACTTTTAACAAAAAGAAGAGTAAATCCAGGTTATGAAATGTTGACTGGAAATCATTGTTGATGAGTCTCTAAGCATGCTGGCTTTATAAGGGCCACACAGCACAGTGTCTGTTTCTTAAGAGAAGTTAGTGAAGAATAATGGATTCCTGCACATCCTTACATGGGACTGCATATAAGTGTGTGGCCAGATCACTGAAAGGAGACCCAAAAGCCAAACTCAGCACATCACACCTCAGAAAACAGAGTTGAGGTCCCGACTGCCTTTGTAAAGCTGAGCATTATGACTTGAACTGTTTTCACCTATTGCAATTTCTTTTATGCAGTGAATCTCACACGTTTTTTGAACAAAGTGAGACAAGAATTGGTGGTTCTTATAAAAAAGCTGTTTACAAAGAATACACAGATGGTTCTTTCACTGAACATAAAAAAAGACTCACAGAGGACGCACATCTTGGACTCTTAGGTAAGATATCTAAAATTATTTTATGTCAAAGATATATGAGAGTAAACTATCGCTTCCACTGTCTAGCCAGCAGTGCCCCTCCACCTCCAAGGGGAAGCCCGTGGCTCTTCCTGCCTCCTGCAGGTGCCTGTGGCTTCCTCCAAGAGATGCGCTAGGGTGTAAGAAAGCTCTTGAAGGTAATGCTGTGGTGGTCCCCAACTCGCCTGTGGGAATATGCCGTGGTCTCTAAAGGATACTCTCTGGATTAAAAGCCCAGGCTAGGCAGGTCTAGCCCGGTTTATAACCTGGCTGGGTCTGGTGTGGCGCTGGACTCAGTTTGAGGTCTGTAGGTCCCTTTCCAAAGGGAGGAACTGTCCTGCGTGTCACTGGGCCTCTGTGAGGAACAGGGAGTGGAGAAGTCCACTTGCTGCTGGGCTGCCACATGATCCAGGCGTGGGCCAGAGACCAGGTCTGTGGCCACAGTGGCCCAGGAACAGTTCCCCATGCAATGGGAAAAGCAGCCAGCCATCAATTGTGATAATCTTGTGGAAATCTGTACAACGCTTGACAGGCACATCTTGTAATTAGTCCGTGTGCTCTTTTCTAGGCCCTGTTATCAAGGCTGAAGTGGGTGAGAGGATCAGGGTAACCTTCCGGAACAATGCCAGCCGCCCGTTTAGCATTCAGCCCCATGGTGTGAGTTACCGCAAGAGCGACGAGGGGGCACGGTACGGTGCCGCCTCCAGAGGTGCGCCTGCGGACGGGCATCCTGTGAGCACCAGGGAACAAGCTCTCCTACGTGTTGATGTATTAAAGGTAACAAAATAAATGATGTTCGTTAGGCGTAATTCTGCATGTTGATTTCTGTAATAGGCACTGAATCTCCAGCCTCTAGTGTGAGTCCTGGCGCTACCTTTACATACGAGTGGAATGTGCCAGAAGATGTGGGCCCCACCGACCAAGACCCAAACTGTCTAACCTGGCTTTATTACTCAGCGGTGGATGCAGTTAGAGACACCAGTTCTGGCCTTGTGGGTCCTCTCTTGGTGTGCAGGAAAGGAGCTCTGCTTCCCTCTGGGAAACAGGTCAGTCAAAGCAGAAAACTGGAATCATTTGCGTCGTTGTAGCTAAACCTCCTGAACACAGAAAATGAAGAAAGTTGGTTGGGTTTTGGTTGGTTGTTTTGTTTGTTTTGTTGGGTTTTGGGTTTTTTATTTTTAAAAAAGCAAATTCAGTCTGGCTCCAGATAGGCAGATGCTGTATTGTGAAACCACCATCACAGTGAGCACCGCTGGCATTCAAGTCTCAGATAGGGTGAGAATGAGCAGAAAAACGTAGAGACTTTAAAGACCAAAACACACATTAATTTCCAGAGGTGGTTTCTGCTGGTAGAAAGAGCATTAGCAGCAGATACCTCGTCACCAGATCCAGCAATTAGAGAGCTTTGAGATTATCAAAATGAGGTATTGATTTATGCATCTACCCTGCTTTTTGAATTATACCCATAAATTATTATGCACATAGAGTTTTTTCCTGACATTTTCTGTTCACTCATTTTTATTTTTCTTTGTGCCATTTCTTCTTAACAGAAAAATGTGAACATGGAGTTTTTTCTACTTGCCACAGTATTTGATGAGAACCTGAGCTGGTACTTGGATGACAATATTTTGATGTTTACACTAAATCCTAATAAAATTGACAAAGACGATGAGGACTTCCAAGAGTCTAACAAAATGCACTGTAAGAAAATTATTCATTAGCCAAATATTCATTTCTACAATAAGGCTTTTACTTTTGCTATCTCATGTTGGAGACCGGGAAACTGTATAGAATTTCATTCCTTTCCATTGGGAACAAAACCATGTTTGAATGAAATACAATTTCAGCTAAATGTGGTAGTTCAAAATGTAATGCCTGCTGTTTGGTGTCACGCGTGGCAGCTGAGCATTCAACACTGTTGTGTGCCACTGAGCAGACAGGAGGAGGGATTAGGTCTGTAGCCTATGTGCAACTCCATGAATGCAACCTGGCAGCAAAAGAAAACCGACCTCTGCCCAGGATTTTCACAGAGTCACAGGCTGGTTGGGGTTGGCAGGTACTTCTGGAGGTCGTCATCTCCGACCCCCTGCTCAAGCGGGGCCACCCAGAGCCGGTTGCCCAGGATGGTGTCCAGGTGGCTTTTGAATATCTCCAAGGATGGAGACTCCACCACCTCCCCGGGCAACGGTGCCAGCGCTCGGTCACCCTCCCAGTGACAAAGCGTTTCCTGATGCTCAGAGGGACCCTCCTGTGCTTCCACGTGTGCCCGTGGCCGCAGGTCTGTCTGTCCCTGGGCATCGCTGGGAAGAGCCCAGTTCTGTCCTCTCTGCCCCCGTCCTTGCGGGGGTTCATGCACGTGGATGGGATCCCCCGAGCCTTCTCTCCCCCAGGCTGAACAGCCCCAGCGCTCTCAGCCCTTCCCCGCAGCAGAGATACTTTCTCATCCCCATCATCCTCGTGGCCTCTGCCGGAGTCTCTCCAGTATGTCCATGTCTCTCTCGTACTGGGGAGCCCAGCGCTGGACACAGTCCTCCCGGGGTGGCCTCAGCAGGGCTGGGCAGAGGGGAAGGATCCCTCCTCGACCTGCTGGCCGTGCTGTGTCCAGTGCAGCCCGGACACCGATCGCTGTCTTTGCAGCAGGGGCACGTCTCTGGCTCATGTTCAACTCAGTGTCCACCAGGACCCCCACCTCCTTTTCTGCCAAACTGCTTTCCAGCTCGGTTTGTCTGAAGCATTTCTACAGTAGGGGCTGCGATCTGACCTGCTGGAAACACTCCTCCTAAGGCAGCCCAAGACACCATTAGCCTTCTGTGGGCAATGGCACAGTGCTGGCTGATTTTGTGTCCATGGCTGGTCTGGATTCCTCACCAGCACTGTGCCCTCCTCAGAATGAAAAGCTTTGCGTCTTTAATTGGGCAGAGCTGAGTTTCACCTAATCTTACTTTGGTGCTGTAGAAATGTCTTTCAAGTTTCATGTGAAAACATTTTTAACTTCAGTATGTAGTCCTGCAAATAAGTCCAAATCTTTAAATGTATTTGCTTGTGCTCTCTCTCACATTTTTCTGCTCAGGGGCATTCCTACTGTGTACAGAGCCTTGATACGGAGCATTCAGCATTACCTGTGAGGCCCAGACTTTGCAGGTTCTGTGCAGGAGCAGATAGAAAGGATTTGTAACTCAAAACCACTTCAGACTGTCTCCGCTGTGTGGCTGAGGGGTCTTGCAGGGATAAAGCAGGATGCTTTGTGCACCCGACACACTCAACGGGTATAAAGCAGTGGGAGTTCCAGCTGGTCAAGTCAGCTACCTGTGCTCTAGGCACTGAAAAGGAGAACAGTTAGAAATTGCTTTTAAACAGTTGGTTTTAAATGTTGTTTTGCTTGAGTTGACTCTCTAGTTTCACTGATGTGATAAAGTATTTTATTATTGATATTTCTGTCAGTCTAAGGCATCACATTACATCTGCATTATTTAATCTGCATTACAGAATTAAGTAATATGTTAATCAAGGTGGGTTTTGCTTCCTCAAATTTTCTACAGCCATTAATGGTTATATGTATGGAAATCAGCCTGGTCTTGAGATGTGCAAAGGAAGTGTGGTTTCCTGGCATTTGATGGGCTTGGGATCAGAAGTTGATGTCCATGGGATATACTTTTCAGAAAACACATTCATAACTAAAGGAACAAGAAGGGACACAGCAAATCTGTTTCCACATACATTTCTTACAGCTGTTATGAAACCTGATTCTGAAGGTAAATGTCTTGTTTAAAAATCCTGTTACTAGT
This sequence comes from Pluvialis apricaria, assembly GCA_017639485.1. Lineage (NCBI taxonomy): Eukaryota > Metazoa > Chordata > Aves > Charadriiformes > Charadriidae > Pluvialis > Pluvialis apricaria. The sequence continues at coordinate 7,058,511 of CM030014.1, forward strand.
TTAGAAACTGTTTACCTACAAATATTTTATGCTTAGAGACAAGCTTTAAATAGCTTTGATCCTTTGAGTGCTAGAACTATGTACAGCTGTGTTTGAAGGGCAGCGACCATGTTCATAGGACATGAGTTCTTAATGCTAAAGCCTTGATTTTTCCAGCTTCTATGTATGCTGAATTTTATTACTACAAGTAGCCATACTACAGAAAGAATTTGGATCTTACATGAACAATCGCCTGTGTCTCAGGCTCTAAACATTAAGTCAACATAGGTAATGCAATTGCAATATCTACTAGTAACAGAGTTTTGTCCTCAAGTCTTTGTTTCTTGTACAACCTCTAGGAGTTTTCGAAGTGTCGTGCCTGACAACAGATCACTACACAGGGGGCATGAAACAGCACTACGAAGTGAAACAATGCCACTGGTGGAATGTGGATCTATCTATGTATTTGCATGAAAAGACTTACTATATTGCTGCTGTGGAAGTTGAATGGGACTATTCTCCTAACAGGACATGGGAATTCGAGCGGCATCAATACCATGAGGAAAGGTACATTGGAATAAACACAAGGGAAAAAGGGCAAAAAAGCAAAGTGGCAACTTGCTTCTCCTCTGAACCTTTCCCTCTTCTGGGCATTTCTAGGCACACTTTCTTTGCATACGTATTTTTAGGGCTCACTTGAATTTGCGGTCCTTCTCCAGTAATGTTGCCATGTAGCAGTGAGCCAGACAGCATGATGTTGGTGATATGGTCCAGCATAAATCTTCTGTGGGGCAGCTTCAGATTTTCACGACTCCTGGACAGTGTATTTATTATTTCCTGATGTTGATACAGTCTTTGATGTGGAATGCTTAAAATGTTCATAAAGTTGTAGATATGATGACTACTTTGTCCTGATATTTGATTACTTACAATATGTAACATGTCTTTGTCTCGTGTTTATCTGTACTCTGAGTAAGGTTCTTTTTTACTCCTCTCAGTTCCTTTAGCTTACACAAGGTAAGTCCATGACGGAATCCATTCACTATGAAGCTGGTTGGAGCTTGTCGCCTTGGTGTTTTACTCCCAGTACTTGAATCTCAATGGGAGGGAACTGTTTGGATCGAATAATTCATGCCAATTAACAGAAGAGGCTAAACAATGAACTGGTGAATGCCTATGCATTCCACCTGTATAACTTCATTTGAGGTTAAAGGAATAGATTGTAACTGCCTAGGGGGTTTTATTGACTTAATTATATTTTATTCTTTTTCCTCAGCTTGACAGCACATTTCCTTGCCCTGCACACCACAGGGCACGCTGTCATATTTCTAAGCACAAGTAATATGGATGATGGGGCTATCAGACTTTTTTCCCCCACTGTCTCCAGCCCCCTTGATCGCAGCAGAGAATCCATCCCTCACGTTTCATTTCAGCAAGGCACTTAAGCTGCACAAGTTTTAGGCTTCATTTCAGATCTACAGAAGTCACTGAGGGCTCTATTTTTCAGTATGCAAGTTGCTGGGTGACTTCTTGCAATTTGAAATATCTGCCAGGCCCAGCCCTCAGCATTCTCTTAAATACTATATAGATTTGGTCTATTTATAGTGGTTTTTTAACCTTCCAGGTTAAGAGACACCTCCCAGGTTAAGAGGAATTTTTTTTTCATGTTTTTCGTGTTGAAGATACCAGTGGTCTGTGAGATTACAGTTTCACTGAGCTGGATTTTTGTTTGATGGTTGACACACCTGCAAAAGATCTCTTAAAATACATGAAGAAATGCACAACATATTCTTATTTCTACTTTTTTTTTCAGCCCTGGCAATCCATTTTTAAATAAAGAAGACAAATTCATTGGTTCAAAATACAGAAAGGTAGTATATCGTGAGTACACTGATCAGACATTCAGCATTCCCAAAAAACGAGCAGAGGAGCAGCAGCACCTGGAAATTCAAGGTATAGTCATCATGAAGTTCAGTTTGCAGTGAAACAAAACAAGAAGATGCTATTTGAATAATACTGAGTATAATTCTACCCACACAAAGTGCCTAAACCTACAGGGAATTGCTGCTTTTATTGTGGTGCTTTCCATGCAAGATTACACTGCTTGCTTTACAAGAAAAAAAGCCCTTCTGGTTTGCTGCCAGATCACAGGTCGGTATTTTCAAAGTCAGCATAAAACTGGGCAGCAACATCCAAAGTGACTTCAAATACACAGCAGGTGCTTGGAGCTTTTGAAACTCAGGCCTCTACTTAGATTTGGCTACTCAAGTTGGCACATCATAGTGAATGACGTTGTCCACGTACAGCTTTTAGTTGAATTCTAAGCCAATGTTGTGTGTTTGCACACAACAACCCGTCTCTCCTTCTCCCTCTGCTCTGATCTTCTGTAAAACCAACTTAATCTTTCTTTTCAATCCAACAGGGCCACTGCTTATGTCAAATATTGGAGATAAAATTGTAATAGTTTTTAAGAACTTGGCATCAAGACCTTATTCTATACACGCCCATGGAGTGAAAACAGACAGTCCTGTTGTTGCTGCAACTAACCCAGGTATCAAAGCATCCTTGGTTATTTCCAGCAGGTAACACCAAGCCTTCTGGTAAGGTTTAGCAAGGTTTCGGTTTAGGATAGCAGGAAACACCTTGGGTTTGTTTGTTCGTTCTTACCTCAGGTTTGTAAATTTTTGATGATATGACAAATATTTCTACAACTAAAATGGCCCTGCTTCCTATTGCTATGTATCCTAGCCCTACACAGATCAGTAATTTTTTGGTGTGGCGTGGCTGCACCTTTCATGAAAGCAAACAGATTTGGCTGCATAGGGAGAGCATACCTTATGCTAGCTATTATTTCAGAAGTTCCTCTGTGATCTTTACAAAAGATACATTTTAATTCTTTTTTGTTAAGTATGGTAAGCTGGACAGTGCAGCCATGCATAAAAGAGGCTGCCAAGAAGAGTCAGGGATGTGCAGAAGGGGAACAACAAAAAGCGAGCCAGAGCAGTAATTGGGAAGAGGAAGTTTGAGATAAATATAGGCTGTAAATGGAGCTAACATCTGTTTCAGGATGACCTCTTATAGGTCAGCACACAGAAAACTTCTAAAATTAGTCAATATTTATTTAATTCAGGTGAAACAAAAACGTACGTCTGGAAAATCCCAGAGAGATCTAGTTCTGAGAGAGGAGATCCACATTGTATTGCATGGGCGTACCATTCAACGGTGGACATGGTCAAGGTATACTAATATCAGTCTAAAGGGGTTTGTTCATGACTTCAACACAGATATACTTACAGCAAAAGGGAGATGAGTTCAAAACACTTTCTGCTTTCTCTGTCAAATCATTCCCCCCATTGCCATACCTTTGAATTTGAATGTCTCTTGAATAATGCAAGAAAGTCGGGGCAGAATTTGAGTCACAGCCCTTCATGTTCTTGCTCCCTGGTGCTGCTGTTGGTATAGATCACCTCACTCATGTTTCGTTCTTAAAGCTAATGCTTCATAGCACAGTCATGTATGGGAAAACTAACACGCAACTGTGGAACATAAATCTGCCATTTTTGTACAAGCACCCACTAACTTAAGATGACTAATAATTCTTAATGGAAATTAATGTATTCTTTCCTTCATGTCTCAGCAAACACAAATAAAAAAGTGTCAAGAAGTGTATTTTGAATGGAAACCAAGCTCAAAAATCCTAAACCTAAAAAGGATTCGGAGAACAAAGATGAGCAAGAAATTAAAACGGAACAAATGTTTATTTCTAGGAGGACATGAAAAAGAGGCAGTTACTCTTCACAGTCCGTTGAACTTGATGCATGGGTAGCATAAAACAGTGAAGAAATAACCTTGTTTGTTTGTCTCACACTGGCTACCTTTATTCCCAGATACTGACGGCTGTAAAAATAGTAAGAGGATTCACGTCTGGCATTAAAAGTGCTTCTGCTTAGTCACATCTTGTAATGATATGATTTTTCATTTGTAATTTCAGGACACTTACAGTGGATTAATAGGCACACTTGTTGTGTGTCATAGACATTATCTGCCATCATTTCATACTAAAAAGAAAGTTCAATTTGCTCTGCTTTTTATGGTTTTTGATGAAAATGAGTCATGGTACTTGGACGAAAACATTAAAACCTATTCTACCAACCCACATCTTATTGACAAAGAGGATGAGGAATTCCTTGAAAGTAATAAGATGCATGGTATGTTTCCCAATTTAGTTAATGTAACTCTGGAAACTATGAAATTATGTATTTGAAAGTGCTGCATATAAATTTGATTTTCTCATCCGCTCTGAATTTCCAGTTGCAGGGTAGAAGGCCTGAAAAATTTCACTCAAATTATTTGAAATCACTTTTAATGCCACTGAAAGACTTTATTTTAAAAAACAAAGAAACAAACTAAAACTATGAAAAAATAGTCTCACTTTGAAATTTTGAGGAGAGAAAGAGTAAAAATGCAATTTGAAATTTTGATTTGATGTCAGCAAACAACTGTTCTGGATAAGTGGGAACGGCACTGTGCATCCTGAAAGCACGTCCTAGTAGAACTTAACCATTTGCAAAGAGTCACAGGAAATGTGGATCTTTAAGAACAGCAATATTAGGAATGGTGTACAGTAAAGAACTTTTCTTTTAACTACGTCTTACTTTCTAGTTAAACATGGAATATAATCAGACTCATTCCTAATATGCTGTCCAATTGTTTTGATTTTATATACCATTCAAAGCCATTACTTTTGCCTGGCATTGGCTCTCAAATCTTGTATTCTATCAAAGTTAAGAGAATAACAATCCACAAAATCTTATTTGTTTTCCCTGTCTTGCTCTTTCCCTTTTTAGCCATTAATGGAAAGGTGTTTGGCAATTTACGTGGTCTGACTATGCACGCTGGAGATAAAGTAAGCTGGTATTTGATGGGAATGGGCAACGAAATAGACATCCACACAGCACACTTCCATGGCCACAGCTTTGATTATAAGGTAACAGGTCCTTTCCACTCATTTCTTGTTAAGAATGAGAGGTAAATCGAATACCAAGGACTGTAATCACTGGTGAAGAGTCAGATATTATGATATTAAGCAGGACTTGTAATTTGACCGTAGAGTTTTTCTGCCCCAAACCTGTATTTGATCAACATACAAGAAACAGAGAGTCTCTGCCAGTAGCATTTGCTGACTGGTGACCTCACACATTGCCTTGACCGAAGCTGTGAATTTTCATGGCTGTGGTAAGACAACAACTGTAGTCTTCCTTCATTTCCACTTAGTTGCTAGTTTATTAATCCTTCAAGCATGAAGTGGATGTACAATGTGATGCTTCTGTGGAAATGACATACAGTAGCAGTCTTTTCACTCAGCTGTGACTAAAAAGCTCGGTGGGAATATGCATAAAATGTAGCTTAAATTGCTGCCACCTGGTAATGCCACAGCGTGTCACCATTGTTTCTTTTTTGTCCTGAAGCAAACAGGGGTTTACCGCGCAGACGTCTTTGATCTGTTCCCTGGGACGTTTCAGACTGTGGAAATGACCCCGCAGAACCCTGGCACCTGGCTACTGCACTGTCACGTCACTGACCACATCCACGCAGGCATGGAAGCGACCTACACCGTGCTCCCGAAGGAAGGTAGGAGCTTATCTATCACAGTGATGTTCGTTACGTTTAAAGACACAGAATGGGGCTCACAGACAGGCCAGCGTACTCCGAACCAGTTCAGACATCCAGCAATATTTCATGTCTTAATATCGATGTCCTGAGACCAGAACCTGGCAAGCCACTCGATCATACTCAGCGCTGCTGCTCAGAAAACAGAAGTAGCTAAAGGACTGGGTGTTAGTAACTGACTATTGCTTCAGCTTCACTTTAGTGAAATTAAAATGACAGATTTTTATTTAAAAACAATTCTTCATGACACGGAGTATTTCTGTACCCAAGAAGAGCCAGTAGTGTCAGACTACCTCTCCACCTTCATTTAAAACAGAAAGAACAGTTGGTAAATAAAGCTGAAGTCATTGCCCGTAACAGTAAAGTACTGAAAAACTAAAATAGTGTTTTCTTTCTAAAGGACATGGTTTAGCTTTACAGAAAGTATTAGCTCACTTTGGCAGTATTACCTGCAAAAAAAATTGAGTCTTGAAGAACTTTGAAAGTTCTTGTTTCTACAAAGTTAATACAATTTTAAAAGCAACACTTTCCTGTACTCAAAAGACGGAGCATAATAGGAATGCGTTACAGCTAAGTGACAGAAGGACAACAGTACGAACACTCCAAAATGTGTGTACGTATATACAGATATACAACTATATAATGTATACGCATATCTACACTAAAGACACAGACTGGAATGTTAAACACAATCTACTTTTATTTTATAAACTATTCTGATTTTCAGAATATGTTGTGCAAAACCTGCACAAATAATAAAAAAGTTGACTTAAGAGTACACAGAAAGAGATGCAGAAACAGACTTTAACTTGTAGCAGCAGTGTGTTGGATTTCTCATAATCAGCCATCTGAAGTGCCTTAAAATGTACCCTTCAGCGCACTTTAAAGCTGTTTTCAAATCTAACTCACAATGTCTTGAAGGAACTGAGATCCATCGCTCTCATTTTGGACTCTTGTCCATATGCATAGTGTGTTCTTTTGATGAAATGCATCTAACAAAAGCTATTTTCCCCCTTACAGACAAACACTCTTTGTTCCTAAGATTATTCAATCGGTTCAAGTGTAACAGTACGGCAGGCATGCTAGAATGATGAAAGCATCTTACCACAGTGATTCTCCAAGGACTACCTTCAGTGAAGCTTTTCTTGAGAAATACTATCTCCTGGACAATTCATCTCCACGTGTGTTTTGGAAGATTTCATTTGGTGGCCCATGGCTAACAAAAGGGCCACAGACTAAGACAGCTGAATGGATGTAACACCTTATAAGTATCTTTTTCTCTAAATAAAAATATTATATTGCAAGCTAAACATATTCTAGGTGATGCCTAATGCATTTTATTTAACTGCTGAGGAACACAAAAGAGCCAAATGAAACCTACTTAAGTTTGTAAATAACCCTGTGAACATACTTAACAGCAAAATTTGTTTTACGTATCTGCTGTCACATTTTACTAGTCAGGCATGTTAGTACTTACTTCTTGGAAAATAGGAATTTGGTTATCACTTTATCCATAGGTTCACACTTAAAATATATATACTGACATATAACTGAACAGCTAAAAAAATAGTTCTATTATTTCTGTTGAATCATTTTATAATTTTATCCAGTAACATCTTTCAAGATAGTGAATTTAAAAGATGCAATGGCTGAGGGATCATGGTTGCACGACATGTTTTTGGTTTTGTGTTACGAAAATAATTACAAGACAGACAAAGTTATGCCGAAATAAGCCTGACGAAATTCAGACAATTTGGTGACTACTTCACCTAAGAGTTTTGCTCTGATGAATCTCCTTTTGCTGTTAGTTATGTACTGCAGACCTAGGCAAATTAAGCAGCAGTATTAGTGCACGGCTGATGCCGGTCAAAAACAAAGCAGTAAGAGCCGGTATCCTCCTGCCATCTGGTTGTGTTCTAACAGCCCAACCCCACCCAGGTTAGACCCGTGTCAAACGAGGGAAGGGTGTATGGGACAGGCAGGCAAACGTGGCTTTACAGCTACCCAGACAAAGGAAGCTGTTTCCCTCTAACAAGTCTAAACCACTTTGGCCTTTTTTAAGGTAGAAAGATTCTACTGAAACCAGAATAATCCCTACTAGTAACTTAGGTCATTGATTTTTGGCTGTAGCGGGAATCCTACATAGATAAGGTAACTATTTTTTTTTTAAACATATTTTATTTGCAATGTAGATGATCTCTTTTGACTCACTTCTACAGGTTTCAGTAACATTACAGCTTCAGTGACAATGGATTTGATAGTGTCAGCTAATTAGGCCTTTAGATGGTTACAGGATCACTGAGTCATTGTTTTATTTGTGGTGGATTCACAAAAAAACAAACTGCATTCATAAGAAGGTCATAAACACTGTGACAGTTTATTATGACTGAATGCCAGCTGAAGGAATAGAACAATGTTTTCTGCCCAACAGACAGACAAACATCAGTACATACATGCACAAGTACCTGAGATGCTTACCAAAAAACCTAGAAGAAATAAGACTTCTCAGCCGGATTTTTGACCTAGCGATACTTCAAATACTTGTCTAATGACTGAGTACAACAGGAGAAGAAAGAAAACAAAAAATAGCAAGTAAGCGGAAGTCTGTATCTTCCACTCCCCTTGGGAACACTTCCGTTTCTCTCTGATTTATGGCTTTTTTTTGTGAATTGCAGTAAATTTTGTGAATTTCAGTGTAACACTTGCATGTGTAATTAAGACAACAGAGCAGCTGACTGCTTTTGCCAGCTGGATTTGAAGGGAATGTAAGCGGGGTCCAGTTCCCCGTGGAAGAGTGAGGCACTCTCACTCCTGCCGTCAGACACACGCCAGAGCCTAAACTCCTCCCCAGGTCAGCGCTCCAACCAGCCAACACAGCACTGGGACTGACTCCCTGCTTCACTTCAGCGAACGCTGCGTGCCCCACCGCTCCGTACAGTCTGTATTTTTAGCTGCCTCGGCCGTAACTTCACCCTCACTGAGAAGGACGAGTGATCCTGCCCAAAGCTGAAGAGCTGTGCTTTCACCAGTCCAACCACCCTTCAGTTCTACCTGGCAGGAATTCCGGTCAGCTGACAGAGTGTAATCGTATTTGCTTCAAAACAGATGCTTTGCCCCAGACAATAGCTGCCATTCAATAGCTGTTGTAAGGTTCCAGCTGAGAAAAAAGGTGATTTACGTGACAGGAGTCCCACAGTACCTTACATGTAGTTCTACTGTTTGTTTCATTTACTTTTTCATTCCACCACATCCTTTGTATCTGAGCGCACAGCAGACTCTCCTTGTTTTAGGTCAGCAGCTTCCTCTGGCTGCAGTGAAGAAGATGTGGCAGGAAAAATGCTGCGGTTCCATCCTCTGGTAGCAGACTGAGGAAATCCCGGAGTTCCAGTTCCATTGCAACAACTGATAAAGTTTCTGCTCAGAGCAGGGGAGAAAATCTTTTTTAGGTATTTTGGTTTTAGAACACAGAAATGAAAAAACATTAACAATGTATTACTAATTAAAGTCATCAAATTATCTAAATATTGCAACTGGAATGAAATTTCAGACCCTCCCACTTGGGAGCAAATACACCTACAGGAAATCTCAAAAGTAAACTGAAATCATGTCTTAGGTTAAAACCATACCTCTGTCTTGACTCAGGTCTACACGTGGCACAAATGCTTATGGAGGTCTGACCTAGTACTTCACATGTTTTGTACCAAATGCAAAGGAAGCCCTAGAAATCTATACTAGTGCCCCAACTCGGCACTTGTGTAAAACGGGATGTTCTGCAAGCAGCGCCTCAGACCAAGACGTTGAACATTATGTTCTTATAGTGATTACAGCACAGTTACTGCATGAAAGCAATGTTTCAAAAGAAAAACTGCCAGCACTAGAAACTAGAACTTTATGATACAGCATGGCAACTGTCCTGCACAATGCAACCCCATGTCAATGTTTTTCTACCCTCAGGCATTACACTGGCAGTTTTTTAAAAATATATGTGCTTTACTTAATCTTCTTAATCTGTCAAAGCAAACACACGGGCCCCTCAGCTATACACAATACTACGGACTTCCTAGAAACGTGTAATCGGACTACATCAACTGCCAGGCTTGGTTTCTCTACTGCTAGTAGTAATACACTGTGGTTTTTTCTAATCATCAATACACACTTAAATGCCCACTGGGTTATCAATAGTAGCCTGTTGGCTGTCATTGCTTAGAACCATACAGTCGCTTAGCCTAGAAAAAAACCAATTAATATCTATTAGTTCCATTGAGTAGGTTTTTTTAATGGTATCTATTCCAGACCTGCATAGAAACAATGATTCCCACAATTTATCACAGTATCACAGTATTGTCACAGTTGGAAGGGACCTCTGGAGATCATCTAGTCCAAGCCCCCTGCCACAGCAGGGACACCTACAGCAGTTGCACAGGACGGCATCCAGGTGGGTTTGGAATGTCTCCAGTGTGGGAGACTCCACAACCTCTCTGGGCAGCCTGTGCCAGTGCTCCGTCACCCTCAGAGTAAAGAAGTTCCTCCTCATGGTAAGATGGAACTTCCTGTGCTCCAGTTTGTGTCCGTTACCTCTTGTCCTATCACTGGGCACCACTGAAAAGAGACTCTTCTCATCTACCTGGTACCCTCCCCTTAAGTACTTATGAGTATTGATAAGATCCCCCTTGAGTCTTCTTTTCTCTAGACTAAAAAGCCCCAAGTCCCTCAGCCTTTCCTCATAAGAAAGATGCTCCAGTCCCCTAATCATCTTTGTAGCTCTTTGCTGGACTCTCTCCAGCAGTTCCCTGTCCCTCCTGAACCGGGGAGCCCAGAACTGGACACAGTACTCCAGATGCGGCCTCACCAGGGCAGAGTAGAGGGGGAGGATGACCTCCCTCGACCTGCTGGCCACACTCTTCTTGATGCACCCCAGGATGCCATTGGCCTTCTTGGCCACCAGGGCACATTGCTGGCTCATGGGCATCCTGTTGTCCACCAGGACTCCCAGGTCCCTTTCCGCACAGCTGCTCTCCAGGAGGTCAGCCCCCAACCTGTACTGAAGCATGGGGTTATTCCTCCCCAGATGCAGTACCCTACACTTGCCTTTGTTGAACCTCATCAGGTTTTTTTGTGCCCAACTCCATACTACACTGCAGAATTCTGTGCTAATGATTGGAAAGCCTGCTGAGCTGTACTAACCGTAGAAAAAGGTCCCCTTTTTTTCCCAAACTTCACATCAGTAGTCCTTCGCATGAACAGTATTTAGAATGTCAGATGACATACAAAGGCTACTGGTGTTGAGTTGCAATCAATTGATTTACCTTTCAGTGACGAAATAAGAACAGGGCAGTCATTTCCAGTAAGTCTGGCTCTCTTGCAAAGTTCAGGAAGCAGTTTGTTCCACCACACAGCCTAATCCACAAAAAAACCACCAACAAAAGTGTAAATTAACAAGGACTGCAATTAAGAGTATGAAAGACCTGCTAAAAATACACTGAACTAAGCTCAGATCTGTACAAATACAGGCAGGTTGCAGTGAACTCTAATTTAAATAATGCTTTGAAATGCAGTGTTTTTGCACATGTTGTATTTTCAATTTTCAGTGCAATCTTCTTCTACTTGAAAATTCTTACATGGTGCCCCCTAGTACCTCTAGAGATAAAAGTTTGTAAGAGAAAAAAAGTCACATAATTAGCAAGACTAATGCAGTCAGAAGACTAACGTTTTTCCCTCCAAACAGCTCCAAAGAAAGCGAATAGCACTACTAAAAGAACACTGCTCTGTCTCCTGACCTAATCTGTCTACTTCCAACACCTGCAGTAGTGAACTATGTTTTGTGTATAATTTTGTTGATAAGAACGGAGAGGAAGAGATTTCTTTCCTTTTTTAAATGTGGTATCACAGAATGGTCAGGGTTGGAAGGGACCTCTGGAGATCATCTAGTCCAACCCCCCTGCCACAGCAGGGACACCTACAGCAGTTGCACAGGACGGCATCCAGGCGAGTTTTGAATGTCTCCAGAGTGGGAGACTCCACCACCTCTCCAGGCAGCCTGTTCCAGTGCTCTGCCACCCTCAAAGTAAAGAAGTTCCTCCTCATGGTAAGATGGAACTTCCTACGCTCAAGTTTGTGCCCGTTACCTCTAGTCCTATCACTGGGCACCACTGAAAAAAGACTGTTCCCATCTACCTGGCACCCTCCCCTTAAGTATTTATAAGTATTGATAAGATCCCCCCTGAGTCTTCTTTTTTCTAGACTAAAAAGCCCCAAGTCCCTCAGCCTTTCCTCATAAGAAAGATGCTCCAGTCCCCTAATCATCTTTGTAGCTCTTTGCTGGACCCTCTCCAGCAGTTCCCTGTCCTTCTTGAACCGGGGAGCCCAGAACTGGACACAGTGCCCCAGATGTGGACTCACCAGGGCAGAGTAGAGGGGGAGGATGACCTCCCTCGACCTGCTGGCCACACTCTTCTTGATACACCCCAGGATGCCATTGGCCTTCTTGGCCACCAGGGCACATTGCTGGCTTATGGGCATCCTGTTGTCCACCAGGACACCCAGGTCCCTTTCCACAGAGCTGCTCTCCAGGAGGTCAGCCCCCAACCTGTACTGAAGCATGGGGTTATTCCTCCCCAGATGCAGTACCCTACACTTGCCTTTGTTGAACCTCATCAGGTTTTTCTCTGCCCAACTCTCCAGCCTGTCCAGGTCACGCTGTATGGCGGCACAGCCTTCCGGCGTGTCAGCCACCCCTCCCAGTTTTGTATCAGCAGCAAACTTGCTCCATCCCGTCATCCAGGTCATTGATGAATATATTGAACAGGACTGGACCCAGTACTGACCCCTGAGGGACACCACTTGTTACTGGCCTCCAACTGGACTCCGCACCACTAACCACAACCCCCTGAGCTCTATCTGTCAGCCACTGTTCAATTCACCCCGCTGCCCATTCATCTAACCCATACTTCCTAAGCTTGCCTGTGAGGATGATGTGGGAGACAGTGTCGAAAGCCTTGCTGAAGTCAAGGTAGACAACATCCACTGCCCTCCCTTCATCCACCCATCCAGTCACGCCATCATAGAAGGCTATCAGATTAGTCAGACATGACTTCCCCTTGGTGAATCCATGTTGACTACTTCTGATAACCTTCTTCTCCTCCAGATGCTTGGAGACAACGCCCAGAACAAGCTGTTCCATCATCTTTCCAGGGGTGGAGGTGAGGCTGACCGGCCTGTAGTTTCCCGGGTCATCCTTCTTGCCCTTTTTGAAGACTGGAGTGACCTTGGCTTTCCTCCAGTCCTCAGGCACCTCCCCTGTTCTCCAGGACCTTTCAAAGATGATGGAGAGCGGCCCAGCAATGGCTTTCGCCAGCTCCTCAAGAGCGGGCCCACATTTTCCCTGGTTTTCCTTTTGTCTCCTATATACTTAAAGAAACCCTTCCTATTGGTCTTGGAATAACCTATGTGGTAACTCTTTTCTTCCACCTGTGTGAAGACTCAGTCCCGCAACCTCACATTCAACTCTGTAACTAAAGTGAAAACAATCAAAGAAACTATTTCCAGATCTGAATAAACAGCATAAATCTGGTTTTGAACAGAGTTGTAGTACATCCATCTCGTAGAGGATCACCTTTGCTGACTCTGGAAAGCAAAACTGTGTACAATTAATCGAGTATCTGTGATGGGCAACAGAAGTAAACTCCTTTACTCCTGGAAAACTGGGATAAAATCAGTTCCACAATTAAATCTGTATAGAGACCTAAGGGGAAAATGGGACATGAAGAACATAACCTTCCCACCAGTGCACCAGTACCATTCTGATGTTACACGGTCAGAAAATGTCACTAGAACACAGGAAGAACACGTTTAAGTGTGATTTTATTTGAAGGACCATTTTCTCTTACCAGTTAGTTTATCACTAAAACTTCACATTACACCACACTGTCAAACAATTTAAAACACTGATTAGTGAGAAACTAGCTAGTTTTTCATTCACAGTGGAAAAAAAACATATTACTCTCCCTTTTCTGAGGCACTGTGCCATTTGAAAAGACTATGCTTTAAATTTACTAGAGCAAATACAAGGAGTCACAGAAGAAACTGGGGAAAAAAAAATCCATTACAATTAGTGGGGACCAAGTTATGGAATTTAAATGCCAAGCAAGAGGTTCAAAGCAAGCTAAGCAATTTACTTTGTCTGAAAGCTGGGCTATTTGATCCAGAGTCAAACTGCACACAACAGCGTTTTAATTTAAAAAAAAAAAAAAAAAAATCAACAACTTTAACGAAAGCAGCTCACCCGATTTTCATCTTTCAGCTCATGCTGAGCATACAACACAGCTGCATCAGGACACCTTTCAAGAAGCTGCTCGATGGCCTCCTCGTACTTGCCTAGACGGGTACTGCAGAGGACACGGATGACGAGGCCAACATGGCCAGCCTCTGCCAGGGGCTCCAAGACAGGCAAAACCAAAGTTATATTGATTGACTGACTACATAAAAGAGACTGACGACAAGAAGAAAAAGTATTGTTGGGATTTAAGACAAACTTTGCAAAAAAGATGTTAACCATAACCTTAAAACAGAAGCCCTTACTTATCAGAATAATTTTGAAATAATATTTCTTTTAATAAATGTTACTGAAAACTGAGAGAGCAAGCTTAGAGTGGAGTGCAAATGTAACTATCATTGTTAACGACATATATCATCAGTATTTTTTTCCTTCATCATTCCAATGGGCCTTTTAGTTCAACTTGGATAACCTGGGGGAAGGAGGAGTGGAGTCCGCTACAGAAAGTTGTTCATACATACAGGAACACTTGCAGAACAGATCTAAGCTATAAACAGTAAGATTGAAGGGTTTCATACCTGTAGTTTTGAGATATCTTCACAGTAATCTTTATCAGATGGAGAGCCCGCTGACATTATGGAAGTTACCCACGGGAAAATCAACCCAAAACGGTTACAGGAGTTTACCTATACAGGAAAGAATCAAGTTGCGATAAAAGAAACATTTCTGTTAGTAACAATTCCATGTGAAATCCACCGTAAGTGAAGAAAATTTTACTCTCAAATAGCATAATTTAGAATAGCAGCTACTCTTTCTTCTGGTTTATACAATTTAGTAACAAATAAACTGGAAACTTCCATTTAATTCTGTATTTCAGATTTCCCATTCAGAATCCTTTAAAATTCACCATTCACACATTTTTCTCATTTAGTCACCTTTGTAAAATTGCAAACCATCCACCTGACAAACTCTCATTGTTTCATTTTAGTCCTTATTTGTGTCCGGAGCCAAGATTCCTGTGGGAAGTATACTAAGGATAGTATTTGGACAGATTGAAGGGACAATGCAGTCACAAAACTTCCACTTACCAGATCCTCTGTTGTTTTCAATGGCTTAGTCTCAGGAAGTTGCTGCTTTGATATTCTCCAAACATACTGAGAAGTAACCCTCAATAAAAGCTCCTGAAGTATTTCTTCCCGAGAGCACACTACAAGAAGAGCTTCCCAGAAATCCACCAAGAGCTGAGGAACAGTGTTTTCACTGTTACTACATAATATCTAAGGACAAAAACGTTAGAAGACAGCAAGTTAGCACAAACGATGGTAATTGTTAGTAGCAGAAGTTAGAAGAGACCAGAAGAACAGTTTTTCACTTTTACTAGAAGCAGAATTTTGGTTCCTTTTTTGTTTCGATATATTTCTAATAGATATGATACTACATAATACAATGCTAGGCAAAGTAAAAACTTCATGGAATGATTTTAAGGTAATCAATTCTAAACAACAGATTTGATTTCTTCTTCAAGATTTGCTCCACTGCAAGAAACGTCAGCATGCTGTCAGCAAGTATTTACAGACTACTAATTTGGAGGATGTTATAAATGCCAATAGCCAAGCAGGTGTCTTTGAAAGAAAAATCTAAAGGCCATGATAAGGGATGCTGGGTAGCTCAGCTGGGTATAATGGTAGGACCCACAAGGGAGATGCTTTAAGGTCTGGTGTGACAGCGGAAAACACTTTTACTTGGTTTCCAACTGGCTTTAAACAATAACACCCATTCTAATTTGAGTTTCATGACTTGGTATTTCTGATGCAGGTCTTTCACACCAACAGATATAAGACTGCAACACACCTACAATGAAGAATACGTGGTTTTAATCCAAATTATGTTATTCGTTGTAGACAAAAGAAAAAAGTTTTGTCTATTCCCAATCTAAATAAACTTCAGTGACACCAAAAAAAATCTTCTGTTTATCTTTCTTCTCATAAACTGCAGAGACCCACTCATCGTTCAGAAATTTATACAGAACATCAGAACATTATATACCTTCATATTTAAGTTTGATTCTTTGGAAGTATGTTTCAATCCTAATGATATCTTCAAAAGGTGCTTAAGGAAGTGATTTATCTAAATTCTGTTAAATTTCAGTAGCCTTAGGAAGCCCCATTACTAGGAAGCCATTGAAAGATCTCTGAGATCAGGGTATTCTCCATTCAAATGACAGGGTCAAAACAAAGAACTTAATGCAATTTTTTTTTTTTTTTTTTGCTTGATTTAACCAGTATTTCTTTCCAGAAGGTCCAGATTCCAACTCTGTAGTCATCTATCATGACTGGAATATATCCAACTCTTGTCTCCCTCCTTCTGAAGAAATGCTGAAATTTAAGTGAAGGAGTGACCAAGGCTGCTTTGCTTACACGTAACAACATCACTATGAGAAAAACAGAAGAAAAAATAATCACAGGCCAACCTTGAAAAAAGTATCTGCTTCTTCCAGTTCCATTTTACTGTTCTCATGTAAAGCCACAGTGGCAGCCACCAGTAAACCAGGCTGCGTCTCCTTCAGGTGAACAGCAAACTCCGTTGGAATAACAATTCCTTCCTTACACTGTCTCAGGAGTTTTGGTTGCCCAATGAAGCCACAAGCCAGTACTGTCTACAAACACAGCCAGATATAAATCAGGTCAAGAATTCAATCCACATATGATGCAACACAGCAAACTCAGTACTTCCTCAGACAGTGAAGTTTAGACAGATGAAATGAAGGAAAGCCAGGGCAAGGAAATAAATCCTTTCTACAATTTACAGACTAGCTCTCCAGAGACTGAGCTCCAAGCCGTGTGCCAGACATTTGCCTGAACGCTGCAAGGAACACGCTGTTGAAATCTGGTGTTACTGTGCATATACGGAAGACAAATTTCACTATGAAACCCAAGACATTCAATACACACAGTGTTTTGAAAAATCACTGGCTGAAATTTCAACAGCCCACTTCGCTAAAGTATGATTTCTATTTTGAAAATACCCCTGAAACAATGATCAAAATGTTCTGCACTATGTGCAACAGTAAGTTGTTGCTGGATATCTGAGTCCTTTTGATGGTAAGCATGACAAGATACTATTTTTCCACTTTAAAGACAGTGGGGAAATGGTGCCTGGGCAGATCAAATGAATTACACAGGAAATGTAAGGCAGACCTAGGAACAAAATTCAGATTGCACCCTTCTATGCATACAAACTGTATTTCCTTTCTTTATCTTTCTGAAACTGTTATTGTTTTTACTTTGTAACAAAATGCTTTTTAAACATGAGGTGCAATAGAACACTTTTAATAGGTCAGATTAATAAGAAACAAAAAGGAAAAAAAACAACACTCAAACCCCAGCCACCTTATTCTCTAACATCCATGCAGTGGAATGCGTACATTTGCTCACAACATGGCAATTTCACTTGGTCATGCTGCAAACGGTTAGAAAGCAGGCGGTGCTGAACATCATCATTGAAAGAGCTCTCCACAGCTCCCATGCTGCAATTCAAAAACTGCTAACTTTGAAAGCTCTCCACGACTTCTCTGATCAAAGCACAATATCTGACTTTGGAACAGCCATCTTAAAAAGTTTTTAGACCTTAGTATGGGAAAGTGTTTTGATATCACACTCAACTCTCAGAAAGAGTCTGTACTTCAGGCTCTGTCATCTTTGAATATTCAACAGTCCTGATCAACCTTAACAAGAAGTAATTCACAGACTGGTCTCAGTCTAAAACCGCACATGAACATCTATGGCTGAGGCTGCTTCACGAACATTTTTCCCCCACTGATGCAGAATTCTTGTTTTCATAGCACTGAAGTAGGTTCTGATCTGATCTTAAAAAGTGTTAAGTGCTTTGATTCCACATAAGAAAGATGGGAAATTGCATACAGAAACTTTAGTGTATGTGCACCATGGACATCCTGCTCCAACAGTAATTTTATAAGGGCTGTTTGCATACAGATAGTGTTTTCATGGGCATATCACTTGAATTACAGGTGGAGGCGTGTAAAAATGCTACTATACAACCCTGCCGTGCTGCTGAAGAGCACTGGCTCCTGCAGAGCTTGTTACAGCATTAATTTGTCAAGAATTAACAGCTTCAAAACTTTTGCTTATTTGTTAAGGCTTTACCAAGAATACCCTCGCTGCAGGGTAAGCAGTACAATCCCAGCAAATGCCAGCCCTCGATTCTGCTCATTGCTGATACTCGGTGGAGCCTACACCGCACATCAGGAGGAGGTGCAGTAACTGAAAGTTTGTTTTACTGTAGAACTACAAGCCAAACCTACTGACTTGGCCTTTGCAAAGCCTTTGCTCATGCTTTCACCACACTTTACCTCCTTATAGGAGTTCATCTCATGGGCATACATTGTCAGGTCTCCCATTTTCAGAGCCATGAAAGCCTTAGTAAGTGTCAGGACCACTGATGGCATCATCTTTTCTACTTTCTGAAGATACTTCACAGCTGTCAAAGGACATACGTTCGTCATGCAGGGGCTGCAGAGGATATGAGGCAGCTGCACCGGGTCAGCAAGACAGAATATCTGGAGAACTTTATTTGCTGATTCCTATTAAAATAAAAGCCATTTGACAGTTTAGACCTTTCCAGATATACAGTCTTCAATGGCATATGAAAGTATTGCAGCTTTTGGGGGGAGGTTGCTTTGGTTTTTTTTATAAAATGGTCAAATACAGCTTAGCTATCAAATCACAGTGCCTTTCCTGCCTCTTTCTCCCTCCTGGTAAAAGTAAAGGACCTCAAACCAGCAGTGATTCAACCCATATTCTGGGGTGCTAGGAGAACATTCACCACCACAGTGAATTGGTTTTACCAACCTGTACAACTGGGCAATGTTCAAAGAAACAGTTTGTTTTGTTAGAGAAATGGGAGAGTGAACAAATTTGAGGCAGAACTTTCCTAAAAGGGAAGTGTCTCCATCTGCAAGTGGCAACTATATCATTAGCAACATGCATCATGATAGCCAAGCCCATAATATGCTGCTTAAAAACAGCCCAAAGCATCACAAGGGCTGCTTGCTATTCTGTCAACGAAAATAAGAAAATTAAAACCATTTGGAAAAGAACAACTGTAAAAATAAATAAGCAGCTCAGCATTTTCAAAGGAATTTGATTAAAATTTTATACACAGTTCTTAAAATCAAAACTAAACCAATGGATTAAGGAAAAAAAACCTTGTTTCTACCTTACTTAGTTCTTCATTTAAGTCTTCATTAAGAGAGTGAGTTAAGTAAAATATAAATCCTCTCTCATATGTCTGTGCTTCATCACCTTCTGAAACTAGCCTGTTTAAAACTTCAGTCATGGATAAACCTGACATTCTGTAGTATGGCAAAGCAAGGTGGTAATCCTTCGTGTCAAACCTGAAGGCAACAGAGGGGGAGGAAAAAAAGAACAATACAACTAAGGGCAACACTTTCACCATCACTGTCTGTAATAACTAAAATAATACATCAAACAAAGTTGCAGACACACCAGTACTTGCAAATACGTAGCTAATATTCAATGTAATGTTGTATTCTGTGGTGAATAACAACAAAGACAAGAAGATACTGCAGAGATGACTACATTAAGCTGTTTTCCTAGAATGTAAGGATTTTTATTATATATGCAATACTAACATAAAACAGTGACGAATGGTGGATTTTAATTTTAAGGTTACATTACAGGAAATGAAAGTTCACCTATACCACTTTGACATCTAAAACATACCTGCTGTAGCAGTCTCCTAAGAAGGCACAACTTTCTCTGAACGCTCTTAGAAGTTCTTCCTTCTCATCCGATTTAAGGAAACTAGGGTCCATTATTGCTGCTCTGACCAGTAAGTGAGCCTCACTTAGAAGATGGATGCAACTCTCAGTTTTTACATTTTCATAAGTTCTACTATAATCTACCTAGAACAGACACGGGATATGCTTAGGCTGCTGGCAAAAATTAAGAATATACAGGAACAATTCTAATAAGGGCAAACACCCATTTGAAATAGGCTCATGGGCTATTCATGAGAAATACATTACATGATATTCAGCATTGACATGCATCAGAGATTAATTAACAGTACTTATTTTTAGTCACCAAACAACAAAAGCAGGAGTTGGGCAATACCATTTCTCTGTAAAGCTGAACGGTTGAAACAGTGTTTATAATATATAAATTCCAACCAGGCTCTGACTCAGAATTTGTTCTGGATTTGATGCTGTCAGCCTTTCTGAAACTAGAGAGAAAGAAAACAGTTGAGTTGTCAGTGTCCAGACAAACACTACACAGCCAAAAAAACCCCACTCACTTGATAATCTAAATGCATACGTAAGTATGTTTGCAGGCTAGTAAATGCCTGAGATATAAGTTGTGAATTTAAGTCACAATGGCTAGTAACAAAATGGGGATAGGCATCTTCATACACCAGGAACAGCATCAAAACTATCCACTACATCTTCTCCCAGGCTTAACACCAGGTAGTATCAGATACGTACATGAAGTAATTCAAACTAGCTAAGATGTTTACTTACTTTCTGTAAGGATTTACTGCATGTTTGCCCCTGCAGCTCTACTAGAGTGTTCGCCAATACACGACATAAAAAAAATATTTGAATGCTTTTACTTTAACACATTGGCTAGGTCTGTAATGCCCTAAGGCTAAAACACTGTAGGAAAACACAAAACTCCTTTTAGTTCCTTTTTTTTCGGGTTTTGGTTTTGTTTGAACTGTTCTGAAACATTTACATCTTTATTTTCAAATGACAGTGTTAAGTAGATTAGTATTTGCTTAATTTATGTTCCTTACAGAAGGCAAAAAGCACACCTTCCTCAAATGCAACTATAATCTTTGAAACAACACAACTAGCAGAAGAAACTGTGCTTTATACACAGAAAACTACTATATTTTGAATTACCATTCTCCTTGATGGGCTTATCCTCAGCTTCTCCTTAATAATGTCTGTTCTAGGCTTTAAGAAATACCGGTTCGAATAACTCTTCAATCAACTATAGCTATCCCACTTTTGTTAACGAACTTGAACTAACTTTAATAAATGTGATTTCTGAATAGGTGTTTTAAAATAGCTGTTTAGCTGTTTTATGAAAAGCCCTCAAAAAAAGAATGGGAATAGCAGTTCTCACGGAAATAGATAAAAAGAAAAGTCACAAGTGCCTCTGGCTACTCACATGCTACAAGAGTATCTTGGGTCAAAGTCCAATCCTTCTTTTGTCATGGATCACTATAGTGATGTTCATAACTTTTCTTCGAAAGAACCCTTAGCCAAATGTAAGATATTCTCATTTTGTGATACAACACTTTTTGTTAGTCTGTACCTTGGGTACTCCTACATACTTTTGTTTCTCAAGATAAATATTTTCTCTTCTCAGTAGCAGGTATGTTCTTAGTAATGTTATTTTAACGTCACTTATGAAAGGTAAGTTTTTTTACAATCTCGAGTAACTTATTTTGTTGATTTCAAGCATTTGTGACCCTACCCTCGTTTCTTCTATGTCAGTTAATACAGTAGATTTGAAAAAAATAAACGCTTGATTTCTGTTCTTGTGCACTAACTAGGCAATGATTTCCAAACAGTTTTTCCAGAGAAACCTCTCTTCAACACCCACAAATTCAGCACTGTACACAGAGCTATAAATACCATCTCCCCAAAAGACACAAATCCTTACAGCATCTTTCTTGTAGGCCTTCTTCTTTCAGTAACATCTTCTGTGTCTGCCTGAGTCAAAAGAATTATATGGTTTTTGAAATGACAGATAGCTCTTGGACCTATAAAAAGCTGCATTCTTAACGTGCAGACATCCAGTGTGACAGGTGGACAAGCCTATAAAGGAAAGTGATAGTTTTGTAATTTCAGTTAGTATGTACTTTAAATCTTTAAATAAAAATAAAAAAAGAACAAAACGTAACCTTTGTCCAGTGATCTGACACTAAAAACATTCACTGGCTTTCCTAACTTCGAGTGCTTCACTTAAGCAAGAATAAAAATACTCGTAAAACTATGACATTTTTAACATCATTCAACAAAGAGTAAAAAAATTAAATAATTTCACTCTTCAAAGCAACTACATAGTCTTACCTGTGGGCCTCAAAATAACTGAGCCTGAGGGAGATGCCTAACATTGAAAACTTAATTCCAAATAGTTTGAACTTGGCCAAGATGTAAAACTGACATGGTTATCAAGGTCTTGACTTCAGTTGCTTATAAAAAGGAATTTAGATAGAAGTATTACATTTGCTTGCCTATTGTTACACAACATACCCAGTATTACAACCCTGATTAGTTCAATATGCACCTTTCAGCTAAAACTTACCATATCATCTATACTGGACTAAAAACGGAAAAATGCAACCTCAGTTGCCCAGAAATATTCTAAATATACAGCTTTAAGAAGATAAAATACCATATTTACAAATTAAAACATACAGCGTAGCAAGGCAACACAGCATCATATGTGTACCCCGCTTTTTGAAGAAACTCCAGAATTTCTTGTAAAGAGGCAGAGGGCTGCAGTAGTGACCAGGAGGCTCTGAACTGCCCTGGGCCAGCCAGAACTAGAACCAGCCAGCTTGAAAACCAACGTAAAAAAACAGCAAGAAAAACAATAGTAACAAATAGTAATAATAATAACGATCATCATCATCACACTTCAAACTCCACACTGGGGCAGGAACACCCCTGAGGGAACGCAGCCTGTGGGCAACCCACACGAGGGCAGGGACACCCCTGAGGGACGTGGCCCATGGAGGACTCACACAAGGGCAGGGACACCCCTGAGGGACGTGGCCCATGGAGGGCTCACACAAGGGCAGGGACACCCCTGAGGGACGTGGCCCATGGAGGGCTCACACAAGGGCAGGGACACCCCTGAGGGACGTGGCCCATGGAGGACTCACACCGGGGCAGGGATGACCCTGAAGGACTGTGGCCCGCTGAGGCCCCATGCCAGAGAGGGTGTGCAGCCTGAGGAGGGCAAGCTGCAGCAGGGATGCGGGCGAGGGACTGCAGCCTGCCGTTACAGGCAAACCTCCTCAAACCCACTGCTGAGGCGGGAGGCAGCCCGTCACCTGACTGGGGGAACCGTGATGGAGTGCATGTGACCCGCAGCGACCAACGCAGAAAGCTGAGACTGGAGAAGGGACAGGACAGATCGTGTCACATCTCTGTATTCTTTACTTCAGTACCTCTATGGAGAGCAGAGAATACATGTTCGGCTCTTGAAAATTTTATACTACTACTACTGTCCCACAGTTTCTTTATGTCTGCTGTCTACAAGCTCAAAAGAACTCCTTAAATGCTAACTTAAAATACACTTGAGTCTACCTTTCCTGGTACTTTTACTAATGTATATCCCAACCTTTACAATTCAATAGATTTTTACTGAGAAGCAATTTAAGGAAGGGGAAAAGTCTAGACCTCCAAGGACCAAAAGCCCTCATCCTAAAAAACATGCACTGACTATCTGTAGCAGACGTGTTCAAGTGCCTACACTCCTCTTACAAAAACGGGTTTCTCAAGGGCGCCTGAGAGAGAAACACCATCAGCTGCAATAAGGGAAAACTCTGCACCCTTCATCCACATTTATACAGGAAAGCATGGAATTTAGATTAAAATGTAAGTGATTTTATAGCTTTTGATGTTTTTGAAAACATTCTGCTAATGGTCTAGATTGTTTCATTGAGACATTTGTAGACCATCAAAATACAATATGCCATAGATAGAAGTAAAATATTAATTTTGGATGTTATTTTATTGGTTCAGCCAATAGAAACTAACAGGATTTCAGAAGGAAACATAAGGAAACTAAGTGCCATACTGCTACCCCCCTTCTTTTACCAGGGTAACGAGAGGCGCACCTTCACGGTTGTGTCAATATACGGATCCTCATCACGAGCTGCTACTGCGCTACACCGCACTGTGAAACACTGCAGGTTCTCACTAGAGGGAAAGAAGAGACCACAACGATGAAAGAAAAAAAATGAAGACTTGCAAAAAGGAAGTAGCTGAGACTACAGAGAATAAGATTGTTCTCCTTTGCAGAAATAGGCATTGGAAGCCCAGGCAGGAGGGCATGCTGCACTATCACATGAGCCTACCCAGAGAGTTCCAGGAGGCCATGAAGGACATATCAGAAGAGGGAAAAAAAAAAGGCAGCAGCATAGAAAAACGTAGTAATACTATCAGCAAAATCATAAATGTAGTACCTTGTAATGACATGCAGGAACTGTGGAGTGAGAACTGCCTGCTCTGACTTCTCTGAATATTGGTAAGTAGAAATCAGTTCTACTAACTTCCCAAGAGAGTAGAGATATCCAACGTGAGGTAAAGAGAAAAAGCAAAAGAGACTCAGTAGTTCCCTCTCATTCTCAGTTTCCTCATGATCCGTCACAGAACTCCCTAGAGGTAACAATGAGAAAGGCATTTTATTTACCTCATAAATCAAAACCTGGCCATTCCTTTGCAAGCCCGATGCCGAAAAGATACTATAAAACCTGCCCAGGTTGTAGACTGGTTTTGTTAGTAGCTAGTGACGAGAAAAAGAACTCTATGACGATCAGCGTACAGGTCAGGTCAGTACACAGGTCAAAAATTTGTATGTCATCTCATCTGGAGGTATTTTTAACAAAAGCGTGGATATACCACCGAGTGAATTCTATAGATGTAACAGCATCTGAAAGCCCTGGCAGATTCATCACAACTAAGCATCCATGGATTGAATGATCAGCCTGATCTTAGACAACCACTCATGAGCTGGGATGAATGCTCATCCAGAGCTGCGGTGCACCAAAACACAGGTCCTCGCCTAAGGGAAAGACTGGGAATGGCAGAATTTATCTAAAAAGACACTTTGGCAGGTAAAGGCTATGTTCAGATCCTATAGATCCTCTTATCAAAGACTGTAAATCACAAGAGAACGTAAGACAGCTGGAGTTAAATGGCAATTAGCTCCCGCTTGAGTCAGCTGCAACTTAAATGAGGCTTTGCTACTCAGCAGACAGAAACAAACAGAAACTGGGTGTCAGTCAGTAAAGATGAATGACAACATACAGCATTAAATTTTGCCATGGGTCTGCTGGGTCTTGAGCTAGTGTGTGTTACCAAGCCCCTGAACTCTGCCTTCATCCCTTGCAGTTTTAATTAAAGCCGGGCAGAAAGGTAACCTGTATCTTAATGATTATTAAGGTTTACTACTCTGATTTCCACCGCTGACTAACAAGAGGCAGCCTAGTATGTGAGGATAATTTTATGAGTGCAATGGAAAGAGTGACTGTTTTGTGATGTAACAGTGATCAGTAGAGAACTGATAAAAGCTGATTTAGTTTTCCTCTTTTAGTGTGGTGAGTTGATATTTTAGTTCAAAGTTTATGCAAAACTTGGAGAAACTTAGACTCTTCTGTTAACAGAAGCTCATCTTAAATCATTGAAAAGGAAGGAAAGACCTTAATTTAAAAACAAATCATGCAGAAACAGGGTACAAAACAGAATATACAAAGAAGCTCCTTCCTTCCCCAGGTGTCCCGTGACACAGGCCACAATGCGCGCACACATATCCATATACCTGTCCGGTACATGGGAAGCAGCTGAATAGAGTGCAGCTTTGTCTCTTCACAAAACCCAAAAGGCGACTGGTCCGGTGTAAAACGTCTAGAGAAAAAAATCCAAAACAACAACATGGGATCTCAGTGAGAAATCATGATGAGCTACTCTGGACAAGTAAACAGCACTACCTGTAACAGGCATAGCTGATGTCTTCATACTAAACATTAATGTGCACTCCTGCTACTACTGTCATTAGCATGGCAATGACGAGCAGCACGTGGCACAGCCAGAGATACCTATCTTGAGTTCTTGCAACCAAAAATCCTCTTTCTTTGTCTACAAGATGTGTGTCAAAGTCTGGGATCACTGAAAGACATGTTGCAATTGATTTGAACCTCAATTTAACCTTTTTTTTTCTCCTTTCTTTTTATTCAACTGAGTGATACGTAACATGGTGTCATCTCCAATCCTACTTTTCTTTCCTATTATGTGTCATCGTTTTTCCTGCTTTGCTTTGGAATTCACCTCTGGACTGTGACAGCAATTCTTCCTCAGTTTGGTATAAGAGTTCAATGGTTTTGATCACTAACAAAATAAAAAGTATAGTTTCTTAGTGCTTAAGATACTTCATAAACTCCCTCTGCTAGCTGGAGAAAGGGAGAATTTTTTTTTTTTAGAGGTACTCAAATAAGTATCACTTCAGCTGGAGTTGCTGAAAGCTGGAGAATAATTAAGCAGAAGGCAGTACCTTGATTAAGGCCACACAGACAGGACTGCTGATCAGTCCCACGTGTAATCCTTTCAAGTACACTTCTCTAAACAGTAACAGAATTTATAGAATCACATAATGGTTTGGGTTGGAAGGGCCCTTAAAGCCCACCCAGTGCCACCCCTGCCCTGGGCAGGGACACCTCCCACCAGCCCAGGGTGCTCCAAGCCCCATCCACCCTGGCCTTGGACACCTCCAGGGATGGGGCAGCCACAGCTTCTCTGGGCAATGTGGGGCAGTGCCTCACCACGTTCTTTACCCTCCAAGTAAAGAATTTCTTCCTAATATCTAATCCTAGATTAGATAGATCCCAAATTCCTAAATTTGACACAAGCTGCTTCAGAATAAGGTGTGTAAAACTTGGGTTTGCCAGTTCAGCATAAAAGCATAAAAACTGTGAGTGGCCAGACACTGGAACAGGTGGCCCGGGGAGGCTGTGAATTCTCCATCTGTGGAAACAGTCAAAACCTGGCTCAACAGGGTCCTGGAAAACCTGTTCTAGCTGACCCTGCTTGAGAAGGGTAGGGTATTGCATTAGATGGTCTCAGGAGGTCCCTTCCGACCTAAATGATTCTGTCATTCTCTATGCTGAGAAAAGACCATCCCTTCTGATACAGCACAAGAGAAGTTGTCACACATGCTCTTCACAGCATACAAGGATGTATGATGAAAGCAGACATTAAACATCACTAGATCTGAAAAACCAGCAAAGTTCTATTCTATTTTAATTGTAACAACTAGTCACATTCCACAAATAAAATGAAACGTAGAATTTCCATGGCCAAAAGTCATCCAACTGTGAGATGAGCAGGTTCCTGGTGCACTGGGTGAAGAACTGGCAGGACGGCAGGGCTCAAAGGGTTGTAGTGAACGGGGCTACACCTGGCTGACGACCGGTCACCAGCGGTGTTCCTCAGGGCTCAATCCTAGGGCCAGTGCTGTACAACATTTTGAACCCTGATCTGGACGCAGGAGTTGAATGCCCCACTAGCAAGCTTGCTGATGATACCAAACTGGGAGGTGCTGTTGACTCTCTTGAGGTCCCTCAAGAGGCCTTGCAGAGGAATCTAGATAGATTGGAGTATTGGGCAATCATCAATGGCACGAAATGGAACAAGTCCAAGTGCCAGATTCTGCACCCGGGATGGAGTAACACCAGGCACAAGTCTAAACTGGGAGAAGAGCGGCGGGAGAGCAGCCCTGCAGAAAGGGACTGGGGGGTGCTGGTCAGCAGCAGCTCAGCAGGAGGCAGCAGTGTGCCCGGACACCAAGAAGGCAGACCGCATCTGGGCAGCATCAAAACACAGCACGACCAGCTGGTCCAGAGACAGGACTGTCCCGATGTATTCGGCATTGGTGTGGCCTCACCTGGAGCACTGTGTGCAGCTCTGGGCCCCACCATTTGAGAAGGATGTGAAGGTCCTGGAATGCACCCAGAGGAGGGCAACCAAGCTGGTGAAGGGCTGGAAGGCATGACCTCTGAGACTCCGGGTTTGTCTAGTTCTGAGAGAAGGAGGCTGAGGGGCCACCTCATTGCTCTACAGCCTCCCGAGGAGGGGACGTGGAGAGCGGGGTGCCAAGCTCTTCTCCCGGGGATCCAGGGACAGGGCGCCTGGGAACGGTTCAAAGCTGCGCCCATCCGGGGAGGGTTAGACTTGGCATTAGGAAGCATTTCTTTACCCAGAGGGTGGTTAAACATGGGAACAGGCTTCCCAGAGAGGTGGTTGATGCCCCACACCTGACAGTGTTTAAGCAGCATTTGGACAATGCCCTTCATAATTTGCTGTAACACTGGGTCAGCCCTGAAGCGGTCAGGCAGTTGGACTGCATGATTCTTGCAGGTCCCTTCCAACTGAAATATTCTATTCTATTAAAAAATGGGCTTTTTTGGTATCACATTATTTCCTCAGTGAACAAAAAAACCAACAAAAAACAACAAAACTTACGAAACCCCCTGAAATTAAAATATCAGGACTTTTCTCTCCACAAGATGTGAGCCACAGCTCATTTTGGTTTCTTGTAGTAAATTAACCTATAAAGGGAAAAATACATTTAGAATACCTGAAAAGCAGATACCGCACTTGGAAGCGCTTTGTGTCTTCTGTAGGTAACTCTGTGGATTCCAGTGTGACGGGTATCTCACACAGCTTGCTTTCTTCCCCACGCAGTTCCACTGGCTTCTGACATATGATGAACTCATCTAATTCAGGCTGCGAAATGTGTGTTGAAGGGCCTTCATCTTTTGCACCTTAACAATGAAAATGCTATATTAATTGTTCAAATGGTTCATTTACCAGTAAGAAAATGGTAAGACATAATATCAATTAAATATTCCAATCACAGCTACCTAGCTAGCATTGGCTTCCTCAAACCATGACATTTTGAGAACAGCTATGCTAGAAGATGAGATCGATTCCTGTCATGATTTGAGCTGGACTGGCCACCGAGACAAACGACAGATGCTCTCCCCCACCTGTCTCTCCAAGGAGATGGAGGAGACAGGGAAAGAGACTTACGAGTTTAGGAAAAAAAACCCTACTTTAATGAAAATATTAATAAATAAATAAAATAATAAAAAATAAAATAATGAAATATATACAATATATACAAAACTGTATCAAGCTCCCAGGATAACAATCACATCACCGGTGGCACTGGGGAAGTCCCAGACCGGGCTCACTCATGGATGGGAACTGGATTCAGGATCAGGATCAAAGGCAGACAAACAGTAAGAGTCCTCCTCAGATGTCGGCCACTGAAGGAAGAGGGCTGACCCTTTGATCCCTCAGCTTTTACACTGAGCATGAGGCAGATGGGATGGAATAACCTGTTGGCCAGTTTTGGGTCACCTGTCCTGTCCGCTCCTCCCCACCGGTGGGACGCCTCTACGCTTTTCTGCTGCCAACCCTCTAACGGGGCAAGCACCAAAGTGAGCTGTCCTTGGGTGTTAGAGCAGTAAGTGTAAGCAAGAGCCTCTCTACATACCATGTCTGGGCATCAGCTATAAACAATCAGGTCTTATCACTCCGGGAGCAAACAGCATCTGCACAATGTGTTTTTAATTTCAGAGGTTAGTTACTTAGAAGAGGCGTAGCTAAAAAGTAAAATTACTAAACAGAAATGTGGTTCTGTTTTACCTCAAACCGGGACAATCCTTCATTTAAGCCTCAACAGTCTGAATACCTAAGAGTCAAGATTTCTGAAAGAACAGGTAACCTGTTCGTCGTAAGGCAAGTCCAAGGCAACCTGTGCTGCAGATGGCTGGCCATCAAAAAATGTCATTTGGTTAGAGAGGTTTTAAGAAGGAAAGGGCAGCTATTATAGAAAGTTGTGTTATCTTAAACTCACTTAAGTTCTGGAAGGCAAATCCTGACAGCACTCAGAAAGTAATTTAAACTTTTCTGTTTGGTCTACAGTAATAAAAACAACTGGGGCCAGGATGCCATTATTGGAGTTAAGATACATCTTCATTCAATCAAGAACATTCCAGTTTATATTTTCCCTATGTGACAAGTCTTACTTACCTTTACATTTTTTACAGATATAATTCCCATTTCTAAAAGACCATCTTGTTCTGTTTTAAGTTTCTTCAAGTATAAATGAAGGATTTTCCTAAGGTTTGCTGGTGTTCATCTGATACTTTTGGAAAGGTGGGGATTCATTAGATATGGGTTGATTTCTTGCAATACACACGAATGAAACTTACTGAGTAAACCTATTTCTGGGATTTCTAGGATTCTAAAGCAAACCCCTGAATAAGGCAGAGGACTGAAAAAGGAGAATTTGCTGACACCTTCTTCATGCAGGTTCTGAGCCTATCAACAGTTACAAAAGTGCATACGCATCGCCACAGAAGCATTCTTAAACATGTAAGGCAGTATGCACGGTCCACTTCAAGGTTCATGAGATGCTTCTTCCATTTGGCCTCCCACCAGTCCCTTAGAAGAGACACAGTTATTTGGGCAGTGACACTGATAGAGTAGTTTTTCTGAACACAGCACACTGAACTACTAACACTTTGATTTGGCCCATGGTGGCACCCCAAAACAGGGACCTAACTCTGTGTCTACAGAGGCTGCCCCATCCTGAAAGGGTCTGCAGAATGACGGCACGTTTAAGTGTTACCTCCAACTGCAGGCAGTACAACGTTTCATGCACTAGAATATTCAGCTGACAGTCCTAAGATATCTGGAAATATTTTCTGAAGGGCAACGACCTTGTTTGTGCCTACTTCGAGAATAACAGGAATCAGTTAGCAGATTCCTGGAAATAAAAAAAAAATAAATTAATTTCTGTACTCACCTCCGTCCACAGGCTTTTCCAGGGTGCTAATGCTCTGCGCACATTGCTCTGGCCTGTCTGCACTTTGCTGGACCAGTTCCAGTTTTAGGATCAGAACATCCAGCTCTGTGGTTATGGCTATATGTCCCGCACAAAACGCAACGTCAGCAGGAATGAGGTTATCGATGTGTAGAATTAAGGATCGTTCGAAGTCTAACACAGTCAAATTCTGGTTTATGACCAGGTATTTCAAACGGAACATGACCAGTTTATTTTTGCAGCCCACGAGAAGATCTCCATTTACAGGACAACATGAAACACACAGGGGAGGATCCGAAAGCGGCATTTCCACAATTGACATCTGTTCTTTCAGGGTTTCGCTGTATGACTCTTCCATCTTGTGACCCACCATCCGAACACAAACACGAGAGCTCCCCGAGGACATACATCTCCAGCTCACGTAAGCTCTGACAAAAGTGGCTCTGCTTTTTTCTTCAATTGTCACCAGATAGTCTCCTTAAAGGAAAGCAGCGGTACTGATAAGCCATTAAAGACTCGATGACACAGTTCTCGAGGTCTTTACCCCCTGTAGTACATTACAAAGACCTAACATCCTCAAACCTTACATAAAATTCCAGAACCAGTTTTGACTCTCACAAAATCCACAGGTTCTTTGCTGGGTGGCACACACTCCACATACCATTACAAAAAAGGATTCGCAGATCTGGGCCCAGCCTAACCCCTACACGGATCCCCTCCCCGAGCCGGGACTGCAGACGCGGTGTTGTTCCCCCCCGACATTCATTAACGAGAAAACGTTCCGTTCTCTACAGAGCGGGGAAAGTCCCGGACTCCTCCACCGCCGTGGGACCGGCTGGAGCCACCGCCGGGCTCCCAAACCGAAACGGAGAGCCAGGCCCGGAGCTGCGGCTGCGAGCGGTCCGCGGCCTGACGAGGGAGACAGCGCCGGTGCTGCCGGGACACCCGCCGCCAGCCCGGGCATCTCCGGCCCCGCTCGGCTCCCGGCCCCACACCGCCCCCGGCCCCGCAGTGCCCCCAGCCCCGGCGCTCTGCGGCCCGCCCCGCCCCGGCCCGGCCTGCTCCAGCGCCCGCCCGCCCGCCTCACCGCCCCGGCCCGGCCTGCTCCAGCGCCCGCCCGCCTCACCTCCCCCGGCCCGGCGCGGCCCATCCGCCCGCGCCCCGGCCCCCGCGGCGGGCGGCACCGACCTGCCCGGCTGTGTGCCATGCGCAGCACGGGGCCCAGCGTGGCGAAGGAGCCCAGGGGCTCGCAGCGGCCCTGCTCGCCCAGGGCGAACGCCTCCACCCGGCAGCTGGCCGCCGCGCTGGCCACGAACAGCACGTCGCGGCCGCAGCAGAAGCGCGCGGGCGGGCGCTGGCAGGGCACCACGCGCTGCGACCCGAAGGGGTGCAGGTTGTACAGCCGCACCATCGCCCCGCGCGCCACTCCCGCGCCGCGTCAGCGCCGCTCCGCCGCCGCGTCAGCGCCCCCGCGCGAGGACGTCGGAAAACGGTTCGCCTCGGGGCACGCGCAGCTGCTGCGGTCCTTTGTCTCCCCGTTTCACAGAACGCGTGGGGAAGGGGGGGGGGGGGGGGGGGCGGGGGAAATAAAGCCAAACCTACAAAAAAACAAAACCAAACCCTGAAGGTTTTTCTCCTATTCAGGGCTAAAAAAACTTAGAACTGGTGCGTCAGCAGTTTTCGGATGTGCTGCATCCTACCATTTACCTCTTCCCAAGTGTCTATAAAGCGGTACTCACTTGAATATACTGCGAAACATCAGAATTTTTTTTTTTTGCTAGGCCAACGTCAGAATGCAAAAAATGTCAAGCAGGTAACATCTGCTCTTTTATTTCCCTTTCATCTGAATCAAATGCAAGGGGATGTGCTGGCTGGAAAATTTTATTTTTCCTCTGCGTAACATCACCCTTTTTTTTTTTTTTTTAAGTATCAAGTTTCATGTCATTTGGAAGCAATCTGCTCGAAGCGGTAGTTCTGCCGCAAGCAGCCAGGAAAGCCGCGGGAGCGCAGCACTGCCCAGTGACCTGCACTGACTGTGCGCCCTGGGTGAAGCCAGTCCGACCCGGAACGGTCACGCCGTTGTCAGTGCTGCAACAACCTGAAGTAGAAACAGTTTCCTGCTTGTGAGAAACCAAAAGTCAAAGAGAGCATGTCTCAGAACACCATCGGATCCCAGGAAAGTGCACACAATTTCCCAATTTCTTCTATAATTTGCACAAGACTAGACGCTACCCAAACCCGTGATCTCAAATGGCCCTTACTCAGTGAGCGAGTACACACATAAATAGTACGGGAGAAAAAAAACAGAATGTGGAACCTTTAAAACTTTATTTGAAAACAATCAAACAAGTGAACAGGGCTCTGCAATTCTTTTGGCTTTTTTAGTAAGTTTTTCCAGACTTCAGTTTTCTAAATAATCATCTCCTTCTTCAGCCTCTGCTTCTACCGAGTCTATGCCAACTTCCTCGTAATCTTTTTCAAGGGCAGCCAGATCTTCCCGGGCTTCAGAAAATTCTCCTTCCTCCATTCCTTCCCCAACGTACCAATGTACAAAGGCACGCTTGGCATACATGAGATCAAACTTGTGGTCAAGACGAGCCCACGCTTCAGCAATGGCAGTCGTGTTGCTCAGCATACAGACAGCGCGCTGCACCTTCGCGAGGTCACCGCCTGGCACCACTGTTGGAGGCTGGTAATTAATGCCCACCTTCAAGAAAACAAATGAAAACTTTCCTTACAAGTGCTGAGGCTTCAA
Organism: Pluvialis apricaria; assembly: GCA_017639485.1. Lineage (NCBI taxonomy): Eukaryota > Metazoa > Chordata > Aves > Charadriiformes > Charadriidae > Pluvialis > Pluvialis apricaria. The sequence continues at coordinate 7,091,860 of CM030014.1, forward strand.
GACTTGTTTCTGTTAATAATTAAAAATCACTACGGTTATGAACAAATGAAACAGCTTATGGTTACTGTGCACTTCATCGAAATATTAAACAGGGACATCACAACACTGCAGAATGATCGTTACCTCAGAATACGATGTAATTTCTAACAATTCAAACATCCAGCACTTAAAAAACTATGCAAGTACCTTGAATCCAGTTGGGCACCAGTCCACAAACTGAATTGTACGTTTAGTCTTGATGGTAGCGATGGCTGCGTTGACATCTTTGGGAACAACGTCCCCTCTATACAACATGCAGCAGGCCATGTATTTGCCATGGCGAGGGTCGCATTTTACCATCTGGTTGGCAGGTTCGAAACACGCGTTGGTGATCTCAGCCACAGATAACTGCTCATGATACGCTTTTTCAGCGGAGATGACAGGGGCGTACGTTACCAGGGGGAAATGGATTCGTGGGTATGGAACAAGGTTAGTTTGAAATTCCGTCAGGTCTACATTGAGGGCTCCATCAAAACGCAGTGAAGCAGTGATGGAGGAAACAATTTGCCCAATTAATCGGTTTAAATTGGTATACGTGGGACGTTCAATGTCAAGGTTACGACGACATATATCGTAAATGGCTTCATTATCTACCATGAAGGCACAGTCTGAATGCTCCAATGTCGTGTGGGTAGTTAGAATTGAGTTGTACGGTTCCACTACAGCCGTGGAAACTCGTGGTGCCGGATAGATCGCAAACTCTAGTTTGGATTTTTTTCCATAGTCAACAGAGAGCCTTTCCATGAGCAGGGATGCAAACCCTGAACCAGTGCCTCCTCCAAAACTATGAAAGATAAGGAAACCTTGCAGCCCTGTGCACAGATCAGCCTATAATGGAGTGGAAAAAAGCAGGAGAAAAAGTTATTGACAATTTTGGAGAAAGCAGTATTAAAGTAATCATTCAAAAGCATTTCCTTCTTGTTCGTTTTAGAATGTTATAATAAAAACCAGCATTCTTTAATGGTGGTCTTCCTCTTTTCTTGCACGTCTTTTACTCAAAGTATCAGTTCCTCCACATAACTTTTTCTGAATAGGAGTACTTTAATATTTAAAAGTTGCTTATTGTCTTTGATCCATTTTAGTACTTCTTTAAGGAAGAGCAGCTGTGCACCACTGTCATCAGTTACTATAAATTCCAGCTGCGGTACAGCTTTAGAATCTGTTATGTTCCCATTCTAGCTTTCAGCAAGCATCAATCAGATGTTCAAAACAAGGTTAGGGTTTTTTTTATTTTTGTAATTTTAAATAGACAATCGCTATTTCACTTCGAATTGCATCATCCTACAGGAGTTTCTCACAATGCAATGTCAAGACTAAAAAAAATAGAGAAATAATTAAACTTGCTAAGCATTTGACCAAAACCTGAAGTTCAGGGTACTAGAAATATTTCGCGTGACACATAATGGCATGATTCAAACTGAAAATAAAAAACAAACAAAAAAGTATAACAACGTTGATATATTCAAAGCTTTTATAATGCTTCTGAGGTATCCTTAAAATACTTTCAAATAATGGTATTTCAGAGCATAAAAAGTTTTTAAGTTTTACTGACTGAATTTTTATTTAACTGGGGAGGGGGCGTAGAGCAAGGAGATAAGAGTTTTGTTTTGTTTTAAACCATCAACTCTGCACAAAATTCCTAGGGAAAAAACACATCAAGCCATCATTATAGCTAGCTACACAGCTCTGTCAATTATTTTAAATACTGACTTACAGCATGAATTCTTACCAGTTTGCGAATGCGGTCTAGCACTAGATCGACAATCTCTTTTCCAATGGTATAATGGCCTCTGGCATAATTATTGGCTGCATCTTCTTTCCCAGTAATGAGCTGCTCAGGATGGAATAGCTGCCTGTATGTGCCTGTACGTACTTCATCTACAAAGAAACAAAATACCACAACATAAATTTGTTCTGTTTGTTTCTGTGTGCGCTGTCTAGTGACTGCACACTAAATGCACATGTCAAAAGAGTGTAGACAGCATCCCTGACTATACGCAGCTTGTCCGACTAGCCTAAAAATTTGGCAGAACTTCATCCCCTTTGTTTAGGGGAAAACATCAGGTACTCACAAAGCAGTATTTGCACCCGAGAACACTCAGAAAACTACATTACAGGTACAGACAAGATTCCAGATAGCAATTAAACAAAACTCTGGATGCAATGCAGCAGTGTAGAAAGACTATCCAGACTGTAAAAAAGTTCTATTGTTTTCCAGATGTTGTTACCTGTAGACTATTATTTAATTTCTTTCAAATAACAACTTCAAATGTCAAAATGGCATCCAGACACACACTTTTCAAATCTATAGTGTTCTGAACAAACAAAAAAGACTGTAGGGGATCTTCACTTTTACACTGAAGATCTTTAATGCTGGGTACATACCAACTACGGTTGGCTCCAGGTCCACAAACACTGCTCTGGGAACGTGTTTACCAGCTCCTGTCTCACTGAAGAAAGTGTTAAATGAATCATCTCCACTTCCCGTAGTTTTATCGCTCGGCATTTGACCATCAGGCTGGATCCCATGTTCAAGACAATACAATTCCCAACACGCATTACCGATCTGAACACCAGCCTGACCAACGTGGATGGATATGCATTCACGCTGCAAATCAAAAAAAAGAATGATAACGAGATATGTCTTCTACGTTTTATTCTCATAATAACTAGCTACCTGTGGGTTGTATCTCTGCATGATCTTTCTCTGCTGTAGTATTAGTCTAGTGGAAGGTGTCCCTGCCCCTGGCAGGGGGGTTGAATCTCGATGATCTTTAAGGTCCCTTCCAACCCAAACCATTCTGTGATTCTATAATTCTGTGGTTACTCTTGAGTGACAATTAACTGATCAAATTGTCTACCACTGGCAAGACTCTACTCACCTTAGCTGACCCAGGCTAACTCTGAGAATATTGGAAGATCTTAAAGACAACATAGTCTCTATGAGCACACAGGGTGAACAGAGATTCATCATCCCTTACCATGCCGCACTTATATTATTTAACATTCTGCCTAGTCTCCTTTGCACCTTCCTTTAGTTTTGGAAGACTTCTTTATATAATATCCCCTTGATTTGTTGCCAAATGATGTACTGGGTAACTGTGGCAAGAATCTTTCCGGCACAGGACCACTTAATATGTTTTCCTTTATAATAAGCACAGAACTATCTAGCCCCTGGCAATTCATACACATCCGAGTTCCTCTGCGAAAACATCCGAGAGTCCCAATCAACTGCCACCTGCCCATGCTTAGCCAGCTCCTTTGATTCTAAGCAACTGTGCCATGTATGTTTAATCTCTCAATACCCCAATTTTGTCTGACACCCCAGACAAAGAGCCGTTTTTCTAGCTGACTGTTACAGCGTATCCAGGAAAAAGCAGAGGTGGAAAAGAGGAAGCAGGGTGTCTGGGCTGCTCTTTCCCCTTTTCTTGACAGGTTCACCAACGCTTGTGTCCTCGATCGCACGTTCTCCCTCTGCCCGGGGCCCTGCGGCCGCCCCTGGCCACCAGCACCAGCCCCGCGCCTCCCCAGCCCCTCCGCGCCGCGCCACCGCCACGCGCCCGCCGCGCGCGGCGCCTCGCAACCGCCGCCGCACCCGCCCCCCCCCGCTGCAGCCGTTGGCTGCCGCTCAGACCCCGCTCCGCTGATTGGCTGCGCTTTCCCGCTGCCTCTGCCGCCCGCCTCAGGCTTCAGTCAGCCCCGCACCCCCTCGCCGTCCGCGCGTCTCGCCTCACGAGCCGCCGGCCAGTTCCTCTGCCTCATCCCCCTCGAACGATTAACTCTCTAATATTAATGTAATAATCATTAACTAACTTCTCGCCTCCCCAATCTTTCTGCCGTACTGCTACCGCGGGGAACACTGCCTGCAAGCCCGGCCACAGCACGCGCAGCCACGGCCCCCCGACTGCTGCCGCCGCCGCAGCAGCAGCGCTAGCAAACACCCCGCCCTTGCCCTTGCCCTTGCCTCGCCCTTTCCCTTCCCCTCTACCCCTCCCTCTCCCCTCCCCAGCCGCGTGGCCCATTCCCCACCATGACGCCTCGCTAAGCTCCTGCCGCGCCGCCGCTGCCCCTCGAACAGCACCAACGGCCGAGGGCCAACCGCCTCCGGCCCGTCGCGCTCGCGCGCTGGTTCCCCATTGGCTGTCCCCTGGGCGGTCTAGAAGTGAGCGGAGACCGCTGACTGGCCGAAGGCGCCCTCCGCACCACGTGGGGCGATGATTGCCACATGCTTTGCCGACGGCGCGCGAGCGGGAGCGCCCTCCTTCCCTTCCCCTTTCCCCCTTTCTTTTCGCCCAAAACGTCCTTCTCTCCGGCGGACGGCGCGGCCCTGCCACGCTGCCCAGGCGGCAGGCTGCCCGGAGGTTCGTCCTGATGGGCAGAGGGGCTTGGAGTCGGTCCCTGCTCGGCGAGGCACAGCGGGTGCTCCTGGCGTTCTCACTGGCGCTGAGGTGGTTTTTCTGTGGCGTTAGTTCTGCCTCACAGGCTGACACATCGCACAGAAGGAAATTTAGCCACAAGTCCTCATTTATATTAGTGTACTTCTAGTCAAGACTGGGGAGGCGGGCATTACAATCAAGTGGTCCTTTTTTTTTTTTTCTACCGAGACTTTTTTTTTTTTAACCTTGGGCATAGCTTATCAACAGCCTTGTGCAGTAGAAATACCGAGTCTGGATTATTATCCTTGCGACAGCAGGAATGCAAGTTGAAGAAAAAACTTAGAGGGAGCTGCCTGAAAGTTGAAACGGGAAAAGAAATTGCATGTGTTGTTACAAATGCCAACAACGTTCTGCGCCTGTAAACAGCATCCTCGCTCTCTATTTAAAAAACGCCGATCTGCATCAGGGCTCTGCCCGCAAGGCTTGATTTCGGGTTCTCAGGGACAGTTAAGTTCTGTTTGTCTGCAAAATGCACGCTGTGTAGCTGTGGTTCTAGGAGAAAATCTTTCACAAGAAACTACAAAGTAGTGTTTTGTTGGTTTTTTTAAGATTGAAGCTAGAATATTTTTCTATGAGAGATCAGTTGTTCCAATGCAAGTTTCATGCAATTTTTTATATAAGTTCTTTGGTAATTTAAACCCAATTGCATTTAAAGCTACATCTGAGGGAACAATTAAAACTGAGATTAATACCTGGTCTGGCTATCATTTTGAATTATTATTTTTTTAACAAACCTTTTTAGAAAAGCAGTTTATACCCAGGAACTGGTGCAAATATGGCCACATTCCTACTAAACAGATTTTTCCCGGTTGTACTCAAGAATCCAACACTAGGATTTTCACCATTTAAAATTTCTGTTAGTTTTATAGCGTCAATGTGCTATGGAATATTGAGCTGAAGGAGATCTATAGCATGACTTGCTTTAATTTACACACGCTATTTTGTCCATAATTTAAATCTATGTATGTCTGTATCTCTGGTTAGGTTGTGGATTAGGCTGGTTTATCGCCTAGTTCTTTAACACATAGAGCACTAGGAGTGAGCAAGTAAGATAACCCTCATGCACATGTAATCATATCCTAAATTGAGCCTGGTGTTAGTGGTGAGGTTACATTTAAAGTACCAAAGGCGGAAGTACTTCCTTTATTATGGAGCCTTTCAAGCCTTTCAACCAAAGACAAAATAATTTAGTACTAAGGATGACCTAGTTTATGGTTGAAATTTGACTTTGGCCTTAGAGTTAGTTTAAAGCCCAGGACAGGAGAGTTTTAAGAGGTAGGTGTACAGCTAGATTCTGAAAGTCGTAGGCCTAATGAAGATTGCCATGATAAAAGAGAATGTAATTCCATCAGTCGGTGCTTCATCCATCCTGAAGTTTATCTTTAGCAATGTGACCAAGGAGCCTGTTTAAGATGCAGTTTTAGAAACACCAAAGTAATTTGAAAATAGGCCCATTTTGGCTTTTTATTTATTTATTTATTGTCCTCATTTTAAAGGTGCCAGACGCTTTATTGCAGTCAGTTCTTTATGCTGATTTACATCCACACAATCATTGCTTTTTATTGTGTGAGTTGTAACTCCATTTTGAAGTAGAAAAGTTGGTAAAATTTCTCTGAGAGTGAAAAAATCTGTGTTTGAATTATTTTACATAAACATTGCATTAGAAGAGCCAGCTCTAAGTGTAGGCACTTTCTTGTGTAAAGTCCTAGCTTCTGTCATATAAAGCCTGGAAAACCAGACTGGGAAGAATCAGATGTTGGGCAGAAGCCCCTTCTGAGACAAAGATAGCACCACTCAGCAGCAACAGCATATTTCCTTTGATCATCTTTTCTTTGGAGCTGCTAGCCCGAGTCTCCTGTGCTTGTCACCACTGCTTTTTGTCCCTGCTCCGTTCCTTTCCTTTTTCTGGAAGGGATACAGGGAAAACGGTACAGTGCTGGGAAGTCTTGAAGCAACGCTTAAACTGAATGCAATCCTGTATTTAGTCTGGAAAACAAAAAAAGTGTTCCTGTTTTCCTTCTGCAACATGCATCTGATAAGAGATGTGCTCAGCGTGCATTTGCATCTGAATTGTACATGTGCTTGTTTGTCTGTTTGAATCCTGAAACACAACGCAGTAGTAAAGGCTGACAGACTTTGTATTAGAATAAAATGTTATGTCCTTATTATATTTGGTCTCTAAACCCAGAGGGTCTTTAGATATTTGGCTAAGGTTGTTTTTTTTTCTTTATTCCCTGCCCCCTCCCCATCCATTTCCTCTTGCAAGTCCTTCCACATTTTTTAAAACTTCTGTTTATACATTTTCGTTCTCTTACTATTATATGTGTAAATTATTCCTATATTGGTGTAAAGCAGTCATTCGGAGGCCTATTGTTTACTGCAGTAAAACGGGATTTTGGGTAAAGGCCAAGATGGGATAGGGACTGAAATCAGAGAGGGCAAAAGTGGCCATGACATTATTTTTAGCACGCCATCATTCTTGGGGCATCATTATTTCCAGTGAGTTCCTAGCTAGTGACAACACTTACAAGTATATCATTCTTAACTTTTCATCAATATGTGTAATATATTTTAACATAACTGTAGGCAAGACACTGCTTTGGCCCTTCCTCCTTATCAAAACTATTAAGTATCATTTGGATGTTAAGTGTCTCGCTTGGAGAAACATAGAATTAATCACAAATAGAGTATGCCTTAATTGGCAGAGAGATTTCAAGTATTATTATAATTCACTAGTAAATACTAAGAATACTTAAAATCATTCCTGTTCAAACGTAGCAATCTTAAAGTTCTATGTGAAAGGGAGAGAGCAGGGAACTGCAAGTTGCAGCATTTCTGCCTGCAAGACATTCTCTGTTGTAGGTTTTCATGGAACTGTGGATGTTGGAAGCTCGGTGTTAGACTCCACTTCCCAGGTCTCCTGGCTTGCCCACGAGTGGATTCCTTTCACTCTGCCGCATGCCTTGCTGAAGAGTTAGGAAACAAATGGGAACCAGTCCAGTTTGCAGAAGAGCTTCTGTTGGAAAATTACCATAAATGAACTCTCTGTCACTTTTGGTTTTGATGAATGTGCAAGTCCTTATGGGAGAATGTTCTATCTTTTTTTTTCACCAAAAAAAAGTCTAATAGTTTCCTAGAATCTTGTCTTATTACAGTTTTCCTTGTAAGTATATAGCTTTAATTGTAAAAGCTATAATAGAAGTTTTATATCAGTATTTGTGACCTCCAAATTTGCACTGACTGAACCAGGTACACGGACAGGTTTTGAGCTCTATCTTGAACCACTGAACCTGTGAAAATGTGTCAGTGATTTAATGAAAAACAGTCTTACCTAGAAAATTACACTTCTGTTTGAAAGATCTCTGTAGGCTGAAGATAAAATTGGCTTCTAAAAGATTGAATGAGTCAGTCAAAACTCTTTAGGACTGTGGCAATACCTGTGTAAATCTAAAGAGGAGAAATTATGTATTCACATAGAAGAAAATTCTGTCAAAAATCTATCTAACAATCTGGGTTTTCTTTTACTGTCTTTGCCTCTGACAAAGTTAGCCTTTCAAATCTATTATAAGCCAACGAATTTATACATCAGATACATTAGATTTTAATGCTGGGACATTTGCCCTGATGATAATCCTAATACAGAATTTGTTGGTGAAGTTTAAAGGTAAGTTAATTGAAAAGCTGGGATTTGGTTTTTTTGTTGTTGGTTGTTGGGTTTAGTAGGTTTTTTTTTTACATTAACCTGCATCTTTAGATAAAACTATATAATTTTCTTTCATCTAGCATCCAGGTTTATCCAACAAGACTGCTGCACAAATCCCTTTTTGACAAAATACTTCTTTTAATGGATAGCAGTGACTGCCTCAGTGACTGCGTGGAAGTATTTATTTTCAATTATTTAATAGAATGGAATGGCGTCCTGGAAGGTGGGTGAAAGTATTCAGTTTTTAGCAAAGGAAGCTTTTAAAACTCATCCTTTTCTTTTTTTTTTTTAACAGTAGGCCAATGAAGAAGAAAAATTCTATTTTCCTCATCTATTGTTGGTTGCAGCAAGTACCTATTTAAGTACAGGTCATTCGGTTACAATTTTGCGGAGAAGCTGTACAACTCCAGAGTGGTTTCACTTGAGTGATATGAAAATATTTTTCAAAAGGCTCTATCCTGCAAGGATATAAATGCTTTTAATTGTCACCAACCGTGGCAGTGGTTGATAGGTTCACACATAGGTACTTCAGCAATTCTCAGCAATGTACCATTCCTGCATACAGCAGTTTACCACATGGTTTTATCTTGTTTAGCATATTAGAGGTGCTGCTTTATCACAAGATAATCTTTCAGAAATCAAATTCGGACAACCTCATGCCTTGCCCTTTGCGCTCTTTCGTTTTCTTGGCATCTTTGCAAATTCGTCAACATTTTCATGTCTGTAACTTACGGCTAATTGCACTTGTTCTCTGCCACTATAAACAGCTTATTTTCGCTGACACCCTGAGACCCGCCGGGCGCTGACATGGCGCCGCCGGAAGGCGAGGGGCGGGAGAGAGGCGGCCCCGCCCCTCCGCCGTGTCCTCATTGGCCGGCGCCTGGGAGGTCTCCGGTCGGGATTGGTGGTTGCCCGGTAAGGTCCGGCGCGCGCGCTCACGGCTGGGGAGCGGCGACTGGAGTGGCGCGCGCTCGCCTGGGCGTGCGGCGGGAGCGCGGCTGCCGTCATGTCGCGGAGGCCGCACAAGTGAGGCGGGAGGGGGGGGGCGGCGGGGTCCGGTCCGGTCCGGTCCGGTCCGGTCCGCACCGCACCGCGGCGGGTTCCGCCTGCGCTCGGCCGCTTGGCGCCGTACCCTGGCAGCGGCGGGCGGGGCGGTGGGGCGGGCCGAGGGGGCTAGCCTAGGAACTCGGGGCCTCCGCCGGCCGGTTCCCGTCCTCGCCGACGCTGGGCGCCAAGGCCGCTCGCGCGGCTGGGGCGTTCGGGCAGCGTTCCCCTCAGCAGGGCAGCGGCAAAATGGCGGCCGGTCAGACCCCGGGTGGGCCGCCGCTGGGAGCTGGGAGCGAAGGCTGTCAGGCCGCGTTCGTTCTGTCAGAAAACGGGATGCCCATTATACAGTAGCTTTAGATACCATTTGCAGAAGAAACCAAAGTTTATTGTGCCAAGCTCTGAATAACTAGTGTATGGAAACTAATTAATTGGCAGTACTCTTAAATTAACCCAGCACTGCATTGGGTAGTTTTGGGCCCTACCAAAGGTCCTGATTATTACATATCCATTGAAACTTATATTGAGATTTTATTGTTATGTATTACTTGATTAAAACAACTGTTAGTATGTCGATCTTCACTCTGCCATGCATTAAACACACGGCTAGAGCCAGTGCCGTCCCTTGGTGCGCCACAATGCTGGTTACTGACGCGTCCCTGCCAAAAGGGGAATTGGGCTGGCGGAGACGCAGAGTGTAATTGCCTAGGTCAGGGTGGAGTAACTGATTATCTCTAAAGTCCATTGTAAAATAGCAATAATAGATGTCAAGGTGTGGCAACTTTTGTGGATACAGGCATGAAGTTACACAGCGTTGTTCAGTTACAAATGTTTTTTTTTAACCTCTTTCTTAGATGAGAAAAATTGGTGTTGGGAAAATACATGGAAATTTTGCTGTGCCAGGTATAGTTAGAGATGTGACTAAATCTGGGGAATTCTTAATGTTGATCGTGCTGTGAGGGAAGGTAGGGCAGAATGCACAGATACCGTAGTTCATTCAGTTAGGTTGTCAGCTCTTTATTGTAATTGGCTTAAACTAATTTATTGGGGATTAGAAAATGGCAGACAAAGTTTTCTCCTAATATGAAACTTTAAATTTCCAGGTAAATATCTGAATAAAGTTGTAAAACAGGGGTTTATAGGTAGCCTTATATAAAGGGGTAAAATAGATTACAAGGAAATAATAATTCTATAATTAATATTAAAGTCATTGTCCAGTATTTCACACTTTGTCTTTCTGCAGAGATTCTGCAAGAGGATGCTCTCAACATAACATCTGCAGAGGAGAGAGAAACTATTCCCGTTTTTCCTCTTCTGACTCTTACTTCAGTCTTGGATTGGAAGACTTCCTCTCTGTAGGTGACACTGCTGGAACAGAGGAGTATACAGACTCAGCTGTTTTATATGGAACTTTGAGAGGAAGTGTTGTTGGATTACGATATTACACGGGGATTGTAAGTGCATGATAAATTATAAAGCAGAAGAAAAAGTTTTTGTCAGCTTTGGAAAAAATACGTTTAATTAAATTTCAAAAATTCCTAGAACTTTTGACCAAGTATAATTTTAATAGATTTTTTTTCCCTAACTTGCTGTATTCGGTATTTTTCATGGGAAGTACTTAATCTAAAACTTTTAATACAAAATCTAGTTAAGGTAGCAAGCTTTCATATCTGCTGTAGGTGCTTGGTAGCTCTGCTCACCCACAGAAAGCAAATGAAAGTGACAGAAAACAAGAAATTAGGTCTTTGAAATGTTTGCACAGACAAGAAGGGGTGTTTATTGCCTTGCAAAATGTGTTAACCGTTGAAGGTAACTCTTGCTCTTAGGAATATTTTTGAAATTGCTGACATCTATCAGGTAGCTCTTCTGTAATGCTTTTGGTATTTTGAATAAGTAGTATGTTATTAGACTGACTGAACAGAATGTTATACCAAATTAATGTTTAAGCTTCACAATATTTAGGTAAATGTATATTAAATACTTCTGCAAATAATTTGCAACTAAATGAATGTGTTTGGGTGTTTGTTTGTTTGTTTTGCTTTGTTAGGTTAATAACAATGAAATGGTTGCACTTCAGAGGGAACCCAGTAATCCTTATGATAAAAACGCAGTGAAAGTAAATAATGTGAATGGAGACCAGGTAGGCCATATAAAAAAAGAATTAGCAGCAGCATTGGCAGGCATTATGGACAACAAACTGGCATTAATTGAAGGGTAAGTGTGAAGATTATTCTTTTGGTTCCGTGAATATAAATAATGGAAACTTTCTTTGTTGTTACACTAGCAAATTCTGAAAACCTTTAAGTGTTCTCTTTTGACAGAAATGACAGCTCTTGGTAATAAAATTAAAGCTGCATGTTTTCAGACTCTTTATTCTTCTGTTGAGCTACTTGCATACAGTTCGTTCTTTCCCATATATGATAAATGTAGAAACACTAGTGAGAGCAAATTTCTTAAAGACTCTTAAATTAACTGTACGTGGTGTTTGTCTAAAAGGTGCTAGTACTCATACTGCATAAACCTATCTGGAACATTCTATGTTTTGATGAAAATAAGCACTTTAGAGTACCTCTTGCTGAAGAAATACCAAGGGTTATTCTAAAAATTGGAGCCAGCAACGTGCCTTGGTGGCCAGGAAGGCCAATGGCATCCTGGGGTGCATCAGGAAGAGTGTGGCCAGCAGGCTGAGGGAGGTCATCCTCCCCCTCTGCTCTGCCCTGGTGAGACCACATCTGGAGCACTGTGTCCAGTTCTGGGCTCCCCGGGTCAAGAAGGACAGGGAACTGCTGGAGAGGGTCCAGCAAAGGGCTACAAAGATGATGAGGGGATTGGAACATCTTCCTTATGAGGAAAGGCTGAGGGACTTAGGTCTTTTTAGTCTAGAAAAAAGAAGACTGACGGGGGATCTTATTAATGCTTATAAATCCTTAAAGGGAGGGTGCCAGGGTGACTGGAACAGTCTTTTTTCAGTGGTGCCCAGTGACAGGACAAGAGGGAACGGGCACAAACTTGAGCACAGGAAGTTCCATCTTACCATGAGGAGGGACTTCTTTACTCTGAGGGTGGCACAGCACTGGAACAGGCTGCCCGGAGAGGTTGTGGAGTCTCCCACACTGGAGACATTCAAAACCCGCCTGGACGCCGTCCTGTGCAACTGCTGTAGGTGTCCCTGCTGTGGCAGGGGGGTTGGACTGGATGATCTCCAGAGGTCCCTTCCAACCCTGACCATTCTGTGATTACCGCTGTGGGTTTTTTTCCTGCTTTTTTATCAGGGTTGTCCCTTACGGAGCAAAAAATGCATTTACCATGCCTGTTCAAATGAGCTTTTGGGGAAGAGAAGAGAACAAGGAAGCAGTGCTAGATCAGCTAAAAAGGCACGGATTTAAATTGGCTCCTCCTCTGAAAGGTAAGCCTTGAAGTTTTGGGTTTTTTTCCTTGTTAAAATACTCAGATTGAACTTGCCACTGGTTGGAAGAAATGCTTAAGGGCTTAATCCTTGTCATAGTCTTGTCATTCACAAAATTATTTTTTAACTTATTTGGGGAACAATGCAGAGTCCTCAGCTATTAATTTTAAACTTCATAGGAAGTATGCTTTTGTGACCTATCTTTTATGTTACCTGCCAGCAATTGGAGATGCATTTGAGCAATCTCAGAATTATACTCGATTCTGTAAGTTCCTTAAAAATCCATAATGATTCCCTGCATTTTTCCAGATGAGAAAAAAATAAATTTTAAGAAACAGGTTAGACCCTTTCATAGGGTGAGGGTTTCAGGAACAGTGCTGCTTTTTAGTAGAGTACTAGGATGTGAATCCTATTAATGAGGTGTGAGCAAATAGAGATGAGATGTCTGAACAAATAAGCTTAGCAGATGTGATGCTTTGCAGATCCAGCCTTGCACAAAAAGCACCTGTGCTCCTGGAACTAGGCTTGGTGGAAGCAGTGGTAGTCAGGAGTACAGATGCATGCAGAAATAAACACGAGGTGAGGGATATACATATAGCAGGATTTCAGTTTCTATGTTATAGATTCTGTTGCATATAGTTAACGGAAAATAGTTTGAAGTAAACAAACGTTTTGTGTTATCAGTCATCATACTGTTACCAAGTTGAATTTCATGTAACACAGCAATTTCTAAGAAACACAGTTGCCATCTCAAAAGATCCCAACCCATAGCTTGTTGCCTGTGAGTCTTACGAAGCTTTGTGGACAGCCTTTGTGGCCCATTGAAAGTAAAGGATAAATTGGGGCTAAAAGACACATAGTGGAAGATACTGTCTTATAGCCCACAGTCTGATGAGCATGGTTGCTCGTGTGCCAGTGAAGGTTGAGATTGGGAAGTCATCATACTGTTGTGTTTCAAATGCAATCTTTTTAATGGCAAGTAGGTTCAGAATGTGGTTCTGGATCGAAGTGGATTTCTGGGAGAGCTGGTCCAAGTTACAGTGCTCCGGTTCATGCTGCTGTGCAGTTGACAACTGAACAGGTTTGCATTTCATACTTAAAACCCCTGGAAGTTGGAATTTTAACAGTGGGGACCTTTAACTTTGTCATTAATGAAACAGTGCTTGTGAAGTGGAAGTCTGTTGTTCTCAAATGAAAATAAAATCAGACTTCCAGATTTTATCTTCAGATTTGGCCCAGGGTAATAGGTGAAGGGTTGAGTGGTGGTTTGTTTTGGGTTTTGCTTTTTGTTTGCTCTTTCAAATTAGAATGAAGTAGTTACTTTACTGAGTGTTATACAAGAATGTGAATATATTCAGCCATCCCTTCTCAAGCTTTTCCTGGTATTGGCATGTGTTTGTCTTGGAAAAACTAAATTTTTATATAGCAGCAGCTAACAAACATGTTTCAGCAAATCGGGTCTAAAGTAGTAGACCTATATATACTGATTGACAGGTAATTGTAATTTAATAGAGTAATTGGTTATTTATAGAGGTTATATTTAATTGCAATAATTTTAATTGCCTTTTTTATGTTCACTTCTGCAGCTTAAAAGTGAATTTGACAAATTATTTGAGGATCTGAAGGAAGATGATAAAAGTTGTGAAATGGAAGGAGCAGAGGTATTTCATAAGTTAGAAACTGTTTTCTATAAAAATGCAAACACTTAAACATCTACATTTGGCTTTGTTGTCTGGGGACAGGAGATGCTTGAATCAGAAACAAATTTAGTAGATACAAAGGACTTATTTTTAAAAATAATTTCTTCCAAAAATGGAATGTCATATTTGATAAGCAAATAATGCATAATGTATCTCTCTAATTTGCAGGCTGTCGGCACACTCTTGCTTCCTCATCAGAAGCAGGCCTTAGCTTGGATGGTTTCACGTGAGAATAGTAATGATTTGCCACCATTTTGGGAAGAGAGAAGTAACTTCTATTACAACATACTCACAAATTTTGCAGAAAAGCAGCGACCCAAAAATGTTCTTGGAGGAATACTGGCTGATGACATGGGACTGGTAATAATACTTAACAAGCTTGATTTTTTTTTTTTTTTTTTTTATGCAGAACGTGTGTGTGTATTTCTTGATTGATTGGTCATTTGGTCCATTTTAATCTGTGGAAAATATGATGTTCTTTTCTGTTATGCAGGGTAAAACACTTACTACTATTGCATTGATCCTCACAAATTTTCAAGATGGCAAGCCTCTTCCTGTTGAAAGGATCACAAGTGATAAGTGTTATGAGGTGAGATAAAAGAAAAAGATTGTTTTATCAGAGTTAATATAGCAGTTAATGAAAAACTTACGTGCCTAGTGACTTTCTGTGTGGTGAACTTTGTATATGTTTTGTAGAAAAAGTTACTTGAGTACATCAAATAAGAGGAAGAATAGAGTAGATTAGTTGAAGGTAGGTGGACTGTGTTACTTCAGAGTGTGTAATTTAGCTGTAGACTGTTATGTTAGGAGTGTATGCTTAAGTATACTCCAGGGAAGACTTTATGAAGGAATAAACATTTTCAGTGTTAAGTTTTATAAGTTCTTAAGTTTCTTATAGATTTCTCCTGTAGGCAAGTTGTGACTGCACAAATAGAAGGGTTTTTTTTTCTGGGGTTGTGCATGCATAGTTCCTGTGTGGTTTGGAGGACATGCCTGAAACAACCACAACAGCAAGCAGAGGGTCTTGCTATAAAGGACCTAAATAAATAAATAAATCTTGGTTTCTATTTTTGCCAAATACTTGAAGAGACGAGGGGAAACTACAGTTAGTGAACTAACAATAATGTGCAAACTCTTCTTAGATAGCATAGTTCACGTGCTTTTTGCTTTTATTATGATACAGTTTTCAAGACTATGAAATAAATGCTAGGATTAGGTGATTTGTTATGTAATATTCCCTGACAGTATGAAGGCTGGGGGGTCGGTTTTGTTTTACTATACTTGTCTGAATTTAACAAAATAATGCTTTGTGTTTGACTTCAGAGTGTTACTGGGAAATGTTATTAGTGTGTTTTCTCTCTAGGGCAGCAACATAGACTGAGTTTCTCTCCTCTGCTTCTCTACAGTTTCATTGAACTCTGTATGTGGCTACTAGAAAAAAAAAAAGTATAGCTTTTTCAGCACCTTTCAGCGACTGACTGACTTGCCATTGAGCAAGTCTTTCATGTTTCAGAGCAGTAACTAATCACTGGTCAGATTAGTATAATAATGTTGTTGGCATTTTTTCCAGTTGCTACATTAAAGAATAAAAGTTTCCATTCCTCAATAGGAGTCTGGTACTAACAGCATGAACAGCGTTGGACGCAGACTATGTAAAGGTGACAGCAAATTATGAAAAGTCCAATAATACTTGCATGATAATTAATGTTATTTTCTGGAGTACTCTTAGTCTGTGGTCACTGCTAGTCTTCACAAACTCTTGACAAAATACATATATCGGAAGTATTTAAAACGTTCCATTAAAGAAGTTTCAGTTGACATATATGAGAAGATCAAGTGTCTTGTGAGAAAGTTGCACCCTATCAGGAAAGTTACCATATCCAGGAAATGGATTCTGGATCTCTTTTGCTTTCCTTTATCCTTCCTTGTAGATAAAACAGGAACACTTATGCATTAATTAGAATCTTGGTTGTTTAAACAGTGAACATTAGTAGTTAAATTGTAATTAGGTTCTGTATTAAGTCACTTTTTTAAAAAATATTTTTAAGTAATGAGCAAATGACAAGTGTTTAGAAGGATTTTATCACACCTGTAGTTTTCAAGTTGTATCAGGAGAATTTGTAGGTGTATATGAGAGGCAATGGAACAAATTGCCCCGAGAAGCTGTGGCTGCCCCATCCCTGGAGGTGTTCAAGGCCGGGTTGGACGGGGCTTGGAGCACCCTGGGCTGGGGGGAGGTGTCCCTGCCCAGGGCAGGGGGGTTGGACTAGATGGTCTTTAAAGGTCCCTTCCAACCTAAACCATTGGGTGATTCTATGAAAAACTATACTTGCTGTTAATATGTTTTGTAACTAATCATGCTCTTGAAAATGACCAAAGAAATGTATGGGGCTTAAAGTTTTGCAGTAACTTTCCCTTTCTGTCCTCCCATGCAAGGAATTTTAATATGGATGGTGTAACTGATAGCAGAAGATAAATGAAAGAGACAGATGAGGAGAGAACACATTAGTATGAACTGCCTCTGGTGAAAGTTATCAGTACTCTGGAGGGGAGAAAATGCAGACTTTCATGGGGGTCAGTATAAGTGTCACCAGAAAATCAGAACCTTTAGAAAAGCTGAAATGCCTTGCAGTATCCAAGATTATTTTTTTTTTTCCCCAGAGCATCAAGCATTTTAACAAGATTTACAGCAGTGAGGGGAAAGCCTGTTTGTTTTCATTTAATCTGAAAAAGTGATGATAATGTCTTATCAAACCTTTACTCCTCCGCCACCATTTCTCATTCTATTGTACATTAGATTGATACCGATTTATTGAGTCTTTTTTGCAAGTTTTGCCATCTTCAGGATTGTTTTAAACTTTTTTTGTATTTAAAAAAATAATCTTTACTGAAGTTTAAATCTGGAAATCAAGCACAAATTTATTTATCTGAGTTGTAGCAAAACTGTTTCTGAAAGCACTGTTACTTTCAGTTTTAATATCAACTCTGTACTAGTGTATTTTCTTTTTTGCATTTGCTTCTGATTAAGCTGTTATTGGCAGAGCGCAGAGGTGATGTTTTGCTCGCTACCTGATAGACCTTAAAAAGAAACCAAAACCACTAAACAAAACAACACACCCCTCTGTTATTCCCCCAGCCCCTCCCCATGCACATCTGTGATGTTGCCACATTTTTTTCTAATATTACTGTTACTCATTTAGTTTGGGGCAATGTAGAAATCATTAATTAATAAGGTTTGACCTGTAAGAAACCTTTACCATTTAGCATTATTTAAAACTTCTTTATAGAACTTTACCCTTACTTTTAACAGTACAATGCTGACATTTGGTTTTTCCTCTTTTCTTGACAGTTTGTTTTTGATCACCTGGAAATTCAGTACACATTTTATGACTTTGTAAATATTTAACATTGCTTTAAGAGTATTTTTATTTTTCATTTGTGATCGCAGTTATCAGTAGTACATGACCCATGCAGAACTGAGGTTGTTTTAAAGGAAGTTTGTATTTGTTCTTGACCAAGTTATGCTAAAGTTGGTTTGATAATCAAGCTGAAGACTATGTATATTTTTCATAAATACCAATTTCTTCTTTAATGAAGACTCTAGTAATGTGATGGAGCCTGGTGTTTCTAACATAAAGAAGTTTGAAACTACCCCGTTGAAATACGCAAGTTGTCTTCCAAAACAGTAGGTAGCTGGCATAATCTTTTCCTTTTTGTTGGTTTGCTACGTAGATTTTGAGTAAAAATAAAGTGGTACTTGGTTATGGTTAATCTTAGCCTAAAACTCTCTCTCTTCCTGCTCTCTCTTCCCCTTTCAGTATGCTGTGCTTCTGCTTACATTTATCGTGTTCTGTATCTGTGTTGCACTTTGGAATATATTAAAAAAGCATTAACTCATTCTACATGGCTTGCATGACTGCATGCTTGGATGTCTCCTTCAATAGTAAGGGTGTCTAATAACATCAATGTGTGGCATCTAAAAAACTGGCTGTGAAGTAATCTTTCTACAAGTATCAGTTTGGTTTCAAAGGGGTTGAGAAATATTTTGCAGGCATGCTTCTGGCAGAGGGACAGCTTTGAGATGATGAAGTTGCGAAGCTTACTAATGTGTTTGAACCTTCCCACTACACTAGCCTCTCCCTATGGTTGGTGTGAACTTCAGTAATAATCTATGCCAAGTTTTATGAGCATCATTCACCCTGCAGCTTTGTGTTCTGTGCTTCCCCTTTTTCTAACCCTTCTAAAGAGAAAACTTTCAAATCACAGTGGTATCTTACTTGCATATCAAGTTCATTTGCTTTATCCTCTTGAGATTTGGTGTGAATTCATGCGGTAGCAGAGTTGGGTTTTGTTTTGTTTTTCTTTCTTAATGATGATATCTTAGAGATAAAGCCAAGAAACCCAGGTACTCAGGAAGCAGTGACTTGGGAGAGTCTGAAGAATGGCTGCTGCAGCAAACAGAAAGTAAGTTGCTAGGAATATTTTTTTTAATTGGTTACTGTGACACCTGATGCCTTCCTTTCTGAAGCCAAACTGAAAAGGATTTATAATTAACTGGAAAAGGAATTAGCTAAACTACTTGGGTTATTTCGGTGGGGTTTTTTATTCAACTAAAACTTTAAGCAGAAAACTTTAGAAACTCCTGAATGAGAAAGCAATGTTTTAGGACTAAGTGTTGTAGTTTGTTGTCTTAGCTGAATGAGTGGTGGTGTAGGAAGCTATGAGCAGGGTCAGGTGGATGGTGAAAAACAGAATTGCTAAGACTTTTAGAATTTGACATAGACTTGTCAGGGGTTGTAAAAACAAATTCAAAATTAAATCCATCTTTTGTGGTAAAT
Source organism: Pluvialis apricaria (assembly GCA_017639485.1). Taxonomy (NCBI): domain Eukaryota; kingdom Metazoa; phylum Chordata; class Aves; order Charadriiformes; family Charadriidae; genus Pluvialis; species Pluvialis apricaria. Next base: position 7,111,026 of record CM030014.1, read on the forward strand.
ACCTGAAATGTGATCGTGAAGAGGCAAGAACGTGTCATTTGTTGAACTAAGTATCTTGCATGGAAGAAAATAAAGGGGTACAGGTACTCTGGAGTAAGCAGTTAAGTTCGTCCAAGGGTTCCTAACCTGAAATAGATGTATAAGATAGTATATTTCTGCACACACGCCTGTTGGAGTTCAAGGAGCATCTGGACAATGCTCTTAGCCATATGGTTTAGTTTTAGGCAGTCCTGTGAGGAGCAGGGAGTTGGACTCGATGATCCTTATGGGTCCCTTCCAACTTGAGATATTCTACATTATTGTATTGGAGAGAAGTAACTTGGTTAACAAGTTTGACTTTTATGAAACGTGTCGTAAAAATAAACGCACGCGTATGTTCTGCATAGTGTAAAACATCTATGTTTGGCTTTTTGCAGCAACTTCCTGTGTTATCCAGGAAGATAGAGGCTTTGCATCTGCTCTTCAGCCTTCATCTACTTGTTTAAAAAGACAAATAAAGAGAAAAGGTAATGAGGGGATAAACAGATAATACTAATTTCTGAGTTTTTTGAGGCTGAAGTATTACATATATTTGAGTCAATAAATGACTTAAATGTCTTTTTAAATGGCTTTGATGCTGTTCAGGTGAAGAAATTTAGAAAGGACTTCAGGGAACAATAAGTTTCTTGAACTTCTACTTTGCTTTAAAGTGCAGTTATGCCACTAAACATGGCTTCTGTTTTCTCAGGTACTGCTGGCGTTCAGTCAGTTAAGAAATACTCTGATGTTGGCCCCAGAGCAACACTGATTGTATGTCCACTGTCTGTCCTAAGCAACTGGATTGTAAGTGCTAAGCTGTTGATGTGTAAATGTGATGTATATTCATTATGATGCTGTAGAAATAGTACTCCCTGTAGCCTCTCATATTAGTAAAAGGCCACGGTTTTCCCTTTTTATGAAACAGCTGCTTTCACAAGGGAGGCTTATTTGATAGAAATTTTAAAAACTGGAGTAGTATTGGAATGGGAGCGCGGTTCCATGAGTAGCGAGCTCACCGCTGTCAGAAAGCGAGCTCACTTTCCATTCCCTGCTTTTGACTAGGCAGATTCACTTTGGCATTTCTGGAACTTGTGTGATTGAACTTCTTAAGCCAGATGAGGAAGGTGGAGGAGACAGGTCCTTCTTCTGGCATGCTCATAATAAAATGTTATTGTACTTTATTGATAAAGCATGTGACATTTCATTTACTAGAGGTGTTCAGTAATTTCACGATCCTGTTGGTGATTTGTGGGAGTAGGACTGCTAGGGTGAACAGGCTGAAGGGCCCTTCTACCTCTGTCTCTGCATTGGCTAAATTTTTTTGGTTTTGTGACACTTTGAATACAAATATTGAGGGGATATCTAACTTTCAGGTTATGTTTTATTTGGAAGTTTTTGCTGTCTGTGGTTAGAACTGCAGAAAACAATTTATTCTTAGACTGTAGGTAAAATAGTAAAATCATGTAATTGGGAAACATCAAATAGTGGGGGGAAAAAAAAAGTACCCTTTTTGTCAATTCGAAACCGAAAAAAGAAAATTTGAGTCTGGTGCTTCAAAAATCAAATTGTTGATTTTTATTGGCTGTCAAGATTACTGTATGCTGAGTGCTTCACAGGACAAACATAGGGAGTATGAACACTGGTTGTAAAATGAACACTTTGGCAATTGTGCCGTCATTTATGTTATAACTTAAGATGGTTAATCCAGTCAGGGGAAGAAGCTGTAAATGAACAGTGAAAGGATAAACAGAGACGATGAAGGCAGAAAGTGAAAAAGGACATAAAAGCTCTTCCAGTACAGTTTGGGAGGAACAGTGGATTTTGAAGTGCATATACCATCAGGATGTGAATTTATACTGTGCAAGAAGTAGAGCTAAAGTTGTCAGAATGTGATACTGTGTCACTAGTGACTGAGGTGACTACTTCTGGTCCCTCTTCTCACCTGAGTAGGGAGGTAAAAAGAAACCCAAATTCAAATAATTTTTGTTATATAAGTGGATGTAGAATGTCACAGACCCAGAGGAAGTGGTTTTTAGTTAAGGTGACTTAGAAGAATTGTATTCTAACAATCATGTAGTAACACAGTATATTTTAGATGACTTCTGGCAACTTTTCTTTCAGGACCAGTTTGAACAACATATCCACCAAGATTTTCATGTAAATATTTACGTTTATTATGGTTCTGACCGTAGCAAAGACCCATCAGTTCTTTCAGAGCAAGACATCGTACTGACAACGTACAACGTCTTAGCTGCTGATTATGGAGTAAGTAAATGAGAAAAAGTGTTGTTTGAAGATCCCTTACTGTTCAAGACTCCCAGGGTTTGGGCTAATGATGGCAGTATATTCAAGTGCTATTCCGGTAGGCAATCAGAAGGTCATAGCTGTAGTTTTGCTTTACATACTTTCTTATGGGTTCGCTGTGGTAGCAAAGGGAGTTTCTTATTGATTGCTCCTGTACAGGAAAATTGACTGCAGTTATGACAGCTTAAGGAAGAGACTTTTTAAGGATAGAAAAGGATTGTAAGTATGTAAATCTCCCCAAATCTCAGTGGCATGAGTCTCATTTCTGCCTTCCCCTAGCAAATTCAAAGAATATGGAGCATATAAAAACATCATTTTATAGTTCTTGTTGCACGTGGGCTGCAACCAAGTAGGTCGTTGCATGAGATGTATTTGTAGAGTGATGTTTTCATAGAAATTCCAGCCATTTTAAAAGTCTGAAGATTACATCTTTAAATATAATATCAACTTTTAATTTGCTCTCTGATCTATTTCCAAATCTCTTTCTTTGAAGGTGTTCTTCTTTTCAGGTTTAGCTTATTTTTGCTGTAGCTCATTCCTCATATTCAAGTATGAGAAGACTGGTAACATTTTCCAGGAATCGTTAAATCTAAAAGGAGCAGCTCATTCTTAGTTTTGCTCTTCTGTACTGATAAATAAACAAGATGCAAATAAATACTGTACGTTATTATTTGTGGAATTGTTATATTAATAGCCTGCTTCATCCAAATTGAAAAGTAGTATTTTAATTTGAGTGAAAATGAAAAAAATACTGTGTTTCAGATCAGAGGTGACAGCCCTTTACACAAAGTCAAGTGGCTGAGAATTGTGTTGGATGAGGGACACACTATACGAAATCCAAATGCTCAGCAAACTAAAGCTGCCTTAAATCTGGAGGGACACAGAAGATGGGTACTTACAGGTAAAATACTTGACAGCAGAGGAAATGCAGTGCAGATCATCTTAGTACAACACTATCTTGTGTTTCCCACTTGGTGTTTCCACTTTGGCTTTTTCTGGGAGATGGTTAATGTCTGTCTGTGTCAGATTCATTTAGAATGTTTTTAGACTTGTCTTTGAGCAGTGACTTAGTTGTGTCTTCTTTTAGTTTTTTTTGATTTTGTTTGCTTGGTTTTGTGGTTTGGTTGGGTTGTTTTAGTTTTTATTCAGTTTGTAGACACAAATTTTTAAAATAGCTTTTGATACACAGGTTTGGTGGAAGTGCGAGTAAAGAGAGACCTATTTATGACCTTCAAGTTATGTCTGCTTAGGAGCTCACCCTCTTACATACTTATCTGAACCTCAGTGGCTTTTTGGAATGTAATAGTCATCCTAAAAACTGCCAGGGACCATGCAGGCCATATGATCCTTAAATGTAATTTAAAGACGATCATGATGTAACCACTGCTGGTGAAGCTGAAATGGAAAGATTAACATCCAAGTTTTTCTGGGACTGAGAGCTGCAGTTTTCTCACTTTTACATGTTTAAGTGTTTTGTAATATTTTAATTTTAAAAAATAGTATGTTTTATCTTTAACGACATGTCAACCTAGTTATAAGAGACCTTGTCCATGATGCATGGTCTGGAGAAAGCACAGAACTTTCATTTTGACTAAACATTTGTGTTTTTTAGTTTCTTTGAGGTTTTACAATCTCTTTTTTGTTTGTTTTTATTTTTCTGTATAGGCACTCCTATTCAGAATTCTCTAAAGGATTTGTGGTCTCTTATTTCCTTCTTAAAACTGAAACCTTTTACTGATCGAGAGTGGTGGCACAGAACAATTCAACGTCCAGTCACAATGGGAGCTCCAGGAGGACTTGGGTATGAAGTGTCCCCAAAGGGTTTGTGAATGAATATGACTGGCAGTGCTTGGGCAATGTGACAAATTAGTGTTTCACGTTTAAAACTGAAATCGTGTCCTCAGTTCTTATTTCAATTTTTTAGTTCAAATTAATAAATATTAAATTTATTTAATATTTCAGATTAATGAATTATATTGTACTACTGCACTTGAATTTTGTACAGAACATGTGTTTATGCAATAAAATGAAGAAAAAAGCAAACAACAAACCAACCCCAGATGGGTAATGTATTGTCTATATATGTATTTTTAGGCGTTTACAGTCTCTGATTAGGAGTATTACCCTTAGAAGAACTAAAACAAGTAAAGTTAAAGGAAAACCTGTTTTGGAGTTACCAGAACGTAAAGTACTTATTCAGTATGTTACGCTTACAGAGGAAGAGAGGCAAATCTATCAGTCTGTGAAGAAGGAGGGCAAGGCTGCTATTAGCAGGTAAGTAGAAGGGTTTCTTAATCCTGAAGGTTGACATTTGATATCACAAACTTGTGTTTTGATTGTTAGCTCTAGTAGCCAAGTGTGTCAGTTTGTATGCCGTAAGCTAATAATTGCAAATTAGCATAGCATCTATTCAGTTCCGAAGAGTCAAGTAGAGACTATCGCAGAACTATATATTAGTAGTTCTGTCTTGCGAGAAACAGAAAGGGATACCAGATATGTAAAGAATGGCCTTAAATTTTTTTGTCACCACATGTTAGCATTTCTTCTGGTACTGGTAGCATTTTGTACCTTGTTTCAGAAGAAGATTTGAGAAAATACGTTCAAACAGGAAAGTGAAAAATGAGAACATCATTCTAGTAGCTAAACTTGATCACTTGTTATCTGTTTCTTCAGGCTGTAGCATTTCACACTAATGATAAAACTCTTGTTCAGATTTTTCAGTGAAGGGACTGTGCTAGCTCACTATGCTGATGTCCTTGGTGTCCTGCTCAGATTGAGGCAGCTTTGTTGTCATCGTCATCTTTGTATAAATACATCTTCCTCCAGTTTTTTGTCTGGTGAGTGAATGCTTTTAGTTCTTGTGTTTTTAAAAACAGGACTTGCACTTTGTATTCAAGAACAGAAACACGTTTGTGTTTTTTCCAAGCTTTCTAGCTTGGATTATTGAACTTTTAGCTTTGTTACCTTTATTTTTTTTCATACCATAATATGTTTGAATACATTTGAGAAGTGGGTGCTTGAGCACATACTCAAATATGAATGAAAGCAATGATGTATGAGTAGTTACGAAGGCTAGAAGCAGGAGTTAATAAGCTTTGACAGCCCATACAGAAATGACCGAAGAGGGCTTAATGAACAATGCTTGTTAAAAAGCAGTGTATCTGTTGTAATAATTTACAGAAGTGCTTTTACAGCAAATTTTTTTCTTTGCCTCAGGAGAGAAGATGTAGAGGAGCTTTAGGGAATGACTTGTAGATTGGTAGCCATGTCAGCAGAAGCATTGCCTCTTCAGCAGAATAGGAAACTGTTGACTTTGTTACAGCTGTAAGGAAGCGTGAACACAGAGGGCTGAAAGGAGTGAAGTTTTATTTCTGACAAGCCAGAACTGTACAGCTGTATAGTGTTAAAAATCATATGCATTTCTTTAAGAAGAAAGTATAGTCTGAAATACTCTAAATTTGAGAATTCAATTTTGAAAAACCCTATTTTGAGATGCTGTTGATATAGGTGTGATTTTCCAGGAAACTGAAAGACCAATGAGAGATTGTCAGAACCTTTTTTAAGAAGGTTGTCATTTGTCTTCCTAAAAAATACAGAATGGAAAAATGATTGGATAATTGTTCAATAACTATTTAGAAATTAATTAGTAACTAGTAAGTATGATTTTATTTTCTTAACTTAAAAAACAAAGCAATTTTAACTATAAATAGTGTCATCTCTGTAGTATTGTTACTACTTGAACAGCTGCCATACAAAATTGATTATTCCCGTGAGGCATTGTGTCGCACACGTACTTATCACTGAGCATGCAGTTGAGGTTCTTTGAATTCTAATTATCGTTTTTCCAATTAAGATTGCTCTTAATGTCTTTTGAAATAGTGAGAAATTTCTGTAGTATTTGGCAGCTTGTGTTTTTATACATTGTAGGCTATATCCTCATTGTGTATAAACTGTCCTAATTGCATTTTGCTCAAGGGAACTGTGTTGATGTGTGTCAGCTCAGTGTTTCCTGTATGGGAATCTCTGGGTTCAGGTACCTTTCTATATTTGCAGATAATAAAACTCCTGAAGAACTGCGTGAGGCATTAGTGAGTAAAATGAAGTTGGTTCTGAGCTCTGGTTCAGATGAAGAATGTGCAGTTTGCTTGGAATCACTGACTCTTCCTGTAATAACGCTCTGTGCGCACGTGTTTTGTAAGCCGTGTATTCTTGAAGTCATCGGAAGGGAGCAGGTTGGTTGTTCTATGGTTACAGTTAATTGTAATAGCTGTTCAAAAGCAATGAACTGGTATCACCAGAAGGCCATCTATCTATTGTTCTTTAAAATAGTAAATTGTGAACAGTATAAGCGTAGTTATCAGCTGGGTTGTCCAGCTGATAGCCACCTGCATCCCCAGCAGCGTGGCCAGCAGGGCGAGGGGGTAATTGTGCCTCTCTGCACTCTGGGGGACGCCCCTGCAGTGCTGCCTCCAGCTCAGGGGGGTCCCAACAGCAGAAGGACACAGAGCTGTTGGAGCGGGGCCAGAGGAGGGCACGGAGATGCTGCGAGGGCTGGAGCCCCTCTGCTGGGAGGACAGGCTGGGAGAGGGGGGTGTTCAGCCTGGAGAGGAGAAGGCTCCGCGGAGACCTCAGAGCCCCTTCCAGTGCCTAAAGGGGTTCCAGGAGAGCTGGGGAGGGACTGTGGGTCAGGGAAGGGAGCCATGGGATGAGGGGTGACTGTTTTAAATTTAAAGAGGGTATATTTAGATTAGATATTGGGAATAAATTCTTGACTGTGAGGGTGGTGAGCCCCTGGCCCAGGTTGCCCCAAGAAGCTGTGGCTGCCCCATCCCTGGAGGTGTTCAAGGCCAGGCTGGACAGGGCTTGGAGCAATCTGGTCTAGTGGGAGGTGTTCCTGCCTGTGGGAGGGGAGTGGAACTGGATGATCTTTAGGTCCCTTTCAACCTGAAACATTCTGTAATTCTGTGATTATAAAAACTCTTGGCCTGACAACAAACTATGGAGAGAGTAGCTGTCAAACTGAACAGTGTTAGGGTCCATCTGTATTTTCACAGAATCACAGTATCGTCAGGGTTGGAGGGGCCCTCTGAAGATCATCTAAGTTCAACCCCCCTGCCACAGCAGGGACACCTACAGCACATTGCACAGGACGGCGTCCAGGCAGGTTTTGAATGTCTCCAGTGTGGGAGACTCCACAACCTCCCTGGGTAGCCTGTGCCAGTGCTCTGCCATCGTCAAAGTAAAGAAGTTCCTCCTCATGTTAAGATGGAACTTCCTGTGCTCAAGTTTGTGCCCGTTACCTCTTGTCCTGTCACTGGGCACAACTGAAAAAAGACTGTTCCCATCTACCTGGCACTCTCCCCTTAAGTATTTATAAGTACTGATAAGATCCCCCCGAGTCGTCTTTTTTCTAGACTAAAAAGACCTAAGTCCCTCAGCCTTTCCTCATAAGGAAGATGTTCCAATCCCCTAATCATCTTTGTAGCCCTTTGCTGGACCCTCTCCAGCAGTTCCCTGTCCCTCCTGAACCGGGGAGCCCAGAACTGGACACAGTGCCCCAGATGCGGCCTCACCAGGGCAGAGTAGGGGGAAAGGATGACCTCCCTTGACCTGCTGGCCACACTCTGCTGGATGCACCCCAGGATGCCATTGGACTTCTTGGCCACCAGGGCACATTGCTGGCTCATGGGCATCCTGTTGGCCACCAGGACTCCCAGGTCCCTTTCCACAGAGCTGCTCTCCAGGAGGTCAGCCCCCAACCTGTACTGGTGCATGGGGTTATTGCTCCCCTGATGCAGTACCCTACACTTGCCTTTGTTGAACCTCATCAGGTTTTTCTCTGCCCAACTCTCCAGCCTGTCCAGGTCAAGCTGTATGGCGGCACAGCCTTCCGGCGTGTCAGCCACCCCTCCCAGTTTTGTATCATCAGCAGACTTGCTGATGGTACACTCTGTCCCTTCATCCAGGTCATTGATGAATATATTGAACAGGACTGGACCCAGTACGGACCCCTGAGGGACACCACTTGTTACTGGCCTCCAACTGGACTCCGCACCACTAACCACAACCCCCTGAGCTCTATCTGTCAGCCACTGTTCAACCCACCCCACTGTCCATTCATCCAACCCACACTTCCTAAGCTTGCCTGTGAGGATGATGTGGGAGACAGTGTCAAAAGCCTTGCTGAAGTCAAGGTAGACAACATCCACTGCCCTCCCTTCATCCACCCATCCAGTCACGCCATCATAGAAGGCTATCAGATTAGTCAGACATGACTTCCCCTTGGTGAATCCATGTTGACTACTTCTGATAATCTTCTTTTCCTCCAGATGCTTGGAGATGACCCCCAGAACGAGCTGTTCCATCATCTTTCCAGGGATGGAGGTGAGGCTGACCGGCCTGTAGTTTCCCGGGTCATCCTTCTTGCCCTTTTTGAAGACTGGAGTGACATTGGCTTTCCTCCAGTCCTCAGGCACCTCCCCTGTTCTCCAGGACCTTTCAAAGATGATGGAGAGCGGCCCAGCAATGACTTCCGCCAGCTCCCTCAGCACTCGCGGGTGCATCCCATCAGGCCCCATGGACTTGTGGGTATCCAGTTTACTAATTGTTCTCTAACTTGTTCCCCTTCAACCAAGGGAAAGTTATGCTTCCTCCAGACTTTCTCTGTTACTTGCAAAGTCTGGGACTCCCAAGAGCTGGCCCGAGCAGTGAAGACAGAAGCAAAGAAGGCATTCAGCAACTCCGCCTTCTCTGCATCATCTGTCACCACAGCACCCGTCTCATTCAAGAGCGGGGCAACATTTTTCCTGGTTTTCCTTTTGCCTCCTATATACTTAAAGAAACCCTTCCTATTGGTCTTTACATCCATTGCCAGGTTTAATTCCAAAGCTGCCTTGGCTTTTCTCGTTTCTTCCCTGCATACCCTGACAGCGTTCTTATACTCATCCCAAGTCGTCAGCCCCCTTTTCCACATCTTGTAAACTCCCTTCTTCCACCTGAGTTTTTTCTGAAGATCCCTGCTCGGCCATGCAGGTCTCCTTCCCTTGCCTGATTTCTTGCTCTTTGGGATGCACCTATCCTGAGCTTGGAGAAGCTGGTGCTTGAATATCAGCCAGCTCTCTTGAGCCCCCTTACCCTCTAGAGCCCTCTCCCATTTGATTTCTCCCATCAATTTCTTGAAGAGATCAAAGTTAGCCCTCCTGAAGTCTAAGGTTTCAACCCTACTTGTCCTTTTGTGCATACTGCACTTAATGCTGAACTCTGTCTTCTCATGATCACTGCAGCCAAGTCTGCCCCCGACCTTAACATCCTCCATGAGTCCCTCTTTGTTTGTCAGTACTAGGTCCAGTAGTACACCTCTCCTTGTGGGCTCTTCCACCACCTGAGTCAAGAAGTTATCATCAACGCACTGGAGGAACCTCTTTACATTCCTAGCAGTGTAGCCTTCCCAACAGATATCAGGGAAGTTGAAGTCCCCCATGAGAACCAAGGCCTGTGATTGTGAGGCGGTTCTCACCTGTCTGTAGAAGGCCTCATCAACTTCCCCATCCTGATCAGGTGGCCTGTAATAAACACCCACAAGCTCTCAACTTGCTCGTCATCAGCCCCCAGGGAGAGCTCAATACATTCCAGGTGCTCTTTCACATAAAGAGCAACTCCCCCACCTCGCCTTGCCATCCTATCTTTCCTAAAGAGAACATAGCCCTCCATGACAGCGTTCCAGTCATGCGAGCTATCCCACCATGTCTTAGTAATTGCAATGAGATCATGGCCCTGTGACCGCACGCAGATCTCTAACTCCTCTTGCTTGTTCCCCATGCTGCGTGCATTGGTGTATAGGCATTTCAGAGAGGCCAATGAGTGTGTAGCCCTAGAGAGGTGGTGGGCCTTCCGATCCTTAACAGCTCCAACATCCTGCCGCACAAGTGCTGAGCTACTACACTCAGGTGCCTCTCTGGTGAGCCCAGTTACATCCCCATCCCCCTTCCAATCTAGTTTAAAGCTTTCTCAATAAGCCCCGCTAACTCTAGTCCTAGAACCCTCTTCCCCCTGTGAGATAGGCTTTTCCCGTCTGCTACCAGCAGCCCTGGTGTTCTATAAATCAGGCCGTGATCAAAGAACCCAAAACCTTGCCGGTAGCACCAGGTTCGGAGCCAGTCATTGACCTGCTGGCCTTTCCTGTTTACCCCCTCATCATTCCCTGCAACTGGAGGGATAGAGGAGAACACGACTTGTGCTCCCGATCCCTTAACCAGTCGTCCCAAGGCCCTGAAGTCTTTCTTCATTGCCCTCGGTGTTCTTCTCACTACATTGTCGCTTCCTACCTGAAAAACTAAAAGGGGGTAGTAGTCAGTTTGTTGTACCAGGGAAGGAAGCTTCCTCTTAACATCATCAACCCAGGCCCCAGGGAGGCAGCAAACCTCCCTATATAGCGGGTCTGGTCTACAAATCGGGCCCTCCGTGCCCTTCAGAACTGAGTCACCTGTTACAATGACCCGTCTTGGTCTTTGCTGAGGCAGTTTTAATTCTTTAATTTTCAAAGACCTTTTCCCTAGTTCTTACCTTAGTTTGTCCCTAGGGTAGAAGTGATTGCATCCAGTGCAGCATTGTATACCTTCCTATGGCTGGATGCCTCTTCGCTGCTTGTATGTATTGTTATGCGTACACATACAGTTGTGCTTAAAAGAGACCAAAGCTGTCTATTGGAATTTGACTGTTGAACTAAAATCATGTCTACTCTTCTTATTCCAGTTGATAACCTTCTACAGTGAAATAACTGCCTTGCTAGAGGGCCATCTTTATGGCCATTCCCTGGACTCTCTCCAGAATAAGCTTGTGGATGAGTGTCTTTTGATTGCTTTTTTGAAAAACATAGTATTGATTTTTTGTGCACTTCTAAGCTATGCTTTTCCTTCTTGTTTGCCCTTTCCCTTTTAGGGCAATCTAATAGTGTGGTCATCTCACCTTCTGTATCCAGTGCTGCTGCACTTCCTCTCTGGAATTGTTATGCCACAGTAGAGCTGCAAGTGCCAGACTAAATCTAGGTGATGTTCTTTATAGGAGGCAGCAGGAGACAAATTAGTCCCTGCTTGTGCATGATCAGTCAACGTAACAAGAGAAAGGTAGGAAGTGTTGGTGGTGTGGCATGTAGGTTGACTTTGTTTCATTGCCAGGCACGCAAGGTTCTGATGCAGATATCCTGGTCGAGAGTTTCTGAGAATTTTGAGGGAAACTAATGACGTAACATTATCCTCATAGGAAAAAGCGCTTGCAGGGGCATTTTTCTATTGCAGAGGTTCTTGATGTGTCTGTAGCAGTCGGTGCCCCTACTTAACCTTCAGGTGTATTTAGGCATGCAGAGAAATAAATTGGGTTATGAAGTGATGGAATCTGTATTACTTGACTATACAGTCAAGTTACTTGCTGTGCTTTGCCTAGAAAGGACCTTGGAATCTGCAGAAGTGGGACCTTTGTCCAATCCCACATTGTTCCATAGATTGCTTAACAGCAGTGTGTGTTGATTGTGCTCTTTTGAAGTTGAACTATCATGAGTTTATAAAGCAGAGAGTGAGTAAGCCTTTCTTACATTAAAAATGATTCCTGATTTAAAGCAATTCCAAGAAGTTTTTGCAGCTTCCAGCCAAACACTGACAGACATCTACATTCCAGAGTTGGGAATTCACTGATTCCACATGATAGGTATTTGTCCTAGTGCTGCATCTCAGTTGGGTAGTTCCTGTGCCTGAATGGTTACAATGCAGCTCACTCCTAGTAAATAGCTCGTGAGAGTACTTTACTTACCACCTTAAAAACAAAACAAACCAACAAACACCTGCCCCCCTCTCCCAGAACAGCTTGGGTTCAAACAGGATTCTTCCAGGTAAGATGCCTTTGGTTTCCATTATTAATACAAATGAGAGCATTAAGGCGTCAGGGAGGAATGGGATGTGAAGCTGCCAACGCAAAACTTTGGAGTGAAAAGTTTGTCCTTACACTGTGTTGCAAACTTGGAGTGCCTTTTATCTTTCTAATGTTAACCTAAAAGTATTTACTGAAATTGGAAAAACTTCTTAGTAGTTAACAGCTTGAGAGTTAACACTTTCTTCATCTCAGTCTTTTATTGAGGCTAGCTTCAAAGTTGTGCAAGTAAAGATCCGATGCAGAAGTCCCAATAAAGCTATAAAACCTGTACAGTATTCTAATGTCTTTGTGTATTAACTACATTCTTGTAAAAACTTGCCAGATATACTTTAAAACGTTCTTTTTTTTTTTTTCTTCTAGTTGTTGATTGTGAGACACTTTGTCACTTTCCTGTGTGTTCACTGCAAGTCTTCCCTGTCTGTGTTGGCATTGTTAGCTGTGTTTTGGGTTTGCTGTTGCTTGTAATTACAGTACGAAATTGGAGAAGGGATGCAGAAGGATGTGAGCCTTCTATTGGGAAAAAAAAACCCAAACCATCTTTATGAGCACTGTCAGGGTTTTTTTTTTTCAGAAAACTTTTTCAGATTTATTAGAATTCATTTGTTTTGCCTCATCATTGAAGGATTTTTGGACTGCTGCCAAATCAGGAGTGGTTCATTTGTAACTACCTTTTTTTGAGACTTATTTCCGATGCATTTGTGTTAAGATTTTGTCTCTTGAAAGGATACCTGTATTGCTGCAGTTAATTCATGTATGCAGACTATGACTGCCATCCTCTTTAATTGGCTTGGAGGCTCATTCCAGATTAGCAGCCCCCAGTATTCATCTGGTTTGTGAGATCTGCTTTGCAGTTTATCTAAAGATGCCTTGGTTTTGTGGCCAGATTGCTATTATAAACTGAGTTGGCTAATTTTAAAGGATTGCTCTGTTAACCAAAAGTTTTTCATGTTTGTTGTTTTTGCTTAGCAAAGCTGTGTATTTGTATAGTGCACACAGTCTTTTGTTAAATTTTGTGAGTAGTCCTATGGAAGTGCTATTGTATAAAATTCTAAACTTTGCCTTATCTAGAGTATGCTTCAGAGAAAAAACCTTTTGGTGTTAAATTATGTCTCATTTCTCATGTCTGTTGGGGAAGAGAAGATACCCTGTGTCTGGCCATGACAAAGCATATTTCATCAGACTGCTATTATTTCTGTGCAGGCTTTGAAGGAAAAGGGTAAAAGGTCATTCTTTGTTTGCAACTAAGGAAGATCCTGTCTTTGAAAGATGGTTTAATTTTCTGGTATTTTAAATAGTCTTCTCCCCATAACACAAGTATTTGCTTGCTTTTAAATCTTGAGCTGCTTATTTCAAGTATAAATATGATGAGAAAGAAGACCACTTTTAAGGAAGGCTGAGTGTTTTTGAAACATGTAGCTCTTATGACACCTTACCTTCTCACAAATATTTTGAGTGTTGTGTCAAAGCAGTGTGTTACAAGAATGAACGTACTCCTTGTCTATTTTTTGTATGAACACCTATGTAGTAATTTCATAAAAGGTGCTTTGTAAAGGTGATCTTTAGTAGTCACTATAAATAATTTGAACTAATACGTTTCTTATAATGTTATTTGGGCTTTTTCATAGCCAAATGCCAAATGCCCTCTCTGTAGGAGTGAGCTTCGAGTAGAGCACTTGGTGGAATGTCCCCTAGAAGAGGAAATAGACTCCATTAATGGAAAGAAGTCTGATCAGGAGTGGATATCCAGTTCAAAGGTACATTCCATTGTGTTTTACTTGGCTATCATTACGGTTTTGTAGAGCACTGTGTAGAACTTTTATGTAAATATGCTGAACATACTTTACATATGCATAACAATGTAAATTATTTTAAAATCTGCACAGCGTGTTTAGCCAGCATAATAAAATCTCATCACAAAAAAATTTTGCAGCAGGGAAACAAGATAAAAGGAGCACCAGTTGTAATTTGATGCTGGCTGTTGTGCAGTACATAGATGTGTATTAATTGAATAAAACTTTTGGTAAAAGAGTTGTTGCTTTGCCTGTTGTTTCTATTTCTGAAGATAGAGTCATTCTGTAACCACTGAAACTATTCAGCTCTTTACTTTTGGAAACTAAAAATCTAAATAAATCCTTCTTTCATAAAACTTGTCTAAAGAATCTGTACTCTGTTCTACAGAGGAAAACTAGATGGGCATCATATGTTCAATATAACACTTGTCAGATGAACTAGCGAGGTGTTTTTATTTTACTTTGCAGACCTCTTTCTGAAGGTCTGCCACATCGTTTTTTGCCTCACCTTCATTGTGCATTCACTGCCAGAAATTAAATCTTCCTGCCTGTACTTTGACACTTGTAATGCCTGTACTTGTACTTGTTTTGAGATTGCTTTTCTGAAACATGAAATTTTTCATTTTAATTTTTAATGAAGTCATTGTTCTTTCAAAGGTTGGTCATAAATTTATTCCCTAAAAAAAGTCTCTGTGGAGACCTAAGAGCTAATTTAGGACATCATGCTCTAGAATAAATTAAGATGTTTTCAATTTTTTTTTTTAACCTGGTGCAGTTACTTGCATTCTCTAGTTAGTGATTATTTGCCTCATCATAGCTAAACCTTAAATGAGAAAATTGGTAATGTTTTTCTGCCTCAGATCAAATTCCTTGCTCCTTTTGTTCTCGTGTTGCTCCCAAGAGTGTTTCTGGTGCCTCCTTATCCTCTGTCATACCTAGCCAAGGGTCTTGTGTAGCTCATTTGCCTGAATATTGCCAGGGGAAGCCTTTCTCACTTCTTGAGTGTGGCTACAGTAGAGCACTTGCCTTGTCCCTTGCTTAAGACTTACTCTTCAGAGTTCTGGTACTCTGTTGCTTTTTTTCCATATGCCCTGGAGGTAGGGGAAGTGTTGACTCCTGGCAGTGGGAAGTATGTCTGGAAAACAGGTTTGTGAATCCTCTTCCCCAGTTTGTGACCATTAAAAGTGGTCAACCCTTAGTTTCCTTTGGAAACAAAAAGAAACCTTACCCCCACAATTTAAGATTAGCTGGTTTAAAAGGTATTACTGAATAGTTGTTTCTCAATTGATGTGAAGTTTGTCAAAGCACCTGTAGGAGTGGAATCTAACCAAGTGAGATTAAGCTGCATAAGTCTTCATTTGATTTCAGATAAATGCTCTCATGCATGCTTTGATAGAACTACGGAGTGATAATCCAACTGCTAAATGTCTGATTGTTTCTCAGTTCACAACTTTCCTGTCACTGATAGAAAATCCCTTGAAGTAAGTAGAACTACTGTCATTTTTAGTAAATGTGTGCTTTTATAATGTTTTAGAGTGATCTCTCAAAGAATATAGCATCCTTTTGATTTTTAGAACTTCAGAAGAGAATCAGATTACTTAAATAGTGTTTAGTGGAATAAAGCCATGAATCTTGTTCTTATTTTTAATGTATCACCTGTTAAATGCAGAATTTTAAATACGCTTTTCAAATTAGAAGTCAGGATTTTAATGTATTTATTCCCTGTTGTCACAGAAAATGGATTGTTAAATTGAACATTTTTACTTTCTCTTCAGAGAATCAGGGTTTGCCTTTACTCGTTTGGATGGGTCAATGGCACAGAAGAAAAGAGTAGAAGCAATTCAGTGTTTCCAAAGCAGCCAAGCAGGATCCCCAACTGTAATGCTTTTGTCTCTGAAAGCAGGTGGAGTTGGATTAAATCTGACAGCAGCTTCCCGAGTGTTTTTAATGGATCCTGTGAGTAATGTGTTGTTTATAATGTTCTGGCTTAATCTAGGTGAAGCTCCTTTCTGGTGTTTTCCTAAGAGGTAGAAGGAAAGCCCCCTCTGAGAATGATCAACACTGATGAGTATCTGTTAAAGGGCAAATAGGGCTTTTCTTCATTTGTTTCCCTGTCATGTTTTTGTTTTAACACAGTATTTTTGTGCTGTCTGTTTATTTACTGTGAATGGAAAGGATGCTAGTAGTACTGGTAACAAAGTGGTGTGTAGCATTTGATAGCTGTTCCTTCTTTGTTTCTTTCTCTTTCTTTCTGATGCTTTTAATGTGGTTTTCTGTTTGTTCTATTTAACAACTTTGAAAGCCATTAACTGGAATTTCAGGAACAGTATATTTTTCTGAGTGTTAATGCAGTGCTTCTCTGCTCTAGTCTCTTGTTATTTTTGTGAATTTATTTATAAAGAAAGACATTAGTCTGAGGTTACTTTTTGTGGTTGTAGGAGACTGAGAAAGATGGTGATATCTAAATCTACAGTTTGTGCACTTCAAAACAAAAAATGAAAATAATAGCGTAGCTTTGGACTTGGGCCTCTGGTAACTCCAATAGTAAAGAAAAAGTACTAGCTTGGACATCAGGTTAGTGAAAATAACAGCATGAAGACAAAAGCTATTTACTTAATAAACTAAAGGAACTGAATATGAGTGAGAGTATGGAGAAGTTGCCTTGGAAAAAGGTTTTTTGTGAACCACAGTACATCTTCATAGGTATCGTTTCTGTATGTGTTGCACTGAATGAATAGTTCAGTTGGAAGGGACCTACAACACCACCTAGTCCAACTGTCTCTCTCTCTTTTTTTTTTTAAAAACCAAGTCTCTGAGTAAGAGATTGAAAATTCTCCTTTCCACATTTCCTTTCCTTTCCACATTTTCTGTGAAGGTAATTAAGAAGGTATAACGCATACATTGTCCTGCAGCAAGCAGTTGTAAGAAAATAAGCTAAGCATTGTTAACACTGAGTCATCTACAGTTTATAGTTATATGTCACAAACCAGAGCCAAATATAATTGCATCCTTTATACACCATTGAACGACTTCTCATCCTGCTGGTAACCATCCTGTGACGGTAACCATCCCAAGTGGCAGTGGTTGACTGCTTGTATTTGATGAAGGGGCAGTGGGGCCACATGATCCTTTATGATCTCACTTTTGAATGTTCAGTGCTGAATGAGATTCAGTCATGCATTAGCATTCCTTGAAGTGAATTAGCAGCAATAATAGGATTTAAGAAGCAGAAATGCCTCTGGAGCCAGTGGAGTAACCAGTTTTTCTACTCAAATTCTGTGGATTTGTTGTAGAACTGTAGCTTAGAGTTCTACATTCTTTCTCTGAGAGGTGTTATACCGCAGTGTAAGGGAGGAACATTTATTCAATCATAGGCTACTTTCTTCCCCCCTTTTTATTTTTTAATTGTTTGTTTGTATAAAAACAATCATATCTGCTGAATTCTCACCTCTAGGAAGAAATATGAACTGTTAATGTTGAGCATATCACAAATATACAGATGTTTTTGAGGCTCAAGTTTCTCCATATTTTCCCCTATAAAATATGATATCCTTTGTATCAGATATTGCAGAAAGACACAGAGGTATTGCAGTTTAGTTTTCATTTGCTGGACTGATGAGGGAAGAAGAGTGACAGTAGTACACTTCAGTCCTCCTCAACTACAACAAAGATAGAACAGAACATGCTTGTGCATGTTTGGGCTAGATACTTCCTCAAGACAGCATCTTGTTTGTACAGTCAGATTAGTGTTAGAACAGTTTACCGTACATAGCTTGCCAGGAATGTTCATCTTGCAGCAACAGATGTATCGTAGAATCAGAGAATGGTTTGGGTTGGAAGGGACCTTAAAGCCCATGCAGTGCTCCCCCCTGCCTTGGGCAGGGACACCTCCTACCAGCCCAGGTTGTTCCAAGCCCCATCCACCCTGGCCTTGAACACCTCCAGGGATGGGGCAGCCACAGCTTGCCTGGGCCAGGGGCTCACCACCCTCACAGTCAAGAATTTCTTCCTTATATCTAATCTAAATCTGCCCTCTTACAGTTTAAAGCCATTGCTCCTTGTCCTATCACTACATACCCTTGTAAAAAGTACCTCTCCAGCTTTCTTGTAGGACCTCTTTAGGTACTGGAAGGGGCTATGAGATCACTGATCACAGTCTGGACATTGACCATTACCCTCTGGATGTGACCATCCAACCAATTCCTCATCCGCTGAACATTCCACCCATCAAATCCATATATCCAATATAGAGAGAAGGATATTGTAGGGGACTGTATCAAAGGCCTTAGAGAGGTCCAGATAGACAACATCCATAGCTCTTCCCTTGTCCACCGGTGTAGTCACTCCATCACAAAAGGCGATGAGGTTGGTCAGGCAGGACTTGGTGAAGCCATGCTGGCTGTCTTGAATCACCTCCCTGTCCTCCATGTGCCTTAGCATAGCTTTTGGGAGGATCTGTTTCATGATCTTCCCAGGCACAGAGGTGAGGCTGACAGTTTGGTAGTTGCCAGGGTCCTCCTTTCTACCCTTTTTAAAAATGGGTGCAATGTTTCTCTTTTTCCAGTCACTAGGGACTTCACCTGACTGCCGTGGCTTTTCAAATATCATGGCAAGTGGCTTGGCAACTATGTCAGCCAGTTCCCTCAGGACTCTGGGATACATGTCATCAGGTCCCACAGACTTATGTCTGTTCAGGTTCCTCAGGTGGTCATGATCTTCTCTCATAGTGTGAGGCACTTTGCTCCCCCAGTCCCTGCCTTGCGGTCGATCCACTGGAGAGGTGTGGGGAGAGAGGTTGCCAGCGAAAACTAAGGCAAAAAGTTGTTGAGTCTCTCAGCCTTCTCCTCATCTGGTGTTACCAGTTTGCCAGTTCTGCTCATCGGGGGTACACTTTCTTTGACCTTCCTTTTCTGGTTGATGTACCTGTAGAAGCCCTTCTCATTATCTTTATGTCCCTTGCCAAGTTCAGCTCCAACTGCACCTTGGCCTTCCTGATCGCATCCCTACACAACCCAATATGTCCATGTATAGGGACACTTCCCAGGATACCTGTGCTTGCGTCCACTGCCTGTGCGTTTCCTTCTTGCCCTTCAGTTTCACCAGCAGGTCTCAACTCAGCCGTGCTGGTCCCTTGCCTCCCTTTCCTGATTTCTTACACCTGGGGATCGAGAGCTCTTGTGCTCTGTGGACGGTGTCCTTAAGGATGTGCCAGCTCTGTTCTGCTCCCTTGTCCCTGAGGGTGGTTTCCCAGGGGGGCCTATTGACTGACTCCTGGAAGAGCTGGAAGTTTGCTTTCCTAACATTCAGGGTCCTGACTTTACTGTTCCCCTGACCCGTATCCCTCAGGACTGTGAACTCCACCAGCGTGTGATCCCTGCAGCCCAGGCTGCCTCCAGTCTTGACGTCACCGATTAGCTCGCATTGGTGACCATCAGGTCCAGCATCGCATCCCCCTTAACAGTTATGGTTTCAGTAATGGCACTTGTTTGGCTTTTATCTTGCAGCTTGATGTCTGAAGTGAGTTTAGGCATCAGAGGTTCTTAGAATGTACAATGAACTTTTGTGCTAGCCTAGTGCTGGTTTTTCCCCCCTTCTATAGAAAGGGGCCATTAAGACGAGTTCTTAGATAACTTTCAGCATGTGGGTGATATGGCAAGGTGAGCCCATTACACAAGACTTGCTTATCACAGACAACACTATCACATTTTAGGTAGATTTAAATATCTATTCTGTGAGAATTAGTAGTACTATACCTTTAGACAGAAAAAACCTGCTGCAAAAATGCAGAGCACAGACCTGGCATCTCACAACTCTTTATATTTAGTGTTATACCCTAAGCGTAAATAGGACCAGCTACACTACTGTTTTATGTTCAGCAAGTTTCTCGTTTACCTAACTTGGTGATTATTGCAGATAGTAATGGAAGTATACATGGGCTTTCTTAACAGTCAGGGGACTTTAGTCTACTGATCAATAACTGCCTGTGTTCGGCTGGTTTAGATTTTCCTATCAGGAAAAGGGTACTGAGGCAGTTAGTATATGCAGTGTTTACTTCAGAATTATAATGCTAACAAGATTGTTTTTATGTCCCCTAGACTCCTGACAAACTTAAGTTTTTAAAGCATTTGCCTGACGTTCCTGCTTGTTATGAATATGTAACCAGAAGTTCTCAAAGCTTGCTTTATAGCACGACACTTAAGGAGTGAAACGTTAGGTTAGGAGTAATTGGCAAGCAATATTTGCTCAAGAGCTGATGGTATAGTAACAACTTTGTGATTCCATGTGAATCTTATGATGTATTTTAAAGGGAGGTTATTTAACTTGTTCCTTGCTGCTACTGATAGGCTTGGAATCCTGCTGCAGAAGACCAGTGTTTTGACAGGTGTCACAGGCTGGGTCAGAAGCATGATGTTGTTATTACGAAGGTGAGTTGAAATGATCTGTTTGAACAGTTTTCTGGTTATGAATAAATAAATTATTTTCCAAAAAGCTTTGGTGTATTTTTAAAAGAATTGTGACAACATATGTCTTGCCAGTAAACTTAAATTGTGGTGTGATTTTTTTGAAGTGTGGGTTTTCAATTGTAATATTTTATTAAATGTAACCTATTTCCCATGAAATAAGAGTTTTAGAAATTAGATGTCTTTACTGAGCTACTTGGAGTGACTAAGATGGGGTAGTATTGCTGTTGCTTAGTCTGGCTATTACAATTTATATTCTTGAAGGTATGTAGAATGCTTTTGCTTTTGTCATAGCGTCTTGTTTAGCTGCAGAAGAGCAGCTGGTCCATCTCATTAATATCCAGTCACAAAAATATTACTTGGGAAATTGAAGACAGGCTGTCTTCTAACATAAGTAGCAAAGAAGAGATAGATACTCTTCCAATAAGTGTTTAAAAAAGAAAGGCAAAAAAAATTAAAACCTTTTTCTCCAACTGCTTTATAACCCTTCCCTCTTGTGTTTTATTTACAAAGTAATAACGAAATAATGTAACTGTGCTTTAGGATACTCCAGCTTTTTAACTTCTTTTTTCTAAAGTACCTTAATTTCTCAACGTAAACTTTTAATAAAAAAAAAAAAAAAAATCCCTTCATTTCAGTGGGGCTTTTTTCTTCCAGTTCATTGTGAAGGATTCAGTGGAAGAAAATATGCTGAAAATTCAGAACAAGAAGAGGGAACTTGCAGCAGGAGCTTTTGCTATCAAAAAGCCTTCAGCAAGTGAAGCAAAACAAACCAAAATTAATGAAATCAAGGCTCTAATTGATTTATAGTTTGAAACTGTGGTATTTTGAGTAAATAATGTTTAATATTTTAGTTAATATTGCTCTTCAAGCATGTCTCATGCTAACTTTCAGTTTTGCTGTCTTTATAGTCAAAACATAAATGTTTCGAATAAATTTTAAAAAGTAATTTGCTCCTAAATGTTCATTTAGAAACGCACAAAATTGGTTTGCGCTCCTGAAATCTTTCCGGTGTTCATTTCTTCAAAATGTTGCCTATTGTGTACAACATTTAAGACTACATTAAAAATCCCTCAAAACAGAAGTGTGTATTCATGCCTTCTAACTTGCAAGAATTTAACGTCTTTTTAGAGGTGAAAATGTAACAAAAGGTAAATAATGTTTTGCTTCAGACAAAACTCTTACAATATGAATTAGCTTCATGTTTCAATCTCAATGTTTCCTGATAACCAAACAGATGAACTGGATTGTTTGTTTCAGAATAGGTGGTCAGTGATCACTTCATAATGAATTCTTACTTTTGCAGACTATATTCAAAGATAGTATTTAATTCAAAATTTTAAAATATTTTGTTTACTATTTCTGAATAATACACAGGTGCAACAGGGAGTTCCTCTGTTGATTACTTCCCAGGAGCTAGTAAAAACGAAGTACTTAAATTTGTAAAACACTTTCTTTTAATATTTACCTTCCTTTAAACAGAATTCCACTGACTTCTGTAGACGTAAAGGTTTTGTGATTTGGATAAAATACTAAAATCATAGGCTTGTATTGATAACATGCTTTCTAATAATTTCTGTACACACTTTGAACAATACGACTGTGCTATATGCAAAGTAGAATATGACCCACTCATCAGTGAATCAGTTACCCCTTGCAAAATTAAACAAAACAAACTATTTTAATAGCTGCCAGCTTTCTAACAGTCGTCTTGCACTGCAAAGTGCTTTTCTAATCCCATACATATGTCTTAATGGATTGCTGATCTGGATGCATCTTGATTCACAGAGGAAGAATTTGGTAAACTAGTCGTGTTCATGTACTGCAAAGTAGTAAATAACACTGAAGAACCTCAGTGGAGTATTAGTTGAATATTCTTGCCTGCTCCTTGTATGTCTTCCATTTGATCCTGGTCTTCTGTTATGTGTTTCCTTAACACTATGCTGCCTTCCCTGTTACACTCAGAACCGGAGGCAGAGACGGCTGTGTTTAGGTCCTGTTTAGATTCAGGAAGTGCATTTGGCACCAGAGAAATGGAATCTGATGGGCTTCTAATGCCTTTGACCTTTTCTTACGTCTTAGAATACCAGCCAGCTGATTATAAGATGAATTGCAAACACAGGAAAGAGAAAAGGACTGAGAAATAAAGGGAAGATATCTGATACTCAGAGAAACAGTGAGCCAAAGGAAGGAGTGAGAAAGGAATTCGAAATAGGTAACCTAAAAAGCCGATGCAGTTTTTGGGTAGCCAGCATCTTAGCTATGGAGAAAAGTGTGTTTTAAGCCTGTTAAAGAAAAAATTAAAAAGACATGAATGATTGAAGATAGCGTGAACCCCAGTAACTGCTTGTCACTGGGAAGTTGACAAAAGAATAAGAAGACAGTGCTACACCTGATTGAATTTATTTTTTTTTCCTGCACAGAGTTTATGTAAGTTAAACTTTCTTTGGGTTTTTGTGGTTCAGATTCTGAGATAAGCTGGAGAAATAATTGCTGGTTATGCATGAGAGAGTTGGCTTTGTGTCATTCTTTCCATTTTCCGAGTTAAAATTCCATGGGGGAAGAGACCCGTTTCAAGGGCTAGTCAAGCTACATCACTATTTGTGTTAAAATATGCTGACATTTCGCAGAGTGGCTGAGTTACAATTATGAAAACAATTGCTAGTATAATTTTTCCTCTACTAGATGATGCTTTCCATGTGCCAAAGCCAAATAAAAACTTACTGGAGTTAGTACTAAGCTGTGTGGCTAGTTAAGGTCTTTCCCAAGAAAGCCATTAATGTATCTGAGAGAAAATTAAAAGTCAAAGCTGAGAGAAGAAAAGTCCTGTCTGATTTGATGGAGCTGTTCAGTTACATGGGTGGTTAAAAGCCAGTGTTCTACTTGTTTGAGGCTTCTTTTTGCTTTTTATGACCTATAAGTAGTCTTTGGCTATTGGTATTCTCTTTCTTGGAGTTCTAACAGTATGTTCTATGGTACGTTCTAGAAATGAGCTTTGGAATTATGAACTTAACATTTCTAATTCCAAAGACTGAGTTTTAGTCTATAATTCTGGGTTGGTTTTTTTTACCCCCTACATAAAATAAAGGTTTAAATGAAAATAAAATGCCTCTAAACTTTTAAGAGTTGTTTTGAGTTGCCACCATCTAAGGAACACCTTAGATTATAGCTTTTTAAAGGCAAATGGAGTTCCAATACTTGAGTCACAATTTAAGCAGGGCTATGATTCTTTTGAATAATGTTTTGAGTATAGTGCTTTAATTCAGTTACTGCTTTGAGTAACTACAGTTTAGAGCAGAAAATTGATGTATCAAGTGATACTATTACAAGGGATAAAAAGGGATCTTCCTTTTTCTGCAAGTGCAGCCTGCAGTAGTTACGAAGGAAATAGTGGCAGATAATGACATAAAGGTCATTTTATTGAAAATAAGCTGCATAGAGTTTGGTATAGATGTCATACTTTTCACTTTCCTGAGGCTGTGGGGTAACACTTGACCATAGTATGAGTCACAGAGGCTTGGACAGAATGGTTTCTTTCTTAACTATTTGTTAACCAAAAACATGCAGGTTTTCATCTTATTCAGCATCTCTCCTTATCTTCTCGTATTAACATAACAAAACTTAACATGCTAAACCAAATTTTCAGGTTGGTATAGTCTCATGCTTTCACACTTTCAGTTTTCTCCAACTAAGCTTAAAAAGAAGTAACCTGCCTATTCTCTACTACGAATGCAGGCAAGAGGAGCAAAAGTAAGACTGTTCAGCTGTCTTCAAAAGAGTATTTTACCATTTCCCATAGAGTATTTTGTGAGCATGCAGAACTCCAATATTTGTGCTTGTTGGATAAAGTATACTTTTGTCACTACAGATTGTAACCAGTAATGCCTCCTTTCACACAACTTCAAATTTATCTGTTAAAAAAAAAAACACAACACAGCAAAAGAAAAACCCACACAGGAAAGGGTTAGTTACAGCTGGGAGCTCAGATGCTATGTACTTTTAAATGGCTACAAGCTACTTTGGTTTGGACCTCATCTTTAGCATTTTTGCTAAATGGTGATCAAGGAATCTTTGAGCAATTAAGTAGCGAAAACAAGTTAAAACAAACTCTCATACCCAGATTATGTCTTCTGCTTTACCAGCAAATGGTGAGAGCTTGTTGATTATTTATTTTATCTCTAGGCTAAAAGTTTAGCACCCTCACTAGCTTCCTGCCAAAATCCTCCTTTATAAGGAAATAATGGAAGTAATACTTTCTTAGTGTTTCTGGACTAGTACAGAGTATAGCTGTCAAAGCTTGTTTAGACTTTTGGCTAAAGGATGGAGCTGAAACTTAGTACAGATAACAGCTAATCTCTGTCTGTCTTCAGCATGCTTTTGTTATTGTGGTATTTTGACTGCTTTTCCATGTGTCTGAGAATACAATGGGTAGGCCGAGTGTGTCAAAAAAGCACTCTCTCTTACTCTGCACACATGGAAAGAGTAGTTTTCCTAATCAGGGTAGGTACAGTTACTTGAGCAGCTACTTAGTCTTTCTCTGCCAGAATAGCATCATCATTGTATTTAAAAACAAGTTCACAGTGTACAGTGCTTCGGTTAGGGATGATATTTCTTTCAGTGACTAAAGAAAAGAACATTGCCTCTTCCCAAGCTCTGCGTTGCTTACAAGATTAGTTTCAGCAGGTACTTCTCCACTGCCCTGTCCTAGACTTAGGGCAACCTAATAAATACAGGGATTGACCCCAAACAGCTCCCTCACAAATGACTGTATACTCTGTAAATAATTACAGAGCCAAAAGCTGGACATTTGCTAATGATAGCTGGAGTAGCGTTAGCAAAGCTCAAGGGTTATACCTGTTGAATATTTTAGTTGGACTGCTTCAGAGCTCCCTCTCTTTTCTTTTTCCTTGCTCAAGAGTTTAGGGAAGCCAGAAATGCATGACAACTTTTTATTTTTGTATCAAGTGCAACATTGCAAGTAACAGATAAAACTCAGTTTACTAGTCCCATAGTGTACAGAACTGAAAAACGCATTCTGCCGTGCTGTGGGCACTGTGCGTAAGAACCTGGTCAAAACTTCAGTGCAATTGTGACTGGAAGAGCAAAGCAGTGCTATTACTGTTACATCTGTATGTATCCCAGTGTCGTTAAAATGTTTTTGGTAAAGCAGAATGGCTACCACTCTAGTGTATGAGCAATCCCATGAGTAAGATTTTACATCTAAAACAGCAAGCCAAGGAATTAATGCTAACCACCTTAATGAGGTGAGGTAACAAACCCAGTTTCAAGGAGTCTGTTGAGCCAATTGATCGCAACAGAAGAAAATTTAAGCTGAAAATACCTGGTTTTATCTAGTAGGGAGAATTGGAAATGGGGCAGTTATAGGTGGCCCAAGGAATTCTGCTTCCTAGCTTTTGCTCAGTCTTCATCCGTAGCACTGCAGAGGCCTTCAGCCAAGAAGTTTTTCATCAAGCTACTAGCAAGTGTAACTGACCACCATCTACACCTTTCTAGCTGTTAGTTCTGGAACAAGTCCTTGCATCACCATTGTTTGAGACAGGCATTTCTACTGAAGGTAGGTATCAAGTTTCTTCTTGATGTTGTCAAAGGAATCCACTCCCATATAGTCAGCTTGGCCCTGTTCCCACCGTTCCTTGCGTTCTTCTGAAGATACAGTCGGTAATACTGGCGATGGTGCTGATATTGATATGTGGGACACTGCGTCTGTAACCTCTGCCTAAAAGGAAAGGCAGAGTAAAAATACAGAAATACTTTGCATAGCTAAAGTGAGCAACAAGGCATAGAATGGGACAACGAAATAGATGTTCTCATGCGCAGCAGCAAGCATTGCCAAGGGGCAGGGATTGTGCAGATTTCCTAGCAAAATAACAAAGCACAGTTACAGGAGTTAGCAGAGAGGGGGAAAAAAGAAAAAACCCACCCAAAACCAGAAAAGTTTAAGTTCTTCATACCTCTCTACAGAAGCCACAAGAGAAAGCCAGAGTATAGGCCAAGCCCGATAGCTGCAAATAGTTTGTTAGAAAGATGTAAGATTATCAAGAGAAAGCACATCTTAAGAGATCAGTAACTTTGGTCTTAGAAAGGTTGAGAACTTAAACTGGCCAATGTACTAAGCTAAGACTATGAAGTCTGTGGTCAGATGTAAGCTACTAAACTCTCTGAGTGAGAACTAGAGTTAGAAGCATTACTTTGGCTTTGATAATTACTGGGATTCATCACTGCCAGTCGCTCCCTAGTTATCCTACATAGGCTTACCTAGATTTGTTTCACCATGCAAGATCATATTGCATGCTGAACTGGGGTGCGTCTGCTCAAGAACCTTATCAGCTGCAACACAGTAAGAGTTACGGCGCTTCTCTGTATAAAGAAGTCACTACAGTTAATTCTGGTGCTCCATTAGCTACTTGCATAGGTTTTTTTAGGCAAGCAGACAGCTACATTCAAGACCACTATAGCATGCTTCTCTGCTGTAGTATTGTTTATTTCAAGCTTAAAAAGAACAGGACCAAAGAACTCTGCGTCCCACAAACTAAACCACACCCATGCTTTGAGTTGGACAGAGGGAAGGGAAATCAGTGGAATGGTAAAGAACCTGTCATCCATACTTAGGTAGTTTCTACAAGAATATTCAAGCACGTACCATGTTTACACCTGTAGTACTTTCTTTAACAATTCCATGCTGTTCTAGTAATGGTAAAACATTAGCTATATAGGTGTCCCACCACATGTTGAGGAATTCTGGGTGAACTATTTTAGGGTCATCCACGAAGCCTTTTATGCTTTTTGTTCTGGAGTCATATGTATAATTCCATGGCTTTGTGCTTCCCAGGAAATGCACCACTTTAGTATTTGCACCAAACCTGTTGGACAGAAAAAGTTAGAACCCACAGTTTGTGCAGGTGTCTAGAAAACAACAGTTTTGACTGGCAGACTTTTTTTTTTTAACCTGCAGTTTCTGTAGATGTCCAAAAAACAAAAATATTAATATATTTAGGAGGCTAAACACTAAATGATCAAACTGCCAATGCCTACTGGGACTGAAAGCATTGCTATACAACAGAAAAAATGCAAACGGAATTCTACATTACACTAGTCAGAATACAGCCAAAACCTAATGGTCTGGGCTATTTAAATACTTACAGCCAACTCAAGTCTTTAGGTAGAGTGATGTCCATAGCTCAGGAGAGAGCAGTCTCAAGCAGCCGTTGCAATCGGAACTGGTTTTAAAAGTGAAAAAGATTCTACTCCAAAGTCAGTGATCCAGATAGTTAGGCATTACAAGCATTATGTAGAGAAGGGTCAGTGTTAGAGTTACCCTTTCAATTTATAGCCCTATAGAAAAGGATCGTTGGAAAGCCCTGCTGCAAGAAGACTCTGTATCTGCAAAATAATAGCTTAGTATAACCTAGACACTTCAGAGGACTTCTGATCTTGCTGCAGCAGGGTCTTGCCGGACAACCAACCCTTATTTTCTAAATAACCCTAGTTTAGCCATGGGTGGGTTTTCTGGTGGTGGTGGTAGGTTTTTATTTTTCATTTGTTTCTTTTTAAAACTATTTTAACTCCATTGTCAATATGGCCTTGTAGCTTTGTCCCAAACATTACTGGTATGTTTCTTTTGCATTAAGAGTGTAGATGAGACGCACCCCTTTTGAAGTAAAGAGCTTAACGCTCAAAGAGACAGCATTCATTTCATTCTTCTATAGTTCCAGAACTAGAGTTCAGCTTGAGTCAGTTTTGTAAACAAGCAATACCAGCCTCTCTAGTAGCAGCAACTGTCCCACCTAGTTCAGTTTGCATCGCATATTAGGATTTCAACATAATGTTTAAAATGGATAATAATACCAAACTAGTTTGTTCTAACATTTTGTTAAGCACACCCTGGTCATTTTGACCAGGACTCAGATGTTTAAGGAGTCTTACGTATGGAGACTTACGCAGGTGTATTTCAAAAACTTTAGAATATTCAAAACAAGGCAATATGGATTTGGGTGAGGGTTTTTGTACTACTGCGAGATCCTTGACTGCATTACAATATTCATGTTCAATGTTTTGAACACAACTGATCTTATTGCAGAATGAAAAATCTATGCATGGGTGAAACAATGTCAAGTATTTACACTGATTGCAAGAAAAAAAAGATACTGTCTTCAAGAGTCAGTTCCTAGGCTTTCAAGTGCGTACATCAAGAGGACTACCTTAGTTTTATTAGCTGTCACAGCACTACTTAACAGCCTGAGTTTCCTTCATCTTAGGCTGCTGCTGTTCTGAGGAACTTGTCCTTGTTTAAAAACCAAGGCTATTTAAGCTAGAGAATGCCAAAGCGTTATGTTACACTTGCTGCAAATGGAGAAGTGTATTCTTAGTATTCTGTCCACTTAAGACCTGTACAACAGTTGACAGATGTCAAGCTTCTACGATGTTTTCAGTATCTGCTTTCTAGATACTTTCTAGATGTGCAATACTTTCTTTTGACATTTAAGCTCAACTGTTAGGAAGCTTTATGTCCACACTGGCCTCAGCAACTAATCTGTCTTTCCCCATCTCCCAGAAAAGTCCTTCATCAATGTTTTGAAGTTAGAGAGCATTTGTCATGAATTGGCATTTTCCTTTGGAAAAAGGATTACTGGGACTGCTGTGAAATCTAGTCTCGCTGTACAAAGCTGCAAAAAACTTAGCTATTGATGTCAGTAGGTTTAAATTTCACTTTATTCCAACTGCTGATTATCAGGAGTGTAGCTGCTGATCTAACCGAGGGAAATTGTTCCATTCTACTTAAAAGGGCTGCACTTCCAGCATTCTACTTTTGAACGTCTGCTGAATTCAGTTAGGCAATTGATTCTATCAGTTAAATGGAATTTTTGTCAGGAGCCCCCAGATCCAAGTGGTCTTTTGTGGCAACAAGGTCATTTGTAAATGTAAAGTCATGTGACTAACAACCAGCCAGCCATGGAAAGAGGACACACTTTACAATCGATGTTAGCTTATCAAATGCTATCCAACTACTTAGTCATTCTTAGGCTTGCATATATTTCTTTAAATAAGTGTTCTACTTTTAGCATGACAGGATTTCAACTGGTATTCTGATCACAAGACATAGTTTGATCTTGAGCCAGCAGCAGTCCTGCTTATGCTGGCTGCTGCTTTAGACACTAGTAACCTGATGTCATTCAGAGATCAGATTGTTTTTATGCAATTGGTACTTTCCCTCCCCCACACACGCACTTCTGCAGCTCTTAATGAATAAGACTTTCTGTGTAATATTTCAGCTTCCCCTGCTTTCTCCTGTGTTTATTGTAACACTTTGAGTGACCCTGCCACTGACGTAGGGTTCACTCACACGCCAAATCTAATACTGCTAGCTAGGGAGGATACGGTGGTTTTCCATACACAGGAAGCATGCAACGGTATGGTGGTTGGCTGTACTCTTTGTTCCATCTTGGTATTACTTAAGGAACTGCCTGAGATCTAGAAAGACTGTTGGGAGAGAATTATAGCTTTATACAAGTCTTTGTTCACCATGTTTATTTGAATGGTGTAGGTTGCTTAGATGAACTGTAACTACTGGTTGTTAAATACCCCAAGTAATTTGAGTGAGGAAAGGGCATATTATCTAGGTAGGAACAATACCACCAGTGACATGCTGAAGCTCAGCTCAAGCAGATTCAAGAGTTACTGCCTTTGGTTAGAGAGGTAATGGACAGCATCCCATACTGGAGTAGCGGTTCTGCCTTTTGCAAGTGACCTGTCAAATGTGCTCACTCTAAATCAACTTCGGTGTTACCACCAGGGATGAGTGGTTTAAGCTACAGGTACAGCTTACTCTCTGCATGAATCATAAGATGATTCATTTAACTAGTATTAGTTCAACTTTTTTTTTTTTTTAGAAAAAGAGAAGAAACAATTATACCTTCTTTTAGTGACAGTAATGGTCTCCCTTTAGAAAAACTGTATAAGTTCACATTGTGCCTGTTTATTCTGTTACAAGAAATTAGTTTTTATATAAGCTCTGAAAGTCGTCTTAGAATTTTGAACTTACGCTTTAAATGCTGGAAGGTAGGAATATACAGAAGTGCTGCTCAAATTATAAATAAATGGTAGATGTTTGCTCATGTCTGTTGTTGCCCAGCTGCTGAAAAAGGTGTTTAATAACCCCTGATCTGCACCTGAAAGAAAAAGCATTAATAGGCCACAAGCATTAGATAGTTGTTTTAGGATCTTTTTCAATCACTTCACTAATGCAGAGTTGGTAATGCAGTTGTCATGTCCAGCAGGAGTCTGGCACAGTGCACAAGAGTTCTATTTGTGAGCAACCCTGTAAACCCTGCAGCCTTTGAAAATCCAAAAAAACCGCAGAGAATGAAAAAGATAGTATGTGTGGGGCTACTTTTGCTACAAGATAGCCAAAGATAGCTTTTCACAAAACCTGCCATTCAGTTTCCTTTACAGGTTAAGTTCAAGCTGTATAAGGCAGCAAAAAAACCCAGGACTTGACAATTGAGTACTGTTCAACTTCAGGAAAGCTGTAGCTCAGAAGATCAAGTGCCAACAATTAGTTTTATTACTTATGCTTACAGATGCATGACCAACATCAACACCAGAGTTAGGATATCAGTGGTCTGTTAGACCTGCACCCCTGGATGCATCTGCCTACGCTGTGATCTGGTAAGAAAAGCACATGCAGTCTTGGTGACAACTCCAGTCGAACTCCATCAAATCCCTTAACAGGCAATAGGGGTTCCTGATTCTGTACTAAAAAGCTGCTGACTAACCCCTAAGTGAGGGTAACAATCTAAGTTATGGCCGGACCTACTGTGCTGGGAGGGGTCACCTCTTACTTTGCAAGTGGAGGCTGTAATGAGGTCAAATGAGTTTGAAGTCATTTGGTATGTCAGTAGTAGAGTAGCTAAAAAAACACCAAACCAACAAACCGGCCTCTGGCCCAAAGCAGACTAGTTTATAAGAAGCTACTGAGAAGTAAAACCTACTTATATATATCCATTCATTCCTTATTGCAGTGAAGATGCTTAGTCTAAGTGCTAATAGCTCCTCTTATGAAGGAGATTGAAGGGAGTCCCTCAACCTTCATTTGCTGTTTTCCCTCCACCTGTAACTGCATTCACAAGTAGCATTGCTAAAGGGCAGGTAAATGGATAGCCTAGTTAGAAAAGAGGCAGTGTTTTATTTTCATCTTTAGTCCTCTAAAGAACTCGGTCTCTGACTCAGGAAAGGGTTTTTTTGTTGGCCTATGATTAGATTTATGGCAGTACTAAGGTTTGCACCCTCACTGATGTTTGAGCAGAATCTGCTACTGAAGTATCTAGACACTGGGCATGAACTTAGATGTACAGACAGCACACTGACAAATATAAATTCTAAGTATCCTGTTACAGCTGTCAGCATACATGCAGATTGCAGAGGGAGAAATTACCTAGAGACTCAGTCCAGTAACTTCAAGCCTCTGACTCGCCTCTCAACCCACGAAGGAAGGAAAGCACTTTTGAAGAAGTTATGCCCACCACAACAGAACAGAGTCAAAGAAACCAGACAAGTCCCCCAGTCTTTACTCAGCTAAGTTTCATTTTAACTTCGAACTTAATGCTGTGTTAAACACGTGTATGTTAAAAGTAAGATCATCTAAAAGAGAAGGAAGTCTGGGATGCCCTCTCAGAATGGGTAGCTCTTAACTGAAGCGGCAGCAACAATGTATTTAACTTATTCTGCAAGACCTTTTCCCGCTCAGATGATTTTACATACTTGGGATTTTTTTAAAATGGCATGCATTTGTGCCAAAGCAACCACTGAAGGCGGCATTTAGCTGTCCTAGTTCCGACTTCAACAGTAGTCTTGTTGTATAAACTAGTCCTTAGAGATAAGGTGAAAGAATCAGGCAGTAGTTACATTAGCTACATATATACAGATACAGTCTTGCTGCATTATATGTAAAAGCAACCATTTTAAATCCGAGGCTAAAGAGCCAGAGGATTGTCAAAGCAATAGCAATGTTCTTCAGGTATCAATACTACCAGATTTCTTTTAAAACCAAACTTTTTCCCCCTTCACTACTTTTAGATGGTATCTAGAATTACTGCATGACATATTCCTCATTATCTAGAAAGGTGAAAGTTCAAATAGACAAAGTAGTTGTTGCCATAAGCAGCCATCACTCTACCATTTCTGGACAACAGCATTACATAGGAAGCATCTGTCTGCTGTTATAAACATGAAATATTCTGGAAAGTCTTGCATTCCCTAGTTACTGCTGCTGCAGATGGGGTGCTTGGAGCTTGACTGCAGTTACGCATAGCTCAGTAGCTCGCTGAGTTTGCATCCCAGTGTCCCATTAAGGGCCATGACCCTTCACAGGTGTTCTCTGTATAAACAGTTTCCTAGGAACTTCTATTACTGTCTAGATCAATTTAAGTTTAAATCCCCTTTCTCCTGACCAAGTTTATGAGCTCAGCAGCAGCAGCTTATGCAGACAGTCTAAGTCTCTGTGGTCTCATTAGTCAGATCAGTGCTACCATTTAATAAAAACCAAATAGATTTTAAAGCTGAAGTACAATTTACAGTTCTAGAAGTTTAGTACCTAAACCATTAACCCACCATTTTTGCTGTTAAGAACTGCAACAATTGCTTCATGCTTAGGACATTGAGGAAGTTTCACCATTGTGTGGCTTTAGCTTTCAAGTCAGAAATTGTGAAAGCAGTTCTAGTCTTTTAAAGGACAGGGGGCCTCAGACCTAGAAGGTGGGGTCTGGCTAGCAGTCAAGTACAAAGCTTGGCAGACAATCACCAAGTCCCAGATATTCCTGGAGCTACTCAACAGTCCTTTTGCACAAAGATGTGGGTTTGTTTGGGATGGGGTTTTTGTTTTTGTTTTTTTTTTTTTTAAATACAGCAATTCAGCACACTGCTACAGCTTCTGCGATAGCTGGTGATCAATTTACACCCAACATTTGAGAGCATTGCCAGAGCTACCAACTGCTTTCTTGTCCGTAGTGAGGTACAGACAGACCCTTCCTTACATTGCGGTAGTCATTTTCACTAGAGTTTATTCACACGGTAGCATTAAGCAGCCAACTGCAACTAACGTTCTTTAGGACACCACACATACAGTAACGGGGATAATTCTGCAGACTAGGAGTGACAGCTAGAATTTTTACAGAGCACTGAAAGTTAAGTCAACAGGCTAGCTAATTACCTTATATTAAGAGCTCCATTTTATGGTCTTACTTATGTAGTTATCTGTAGTTTTTTCAGTTAGACTTTTGCTTTGTACCACAGTAGTTACATAATGAAATTTAGTGATGGGAGACAGTGACAGTCATTCAGAAGCCTTTAACTATACCAGTCTTCAAGCAACGTGTACATTTACTGCAATGGTAATAGATTTAGTAGAGTTACAGGACAGCAGAATTTGGCTTCTCAAGCTTAAATCTGGCACAGTGGCCAATCCCAAGGAACCTATAGTGGGAAGCAGCCAAGGCTACACGCACTTGATATTGGGAAAGAGATGGTCACCACCCTATAATGACAGGAAGCTATCACACAGCATGTGAAGACATAGTTGCATCTTCAAATGTTTGTTTCTCTGAAGCAGCACTCAAGTTGATCAGTACTATTTTTTTTCACGGCAACTTGAGTTAGCATAGAACATTCAAGCTTTGAGCGTTAGGAAAGCATGAAGCATAGTACTGCAGTTTCACTTGCTAACGCATGCACTGCGCTTGCAACATCTTAAGATTTCTTGTTACATGATTCAACATTGCTCATGCTTACAGCTGCTAGTTTGGAGGCCAAACTCTTAGGGATTTTTTATCTCATGAAGTCTGAAAAAAGTAGTTTTACTACATATTGTAATGATAGTCTCTATTAAGGATACAATTTTTGTGTAGTTAATACATTAAGTTCAGAATTTTATCATACAGAGTCCCCATGACACATACGTAGTTACTGAGCCATCCCAACCACTATTATCATTTTGCTCTAACTTATATTGAAATACAAATTAATACATACCATCAAAGCTGCCTTTCTCTGTGGCAAACTGTAACAGCTGATTGTATGTTTCAATGGAAGGTCGGTAAACAAAAACTCCAGAATTAAAACAGTCAGGCCAGCCTGGATCTGGTGCTGCAGACAGTTCTTCTCTCTCAAAAAGCTCATCAATATTTGACAAAACCTAGTTGTAAAACAGATAAAAATTGTTTTCTGGTTTTTAGGTTAGGAATTGGGGTATCATGTTTTAATGGATTTTGACATCCACCTTAAAATATGAAATAAAGTTCTCGTATCAATGCTCTTGTCTTATGGAAGACATTTTATGGAGATAGTCCCCACAGTCTATGTTACAATTAATTTAGATGAAAAACACACATATGTTTTTTGAGTTACTAGTCCAAATAGCAAGAAGGCCTCTATTAGCCCTGCTTAAAAAAAACAAACCACACCCACACACCACCCAAACAACAAAAACAACCCACAGAAGAAAAAAAAAATAATCCAACAACCCCCATGCTGGGTCATTAAGAGGTACCATGAGACATGGGCACTCACCATTGTGTCCGCATCCATGAAAATGCACTTTGAAAACTGTGTCAGTTCCCAGCAGTGAAGCTTTGTTAGAGTGACACCCAGCTCAGGTCTTTTCATTAACGCCAAGTGTGCTGAATCCCCACTATCCAAGACATTTACCAATATGACTTCATCAAAGACTGTTTCCAGCACTCTCCTGGGGAAAGAGTCAATTGCCAAGATTTAGTTCTACTGTTATTCCACCACATGACAGATTCCATTAAGAGAAGTGGAGTAACAGGGAACCTGGCAGTATTTCTTAAGCCATTATTGGTAAGAGCTGACTGCACGTGCTGGAATGCACAAGTACACCCGTCTGCCTCAAGGTTTCTAGTTTGTAATGGGCACGTTTTGGGGAACAAAGAAGTTCGGAGGTTTTTTTCTTCCACAAACAGGGCTTTAGTTGGCATTGCTACCAAGGTCATGGCTATGTAGTACAAACTTTCCACACAGCTTTTTTTCAGCCAGACTCTCATTTTTGACAAGTTAACAGTCTACTTTGAGCAGGCAATTAAGAAATGGGAAGCTGTTACGAGTAGCTTGAGGACAGTAGCTGAATCCTAAACAGCTGAAACAAAAGTTTGCACAATAGTTCTGGATTTGACTGTTAGGAACATCTGACTAGACCCAGTTGCTAAAAATTCCTTTATCCCATAAAGTTTTAAAGAGTCACTTAATCACATCCATGGGTACAACAATGTTTTGACCCAGTATCACATTCACCTACAAGTGACACCTAAACTTTCAGACAGTGTAGTGAAATTCTGTGGCAGATATCCAAACTTTGCATTGGATGGTAAAGCATTACCATTAGTTCAAGAGAGGTTAAGGAGTTCATGCTGCTTAAAATATGAAGCATCTGCAAAGTCTGGCTGTTCAAGATATACATCTTGAACGCTCAGCACTTATCAGTACAATTTGAGCCACAGAGCTTGTAAATGAATTTTAGAACTCTGCCTTATAAGGTTGTCTTTATACTGACAGTTTGGTATGGACCGTTGCTTCTGAACTTAAGGCACACCTTGTTAGCAGATACAGCAAGAAATGCAACTTCCAGTGACACCACTGGGTAGGCAGGCATCGCTGGCCTAAGGGCATAGTACTATCTGGCTTGCACTACACATAAGCACATTTATGATTCATCTTAAAAGAGCACACTCACCTAATAGGCTAGAATGGATGTTCCTATATGTAACATCTTTAAATTGGTAAGGCCATTTAGCTGCCAAGAGACTCCAGGGAGAGTCACTCCACTTATTATTGAGCCACTTCTACTGTCTCTATAAATTGAGAGATCTTTTCAGAAGAGCTTCCCCACGTAGAGAATTTTGACCTATCATCTGCTGTTCATGTAGCTACTAAGTTAATTGGGTTTTTACCCTCCTCTTATATGTGGAAATAGCACCCAGTCTGCTCCATACTGAGACTATTCCAGAGAGGCTGTTGGAAGCAGTTGCCTGTAAATTTCATTTGTTGTACCGTGGTGACCTCCTTAGATGCCTTTGTTGATCTGCTGATTTGACGTACTTGGTGCTAGTTTAGTTCTACTCATTTTCTTCTCTCATGATAAAATTTGATTTGAAGTGTCTGCTAGATTTCAAGAGAGCTTATGTTACATTATCTCAGTCTGGAATGGTTCTGCAAGACAAATAAATACCAATCCCCTACTCCCACCTCCACATGCATACATACAGCGCTAATAAACACACAGGCAGTATCATATTGTTGGACAGTTCTAAGTAGGACTATGAAAGAGCAAAGATCCAGTTGAAACATCAGTATCAAGTCACAGGTTAGTGCTCTAACTACAGAGTATTTGTTAACTCATCATATGGAAGAAAAAAAAAGTTTCATGTCTGAAGAACTTAGCGGAATTAAACTTATAATCTGGAATTCTGTAAGCTTCGCTGTTAAACTTCCAGAGTTTGGGAAGGTTTCTGTTAATTAATTTAACTTCCATTTTTCAACCTTCACATCAGCAGGAACTGTGGCATTTTGAAGTATATAAGTGAGCTTACCTCATAAGATCTGAGACCTGAGGCGTTATGAGTGCAGTCAGTTTCCTTGTTGTTCTGTACTGTTGCAAGGATGAACCAAGTACCAGTGCTCCTTTCACATAGGAGTCGTTTGTGGCTAGAGTCACAAAAGACTGGTCTGGAAGAAACGAACTTGGTCAAGGTAGCACGATCCACTACTTTATTCTGAGATAGATATACTAGAAACCTAGTATTGTTAGATAATCATGCTGTGAGACCTCTAAAATGTGCCTTAACTCCGCATACTGGGCCTACCTACATGGCTGAAAGAAACAGATCACGCTTGCATAGCTATACTTGCTATTATAAACGACACATGGCAAAATGCAGTAAAAAAACCCCAAACAAACAAACAACAAAATTGGGACTGTTGCAAGAGAAAACCAGTTCCAGTCTGCCCACAGGTTAAATAAGTCATGCCAAATGTTAGAGACAATCCAAAGGGTCTAAAGACCCTCATTTTGGCCATTAATATGCTGGTTTTAAGCTAAAAATATTGGGAGTCAGTGAGCTGGCTTTTGGTCTAAAGTTAGTAACAGTAGAGTTTTGCTGTGTTACTCTAGCTTCAGCTCTCAACCCCGAAGTTAGGGGAGCGTAAAACTTACATTACATTTTCAAATGAAAGTAAGCATTGAATTAGGTCTTGGACAACCGTATTAAGTTTTGCTGGCTCAGGATTTTGCAGATGAGTTGTTCTGCAATCCATGGCTGCAGCTCTATCACAAGAATGCAAGATTTAAGTGGGAAGCAACCAGTAATATGATAAGCAATTTAAGACTTGCAGCAACAGTTTTTGTTCCTCAAACAAAAAGAGGTAAAGTTGGATTGTTAGTATATAACATTCTGCTCCAGCTTCTCTTAAAAATAGATTAAGGTGGATCACTTTGCCATGTACTGCTTACTGAGGCCACATAATACAAGCTTTGCATTCTTTCAGTTGCCATGTTGTTTTAAACTGCCAGGATGGGACTGACAAAAGCAAACAAGTAACTTCTAAGCTTCTTCAGTTCACTGTTAACTATTGTCACGTAGTACTCCTTTCCATGCCACAGTGCTTTATGAAGACGTGTGCTCTTTTCTACCAAATCATTTTTGACACCATCAACAAAACGCTTTCTCCCTAAGAATTTCAAGAGTAGATTTTCACATTCAAATTGGTTTTAGCAACTGTGATTTCTTTTCTTTACAGAAGTTGTTAACGAGGTTAGATCAGGATTGAGAGTGAGGGTTCTGGGCACTTAAAGGCTTACTATCAAGTCTAGTAGCAAGATTAAAATTCTGACTGCTCTACTTTCAGAGAGATTATTGTTTGGTCTAGCTCCTCAGCTCATGAGACAGTCATCATCAGTATCTTTTTACCTTAGTACCACTTTAACAGTTGACAACAGAAAGTCATGTACCGTAATTGTCTATACGCTCTGCAAACCTGGTTTGCAAGCTCTACAAGCCCGCTACAAAACCTTCTATTTTGCTTAGCAGCAAAACCAACTAGTCCCAAGGGATTTAGATTATAGCCGTCAATTACAAAGTTCAAAAAAGCTTCTACAATGCCAGGAATAAAGATTTTTTTTTCCGATTCACTTTAGCTACTGATTTGTAGTAGTTCATGTAATTCAGCAAATCTACTGAACAACTTTGTGTTTCTTTGAAGCTTTACAAATGGCAAGTGTGTAGCATTTCAAGTGGTGTGAGCATCCTAATAGGGCAGCATTTTTCATGACTTAATTTGCATGTTACTCCTCAACTACTCAACAAATAGATGTCTGCCACTCTATGCTGACAGACAGCTCACTAGAAATCCAAAGCAGACAAAATGGGATTGTGCCCAACATTCATCTGAATGTTGGCTTTTTTTTCCAGCAGTATAAGACTAATTCTTAAAGTGACCTTGCCACTGAAAGACTCGTCTTTTTCATTGAAGTTTTAGCAGGTGTATTTCTACCATGTCTCCTCATCTTACTGAAACAGAGGATTGACACACAAAGGTCTTAGAGAGATAAAGTGAATTTAATGATGGAGTAAAGGCTAAGAAGCCCCCTGTTACATCCAGCTGCAATAGGAAACTTTATGACTGCTTAACAGGAGGAGGACACTGGCAACTTACAGAGCATCCAAGTCAGTACAGCTTTCCAAAGTTTTGAATAAACTATGTTCTATTTCATACCTTCTCCAAAGGACATTCTGACATGTTATAGAATCATAGAATCATTTAGGTTGGAAAAGGCCTTTAAGATCATCGAGTCCAATCATCAATGTAACACTGCCAAAACCACCACTAAACCATGTCCCTCAGCAGATCTGCCCATCTTTAAATACCTCCACCACTTCCCTGAGCAGCCTGTTCCAATGCTTGACACCTCTGTGGGTAAAGAAATTTTTCCTAATATGCATGCTAAACCTCCCCTGGTGCAACTTGAGGCCATTTCCTCTTGTCCTATCGCTTGATACTTGGGAGAAGAGACTGAACCCACATGGCTACACCCTCCTTTCAGGGAGCTGTAGAGAGCCATAAGTTCTCCTCAGCCTCCTCTTTTCCAGGCTGAACAGCCCCAGTTCCCTCAGCTGCTCCTCACAGGACCTGTGCTCTGACCCCTCAC
Organism: Pluvialis apricaria; assembly: GCA_017639485.1. Taxonomy (NCBI): domain Eukaryota; kingdom Metazoa; phylum Chordata; class Aves; order Charadriiformes; family Charadriidae; genus Pluvialis; species Pluvialis apricaria. Next base: position 7,150,751 of record CM030014.1, read on the forward strand.
CAGCTCCTTTGCCCTTCTCTGGACTTGTTCCAACACCTCCATGTCTGTCTTGTAGTGAGGGGCCCAAAACTGAACACAGCACTCGAGGTGGGGGTCTCACCAATGCCAAGTACAGGGGGATGATCTGTATGAGTCCATGCTACAATTTGGGCACGACCAGTTGCTGCGCAATATGGAAGTTACACCTGCAAGAGCCTAGTCCATTCTGCCTAAACCACGAGTATTCCAGTTGTGTGGGTCTCCCTTCCCATCCTCTGCAAACACGGCCTCCACAGTAGGTGACGGTCGCACACCGTTATGCCTGAAACATACTTAACTATTAGTAATAGCATGACTGCAAAAATGGAGAATGTGAGGCAGCAGCACAGCTTTATAGTTGATTTATCCAGGCAGAACTGAGCTACTTCAGAGACATCTTTGGCTGCCATGTTCATAGGCAACAGTATCTGCAGGCGAGAGCCTTCGGGCTCGCCCCACACACCGAAGAGCACGCTTGCGGCTGGGCGAGGGGCCGCCCGGGCGAGGGGCCGCCCGCCTGCCCGCGCCCCGGCCGTTTTAGAGCTCCCCCGAAGGCGCCTCACAGGCCCAGCCCGGGCTCGCAGCCGTACCGCTGCTCTTCGGGCAGGGCCGGCGCATCCCGCGGCCCGGCAGCGGGGTTCACCGCCCGCGGGACGGGCGCGCCCGGTCCCGAGGCGCACCGCGGGCACAGCACCGGGCTCGGCCACCTCACAGCCCCGCTGACAGCTCCAGGGGCGGCAGCCGCCGGGAGGCAGAAGCGGGCGGAGAGCGGCCATGCGCCCCCGGGGCGGCGGCGGGGAGCAGCTCACGGCAGCAGACCCAGGGCTAGCCCCTCCCGCCAGCACCCCGGGAGGGGGGACGGGCTTTCTCCAGCCACCACTACGGCCCCACCACTACGGCCCCACCACCGCCGCCTCTCCAGGCCCTCCTGCTCCCCGCCGCATCCCCGCCGCTGCGGGACGGAGCCCGGGGCCGGGCGGCCTGGAGCGGGGCCGAGCCGTGACCACCCCCCGCAGCTGCTGCCCGACCCCCCGACCCCCCCCCCAGCGGAACGCGACCGAGCGGGCGGCACTGACTGACCTGCCATGGCGGCGGCTCCGCAGAGGACTGCAGCTAAGGCGGCGGCCGCGCTCCGAGCACTGCCCCGGGGCCGCCCCTTATATAGGGGCGGGGCCACGCGCCGGACGTCTTCTGCCGACGGCGGCGGCCGCCCCGCCCCGAGGGATCCCCGCGTGGCGTGGGGCGGGGCGGGCTCTCCGCCATGCCCTGCCGCGGCGGCGGCACGTCCCCCCCTCCTCCTGCCGGCCCTGGGGCGGTGCCATCGGGTCTTCGCTCTCCCCCCCCCAGCCCTCCCCGGTGGGGCTGGGGACGCTCCGCCGTGCGTACGGGCGGAGCACGAGGGCCCTGCGGCGGCACGTGCTGGGCGGCCCCGGCTGCGCGAGCGCCGTAAAATGGCAGCGGGGGACGGTGGCGCCGCGCGGAGCGGAGCGCTGCGGGCCCGGGGAGCCGCCGGCGGCCCCGCGGACTGACAGCGGGGCCAGGGGTGCCGGGGAGCCGCGCCGGGCCCGGCCCGGCCCTTCATGGGAAGGCGGCCGCGGCCATGGGGGGTGTGCCCGCTCCCGGGTGTTTCCAAACGGCTCCGTTTCAGCCCCTGAGGAAAGGGAGGCTGTGCCCCTTCGACGGGCACGGATAGGCTTCTTGCGCTCCGTGTCACTGCCATGGCCGGCGTTGGGAGTGCTGAGGCTCCAGTACAGGTCCTCCATTATTCTTGTGACTCCCTACCTACTTGACAAAACAGGGCAATTAAGGATGATGACAAAGAGCGAGGGGTATAGATATACAGGATACCCAAACTGAAGAGATGAGTTAGTTCAAAGAATCACAGAGTCGCAGGCTGGTTGGGGTTGGCAGGGACCTCTGGAGGTTGTCATCTCCGACCCCCTGCTCAAGCAGGGCCACCCAGAGCCGGTTGCCCAGGATGGTGTCCAGGCAGCTTTTGAATATCTCCAAGGATGGAGACTCCACCACCTCCCTGGGCAACGGTGCCAGCGCTTGGTCACCCTCCCAGTGACAAAGCGTTTCCTGATACTCAGAGGGACCCTCCGTGTGCCTGTGGCCACGGGTCTGTCCCTGGGCATCGCTGGGAAGAGCCCGGCTCTGTCCTCTCTGCCCCGTCCTTGCGGGGGTTCGTGCACGTGGATGGGATCCCCCGAGCCTTCTCTCCCCCAGGCTGAACAGCCCCGGCGCTCTCAGCCCTTCCCCGCAGCAGAGATGCTTTCTCATCCCTTCATCATCCTCGTGGCCTCTTCCGGAGTCTCTCCAGTATGTCCATGTCTCTCTCGTACTGGGGAGCCCAGCGCTGGACGCAGTCCTCCCGGGGTGGCCTCAGCAGGGCTGGGCAGAGGGGAAGGATCCCTCCTTGACCTGCTGGCTGTGCTGTGTCCAGTGCAGCCCGGACACCGATCACCGTCTTTGCAGCAAGGGCATGTTGCGGGCTCATGTTCAACTCAGTGTCCACCAGGACCACCAGCTCCTTTTCTACTGTCCATTATTGTTCTCAGGACAATGACCTATACTTGCTTTTTCACCAGGAAAAGCTGATGAAACTCTGTTAGGAAGGGGATTCCTTTCTAACCTGAAATAGCAAATGGGTTTTGTCATAAAAGGATTTAAAAACCAAACGAACCCTCAAATGCAAACTGATGAACAAAGAACATTTCACCTCCAAATTTCCCCAATATGGGAAATTATGTTTGAGCTGAGACGCTTTTTGTCAACCCGTTTTAAAATCAAATCGCTTACCTTTAGAAATACCAAAATCAGGGAAGTGCTTCTTGACCAATAACAAAAAAAAAAAGCTTTTAGAGCATACCAGTGATTTATAAAACACCACCTGCATAAACATGCGTGAATCGTAATTACAGGCAATGCTGGTAATGTTGTGTGTCAGTAGGGATTACTAATATTTTCCGGTATGCGGGCCTTTTCCAGGTATCCATGGCTTCGACAAACTTTCTCTGTGATGGCGCTGAGCACTGTTTGTGTCTGTCTCAGATAAAGTTTTGAGAAATTTTTAGCCAGCACATTTCAGCTGCGTCTAGCTTGTTGCTTTGCCAAGTTTTTGAGAGAAAACAATAGAATAGCCACTGTTGGTGACTGCCCTCCCCCCGTCCCCCCTTTCCCCCTCCCCCTCCGGCTCCTTTGTATTATGTTAGAGCGGAGCAACAGAGCGTCATTCCTTCTGGTTTCCATGTCAAACAAACGAAACAAAAAGAAATAGGTTTGTCAGTGTTAAGCTTTAAAGTGTGACAGAGCGATGCTCCCCCCACCCCTATGTGCACACCTGTTTGCCATTTTTCGGACGTTAGTGGTTGAACAGGCCGTAAAGCCTGTGGTTCCCTCGTGGGACTGGATCGCACAGACATCCCTGCCCCTCTGTGCCTCTCCCCTCAGCCCGGAGAGGAAAAGTCACAGGAAGAACCTGAGAGATAATCGCGTGTTCCGTTGGCTTCCAGATCACATGGAAGAAAAGATCATGTGACATGAGGATCGAAGGAAAAAAAGCCAGAAAAAAAGAGAGGAATGCTTGGAGCAGGCTTTCATGAGATGAGGGCCAAGGTGGGAAAGCATCTAAGCCTAGGGCAAGCTGAGCACAAAACATCTTGGCCTCAATTTTGATGGAAGAGGATGAATTTAAGACTGGGTGAAAGATAAGTGCATGAGGATGGTAACTAGCCAGGGAAAATGTATTACCTGTCAGCACACTGTAGGACTCGATAAAAATCTGGTGAAGAAGAAGGAAGAGATTTGGCTGGATAAAGAAACAGACAGCATTCAGAAAGGATGGAAAAAGTGCTGCATCGCAGGTTGTCAGGTGAGTGCTGGCCCACTGAACGAGGTGCAAGTCCTATGGAAAATGAGCCTGTGGTCATGCAGTTAAAAAATTCCACCACAGCGCACGTCACAAGTCAAATTACCATTGTACATTATAGAGCTTCCTACTTTTAATGACTGAGTAACAGTGTTATTTTAGTAGGAGCTTGTCCATAACTTAAGTAAAAAGACATTTCAAAACACCAAATACTAAGAAGTAGCTTTGAAATATCGTTAGGATATGTATATGTATGTGTATAGCAGTAACAGAAACTGCTGCCCCTGTAACTGGTCTGCGTTAAGTGTAAACTTCTAAAGCGCTTAATTAGCCATTTACACTTAAGCTATATAATTATTTTGCAAATGTGCACAGTGAGTCCAACCATTAAATTAATAAAACATTGTAGGGAAGGTTTCAGAATAAACATTATTTCTGCAAAATCTGGAGAAATAAAGAAAAACGGTTGACTCAATGCATTGATTCCCAGTTTAAAGTACTGGAATTCAGTTTTCACAACACTGCAGCTGAAATGGTAATTTGTCCGGTTAGGAAAGAGACTTCCACGCTGTGAAGTGCGCAGCTGGGTATATAAAAAGAATATCGTCCGATTCAAGACTGTACTGAGGGGTTTGATTCCATTTTTGTCCTGCCATCTCTGTCCTGCCCTGTCGTAAGCTTCCCTGATGACAAAAGCTGTTCTGGGTCATTCCCTCTGCTTTCTGAAGCCCTTCTCACCTTGACCTTACCGTGAAGCTAGACTGGACATTTATGATTTGAGAACTTAGCATAGTCTGCATAGAATTTTAAAGTTTGGCTCAAATTTTTCCTAGTGCTAGTATTTCAATATAATGTAACTTATTCCAACAGGACTGAAAAGGCTTTGGTGTTACCATCTGAATAATCAAAATATTATGCTGTCGCTCCAGCTTATTTCAACCTTTCACATTTTCCTTTCCTAATGGGCATCCTCTTTGCCTGTCCCAGAGCCGGTTATATTTTTGGCCTCATTTCCTTCAAAAAAATCCACCTGTTACATAAATGTGATGGTCTTCTGAAAAGCTAGGCTCTGTCTTGTAAATCTTGCATTTGCTTGGTGTGTGTTGCTTACCACATGGCAGTGAGCGTGTTTAGCTGCTTAAGGAATTCTTACAATTTCTTCTAGCTAACATGATAAAATAAACACTGTTACAAGCAGTGAAGCAAGTAGGTCTCAGTTTCTTTCAATTTGTATCACCTTTTGGTTTGATTCTCAGTGCTCTATAATGCAAGCTACAATAGAAGCTTTTCTCCTGGTTGCATGAATAACCTGGCATGTATTAAGAAGTAAATTGATGCTAAGCTTTTTTCCTCATTGGAGAAATAGTTACCTCTGTCATCAGTCTTTACAAAAAGGTAATAATGCTGAGACCTCTCTCCGCTTTCTTAAACTTAATGAAGAGCTTTAAATGTTATTGGAGAACACAGAAGGATATACAAATGATTGCACAAGCCTCTTCTCCTTTGGCAAATAGGTTAAACAAGGCACATGTGTGTGTGTTTTTCTCCTAACCTGCCCTCCACTTCGTCTCTGTCTGCTCCCCTTTGCTAGTGATTCTTCTGGGATGGGAGGCCACAAGACCCTACTGATTAGGCCCTGTGGCTGGGAACAGAAAGCAGGGGTTTGTCACCAGTTCCACTCCTCATTTGCCATGATGCTGAGGGCAGGCAATGCAGCTACATATTTGTTTCCCTTTTTCTCTCTCTTCACCACTTGACTAAAAACTGTAAGTCCACTTCTTGCTCTGTATTTGTATGGGGGACTCCCAGCCGCGTATCCAAGCTGTGGGTGCTACTGCCTCAGTAGATAACAATCAATCTTACTGTTTCTTACTTGCACAGATGTGCTGACCAAAATCTTAAATTTTCCCTGAACAGAAGACTTTTAGTACCTCGTCTAACATGCATTTCATTCCTTACTACAGGAAGTGCTAAATCTCTTAATACTTGAAACAAACAAACTAGCAGATGATAAAATTCCTGGAGATTCAAATTCTCGAGATGTAGGGATTCTAGCAGGGATTTGAGAAAAAGCAGTGGTAATACTTCCACCAAGTTACTCAGACTCACAACAATGCTCTAGTTCGGTGCTAGAGTTGTGCTGAATTTCAAGCTAGTACTTCCTCCAGTTTAGGCCATGTAATTAACTTTGGTCTTAAGTGAAAATAAAAAAAATAAATCAGGATGATATACTGAGAATGACATTTCTGATTCAGTGAATTCACTTACTCCCTTTTGGAAAACCTTAATATCATTAAGTACAGATGCTTCAACCCCTTTCATAGCTAAAGAAGTATAATAGCATCAATATTAGAATAGAATAGAATAGAATAGAATAGTTCAGTTGGAAGGTACCTACAATGATCATCTGTTCGAACTGCCTGACCACTTCAGGGCTGACCCAGTGTTACAGCAAATTATGAAGGGCATTGTGCAAATGCTGCTTAAACACTGTCAGGTGTGGGGCATCGACCACCTCTCTGGGAAGCCTGTTCCCGTGTTTAACCACCCTCTGGGTAAAGAAATGCTTCCTAATGCCAAGTCTAACCCTCCCCGGATGGGCGCAGCTTTGAACCGTTCCCAGGCGCCCTGTCCCTGGATCCCCGGGAGAAGAGCTCGGCACCCCGCTCTCCACATCCCCTCCTCGGGAGGCTGTAGAGCAATGAGGTGGCCCCTCAGCCTTCTTCTCTCAGAACTAGACAAACCCAGAGTTCTCGACTAGGACTAGAATCTTACTGGGGAAATGATACATTAACAATAATGCTCAACAATTGTGGTTGTCAAAAACCTATATAAGCATTAATCCCACATCTCTGAGCAGTTAACTATCACCACATCCGTTTTTACCGAGGAAGCTTATAGGGCTCATTTAGATTAAATGGGAAGACAGTTTACAGTTTATGCTCACATAACACAACAGCGCTGTTGCTTGGGAGGTCATTTTAATTGACCCCCAAAGGAACTGTTTCAGCATAACACCATGAGTTCAGGCAACACTGGTCATTCTTACATGACTTCTCAGGACTGCACAGAACATCGACCATGCAGACCTGCAGTGTCAGGGCTTCCACACCTGACCGTGCTGACAAGGTCTTGTACTCATCGGAGCAGAACGATGTGAGCCTAGAGGTACACATTCCCAGGTTCTTGAGTGTGCCAGTGTGCTCAAGGGCTGATTAGGAACATCTTCTGTAGGTGGAGTTTTATCTTAGGATATTCAGGTTTGCGTAAGAAAAAGGTCATTAGTCAATGTTACGAGATGGTGATCAGAAGTCCTTGTTGTCAAAACTATTGCAGTGCAAACTGGTCTGTAGGTGTTAAACCTCATCTCTCTGCTAAAATCAGTGTCATACATGCCAAAGGACAGAGGTCTTGTCACGCTGCTGAAAAATACTTAGGCTGGACATAAACAGAAACGTATCTGGTGACCTGTTGATGGAGTGCTAACTGAGTCAGCCTTGCGAATTCCTCATTCACACTGATTGTGTGCTGTAGTGCTGTAAATTCCACTTCAGAGACGGGTGATTGTTTTTCCATTGAAAGTCTGCAGAAAACAACTTCTTGCTGTGTCATCTTTACAGCATCTGTGTTGGCTGTGCTGGGTACGTTTGCTACCTCAGGTGTATCATTCCAAGTAAATATCCCTGTGTTAAAAGGTTGATCCTTAAGTTTACTCTCCAGCATAGTTACAACAGCTGCCAGAGGTAGCTACCTTGTAGTATATGCTGTATGAAGTGGGTTTCTTAAAAATGTTTTGGGGCTATATTAGGAAGCTGGGCATAATTAGTTTGACAATGCCTTCTCTTACAAATTGGTCTCTGTGTATCAGGTGTGGCTCGGTGATGATTTTCTAGCTGCATAGTTCACACAGACCATAGCATTATTTATTCTGTGCAAACATTGAAACAACATCTCATGCTTTTCTCACTGTACAGTCTGGTTATTTTTTCATTGTCTTTTATCAGGATTTTCATCAATGTTTCCCCACAGCTTCCAGATTGTTCACAATGCAGATGCAGCAGTTCTGTTCACTGGGCTGGGTAACAGCAATCACGTTACCCATGCCCTGCATTCTTTACATTAGTTGCTCATAGGAAGACAAATTTAATTATAGCTAGTACTAACTGGGGAGGGACGGATACTTGGTTGTTTGTTTTAAAAGCCACAATTGACATAATAAGAAGGCCTAAGCTCCATTGGCTCCTTTCTGATGCTTTTGCTAGTGACTGTTTATATTTTGATGCAGCCTATTGTCTGCAAAGGTCAGTTTATTACAGTAATTTACACTGATAAGCTGTTGTGGCTGGCACTTAAGATCTGAAGCAGGTGGGTTTGAGTGGGTTTTGAACCTTAGAGGTTTTTCAGTACTATTTTTGTGGCCATATTTTTATTTTTCATAAATATGTAAAACACTTAGAAGCCCCATGATGCTTCTGACTATAACATCTTATGAAGTGCACTTCACAGGTTAACTTTAACATTTTGTCAGTGCTAAGTGTAGGCTCCAGATCCTTCCCATTCTCTGTTCCCTGCTATCTTCTGGAGAAGCCCTGCTTAAT